>JABSTQ010011418.1:0-716250 GCA_013358835.2 Ixodes persulcatus
GAGGATAACGTCCCTCGCACAGTCTTGCAGAATGACGAACTTGACAGGGCACCTCTCACCGTGGATTTTGACGCGAGCAGTGCATCTCCCGACTGGTGTGATGAGGTGCCCACCGGCGGTTCGTAATTGAGGGCCTTCCCACGACGTTGTCACTTTCCGCAGGGGCGAGAGAGCCTCCCACTCAAGACTGAGTAGTCTGCTCCGGTGTCCCGAGTGCCGATGCATCGTGGCCGTCGATAATGATGTTTAGGTTGTTGGACACCAATGCAGGGGCGTCGTTATGATGCGTAGCGTCGGGAGAGTGGGAGCGCTCCATCGCTCTTGGAGGCTCTAACTTCGGTCGTCTTCGCGCGGCAACGCCACCTCCAGGCCTTGCCGCACTTAGTTTTCCCGGCGACGCAGGGGGGACAGGCTCTCTCGGCGGTGTCGTGGCGCTGGAGACGCTGAACGTCTGGGCGACGGTGAGCAGGATTCACGGCGGAGCGGCGGCGTAGAGGATGGCGATCGTCGGAGGTATTCCTCGATGTCGCGAGGGGCGTTCGCCGTACCTTGGGCGCGGGTCGTTAGGGTGGAACCCGCGCAGCCCCATTTGTCTGTAGGGGCATCGACGGTAAATGTGGCCGGCTTCACGGCAGTGATAGCACGACGGGCGTCGATCGGCCGTCCTCCACATGTACACGTCGGTCTTTCGTGGCGCTGCTGTTCTGGTTGGCCGTGCGCCCGATCTCCTGGCGTCGGGAAAACTGCGGCGCTGGAGGTTCACGCGGGGTGTCGCCGTGTACGGGTGAGCAGGGGGCTGTGGTTGTCGGGTAGCTGCGGCGTAGCTCAGCTTCGGTGGTTCGGGAGCGGCGCTGACGAGAACTTGTGGCTGCAGCGCCTGCTGAACTTCTCCCCGACAATCTCGGCGATTGAGGGCGAATCCGGGCTTGCGGCAGCAGGTAAAAGCGTCCTGATTTCCTCCCGCACGACGTCCCGGATGATCTCGCGGAGGTCCGGCCGTTGCAGCTCGAAGTCGAGAAGGCAGGGACGCCGGGAAGTCGTTGGTAATGGGAGGCCCGTGCTTGAAGGGCACGTTCGATGTTTGTGGCTTCCTTGACGAAATTTTTGACGGTGGCTGGGGGGTTGCGGACAAGGCCACCGAGGATGTCATCCTTTACGCCTCGCATCAGTATCCGAAGCTTCTTTTCGTCGGTGGCTTGAGGGTCGGCGCGAGCGACCAGGCGCAGAACATCTTCGACAAGACTGGTGATCGTCTCGCTTGCGCCCTAGGTCCTCATTCGTAGAAGGTCCTCGGCCCTCTCCCTTCGATATTGGTTGGTGAAGGTCCGTCTCAGAGCATCCTTGCAGGCGGTCCACGAGGTCAGAAAAGTTTCGCGATTCTGTAACCAGTGCCTGGCCGTTCCTTCGAGCGCGAAGTAACAACTCTGTAGACGCTGTTCTTCCGTCCATCGGTTGTGCTGGGCCACTCGCTCGTACTGGTGTTGCCAGTCCTCGACGTCTTCATAAGGCTCGCCATGGAAGGACACAGGCGTACGGGCAGAAACGGGTAGAACAACGACGGGCGGAGTGGTCATCCTCGCGGTCTTCTTCTGTTTCTGAGGCAGGGGTCCCAATAGACCCTTCCCGAAGGTCAGTCTACCCACCCTGTGCAGATCCAAACCTGACGCTTTAATGGCGACAGTACACAGCTTCTCCACACCAGAAAATGCGAAGGTCTTCGAAAGCATAGAGCAGAAAGGGGAAAAGGTGTTGGTCCCCTTACGTCACCTTCGACTCACGAAATCGAGGGTGCTTGATTTAGCCGAGCACGCAGAGCACGATCTTCTATCGCCGCCATTAGAGCGGCAATATTGGGGCTCTTTGGACTGCCACGAGGTGACTCTGACTTTTGAAAAGGGTCTATTCCGGGGATTGGCCTCTGGTACGGTGGCTTGATCGGGCGTTGGCGTCTTCCGCGAAGAGTAGCCTTCCGGGACTGAGCACCTCACTTGGTCGGGATGTCTTCGGAGGTGTATGCTCCACGGGCAGAGAAAGCTATACCCTGCACCTCCACCAATATGTCACGAATGACAATTGATGAGGCGATGATAACTGAAGAAAGTAAATGTTTAATGGGGCGAACTTGTGCCCAAAAACAAAATGGAAAGAAGTTAGGTAACAGTAGAGCGTCGCGGGCGTCGATGGCGGCGTAACAGCAGGATCGTACGCTGGGGCGAGACTGACCGCGGATCGCCACGCGGAGCCCCTTATGTACACACGTTGGCTTCTGGAACAATCGACCTAGAAGGTTCGGCGACTAGAACATTTGTACCTCGAACAAGCAACAGAGTTCTCGAATGTACCAGAACACTAAACTGAAAGAATAAATAAAAAGACGCGTCACCCCCAGGAATTGAACCCTGGCGCTTCGCGTGGGAAGCAAGCACGATAACCGTTAGACCACGGCCGCGCTGCCTACTTTGCCAGCTGCGCGCGGCAATATTGGAACCAGCATGAGCCTTAAATCAGCAATGGCTGTCGTTTACCCAGTTATTTATTTATTTATTTCACAATACTACTACCCCAAACATAGGGGCGTGGTAGGAGAGGGTTACAAAAAATATATATATAAATGAACACATTTCACATAATGAGCAAGTCGGTTTCTATAAGGCGGCCAGCCGGTGCAGGAAGTTTTCAAGTGAATCTGAATTAGTGATGCTGGGGTGAAGGCTATTCCAATCGGATATAGTTCGTGGAAAAAACGAATTTTTGAAGCAATTTATGCGGACCTGGAAATTGTTTATATATCTTGGGTGTGAAGCTCTAGTGTTAGTTCTGGTAGAGAAGTTAAACATGTTGTCTGTGTTGATGTGAAGACTGTCCGTGATGATCTGAAAGAGAGTTTTCAGCCTGTCAGTTATCGCGCGTTGGGAGAGAGGAGTCAGGTCTGTTTGTTTCAATAATGATGTCGGCGAATTGTACCGCCCATATTTATTAAAAATAAAATCTCAGGGCCAGACGATGCGGATCCCTGCAACGACTTTTTGACTGGTTTTTAATTTTCACTGAACCTGAGCGCACTGAACATAGTAACTTAGTAATACTAATAGTAACTTAGTAATAGTAATATAGCAGATTATAATTACAAAACCAAGCAAAACATAACCTCCCTCATGACGTCCCTAGTCCTGGCTTGGGCGGCCGTGAACTAGAGGAGGAATAGTGAGCTCAGCGAGCGCTCGTGGCTGCCGCACCCGTGTCGAAGGCTCGAAGGGGCGCCACTAAAGCATGTGCTGGATAGGCTGGATGAAGCGGGCGTCCTGGGTGGCTCGCATTGCATTTGCTGCGCGACTAAACATTAATTCGGCATGACAATTCATTGGCCACAAACGACAGCAAACACGGGGTAAAGATCAGTTCAGAACGGGAGCCACTTCGGGCTGCCAAACCGCCAAACCGCAAGCCAAACCTGCTCGCCAAAGGCCCATAGAGTATGTGAAAGGCCTTCGGACGCTCAGAACCGGCCGGATTCTCCAGCTCATACGACCACAGCGCCGCCGCATACATCCGGGGCCTTTCTACGCTCGCCGTTTCCCACCAATGCGTGGACGCGCGTCGGCGCCTGATCCCACTACCCTTCTCTAGTATGCGCGGCCTTTTCCACCACTTTGTGGCGGGTATGTCGATGGGTCATTTCTTGTTTCCGTGCTTTATATACTGTATTTGTTTCTTTTCTGATCTGACATACTGAACAAAACTACTTTCTTAAATAATTGAAACGGTTCGAGCCACTTATCTTTTGTATTTCGACAAAAAAGAAAAAGCTTTGAGTGGCTCTAACCAGTCGTAAGGCAGGAACTGGCCAGGACCGACAACGCCACGATGTCGTCATATTCCCCGCGCGTGCGGTAATACGGGGCGCCCCCGTAGGGGGCGGCGGCTTCCGCATCGTCTGGTTAAAATATTGTCGCGAAGTAATGCCTTCGCGGCTTTGTTTTTTTAGTTTTGCTTTGTTTTGGGGCCCCTCCGCGGGTCCCCCTGACCGCGAGGCAGATGAGGGCTTTCCCTCAAAGTAATTCACGAAGAACCCCGCTCCGGGTGTCAAGTGACACGGTCCGTGTCTTTCTTTGACATGTTTACGGCCCCCGGGTCCACGGACCGTTCTTCTTGGAGCTCTGGTCGTCGGCGGCTGTTAACCAAAAAGAGCCAGGTTCGAGGAATTTCGGAATGGTTACCACGTGTTAAGTAGGGTTTCTTTTTGGTGCCATATAGATTTGTTTTGTTGTTTATGCATTTGCGTACTTCCTTTTGGTTACTGACTTTTTATGTACGCGCCTGGTCTTGTTATAGTGCCTTCGTACGTGCTTTGTTTTGTTTTAACTAATATTTTGAACTTTGTTCGAAATGTGTTTTTTCTTGCCTATGCGCTAGTTTCTGTCATGCTGATGTTTACTTTGGGCTCCGCGCCTTTTGATTGGTGCTAAGAAAACCCCTCTTGATTGGTCCTTCCAAAACTTTCTGATTGGTGGACTGGAGGACCCCAGAATGCTGCTGAACCCAATATTAGCGGCCACCGAAGAGCCGTAAGGCACTTGGCTCCCGGATACCAAGCCTTGGACATCTCCCTGCCTCTGGAAACCAACCTGCACGTCCGACCCCCCTTCGGCTGTGGAGCCGTCCGCCCGCTAGCTCGCAAACTTGGGACCCCTTACGGCTGTGGAGGAGTTCAGCTCGCCCGCCTTTGTGGAACCTTGTTTGTCGAGTTTGGCTGTGGTCGGGGCCCCCGCTGAGGGTGTGTGGTCAAGGAGGACGACAGGGAAAGTTTCCTTAGGTTAGAATTATTTCCCCCCAAAGTCTAATTTCTGATGAGTGTATTCTAATATTTAACGTTATATCAGTTGTTTAACAAATCTTCATTTGGACTAATCGTACGAAGTCAACAAGGTCCCATGCCTATGCGACAATATGCATACCTGCCAACTCTCCCGAATTGTCCGGGAGCCTCCCCAATTATGATCACATCTTCCGATTGTACGGACGCGACCTGAAATGTACCGAAAAGTATCCGCCGTAGGCTTTTTTTTTTTTTTTAATGACGTTTTATTGCTATAATTATCACGCGTCTGCCATTGCGTGTTACTCGAGAGTAGCTTCAGGTTACTCCGGCGGGTTACCACGTGACAACTCAGAGCAGCAGTGTAAAACGAGGATAGATCTTCGAACGCCAAGGTACGAAACCTCTACTCCTGAAGTTCGAGCGCATTTTGGAACACGTCTTATATCACCATGGTTTGCACTAGGCTTCAGTTGGCCTTGTCAGGTCGTCGGGTGAGGTGCGGAACGCCGAACTACTCTTCGTGTTTCCCCGAGTTTAGTTGGAACGATCGATGGCGCTTTCAAAATTCAAGAAGTACTTGCAAGTATTTCCGAGATCATACGCGACTGAGTTTCCGTGCTTTGTCGCTTCGCGGAAAGCTGACAAGTATGGATTCTGTGGCATGTGCGCCTGTGATGTGTGAGTGTTTCGCACGGCGGCAAGCTAGACGTCAAGATACACATCGCTTCACGAAAGCATCAGAACCATGTTCGTGCCGCAGGACTGCAGGGCACCAATGGCAGTTTACTCCAAAATAACTGCGAAGACAGTGTAATCCGTGCAGAGTGCGTCTTCACAGGGTTCCTTGTCCAACTAAAAAAAAAAAAAATGTTTCAACCCCCCCTTCCCCTTCCCCCCTGGTCAGATCTCCCTAATGCCATCCCGGCGAGCCTGGCAGGTATGAAATATGACGCACTGATATTTATAGTCCCTTGCAACTCAAGAAGATAGGGCGAGGGTAAGACAGGCCGGGGAGGAGGAAGCAGGTGGAATGCTAAAGCAAATACTTAAAGTATTTTGCTAAAGAGAGAAGGAGGTTTCCCTCTCTCTCCACGAGCGTCCCGTCTGCTTCCTCCTCCCCGGCCCGTCTTACCCTCGCCCTACCTTCTTGAGTTGAAGAGACTATAGTTACTCTCTCCGTGCCCGCTGGGTTGGCCGAACCCCAAGAGATGTGGAAACCGCAAAAAAGGTAGACGCTTAGATAGGATTGCAGCGCCCCTTTAGGCGAATTCAAAACTAACGGTATACAGAGAGCTGGTCAAGAATTGAGTCCGCCGAAACCAGTGGCGGCGATGGTCTAATCGGTTAGGCGTCGCCCCGGACAGGCGAAGGTTGTAGATTCAGCTCTCTTTCCCTTTCTCTAACTTTGATAATTCCGAAACTCCAAAATTCCAAATATCTCCAATAAATATATATATATATATATATATATATTCAAGCCATAGGTTCGAATAAATTTTCGAATATATATTTAAAAAAATTCCGTTCCTTCTGCCATTTTTTCGAAAACGTAGTGAGTTCCCGTTGCAGTTCCACTGATGCAAGATGAACGGCGCGTTCTTTCGTTCTTCCTAAAAGGAGTGCGCTCAAGGAAGGTTGTTCTTTGGAACGCCATTTCGTCAACACTGGTGCAAAACAAAACGGCTTGAAGGAGAAGACAGGACAATAAAGCATTCCTTTCTGAAATGAATAAACTGCACATGGAAAGTTTTTGGCGATTCATGCTCAACAAATCTCAAAATCTTATAAATACGCCATTTCGTAAAACACCAATACTTATTGTGTGCCGCGATCGTATCGAAAGCCCGCCGTAACAACGGGCAGCGAAGCAGATCACAGGCACGAAGCAGACGTAGTCTAAGCCTCACTTAGCCGATGAAGCCGACCGTGCGGCGAGCAGACGATGAGAACAGCGTCGGGGAGCAAAGCAGTATGGGATCGAGTTATTTTTCAGGCGTCGCTGCTGTGCATGATGTCATGCCAGGCCTTAGGATATTAAAAATCCTTACAAGCGGGGGATTCATTGGCTGACAAAATAAAAAAGAAAACACACCCACCTAATCCGAAAAAAAAAAAAAAGGTGGGAGAGCGTAACTTCTGTTGCTGCACACAAGTGAGTGCTTCTTTTCACAACAAAAAAGGAAAATAAATTTCGATTCTTCCATGAATTACGTAATCGGTGAAATGATATAAAGCGAAAACGTCTGCCCATATTGCAACTACGTTTGAGAGGTTGTAAACGATGCTGGCCCTGAAACATTTGGTGTTCTCTCTAAGCGTTTCCGCGGCATACGCCGACGTAGAGTTTCAAAGTTGGAAGAAACCGCCGGACAATAATCCTGACCTGAACAGAAAGACCTTGGCGCGATGCAGGATGCATGGGAGGTATGATTTATTTTCACTGGGGATAGAATTTTTTTAACAGTATTGGCCATCTGCATTGTCGTGAAGCAATTGCCGTTTCAGTCGAGATCCTGTTTATATTGGTAAGAAGATGGCATCCGGATGACCTTACGAATATGCATGCACCCCAATATGCCCCGTGCTGAAAGCAAACTCCATTGCGTAGTAAAAATATTGCAGTCAATTGCCTTAAAATTCTATATCCGGACACCGTTAGTTACTGTTTGTTTTCCTTTTTATTTTTCACTAACGTCTTGCGCTACGGTTGGGCGAAGTCTGAGTCTTCAGAAACGTGTAGTTTTTAACCGTTGGAAAAAATATCAGTTAATTTCGTTTTATTGCCAGCGGCTCTATGTATTGGTTTCCTAAGTGGCACGAATTTCAAAGGATGATAGAATACAATGTGATGACTCTAATCATAAATCAAAAACGAGCTGAATGAGAATACTGAATGAAGCTAAAACAACGCTGCCATTGTTCTTACTTAATATCAATATTGACTATTCGTTCGTTTCTTCGGACAACTTTGTTTATTAATGTTACTTTTACAAGCAGGCGCATTTTTAAAGCCTTTTTAATATGCATTTAAGTCCCTCATTGGCTATACACTTGTCACTTTTTTTCTTCTGGAGAATCAATGTAGTGTTTTCACTCGTAGACGACATGGACGAAAATGAAGCGCGCTGTTTCGACGACGTTCATCACAATTTACGATAAACGCAAAGAAATTTTGGTTTGATAGTCTTCTTACGTTTAGCTTATCTTTGAGTAGAACTGTATTTACATTACGGCTTTATCAATGCATGCCAAGCTATACCAGAAGACAGAATTTAATTTACGTAAAAAGAATTACAAAACATTAATATATTTTCAGACAATCAAGTGTATGGCGAACCAGAGCTATTATCTTATTTATAGTAGCGGATTGGGGACCCAAAAGCATTACAAAGATGTGAGATGCCTCCAAGTGCATTCCAGTGGCCTCAATCACACATTGAAGAGTGCCAGTTACACATCCAAATGGTACAACACAGAATCTAAAACAATGTGAGCATTTTCATTGTTTCATAATATCGTCAACATTAACGGTTTTAATAAAATATACAACCATTTACACATGATATTTAGCTGTCCACTGAAGTGATTAGTTTCCTTTTCGAAAACCGATAATTATCCGTTTAGGAGTTCTACTGAAATATGATCGCGTGCTTGAATAAGTTTATTTGTTAGTCAATAATTTAAAATATATACTATTTCGACCTGTATATTGAGGCTTGAAAATAGGATGCATACAAAAGTACAAAACGCCTTTGATAATTAAGATAGGATTAATATTATGGCAGCATATTGACATCGTCTCAGTCCCGCATATGCACTTGCGCGCTGCATGTATGTGTGTGCCGTTGGAAATATACACGGCAAAAATTCCTTTCGACGATAATGTACAGGCTGCGAGAACAAGCAAATATTTTATATACGTGGCCAGATTAAAGAAACATGTAAGAGACGACGATAATAATCCCCGGAGAAGGGGAACAAGGGCGACAAAGGACAAACACAAATCTCCAAAACACAAAACAACTGATAAACCCCACTTGCTCTACTGACGTCTAACTCCTGGTAAGCTCAGTTGGTAGAGCGCTCCACTCAAAATAGAGAGGCCCCTGGTTCGATACCAAGACCAGGCGGATTTGTTCGGTCGCGCACCAGTCACCTAGCTGGGTTTTGGAGATTTCTGTTTTTCATTTGTCCCCCTTGTTTCTCTTCTCCGGGGATTGTTATCGTTATTCTAGTCCAGCTTTCTTGCACCTTTGCGGTAATTGCATTATCATCATGCAAAAAATATCGTTTTAAACAATAAAAAATGGGGCTCTTCTGCAAGCCAAAAACAGTATGGAAGCTTCGCAAAATGATCAACTAAAGCTGACAAGATATATGCTCTCACAAAAACTATATCACCTACGATCTTCGGGACATTTGCATCATCTTACGTGGTATCTAACGAACAAATAATAGAAAAATATACAGATGAGTGACTTGTACTCAATAATTTATTAGTAAGGTTATTTCATCAGCATGTTTTCTATTATTTCCTTTTTGAGACCATATGGAGATGAAAATGGCCCTCAAGCGTGGCTTTTGAGTCCACGCTTGAATATAGCCCGTGATATATTCAAGCGTGGCTTTTGAGTCCCACAAGGGGCGATATTGTGTTTATAAAGCTCATAAAGAATAAATAATGCGTGTACACATTTGGGACAAAGTAGGGTGCCTCGATGTCGCACATGAAGGCACCCTAGGACAAAGAGTGCGATAACCTCTGTAGCACAGCAAGCGCGTGCCACGTGCATGCAGTTTTCGTATCGCGTTCCACGCGACGGGATGTGTTTCCAGAGCACCTTAGTTTTCCTGTAATAGACCGATCTCACCAGCCAGTTTGACTACGCCACCGCTTTCGCAATGCATCGAGGGAACTTTAGTCTTTCTGCTCGTGCCCGAACCTGGCTGAAACTCTGCACGTGAAGAGCACGAGACGGCACGAGCCGTCTCTGGCACTGCCGCCTGCCTCCTGTAAACAAAAGTTATGGCGGCTTCACGCATGAGCCGAAGGCTCGGTGAGATGGGCCTATTCGATTCGGTGCGCTCATAAGACGAATAGAAAACGCCAGAAAGACAAGGCGGTGTGGTGCAGTGGTTAGCACACCCGACCGGTAACCATGAGACTAGGCGTTCGAATCACGGATTTTGTCTTTCGGCGGTTACGTCACAATTATGTCATCCGATCAGTACGGTTCATTTTATCTACACATCTTCGACATATAATCTTCGCAATTTCTTAAATAACATTGTGCCTATATGAGACACTGGTAGCTTTATTATAACAGCACGGTAGGTTTGTATCTTGATTGGGTATCGGCGTATGCGGCGTGAAAGTTTCTCTTGTTCCTTGCGCACCTTGTACGTTTGTTTGCCCCCGAAACGGAAGCATGTGCTTTTGTTTTCCCCGGTTCTCAACCAACGTCGCCCTTTGATTGGAATGCTCCTCTTTGCGTTCCGTTGCACGAGCTGCGTATATTGGAACACTTGCCTGTCATACTAAGTTAATATGTCTGACTTGGCACAAGCGAGAGAAATCACGCCCCCTTGCCCTGAAATTATGCAATACTCCTACGCAAACGCAAAAAAAAAAAAAAAAAATTGGGGGGGGGGGGGTGAATTGTTTTTTGTCTTGATTTCACACCGCAACCTTCGGCGACGCTTATCTGTAAAAATTGGACAGCGCTGGGTTCCCTAAACCCACAGGAGACAAGGTAGTACTACTACAAGTGGCGTCACTCAAAAGACGGATTGAGAGTTGAGGGGTACTGCGACATTCGATTCTTTTAATTTGTTTTAAAAAATAAAAAACCTGCACGGGAGCAAAATTCTTATACAAGTGAGATGGACTGATTCTCGTGGTTATTTGACCAAAGCCCGAAAATCGTCGCACCGCCCCTTTAAGGTGTATAATCTGTACTCTGTATAAACGACACACACCGCTCTGCGTGAAGAAACCAAAGAGGGCCGTTTACGAAAAACAGACGTAAATTGCCGGCTCTTCCTGCGGGCTGGCTAGAATTGACATAAGTGGGATATTAAATCGCAAAACGATGAGGAAGGAAATACGAGGGAGACAAGAAATAGCGCTGTTTCCTGTCTCCTGTGTATTTCATTCCTCGTCGTTTTGCGCTTTAATATCTCAATATGTACGACCAACTTGGCCGCCAGATGATCTTAATGACAAAAATGGTCTCACGAAATAAACTTCCAAATGTGAAACAGTCTTATTTATACCTTCTCAAATATAACAGTTTCGCATACGTGGCACACTAAGAATCTCATATTTTTAACATAGTTTCCAAACATAGCATAGTCGAAGTTGCAGGTGCCTGCGTCTATTTTATTTTGGATGGTATTGCTTTTCTTGAAAGACAACAGGCCTTTTTTATATAATGAAGAGAAATAATTAAGTGTTAACTTTTTTTAAAATTATAGCTACTCCTTTGTACGCAAAAGCAGTAAGTTTATCGCATATTGGTGAAATAATTCTGTCTAATCTGAAGGTACACAAACTGCTAGATCAGAGGTTCTCAACCATCGATGTTTCGCGGACCCCTTGTGGATCGGCGGAGATGATGGAGGACCCCGTTCATAGTGAGGGGAGGGGGAGGGTATAGGTTAATTATGATAATGATTTAATAAATAGATATAACTAAGGCTTAGTGCGAAGCAGACTTCTCTTATTGACATGCACACGAGAAAACTAGCCCGAAAATGAAAAAATGCCTTCTCGATCTGAAAAAAAGACAACTTTTATTGCCGGGCTTGACTGATGAGGCAGAGCTTCGCGAACCCCTATAATGCCTTCGCGGACCCCAAAGGGTCCGCGGACCCCCATTTGAGAACCACTGTGCAAGATGATAGCTTGACGTCGACTTTTGGTTATTCTTTTTATTTCTGAATTTTGACTTTTACATAGACTAAATACACAATGTCTAAAATTCATATTACTATGGCTTAAGAACATAATGAGGGAAATATAATGCATAGGACATATTTAACCGAACTTCTTATTTTCCCGTAAATTTACACCAAGTATCTTGAGTGTAAACAAGATTTCTACAAATAGTTATTTTTCACATCTTGTGCGACAGGGAATCAAGAACACAATATGTTCAAGCTGTAAAACAAAAGGATTATAGCATCGAAAATATTATGAATCTGGGTACGTATCTTATATTTTTGTAGTAATAATTAACGCTAACATCGTCATCCCACGATTCCTGGCTAGCGGTATGCGCGAACCAGCTGTCGCCGGGATGCGTACGATAAGTGCAGCAGCTATTTATGAATTTGATAGTCACAGTTTAATTGCCAGGTTGCCAACAGGCTATCCACTTACTAACAATACTGGTATTGAATTTTATGTGCTCTCTATTAATTGAGTTAACCCATCACCTATGTCTGATGCTGCAGCAGCGTGCAAGTATATCTTTTCAATATATTCGCGTACCGAGTGCTACTATGATTTCGGTAGCGTTAATACTCTAATGACATATTTGTTTGGATAACTTCCGTGGATGCAGAGTGGTTAATATCCAACTTTTGGCGGTACACATAAGCCAGTATACCCTTGCGAGGAATATGAAGCCGCTGATAATATGCAAGTCCCTCACACCACTAAAATGTTGCCATTGAATCTATCAATCTGGTTTGATGTTACATTTTGTTCCTCATGTGTGCGAGTAAATTGAAACAATTCAACCATTTTTACTATATCTGCTTTTTTTTTTCAAAATGTGCGTATGTTTAGTCATAAACAACTCTTGAAAAAGTTACGCTTGCTTTTGTGTTTTTTTTTTCTAGGAGAATTAACCTACTTTTTATATGATATGAAATTATAATTCTAGGCTTATTTACTCCTAATGTATGCTAAGGTGATGTATAATGCACCTTTGACACGTTTCTCACATTAACCTGAAGCCTCTGAATGTTACTAGATTTCCTAGACTTACAAGTTTTTTTGTTTTTTGTTGTTTTTTTTTATAATAACGTCGCAGCGAAGCGATTGAGAGCAATAAAATTGCGGCCGTCTGCTATGAAAGTGATTTGTGTTACCGTCCAACATTTGTTGTTCGCGCGCGCTTGAGGTGCGCGCTGCGGCGCTCTGTATTTAATTACAGTTTCTTTCAAGCTTTCCAAGCGGTCGCAGGACTTTCATTTTGTGCTCGGTGTCTCTCTCCTATACTTTAAAGGAGCTGTGCAACGATTTTAACGTTGAAAGAATTTGCATCTTCTACTTTTGACATTGTTTATCTTGTCACGACGTACAGAAAACACATCTCCTTCCTTCGAAATGTTGCGATTCCACCGCGTAATCGCGAGCGGCGGGCATGAGAACCACGCGGCATGACGTCAATGGGGGACTTGCAAAAATTATAAAAAGTTGTCCAAATACCTGCTCGATAAAAGGTAATTTTCTATAAATCTTGTCGCTCCAGCATAAATATAAATGCGTCAAAAACTTGGCACCATCGACGAAACTTTTATTATACGCAGTTTTAGTGGCGCCATCTATCCGAGGTCAACAAAACCGTCAGCTCTATCTGCCTACCGCGAACAGCCGCCAGAAGCCGGAGGAGGACGGGGGCAGAGCCGGACGGGGATGGCCGGACCCGGACGAAACTTTCCTCCTTTCCCCATGTTGATCGCGCTGCGCAAGCACGGGGTCACGTGGTCGCGAGCGGGTGAGTTCTCGCTTCTCGCTGATGAATCTAGAGGGAGAGCTTCACCGGAACCCCAAGCGCCCCCATTGACGTCACAGGGCACGTGACTCGGAAGATGGTGAAGGAGTTGAGACGTGCCGAAAACCTCCATCTTTGTCAGTTTTTAAAATAAGAAATAGGACATGCAGGCAAAAGCGGTTTTTCGTTGTTTACTTCAGAAAGGTCGAGACACCAACTCCCAAATTATTTAAGCAAAGCACTGACATTGTTGCACAGCTCCTTTAAGACTCCCCCCCAATTCAAAGCCAAGGCCTAGTGCATGAGGACCAGCTTTTGTCAAGCGCGGGCAAGTTGGCGCTCCCCCCTATCAGAGGAACCATTTTTGCGGTAGCGCTGGTTCTGCGAGATCATTCTACAAATCCGCGATCTCATATGGCCCTGTAAGTCCAAGTCGAAGCAGATTAAAGATTATTTCTGAAAGACTGTTTGCATTTACTTCAGCAGGCAAAAAAAGTATAAAATATAACCTGGAGTAAGCTATTAGAAATATGTGAGAGGCAGAAAAAACATCAAAAAGCGAGCGATAGCAGCTTACAAAGGTAACAACGTCCAATGCCGGGGTATGCGCAAAATGTGCATACAAAAAGTCACGCCACTCAAGACTGGGACAGGCTAGCACCTGCGTAGAATTAAAGTGTAGAAAACCTTATTCTTTCGTTTTTAATCGGGGCTTTAACAAGGAAGACCTCCGCCACCGACATCCATGAACCGGAAAGCTCGAGGGGGTCTTCACCTCGGGTTGAGCGGACGCTATGAGAGACGCTACTTTGTGGGCATTCGACGGCCTTAGTCTAAATAATGAGCACAATAGACCCTACTCAAAAGTTCATCACAGCAACATTGGCGGTCACCATTTTTTGGTCACGAAGCGTGGGATTGAATCTGAGTTTTTGCCAAACGCTGACGCAGCACTCGTCTTCAATACATGCTCAGAGTGCGTGCTCAAACAACGGCGTACTCGGATTATTGACCCCTCAGCTACTAGGTGTGCTGACTTTTAAGGAAGGTTCTATTATCCGTGGGTACATACTTTTTTTTTCTTCACTTTTTTTTAGTTGCTGACGCCGTTTATTATAGCTGTTCGTGACATTTGAGTTTATCTTGCTCTGTGTTACCTTGGGCGTTTATGCCGCACGCCAGGTCCCGCCTAAAACCCGATCCTTGCTTATGATGTCGAGTTCACTGTGTACCACTTAATTCTACAAAAAACAAACTTTTCTCCCATCTTTTCCTCCCAAGGTCAGCCTCAGCGTAAAGCCACATCACCAAATGGAACCTGCTACAATCTAAATTTCAACTTCATCTGTGAATCAAGCGGCTGCCTCATATATCATCAGGAATGTTGGCAAAAAATGTTCACTGAATATTCCGAAAAATACGTGTTATTCGAGAATTCTCTTTGTTTTATACTGAGATCACTACAAGATGATGATGGCTATGAATGTGAGTATAATTAAATGATTTCCCATACTGCGGCAACTTGTAAAGAACCTTTTCTTGTCGAAAAAGGAAAGTGATTGAATTTAAAATAATGCGAGATATTCAACATTTTGGTTTAAAACAGCGCTCCCAAACAAGGACAAAGAAAAGACGAGACAGACGACCAACACTTTCGTCTTTCTCGTCTTGTGTTTCTCCTTGTTTTGTCGCGCTGTTTTAAACCATGATGCTCATCAACCGACCTAGGCCAAAAATACCTTTTAGCAGGATATTCAAAGTCGTTTCGCCCTTGATACCAACTCAAACATTTTTCGTGTCACGTGGTGTCCAGGAACCGACAACTAAGCGTGATTACAAAAATGTCCCAAAGGCGGGGAGAGTTCATCAAAGAAAAGGGAGATAAGTGTAAAAGTTTAAAACGACAGAAAGAACAAAACACTTAAGACAAAGGGACGACTGACACTTCTTCAAACTCGCAACAACACAGATACAGTGAATCTCCTAGCAAAGTATTTTTTTAACTCAGCCCTTCCCGAAGGGAAGAAAAAAAATAAGAAAAAGAAAGCGATATAGTAAATACAGGATAAACGGGGACAGAAAAAGAGTGACAGAAAAATTTCATTGTCGGATGGAACATGAAATTCAATTCTGCCAATTCCGGAGTAAGAAATTCTAACTCATCCTTCATCAACCACCGACTCCGCGAGCACCACCTGAAACTTTCATAAGCTTAAGCAGACTCGTTTTACCCCATTCGCAACTTTCAGCGATGGTGGTACCGCGGTGTGAGAATCACGCTCCCTAGCTCCTGGATGATCGGAATCACAATAAATGTGCGTGTCTACACCTTCCTGACGTGAAAAAATAAAGTAAGACTCTAATGCTGCTCGTATATAGCAAAACTAGAATTACTTACACGTCGAAAACCGAGCCTTGTACTGCTGTTCTACGACGATCATCCAGATGACGCCAGTGCGCCCCCTATAGGTCGTGAAAGTTGCGAATTGTCATTCACTGCCACATGTGCTGTGGCTGTGTTCCGAGTTTGGAACAAACTAGGATTTTGGGAGGGCACAGTAACAAGTTTAGCAGAGAAATTATAGAATCCTTTAGCATGGATTCAGTTAATAAAAATATTTCGGTCCCTCAATCCTCTGAACTAAGGATGAGATAGAGTTCCTTACTCCGGAATCGGGATAATTCAATTTCAACTTCCATCCGACAGTGCAACTTTTCTGTCACTTTTTTTCTGTCCCCGTTTATCTTGCATTAACTATATCGCTTTTTTTTCTTCTTAATTACGGGAAGGAGTAGGTTAAAAATACTCCGATTCACTGTATCTATGTTGTTGCGAGTAGAAAGAAGTGTGCGTCATCCCTTTGTCTTAAGCGTTTTATTCTTTCTGTTGTCTTTGTCGAAAAACCAACACACTCCCAAGTTTATCTTAAAAAGTTTATTCCGACTTATAGAACAATGCTATAAAGAAAATATAGATGTTTCGCTACCGATGCAGGGGGCATCTTCAGAATGAACTGACACGAATGAGGCGAGAGCCTTTTTTCATATAAGCTAAATGCAATAGACCTTTCCAGTGCTTATCACCCAGACTAAAAATGCCGAGTCATTGGGATGTGGACGCATGCGAGCCGCCTGATATTACGCAGAAGAAAGCAACTGCGCATGCTCAGAACGGGTTCCACAGCCCAGTAGATGAAGATGGCGGCACCCGGAAGGCGATTATTTGAAGGATCTATAGACGTTTGCAAGTACGACTTCTGGACGCAGCCATCTTGCTGCTGGTGTGGGTAGACCGTCTGATAGTCAGGCATTGCTGAGGCGTACCCACGGTTTTCAGACTGGCGCCAAAACAAAACATTTTTCATCCACAGTGAGCAGACTAGCCCTTTAAGTGCGGCTGCTTGCAAACGTCTATAAACGTTTTTCCGTTCCCTTTTGCTCTCAGACACGTGGATCCCGTATCTGGTATGTGGGACAAAAAAATAATGAGACATTTCAATCTGGAATATGCGAGAAAATATAGGCGAGGCAAAACAAAAATGTGTGACAATCACGTATTTTTCGTGAACACCTTCCAGCTCCGTCGAGAAATCAAAACGATGTTATAACGCATACCAGAAGTGACGACATTCAAGATGGCTGCGCCCTCGTAAAAAAAGTGTATAGGATGCGTCGTTGTCGGTATGGCAGGGGGGATTACACTCTACCGGGAGGCTGACCCTATGCGGAAACTTATCTGACTTCTTTTATACTCACAACAAAAACTGGAGTGTTCCTTGTGAGATCAACGGTTCGTGAATCTACTCGAGCATTTTACCAGGTCAAGTAAAGCGTCAAAAGTGTTGGGAGCTGAAATTGCCTAGATCCAAGGACACTGCCCACTCAGCCGCGAACCTGGCGAAGAATTGCAGTCCTAACGGTTGTGTAGCTACCATGTTCGTCCGATGAAAATATCAAAAGATATTCCTATTATTGTTTCCTTTAGACTTAATTATAAAAATAAAGACATAAATGAAGTACGCAATCAACATAGCAATATGCCGGAAAATACAATAGTTTATGAATAATGCAAATAAATTGCCAGGTCCGAATTTCATGGGTCATGAAACTTGACTTCACGGCCTAGACTGCAGCTGATATTCAAAGCTTCTGTTCAAACAAAAATTTAAAAAATTCAGGTTATAAAAATATACATCCAATTGGAATAATGTAGTGCAACGGCCCTAATACAAGTGTAGAAACAGTTTCATTGGCGGAGACCAGCGATCAAGTCGTGTGCACTAGCGTGTGTTCTGATTTTAGCATATTATTTCTACCGAAACAAAAAGCTCCAAATTAATTAGGCTTTGCTTTTTTTTTACATTATGTCAAGCTCATTACCTTCACTCTCCTTGTGGAAAAGCCTATTCAAGTTACTCGGTTTAAACCCCTTATTGCACGTTGGTCGGGGCGACGGTCGGCTGCCATTTCGCTCAATCTTTGTTTTGATTATAAGAAACAGTCTAATACTGAAAGGGCTCCTTAATAAATTCGTTCGGATTCTAAAAACTAGGATATTGGTGCTATTTTGATTGATGCATTACATATCGCAAAAGCTCGCAGAGAAAGCTACATGATGAACATAAAGGTTAAACTCAAAGAACATTTTTAAGTGCTCAGTGAGATACGTTTGAAAAAAAAAAAAATTTAAACGATTAAGCTGTCTTTGAGAAATTGAAATCGTATTTTAGTTTTGTTTTTGTGCAAACTTTAAAAAAGAGTTCCCTCGCTTTTTTTTTTTATTTATTCAAGATTTTCAAGTTAAGCAAACTTCGAATTATATTTTCCCCGTTAAAACGCTTGTTGTTAATTCTTATCCTAAGCGAACTATTGTATACTAAAATGTCCGTTACAGCCTTTGTCTCAAAATAGCGCTTTTTTTCTTTTTTTTACAGCTTGTGAGTTCTGGATGAGGGAAGATTGGTTAAAGGAAAATGTGCTTCCCAAAGTCATTACAAAAGTAGAAAACAAAGAAAGTGAGGAAAACGAGGAGGAGTCTAGCAGTGCGGATAAAACTACGTATTTGTCCGATTCATTATTCAAAAAACTTCCCTCCAGCTGCCGATACGCATTTCTTCTTAACTGCGGATATCCGACATACCGAATTTATGACAAGGAAGACTGCGACAAGATGAATGAAAAAGAAAATGCTCCGTCGGGTGACGTAAACGGAAGTAATTAGCACAACGAATCCAGAAAATACGCTTCCCGTTTTTGTATTGGACCTCTCGCTCCAATCCTCAACCACGTGTCGTTTGAGGTCGTCTTTGGTTGCTCCGTGCACGGGAACAAGTACAGTGTCTAAGACAGCCATCTAAACACCGCAGATGATTTTGGACAAGCGCAGGAAGCAGCAAGACTTTGTGCCGTGTGATACCTCGAAAGGAAATCTCTGTCTGCAGTAATAAATAAAAACAAAACAAGCAAAAAAAAAAAAAACTAGCGAAGAAAAAGCCAACTTTAGCAATGAATACCTCAGAAGGACTCGGTGTCGGTTTTATAGCAATAAAAATCTGTGAAAATCTTGACGCATTTCTTAAATTACCATTTTTTGGTTTAAAAATGGTTGTTGTGAATAAAACAAAGGGGCCTGGAGTTTATGCGGTGCTTGGCGACAGACTACGCCGAATTTCGATAACATTGCTTGTCTATTATGAACGCTATATTCTGTTGAATAAATTGCAACGAAACTTATACAGGGTAAGTGGGCATCAAATGTCCGCACATTTTCGTTCAATATGAATGGTCATACTCAGCACGTCGTCACTTCTCTTCAGTTATCTTTTCTTTGGTCCACTTGTTTCAATCAAACCTGGGTTCGTGCAGTTAATCCATACTGATTAAAAGACGCTTGTCGTGTCGTCTTTGTGTGTTCATCGTCCTCGTTTTGTTCGCGCTTTTTAACCTGTCAAGCGCTCGTTTCTTTTGCGAGGCGTTGTGAAGATTGCGGCAAATCCGATGAGAGCCTCGTCCCTCGATCTGTCAATGCACGCGATAACTGGTTAAAAGGGGCACACTATAGATATCGCTTTATAACTCTGCCCCTTGGCTCATGCATTAAAAAAAATGTCGCCCCCTCGGCCCGGTGGTTGAACGCAGGGCTCACAATTAATGGGGGCCTGTGTTTGATTCTCCTTAAGAGACACCAAAATCTTTTTAATGCGTTAGCACCCACATGACAGGGGAAAGCCGACGGCTTCCGTCAGCAGACAAAACAGTGGAAAGGGAAGCGCGCTGCGTAGAGAGGAGGAGAGTAGTGAAAGGCGAGAGGGAGGTGACGTCACGGGTCGGAAGCCAATGCACGCGTGGGAAACCAGTGAACAGCGAAAGCAGCGTCAGGCACCGGATGCCGCTGCTAAGCGTGCAAGGCGGGCGATCGAGGCAGAGGAGTGGAAGCAGCGCCTAGCTTGCTGGCCGAAATCCGGCGCAAGAAGTGGCAAGCCGACGCCGGTCTGCGTGCGACAGAAGCCGAAAACCAAATTAAAGGAAGATCCATTGGTGGATTCTTAGGGAATGTAGTTAGCATGACCCTTGGGAAACGACATTCACGTCTCCCCTCGTGAAACGCTAACACTGAGACCCCGTAACGTCTCTAAAAAGACGCGGCAAAATATAGGGGAAGCGAAGAGAAAGCCAAAAGAGAAAGCCGAAACAGAAAAGTGAAGGGATCAGCGTTAGCGTTTGCCAAAGGGGGACGTGTGGGGCGTTTTTTCTTTTCAACTAATTTGTTCCTCGATCACCCCCGCGTGCTCATGCGTTTTGTGCTGCATGTGAAATGTTCGCGGTGGGGCAAACCAATAAATAGCTATCGCAATAAAAACTAGAAAGATGAATACCTTTTTACAAAAACAAACTAGCTCCAGGAAGGAAAAAAGGGATTGCATGCTTTGCTACCCGCAACAAACGCCAATGTTTAGCTGCTGATACGTACACTGATTGGGTGATGTTGCGTTTCTGTAGTACATGTCGGGATATCACGGTGCATATATATGTGTGTTTTCCGGGAATAAACTTCAGTTGCAAGTAGCGCTTTGTGTTGTTCGTTCCTTTTACTTGTCCGTTGTTTTTAGCGCTTTTACCCTCACACACATGGATCACCAACTAGCCCAAGTGCATACCCTTCTGCTCTCTGTGCAGTCACCAAATTTCGACCTTAATTGTTTTAACGCCCGTTCTTTTTTTTTTGTGATCTTTGACCATTACGCTTTCTGCTAGCTTTTCTCTATGAAGGAACCTGAACCGTACACCCTTAGAATGCAAGAGTGTGATTTTAACATAAGCTGTAATTTCGTGAAGCTCCCTCAAGACGTCGACTGCCTCTCCAGCCACACCATAAACTCATGACCAGTTAACACCATCGATGTTGTAGCAGTGCGCCATTTTGACAGATACGTGATTTAATTCGAATAAAATTTTCCAAAATGCCTCTTTGAAAATATTTTTTTTTTGTATCTGCGAATACGCCGATCTCAAGATTTACGTACTTAGGACGACCCCTAGGAATCATTTCCAGTCGTTTGCGAGAATAAAAAAAAAAAAAATCGATCCTGGCGTCGTTAGTAGACAGAAGAATCGAAATATTTAAGGAGTGGCCCGCAGTCTCGTATGTCTGGGAAATATCTGATGCACTTCAGGGTGGGGTTGCTAATTCAAACGAAAAATCCTGGTCAAGCACAACATAATGCGTTTTGCTAAAGCAGCTGCAGCAAAAACCAAATTGACAAAATTTCTACATTGAAAGAGGTGAATGAATTGCTAACGTCAATCAACGGGTACTAAGGAGCAAACCTTGAACAATAATACGTTGCAAAGTCGTCGTTCACTTCAAATACGATTTATTGTTATTGTTAAATGGCACGACGACAGCCGCATGTATCGTGGAGCAATGCACTCGCTAGCTGAGTTATTCTTAAATTGCTTTTCGCATCAAAAAGGAACTGAATGCGGTGCAACGACTTTGTACTTTCAGTGAATACCGCTTAGATACAATCGCTTACGTTCTTAACCCACGCATCACGCGTTAGTTAAGACTTAGTTACCGAAAGTCACGGGTACCAAATCTCAAAGTTTTGGTTTTATAGCCTTTTTTTCTCAAGTTGCTATAGGACCCGAAACTTTGAGAGAGGGGTACTGGAAGTTACAAGTGTTGTCAGACGACCTGATACCGCTACTGCAAAACAGAACTATGTGCGAATGGATAACGTCGGCATGGTATGGCAGCCCACCTGGTATCAAGAGTAACAGATTACTCGGGAGGGCATTACACACACCAAATCGTGATGAAATCTTTCTGTGAACAGATATAGTAACGAAAAGAGAGTCTATGTGCAGGTGAGCTGGCGATAGTTAATTATATTGTGTAACAGCCAAGACTGTGGTGAGAAATAAAGACTTTCAAGTCGTAGAAAACGACACAAAGAACTTTTCACTAGAAGAAAAAGAAACAGGAGAGGTTATTGGTAACATTAGCACCCAAGAACGTCGCTGTGATCGGCATTTGTGATTGGGCAAACTCTCACTATGATGTCTTTAGTAACTTTGACGGTGTTGTTTTAACAATGCGATGACTCCAAGCTTCTATCGTACTTTCTACACGCACCATCGAGCTTAGTTTGCAACTGATAATAAGTAACCATGAATACAAGCTCGTGACGTCACGACGAGGAAAATTCTGCTTGTCACGTCACGAGCGGAAACCATTAGCAGGGACGCCACCGAAACATCTCGGTGCTAAAAATCTGTCGAAGAAAAAAATAAAAAAGAGCTTTCCTTTGACTTTGGTTTTATTTATTTATAGTATTTATAAACTAATGAAAAGCAATCAATTGCATTACGTTGCCATTCGTGTCTCTTTCAAATTTAGCGGTTCTTTTATTGCCGACTTGGCAAAACTGATAATAAAAAATGTATTCTTTTTGGAAAGCCAAAGTTTGGCTGTGATATTTCTGTGTGAAATATTACACTGTTTTGGTTGAATATAAGTCCCTCCTTTCGCACATCTTTTTTGTGCCGTGCAGCATATGTCATAAAGAAAATTTACTGAATCGAATAACCTCGGGTTCTGCACAAAGATATGGGCACCATTGACCATAAGTATGTTTGACAAACGTGCACCTTGACTAAACATTTTTTTTTACTTTTCATAGGAAAGTGCTAAAAGGTTGGTTACATCTATATAGGTGTTTTGAAGTTTACCGTGCAGGTAAACTCAGCGAGGTTCTATTGAAGAGCCACCAGAGGGGTCACCATCTGGTCCCCCTTAGCGCCTTGCGTCATGTTCAAAGGATCGTATGAAGGCGATGATAGTGCGGCACTGCTTGTCGACTCTTCGTTGATGATGATCGTTGCCACGGTCCGACGGATGTGTAAGTTCGTGCACCAACGACAGTAGCTTTCAGCGGAGACGATGGGGGCGCTTGTTTTGGGGGCAGCTGCAGGAGTCAGCAGTCGCCCTGAATCGAGGTGGTGGAGGCGTTGGCGAAGTTCGAAGCTCACTGTGCGAAGAACGTAAAATTTCTCCCATGATGCAGTCAGGTTGTCCCGCCTAGGAGCCGGATCACTACCAGGAGAGGGAACCCCTAGCTATAAGTTCCGTTACAGTCTTGGCTTCTTTTTTTTTTTTTTTTTAAATTTTTATTCATTTTCTTGAAGTTTTATTGCTGGGCGGCGTGTGAACTTCTCAGAGCGTTGACGGTGCCGCTAAAGTACATTATCACAGAAGTAAAAAAAAAAAAGGAATAAGTCGTCAATTTATTTTCGAAGAGCCACTGAGTTCAAGGCTGTGACCGGTAGAGACTAGCCTTGCAACGCAAGGTCGAACCGTGTTAGGGGCATTTAGGGCCGGTCCCGAGACGTTGACTACACCAGTTTCTGTACTGGGGCATTTCTTGAGAGCACTCAGTCATCGGGTCGTCGTGACGTCTTACTCGGTGAGGTGTCTGGTTTCTGGTCCAAAGGGTGGCATGTGCCACAGGCCACAGGTTTTTGGCGACATGGTGTCTACCAACGTGTAAAACCTGGAATTGTAACGGACTTTAAATGCATCCGGAGAAGTTAGGGCATTGTCAGAGAAATCGTCCAAAGGTTGGCTAAGTTAGCGAAAATGTGCGATGTGGGCGGCACAATGACACGCAACGAAGCTGAAGGGTGTGGTGTTGATTGACTTCGCACTGAGTAACAGTTGCCCGAGTCATAACGGGGCAACGAGAGACGACACCTGATACGCCGGATTAAACGGGAACAGTCCTAACAGCCGCTGCAACACCAATCTCTGCATTTCTCCTTTTAGAATGGTCAGGGAATTCAAGAAAATATTAAAGGAAAACCTGAAAAAAATCAGGGAATTTCAGATATGTGATTTAATAGACACCCTCTCTTGTCATGCAGGCATCATATGTCGAAAGTCTAGAGATGCCTTGGCCCTCAAAGGTTACAACAATCATTCGTTTTTGTACACCATGGAGTCCAGCACTTACAATGCGTTGCTTGCGGCTCCGAAGTTAGTTTAAAGGCCTCAGAGGTCTCTTTCTCCAATGCCGCGTATAGTACCCGGAGTCTGATTATCTGCTACGGCTCCATAAGCCTGAAATTCAGAAATTCTGAAATTCCATGGTTGCAGTTGAAGTATTCATTTTCCCTGTAGTCTGAAGAATTCAGGGACAAGTGACGGGACCCAACCGTCAGTGGAGACGATGTTCGCGGGGGGTTGAATTCTAATTCGGTAGCTCCCGTCAGCAAGATGAGTTGCCACTCGTTCCTTTCTGAGGACGTAGATATCTTCGCGCGTTAAATCTGAAACTTTGATACGGTCGGCAAGCCTTGGTATCAGAATGCGGCGAGTTAAAGTAACCGAGTTAGGTAGACGAACGGCACAATGCGCCGGCGCTTGCGGTTCCTCCGAAATACCACCCAGCCCATCCAACAAGGGCGTGCATGGGATCCGCGGGCGTGATGTCACAGTCAGTGTCCGTTGCCTTTGCTTTCCTCAATGAAGGCGTTCAATTGAACGTTGGGCATTGTTTCACGTTCGTTTACCCGCGTGAAGGGTGTAGGTGCAGTTTGTTTTTTACTAATCTTCGAACACGATTTTGTCGAGGCAAGAACACTGAAGGGGTTACAGACCTCAACAGTCGACTTATCGGTGCATCTGAAAGGTTGCTCGCTGCCGTAGGTATTAGCCTCCGAGAAGTTCATTCTCGCTTGGCTTGAGGCGAACCTCACCGACGATGTCGTTGGGCCGGAACAAAATTCCCCCTCCCGACCTTTCGGTCCTGCATTGTCAAACTTGATGCACCGGTAGACCTCAGTCTTCCGAAGAAGGCAACAGTAACAATTTTAACGAGGCCATTTTTAATTACCATTTTAAGAAATGTTAATTCTACCATTTCAAAATTTCTTCCGTTCATTTTTTTTACAAAACTATTTTATTGCTGTTATTGCGAAACTTGCATTTTTTCATCAACTGGAAGTCTTGGTTGATTAAGCTCTCTAACTCTAAATGTTGCGTGAAACTTTCTGCATCATAAACAATACAACACGTATGAGTATCAAGTGTATACTCTAGGACAAGGGTCTCCGAACCCCGGCCCGCGGGCCAAATCCGGCCGGCGGAGGTCTTCCGATTGGCCCGCGGCTGGCTGCTGTCCTCCCAATGAAAACCTGCCCGCGGCCCGCTTCCATAGGGCCCCGCTGCTGCCGGCAGAAAAATAAGCGCGCGTAAAGAAACTGCGCTGGAACGCGCACCAACCTCGTAAACTAAGTTACAAGAAAAACGAGATAAAACTGCCCACCGTAAGGCATGTCCTCTCTTCATAATATTAATGGACAATGTACGAAACCAAGGCGCACCTAGCGGCTCAGGTGCATTCTGGGAAATATTTGTCAATGAAATCTTTGTTTCGGTTTCCTCCATCGGACACCAGCCAGCCGAAAGAGGACACTGCGGACCTGCACCACTCCCCTCAACGCAATGTACCTCGCCGAGCTTCGTAGGGTGACCTACGTTGACATGCGATGCAGGCAGTATACTTCTCTTCTCGTGACTTTATCAGACGAAGAAAACAAGCAAATTAGTCGTCAGTTCTTTACACAGCAGGAGTATAGCCTACCAGACCTTGGTGACATTGCCACTCAGCTGTAGATGAGCAATTTAGCCAGTGCCGTACAACCGCTAGCCTGGGGCCTTTAACGTGCACCACGCAGTATAGTGGTACACGACCGCACGCCGGTACGATGCTCATCCAGATGGAAACGGGCAGGGGTAGGGATTGATCCCAGGATCCCTGGGTTTTGCAGCGCGACCTTTCGCTCCACGTGCTCCGAGCTGGTGTACGCTAGCTCACTCGGCCACCGATCCCCCTATCAGACAGTAGTTCAATCAAGGCGAAGACAGGCCACGCAAAGTTCGTGAAAGAGGAAGACGAAATGGCATCTAGTGGCCAAATAAATTGGGGCAATGAAAGTGAAAGAATAAGATGGCTTAAGAACAAAGGATAAAACGCTACATAAATGCATTGTGAAAGCGTGATGCCAATCTTGGTGCTGGCCATCCTAAAAGTCTTTCGAACTCAAAAAAAAAAAGACGCCCACAAGGATACGGTGCGTAGAGCAGTGCTGAAGTCGTTACAAAATAAAAGTGCCGTAACATTACTTGCAAATAAAAGGAACGCGTTACAATTATTGTTAGCGTTAACAAGTAGAGCACGTTACTTTGGCGTTACCTTTTAATTTTGAATGAACACGTTTTATTATTTTGGCGTTACAGGTATGCATAAGCGCCATATTTCAAAAACCATTATGTCAATCCAGAAACTAAACATAATTAGCTTCTCTTTCTTACGGTTCCACCTAAACACTCAGGAGAACAAACGCAAAGAAAAACGCAAAGGAACTAGAAAAAATTACATGGCTTGGCGTACAACAATGTATTCCGATCAAGATTACGTTTAGTTTTGCCGAAGCGACGTGGCTTGCTTTCGCCTTGAATCAGTTACCGTCTGATAAGTCACGAGAAGTATTTGCAACTTTCAGCGATGGTGGTATTGAGGCGTGAGAATCAAGCTTCCTAGCTCCAGGATGATCAGCTTCACAATAGTAGTGCTTGCGTACACCTTCCTGGCGTTAAAAAATAAAGTAAGGCTTTAAAAGCTTGTATATAGCAAAATGAGAATTACTTACGCGTCGCAGACCCCGCATCGTACTGATGTTCCGCGGCAATCATCCATGTGACCGCCATTTTGATAGGCGCCAGCGCACCCCTTGAAGGTCGTGAGAGTTGCGAATACTTACTGCATCACATGCACACGTAGGTCAACCTACGAAGACGTCACGAGGTATACGCTCCGTTGATGAGCGTAGTGCAGGTCTGCGGTCCAGAGAAAACTGGAATCCTAAAATCTTCGTTGAAAAATGTTTTTTTTTGAGTGCATCTGAGCCGCTAAGGGCGACTCGGTTTTGCACATTGTCCATTGGACATTACCATCGGTTTTATCGACATTTCTAGCACCCTGTTTGATATCTGTGTAACTTTGTCTGTTAATATCCATTTATGTTCCCATGTATATTCTGCTTGGTATACTGTGTTGTACTTATTGCATATTTTCAGCATCAGTTCCATCATTATCCTTAGTCTTCTACCCTGTGTGAACGTGTCAATGTTTCTATGCGCTTTTGATTTATGCCTGGTAGGTTTGCTTCTCTCCAATTATTGTGCAATGCCATCATTAGCTAAATATTGAGTTTCATAACAAAGCATATGTATTCGTCCACCTTAAATTATTTTTGTGATGTTTACTTGAACTTCAAATTTTGTATTTAAATGCTTATATACCTAGACTTATTTATTTAGAATTTCCAAATGTATATTTACCTATTTATTTTCGGGTCCTTGAGACACCGACAGAGCCTCGATCCGAACCTCCAAGCCAAAATGTTATGAGACCCCTGCTCTAAGGAGTTATTCCCTGCCAACAAAGAGGCGGCCAATTTTTCGTGTCTGGGATATGCACGAAAAATTAATTTAAATAAAAAAGCCTCTGGGCTAAAAAAAGATATCATTTTTTTGTGAAAATATAAATTGTATTTTTGCTGTTATGACCAAATTTTTGGAATTAGCATAAAACTCGGGTAGGTATGAAAAACATTGTGAAGAAAACGGTTGCTTAGCACTCAAATTTAGGTGGCCGCCTAATCACTTAATGATATTCCCTATCTTATACTAAGATACAAACACTAAAGGACGCCCATTTCAGTCCAAATAAGAGGTCCAAAACGAAGAGATTTCTTCATTATAAGGTTTCTCTTTTTTTTTATTATTAAACTTTGAGCTGGGTGTTAGCTAGAATACTGTTGCCCTTTGTTCTCATATAATTAATATTTGATTTTCATGTGTTAAACTTTCAAAGCCTTCTTTTGTTGCGTTTTAAATAAACGGCAATATCTCTAGTTTATACACAAAGGGCCTTATGGAGGGTCAGAAGAAGCAATGGGGACCTTGTAGGCAACGGTGCCCGCCACTTTCGAAATAGCCAAAAGTCAAATTCACTTCATGTGCTCAACATATTAAAAAAAAAATATAAAAGTAAATTGCGTTGTTAAATTTTTTTTTTTCTTTTAAGATGAGTTTTTCTTATTTTTAGGCGCTCACCTTGTGGGCATCGCCCGCCGGCGTTCGCCAACGAGGCGTCAACGGTGTGAGACGCCGCCCTTAGGTCTTCAACACTCTCCTGAAAACACATTTTATTCAGTTGAAGTGGACGTCATCCTGATTTCCATCATGGCATCCGTATCCTCTTTACGTCACGTAATGATACTGGCGTCTTCATTTTAAGGCCCGTTCACACACTTGCAACCGAGTAGGACCGGCTGAGACAAGACCGGTTTTATAAGTCTCTTGCAACGGCGTAGGACCGGATGTGCTGCTGCGGAGCGGGTCCTAATGCCGTCGAGAGAGGCTGAAAAGCCGGTCTTGTTTCATCTGGTTCTGCTCGGTTTCAAGTGTGTGAACGGGCCATTACTCTCCTTCTGCCCAGGTAACTGTCGACGAACGCAGGACTGCATTGTCTGCTTCCTGAGTATGGGAATGCACACCGCGCGTAGGCCTTGTCTGTCGTATGTCTAATAAAAAATCTATTCAATTCAAAGTAAAAATAGAGGACGACGCGTAATTAGGATTTGTATAAAAAAATTAACATTATTTACTTCACTTGAGCGTACACAACCACATGAAAGTAGAGAACTTAGTGCATTCTTCTGTCCAACTATAGGATCCTTTCTATCCTCACGATCGCTTTAAAATTGACAGGAAATACCGCCGCCGACACCAGCGATCTTAAAATCTCATCAAAGCTGTATGTTCGTGCCACGTGACCTTGTGAAAGTTTAAGACATAGCTTCCTTTGTGCAAGAGAATGGACAGCGACCTCTATCTCCAAAGTTAAATAATGCATGAAAGGCGGTAGTCGAGAAGCGATCGTTTAAATTTCTTTAGAACACATTAAACAGGCACTTTGGGCGGTGAAGAAGGACCTATATTTTTATCAATTTCCCTGTCAAATTTGGCCGGTCATCTGAATTGGTGTATGGGTCACGTGACGTCAATTTTCCCGTTAAATTTAGTGGGGAAAATCAATTGGTCTGTAGGTCTCCAGACGTCGGGTCACGGGACATCGAATTTCCTGCTAAATTTAGCGAGAAAACTGAATTAGTGTTTAGATCACGTCACTAAAATTTCCCCGTTAAATTTAGCTGGAAATTCCCGGACAAACGGACGGACGGCCAAAAATCTTGGGAATGGGAGTTTCCGTTAAAAAGCATTTCACGCACTAAAATGATATATCCATCTCTTTAATGTCCAACGGTGGACGACGACTCCAACGATCGAGTGAGTGGGAGTTGTGCCTATCTCAATATCCCGACTATAGACACGTCAATCAGACGACGCCATTGTCAGCATTCCGCTGCTGCACCCAAGTGACGTCAAGCCCAACAATATGGGAAACCTCAGGAGTTTGGCTCCCCGGGGGATCGGGACATGTGTGTTTATGCACGGCAGCTCGTAAACAGCAGTGCATTAGCGTGTGCCAGCCGCCGTGCCTTCAATCTCCATCAGCCGTGCGCAAGTAAAGATTGAAAATGGCTGTTTTGTGTTCAATTCCCACACGTGCCGGCGTATCGGCGTTCCGTCGTGTACCTCTACTGCGCTACGCATGTTAAAAACTGATCTAGGAGGGGTACCGCACTGGCTAGGTTTTTCATCTCCAGCGGAGACTTAAGTCCAGATGCAGCCGATGATAGAAGCGCGAGCATGTGGCCCTGAACAGCAATTGCACTGCACGAGCGCGAGTGCTTGGCAGAGACGCCGAACGCCCGGAGTTCGCTCTTGTAGCTTCTGGTACGCTCACACTTAAATAAATACTAAAATGAAAACAATTTTTTTTTAATTGCATAGATAGAACACGTATATTTTTTCAATAATTTTTCCACGAAATAAAAAAAAATTATTCGCGCAATATTTAAGTTGTTAGACCCAACATAGGTTCAGGTCACGGCCCGCTCTAAGCCCCGCCCACAGACCAGTGGCCCCGCCCATTACTACTGGGTTGGCTTGGCTCCTCGGTTAAACATGCTAACCAGCTAAGTGTCTCCTTCGCGACATCCGGTGCGTCTGGTCTGGCGTCCGATTGAGCCTGCTACTCAGGCGAGCAGACACGCGATAGCCTCCGGCATCGTCTGCCCTATTTCACCACCGTCTATCGTCGTCTGCAATGTCAGTAAGAAGCGAACAGAAAGCTGCTATTCCGTCTGCTATTCTGCCCCCGTCCAAAAACTTCTCCGACGCTCCCACGACGTGACCATGAAAGTGGCATTCAGCGTTTCATCATGCATGAGCTGCGGTCCAATACAGGCATCTGTCAGCTTCTGTTGGTTTGCGGTAAATAGTGACCGGGAGGAGTAAAAAATGGCAACAAAATAAATATGCAGTCATTGCACCTCTTCTGTTCTTGTTATTTTTTCTCGTGCTACGCACCCGCGAAGAAAGGTGATTGAGCGTCATGACCAACGAGGTAGAGGGGCTTAGAGCGATAAACTGACAGCTGAAAGTCATCCCCACCCCGCCGCCGCCTTGTTGCACATTTTTGACCACCAGACACATGAGCTTACACTTTTATGTCTAGATTTTAACAAAGTACCGCGTGCAGATAATTGCCTATTGATCTTTAATAACAGCACCGACGAGATAAGTTATGTTTCGTTTGGTTTAAGTCCGAAATGTGATTTTACGAAAATAACTCCTACAGCTTCTGCAATTGCTCCGCTAGATGCCCTCAGCCGCGGTGCTGTATTTGTTTTTTTTATCGGAGCTAGACACTGACCTCTGGGGCTATCAGTATTTAAAATTGTTTATGATGTTTTTTTGTTTGTTTTTTTCACAGCGATCGCAATATAAATCTTGGCTCAGGCTTGCGTAAAAGCACCAGGATTTGGTACGGTCACGTGTCTAGTGGTCAGAATTGTTCAACATGGCGGCAGCCAGGGGGGGGGGGGGGGGCGGGGGGGGGGGTTACCTTTTGCCTGGTGAACGGGATACCAGTTTATCGCGCTAAGCCCCTCTACATCGTTGGTCTTGACGCACAATAATAGCACGGCCTAAGAATATTCGCTTCTGCAGGCCAGGTGCACTGAAAATCTTTAGCAAATTGACTTTCGAAGCGAAATGACGGGAACATAGCTAGAGAAACTTTATGCGTGCCGATCGCCCGATTGCCTCCAGCCAAACAGCTCGCAACTTCCTACTTGTGTAGGTATCTTCTCGGTATTGAAACCATGGTTGCAATCACGGCGGTTTCAGAATTCACAAAGGAGCGGGCCGTTTTTACGGGAACCAACATTATTTATTCAGCATCAACACGCGAAAATCAACAAATGAAGCCAGATCAAGCAACATAGTTGACGTAAGACGCTACTCTTAGGCCAGTCCCGCTACGAAAACAAGAACCTGCACGGCGCTTCCCAGTTTCAGGTTGTTCAAGAAAATGGCTTCTCCACCCAGTCTCATGTTTTCACCCAGTCTCAGGCGGTTCAAGAAAATGGCTTCCGAAGGCGTGTACTTGCGGCAGTTGTTTGTTGCAAACTATATGTCGGTCAAGGAGATCTTTCTCTAAACACCTCGGTGAACGCAAAACGACTCGCACTGTTGAAAATGCACGAGCTTGACAAGCTGGGCTTGTTGAGAACCCTGCAGACGCCAGGAGCCATGTTTCCTATTGTTTCACACCAATGCGGAAAAGGCGATTTTGGGATAATTATGAAAAATGGATATTGACTCCATCTAGATTTCTTAGTTTCTCAAACAATAATATTGTCGATAAAAAAACTATTACAACACGGGGAAACAATTTTTCAACGAACGATCCATTCGTTAGTCATCTCTTCAAGTAATGAGAGCCGAGAAATGGAGCGTGGTTAACTACGCTCCTGGGCGGGGCCTATATATATAGGCGGGCTTCCTCCACCTAAATTGCGTCTAATAGCGTAAAGATTGCTAAAAAATGTTTTTGTGTGTGTGTGTGTGTGGAAAAATAATAAACCAATAGGCGTGTCCTAAATAAACCCTTTAAAAATTAATATTTTTTTTTTCAGTGTCGTATAAAGTGAAACGGAGTACATATATACTCCACCCTTAAAGGGGCACTGACACCCCAAAGGACGTATTTCTTGTTGTCGTATAAAACAATGAATGTTGTAGACATAGACGCACAAAACAATAACACAACGCAAAAAAAAAAATCCAAGCGCGCGGGAATTTTTATTTTTGCGTTTTTCTTTCTCTCTTCTTACCTCCTTGCTTCTTTTTACTTGTGACGTGAAAAATTATGAAATTTAGAAGCTTTGTAAGCGACGTTGCTATAACATTTAATAACGGCATGGATAAAACATTTTTTTTTTTTAACGCTGATTGCGAACGCACTGCGGCCCTTCTTTTTGAGATGCCGAAAATCGGAGTCCGAAACGATGTCGCCTCCTGGCTTTTTATCCTCCCTCGGAAAACATGGCGGCGCTGGCGGCGCTCAGCACATGTAGCACTGAGTGTGATTGATGAGTCGGGAAATCGGGCGAAGTTAATCTAATCGGTTTCAGAGCGATAATAAGACTATTGGCTCCTGGCACGCGCTGTGTTGCTTAGGACGCCAGTGTCCGTCGTATCTCGTTTCCTTGTTTCTGATCATAAACGCCCCACGCCAGTGCAAGCCGGGGTGCGATAAGAAGTGGGTAATTGTCTTGATCGGGAATACGCCCATCCGCCGCACAGTTACTGTTGTTGTTGTTTTTTGTTTTTTTTTAATCGTGTCAGTTCTATTTTGAGTTTATTACCAAGACGTGTACGCCGAAATGTGACTTTGTCGTTTATGTCGCTTAATGCTGTTACAGGCGTTTGTGTCTGCCGCAACCACAGGTCCCAAAGCAACGAGGGCGTCGGTAAAAACGAAGTTCATAATTGCTTTACGAAGCTACTTCTGGCATTTTTTTTTTCATTTAGTTGCGTATGCCGAACACCTGTTCCAATGATTTTGTAAAGTCGCTCCTAACGCAACCAACGGCGCTCTCTGAAGAATATGCTTCACTCTCAACAGAGTCTTGTCAAACACGTCAGCTATGATCCGGTACAGCTGTATCTTAAAATGACAATAAACAATACAAACTTGTTACATTACTTAGGCAGCGTTCAGTCGATCTCGAAGCAGCAGCGAATGTGAATAGCCTCAGCTGCAATGGGCGTGCAGTACGCAGTGCTGTTCGCGTGCGTCGTCGCGTCTATGGTGTGGCCTACGACGGCGCACTGGACACCCAGCTTTCACTGGACGGAAAAAATGACCATAAAAAACCCAGAAAACAGCCCTACATTCAACTACGCACAACTTGGGCCTCTGCAAGATGCATGGCAGGTATGTGATTTAGAAATACAGGCTGTTTCTTTAAGGCCTTACAGATATGTTTAAAAAAAAAAAAGACATGAAAACTACACTAAGGCGGTCTGTACAGGTGAGTTATACGGTCGGGGGGACATAATATAGGTCGATAATTATCGCGATAAATGAGTTAATGAACAAAAATTTGTTGGTGACTTTTTTAATGATTGAAGATCAATATATGATTCCAATCAGAGATGCTCTGAATATCATCGAAAACCACTAAATCAGTAAATATTATAAACACTTGGAGCGGATAGGAAGCTCGTTAGTGCGCTAAAGTTACAATCATTAGGGTCTTCTCGAGGCGACATGACGCCACCAGAGGTGAATCCGGGAGCCACTTCCGGTTTAGAAGGACACGCCCCCAACGATGACCGAAACCTAAAGTCGCTACTGGACGGAAAGGAGGACTGGTTTGGGGCCAGTCGATGCAAAATTCGCATTGACTTTTATAAAAGTTGTAGCATTCTTACAATAAAGTATTTGTATAAAATTTTCCAAAGGGCTAACCTTATTAGAAAAAACTGATTTTCGAAATTCACCCCATTGAAACCCCGCTATGGGTAGATACTCTACCGGCAACAATGAGTAGGAACTGGAGAAAGACCGCTGAGGCCAAATGACGTAATACATGGTGCCCGAGATGCTCCAAAAACGGAATCATTAGGCAGTTGCACTGGTTTATACTCATTCTTGTATCCAGTTTGTTCATTAACACTCTATTTACAGTGCGTGATAGGTACAAAAACAAGTACATACTGCCTGCCCGCTTTATATCTGGCAGGCGAGACCACTCAAAAAAGGTTTGAGAGGAGCTGTGCAGAACGGACGTGTTCAACCGCTTCGTTGACACAATTATTTATATTTAAACGACTATATTTTTCAAACTTTACCTTAAATCGAACATAAAATTGGGCGACCTCCTAACTTACAACAGTGTTCTCCCGATGAGGTCGCACGATGGTTCCGATGACGTCACAACACGGTTCTTATGACCGCCATACGTGGCTGCAGATCGGGAAATATTTTCTTTATCTTCATTTACGCAGCGAAATGGCAGTATTTCAGGGGAAGGTGACACGATTTCCCTCGGTCCTGCCAAGATAAACGATATAACAAATACAAGCTGCCAATTCCTTCAAAATTAAAATCGTTGCACTGCCCTTCTAAGACGATTGAGCGCTTCAACACACGGCATGTCGGCTATGTCGGCTACCAAAATGTCTACAGCAGATGTGTCCAGGATGACTCCCAAGTGAGAAAAGGTAAATAAAAAGTCAAGTGACTCAAACATGTCACTTCTTGAGCTCCGTCATCGGCAGAGCCACTCACCAGGCTTCTATTTATAAAACAAAACAAAAAACATATATGTGAATAAGCTTTGCAAGTGATGTATCGCTTGTATGGAAATAACAGCCGATTCTGAGAAACGCTCTAATGCAAACTCGCGAAAATAACAGCAGATGACTTTTGGAAATCAGGACGGCTTGTCTGCGGCAACTCACAAAATTCGGCTGTGGTAAATTATCGCCTGATGTCTTCTGTACACAGAGACAATGTTCTCTAAACCGGTTGCATTCGATTCGCGTCATACTCAACCGTGCAAGCTGAACCAGTGAGCGACAAAAAGTAGCGGCGGGGCGAATGTGCTGAAACGGCCTCGGCGTGGGAAAGAAAAATTGGAGGAAGCAGGTTGGAAGTGATTTTCTAGATTCGTACACAGTGCTCCTGAAGTTCCTTCATCAAAGGGACCAGCTGTTATGCTTCCTAAACTAATAAAAAAACACGAACCGTGCCCATAACTGATTGTCTGCAGACAAACTAAAAGAAAACAAGGCGAAAGCTGTTCGTCAACATGGCTGGCACAGACCGGAAGTGAAAATGCTGTTCCTCCCTTGGCAGATAGAGGGGTCAAGTAGTGATTAAGAGCTGATGGTGAACTTCAATGGCTAGATTTTAGAGAACTCGCCATTTGCTTATAATCTGCCAACGTTTCCAGCATCGACACGACCGATAGACCATGTGCGTCACTGAAAACGAAATTGTTTGTTTTAATAATGAACGACTTTTCTTCCCGCTGAAATACATATTTCTCGAATTTTTGCCATGGTAGTGCCCAGCCGTGGCTTGTGCTATGTCCGTATAATTCAGCTGTCAAGTACGCACAGTTCAAGTGAAGTTGGCAAGCGCTAACCAAACTCTGAAGTCAACATTCCCGGCAAACGGTTCAGAACCCGCAGCAGTGATCCAGAGGTGCTGCTCAAAGAGCACTCGAATATTACTGAGTTTTACTTTTTCATGGTGTTTTCTCACTGAGTAGCAAAGTGCCCATATTACTTTCTATAAAATTGATATGGTAGTTATAAACAACAAAGGATTCCCATGTGAAGTGACCGGGCAGAGGCTATTAGCTCTCTTGAAGAGGCAGCATTCGTGTCGGACTGATCGGTAAAATGTGGAAGATCTGTGTTTCTTATCCGCATTCCTGCCTTCCACAGCAGACGACGAATTCCTCTCGCCCAATCACGAAACCGTAACCCAAGAGAGTACACAAAAACAGGAGCATGAACAAGCGCAGCAATAAACAGCATTCATGGCGCATCTCGGATACCCCGGATAACACATTATGTCACGTGGTGCTCCAGTTCAGTGTTGCCAGTAGTGCAGGTACCAGCCATGGGGGTGTGAAAACATAAACTCTCTTTATCTTCCAGTGATACTCTGCCATTCTTAAAGTGCTGGTATCACTCAAAACACTTCGCATCATTCACTGCTTTTTGACATAAGCATGCTGAATCATTTCAAAGTTCCCTAATTTAGATTTGCCGAATTTGACCGAGAATGGATGTTTGCACCTCGCACTCGTTTGCAGTCTATGACAAAATGGTCATTGTGCTCGTACACGTGGTCACAAAAACTCGTGTAGCGCAGCTTCAAATGTTCAGAGAACGACGCCCTTTGACATAAAGAGGTCCCTGCCTTCGACTGCTGCGCGCGCATCACGGTGCTGTCTTCTCTTTTCACGCTACAAAATCAATCTCCGAACTTCATTATCACAAGTCGTATTATGTCTCTCTGGCCGTGTAACTTACCTGCTCATACCGCAATAATGCAGCTATCCCGGTTTATTTAAAACAAACCTGTAAGGCCTAAGAGAAAAGACTTTGCCTGTTGACAAAGAAAAGGGGTGGATATAAAGGAGACGGGGGCTGGCATGTTAAATGAGCACGTTGAATGACGTAAGCGACTTGTTTTGTATTACCGGGGTCCAACAAGGTTCTATTCTATTCCCCATTCAAAATTTCGAGGAAAGAAGCTCTCCAACTTTACAATATATCACATCTGTCACCGTCCCTAAATGGGGGTGACCTTAGTCTCGTATGGTGTTGCAAATGCTTCTTACGACAACTAGAAAGACACTGCTACAAGGCATATGCACCATCAATGACAACATTTCATACGATGGAACTTTTCTGAGCCCCAGAGGTAGCTGTAGCGGTCCTGAACGTCAACCGACCACAAACAAAAGAAACCCGCAATCTCATCCAACTGAAACTCGCAAGACACGCCTTCCTAAGAAAAAAAATCGAATTACTAAGATTTCGGCTTAATAAGGAAGGTTATATGCAGAACAAAATTATACAAGAACTACTTCTTTGTAAGATCGATTCATGACTGGAATCGTCTACCAGAATACGTCGTCACAGGAACTTTGAATTTAGCGCTATCTACCTTTTTATTACGTCTATAAATTTCTTCGAAGTTAGTGTCTTCTTATTTAATTGTTTTATACAATATTCGTGTATATTATGCTTTAGAGAGAAAAAAACTGTGCTTTCAAAAACTTCTTTTTATGCGTGTCAAAAACTGTATTGATTGTGAAACACCCCTACAATGATGCCCCCTGCGCGATGCAGGTAATATTTAAATAAATAAAGTGGCAGAACCAATGATCGGCTGCATAAGACACCTCAAGCTAAGAAATCTGGTGCGTCTACTTTCCCGCAAAGCTCTTGGTAGAGGCAGCCGATGCAATATACGGAAAAAGAACGACGAATGATAAGACTTAAATATGTCAAGACAACAAAAAAAAATGTTCACCTCAGTGTCACGAAACAGACGGTTTCTGTATGCCTAGAAATATTTCAAGCCTCGTTATTGGCCGAGCTCCCTCTGTAGATTGCAGCAATTGCCTTTACCAAGTGCTTTGCGGGAAAGTACACGCATTGGATTTTGTGGAGTGCATGACAGGTAAAGCGATAATCAGACCTGCCTATAACGGGGAGGGTGTAGTTTTCTCGGGCCACTGCTATACTGTCGGCATTCCCGTTAACTAATATAGTCGTAGGGCGTCCTGCAAGCGCTATGCTCTAACGTTGAAAACCAGAAGCTGCTCGCACGCTTTTCTAAAACACGAACCATCTATAGCAATAGAAAAAAATTATTGGGGGAGGAAAAAAGGAACTATGACACAGAAATCGGTGGTGATTTTGACAAAATGAGTTAGAATTTAGCGAAAGGGTTTTGACTTAACGAAGGATGGAAATTCTAACCTAGCAACCGTTCACATACTGTTGTCTTCGAAGAGCCAATCTTTCCCCCCATGCCTAGGCAGTTTTGAGCAAACTGCGTCGTTGCTGCGCCTGGGTATTACGTTGTCGCTAACGTTGCGCATAGAGAGGAAACGAAACCATGTGACGTCCCGGTGCCATCGTAAGAGAAATGCACGTCATTGGGAACGCGCGAGAAGACTCTTTGCCCCTTACGTAAAGGGAAAGTGGTCATAACGAGAGAAAGAAGGAAGCGAAAAAGCACGATGGGAACCGGCGCATCGGCCTCAAGAGCCAGTCCAGTCCGGTCCAAACCACTCCGTCCAAACCAGAGACGGCCGCATGTATGCGGACCAGAGCAGGCTCGACACGTGCGAGCAGTTTCCTGCGTTCGGCGGCACGCGATGGAGCGTCAAGGCCCTCGAGTGGACCGTTCCATGTTGCCCCACTGACAAGATTAGTTGCTGCGAGTGCCAACAGCTTAGCGGTCACCGGAAAAAGCCGCACGTCACCGTGTTATGTGCAAGGGTGATTACTATTCCTTGTACACAAGCTCGCATATATAATCGACATAGTCACCCGGAATAGACATAGGATAAAACATGACATCAAGAAAATGGTCGAAACCTCCATTATCGCCCGAGCATTTTATAAACTACAATACTACTTCCTCACAAAACAAAAGTGTAAAAATAATCCAAGTAGAGCTACACTTTGTTTCACTCTACAATGGACTAAAGGCAAAAGTTATGAACTGCCAGATCCAATCACGAGCCACTTAGAAATTGCGTGGTATTTCACTTCGATGCACGTATCGGATTCGGTGCCCGCGTCTCGCATCACTGATGAGGATGGGCGGACAGTGGTGACTCATCCATTTTACATTGCAAAGAAAGCCACGGACATACATGCTCTTTGCAGTGTCGAAGCTATAGAATGATGCAGCGGTTTTTGATTCCGCGCAATATTCGTCCACCCCTAATCAATGTTAAGCGTGTCATAGTATAGACCATTCTAAAAAAGAGCGTGTGGCCTGTGCCATTTTGAGTGTTCGTGCGTATGGCGCGTTCTTTGCTCGCTTTCCGAAGCGACGAACACGCACGTGCTGGACTGTGAAGATCGCACGCTGGACTGTGATTTTGTAAACATTGGAAAGGTCTATAGCGTGGAACGTGATTGGAGCTGACGGCCCGTGGCTTTGGCCTTTAGTCCATGGTAGGATGACATGAAATATATACTCATCAACAGTCCGTTTCCAAAAAGCATGGGATGACCAAAGTCAAGTGGATTTTTAGGATATATATTTTAGTACTACATTTTAGTACTATATTGTAGTTATATATTTTAGTACTATAGAAATATCAGACCTTTTTATGCGTTTGCTGGAGATGCATTTAGTTCACTGCGTCGTTTGCAGGTATTCGTTTTCTGTTTCTTTTTATTATGTACTTGAGCTGTACGATCACACAAATACGCGCTTGCAAGTGATATAATGGCACGTGCACATTTATGTTGTAGTCATGTTGAAGATAGTGTATAATACAAGCGTTCGATTTGTTCTTTACTTCGTGTGAGAGTTCATCGAAGGGTACAGATTATTATAAACGAACAATATTGAATTGCCGTGATCTAAATTGGAACAATGCCTGATTGTTACTATTGACAGGATACGAATGCTGAAATTTGAGTGAGTGCCCTTTTATATGGTCCTATCATGCGTCTTCTTGGAATAGTGGGATGGGTTTCTTAATAACAATGCAACAAATGTTGCGTAAAATAAGAAATGTCTTGTTTTGATAATTGCAGGTTCTAGGAGAAACATCAAATTATACGTATTTTATGATGTTTCGCACCCGCATTCCCATTTATAAAAAATGTATCTCCGCAACTGCAAACATCACAGACAAAGCGAACAAAACCGCCAATTACACAATAACAACTTACGATACGGAAGAAAAAACATAGTAAGTACTTCACTAATCATTTAACAAATAATAATAATAATAATAATAATAATAATAATAATAATATTAATAATGTTTATTGCAAGCGTCACGGTACATGAAGGGGGTTAACGGCTCCGGCAAATCCTATATTGGCTTCTGAGACGGGGGGTGGGGGGGGGGGGGGGGGGGGGGCGGGGGGGAACTTACCAAAAACAAGCCAGCAATAAAACAATACAAATCAAATAACATCGTTCAGTGGTAAAGACAAATGTTGTAACTAAAGCAATTACACTTTCACAATATCAATAAATGTACACACTATCCGGCACAATCAAAATAACAAAAGTTATTCATGTTCAACATTGTAAAACCCGAGACGTAGGACAAAAAAGAGAAGAAAAAAGGGGACAACACAGACACAGGTCTGTGTCTGTGTTGTCCCCTAAAGAGAAGAAAAAAGGGGACAACACAGACACAGACCTGTGTCTGTGTTGTCCCCTTTTTTCTTCTCTTTTTTGTCCTACGTCTCGGGTTTTACAATAGTTGAAAGTTCACCAGCTCGCTTGCATCTTCTCTGTAATTTCTTATTCATGTTATTTTTCGGCGAAGAGACAAAATGCACGCGCGTTTTCCCATAGGAATGCACAGGAGCACCGAAAAAGTAAACTGGTTGCTGTCTGCTCCGATTTGCCTCCCGGAAGTCGCATTGACACTAGCGTCAGTTGAACCTCTAGCGTACAAATATAATAACTCTATGCTGAAAACAGCGTCGGGAAATTACGCTCGTCAGCACTCACGATGTCCGGTCGGCTTGTCGAACGATCCGGCGCGGATTCCCATGACCAAGGGACGACGAGGGTCGACCTTGCACGTTTAGCGGCAGCCGTGTTGACACAGGAGGGTAAAAACCTCGGATGTATTCGAGTCCGGGACCTATGCGGCGTCGGTAGCAAAAGACGGCTGTGACGGCGGTAGCAGTGGAATTCGGTCCAGAACGTTCTTGCGCAGCTGCAGAACATCGGAGCGAATACTTCTGTTTTCCGCACAGAGGAATTTGAATTTTGCCGTCAGAATTTCGAGCAAGTTCGTCATGTTGTGGATGACACGCATAAAACTCGCTGGAATGAACAGACTTTCTTGCGCTGCGGCTGACTCACCCGCCGTTAAGTTCAAAATGTCGTTGGCAGTTGAACCAGAATCGCCAGAAGCGTTCGGTGATAGACTATACTTCACCTAGTGCAGCCGTTTCCACAAACACGCTGTACTCCTCGAGACCGGCGTTGAGGCATTTAAAATACAATTTCCGGCTGCAGCCAGCCGAACAAACAAGATATTGTTACTTCGAGTTGAAGCGCGCTACGCACGAACTGCACACATTCTTCAGCGGACTACTGCGAGACGCGTCATTCTTCGCGAGTGCCATCGCATCGAATAAAGTCGTTTGAGGCGTACAAGGGCATTGACCTTATTTTTTTGCTTCACGAAATTCGGCGTCCAATTGGACCTTTTCAAGAGCTCGCCCACAACGCACCCAAAGCCTTTCTGCGTTAGCGATGGCAGCTAAAATATCAGCATTTAACCAAACGCAATCTCGCCTTCGTTTTTTTTGTTTTTTTTTTCTTTAAGGCGACAGTTTTTATTTGTTGTTTTACGCGAAAAGCTGTCGGCATTGGGCCCGAAAAATGGTCATAAACCTACGTCATCAAGCAGGCGCCTCAGAAATAAAACACAAAGAAAAGCACAGCCACGCAGATGCGTCGTCACGGTAGCCGTTGGGGCGCTCAAGGTCAAAGCGGACGACCCTCAGAAATAAAAGACAAAGAAAAGCACAGCAACGCTGATGCATCGTCACGGAAGCCGTCGTGAGGCCGGCGGGGTTCGCCGCGCCTGCGCAGTGGGGGAGCGTGACGTCACCGCCGGAGCGCCGTGTGCAAAAAGAAAGACGTGGCGCGCTGCTTGTAGGAATGCGCTGCGTGTAGGAATGCTTTCGCATTCCTACACGTAAGCAATCATAAACGTTTTCAGCGAGATTTTTGTTGTTGTTTTTTTACTAAAAAGTTGCGCAGTGTTTTGCATTCAAATAGACGTGGACTTGAAGAAATGTTGAGTAAACATAAGAGTGGGATACTCCTTGGAGGGCACACTTAAAGGCAGTTCGAAAGTTGCTCATAAGCAGTTTTGGCTGTAACGCGTTACTAGTAACGGCATTAGCGATAACGGGTTACTTTTTTGTAACGTCGTAACGTACTCGTTACTTTTCAAAAAGTAATACGTAGGGTAAATACGTTACTTACTTCGAGTAACGGGTAACGTAGTTACGTTACTCCCCAAGACAAAAAAAAATTGCACTACAATTTGTTTTTGTGTTATTAGGCGCTCATTAACTGTCCCATAGAGCGAGCCAACGTCATCAGCTTTGAAGCCGCGCCAAACGGCACCTTAACTCCTTTCTCCAAGTGAAGCCAGCTCCCAGCTATAAAACCACGCGAAAAGCCTAGCTAATCGGCACCTAGTTTCCCCGATCTCAAAGGAGCGGAGGAACAAGGCTCCCATTGGCCGCTGTGGGTCAGTTTCAACCACCGCCACCCCCTGGCGCTGCGTGTCCGTCAGGGCGCCAGTAGCACGAAGCGTCCAAGGTCAGAGCGGCAAGCAGAGGGCGCGCTCTGCCGTCGACGCAAATACGCCGCAGACTAAATAAGGGAGCGGAAGAATGACTGCATGCTTTCGCATTCACAACTGATAAGAAGTGCTTAGGTCTACCTCGAGCCCTTTTTATCGTTTTTCTTTGCATTTGTGAGGGGTGAGTCTTTCGGTGGAACCGTAAAAGAAGATATGGTAATTATGTTAACTTTCTGGATAGACAAAATGTTTCTTGAAATCTGGCGCGTACGCATACCTGTAACATCAAAACAGTAAAACATGTTAATGAATAATTAAAAAGTAACTTGCGTTACTTTTTATCGGTAACGGTAACGCCTTCTTTTTATTTTGACGTGACGTAGGTCGGTAAAGCGTTTTTTGTTTTGTTTTTTCATTTCCAAGTAACGAGCAACGTGTTTCGTTACTTTTCTCCAGTAAACCCCTACAACACTGCTCATAAGCCTGCCGTGCGGCCCCGGTGACTGCCTCGAGAGGGCTCCCGCATGGTGACCCCCAGTGCCTCCGCGCAAGCATGAGCTTTCGGTCGCCACAGTGCGGTGAAAGCAGGCCGAAGACTGAGAAGTCGCGTTTACATGAATGCGACTTCAGCGCCTCGACTCTAATCGTTCCTCGAAGGAAGCCGACGCGGCAATGTTCACTCGAATACGCACCAAGCCCTACGCCAGTCAGGCGCCACGCCGTGTCAAATCTCAAATTTAAAGCTGCGTCTCCGGCCGCAGCCGCAACACCTGACCACGTTTTCCGGTGCATCCCACGCGAAGGCCTTTCGACGCTTTTGGCGAGCGTAAAGATCGTGCCCGCTGTCTTCGGTGCTATGAAGGAAGTTACGAGACGGACGAAACATCAAAACCCAAGCGTTTAGGGCTCCGGGTCGGGAGGCCGGGCCACTCTGGACCAGAGGCGACGTGCGTGCACACGCCCTGGCAAGCGAGATTGTTTCCAATACGCCTTCTTCATCGCGCTTCGCCTCGCCAAACCTCGCCGACCGCGACTGGACCAACCGGTCCCCGAGGCCGAAAGGCTCCGGCGCAGCCAGGAACGGCACCGAGGTAGGAGCTGCCATGTAGTGCTCGGAGCTCTCGGCGTCGTTCGTGCTTGCGCTGAAGCCTTTAGGGACCCCCATGGACGCGCAAGTCGTACTTCGCAAGGGGACCTCTCTCACCGAGCAGCTCAGCTATATTCCGCTCACTTATGGACGGTTCTCACATGCAGCGAAGCGCTGATGTAGCTCACGTGTCGTCAGCTACTTATCGTCTGCTACGAGCAACAATTTTGACGGTGCGATAGAAAGCTGGTGAACGCTCCCGTCAGAACGCGCTTAGCGCGAGGTCAGCGCTATGCTTGTAGCGCTCCGCTGCATGTGTGAACAGGCCTTTATGATTGCAATAAAAGCTCGCGTTTCATTTTGGCAGAAAACTCCGGGTGACCACACGGAACCGTTCTCCGCGCCACCAACGAGGTTGGCTGCCGCCATGTTCTCAGCTGTTCACTCGCTTCCGCAGCGAGAGCGTCCCCATTCCAAAATGCAATGCGACCTCCGCTTGCATGGGCTGAATAGGGAGTTTTCGTAGATCGTTTTCGCCATCCCGCAACGTTCTCCGCGACCCGCTACGATACCCAGAACTAAACAGTCATGAAGGCCATTGGCGCACTGGCGCAGTAGCGGCTTCTTCGTTGCGGAGTGCTTAGCGGAGGGGGAAACACGAGCTACGAAAGCTCCCTAATGTATGCTTATTCGCTGTCTCGATCCACCTCTGTCTGGCTACTTGAATGTGATGCGCCTCCTCAGCGCATTACGCCGTTTACATGACCGCATTGAATGCGACAACTGGATTCGATGCGACTAAGTCGCATTCATGTAAACGCGGTCGGTGTGGGGCGCACTGTGAAGCTGTTCAAACGGGTGTCAGGCGGCTGCGCGCTGATAGGCAATGATCGCCACCGCCGTTGGCTCGACTCTCGGTTGTTGGTCCGTCGTTCCGCGATGCCCGCGAAAATATCCCCGATGAAGGCGCCGACAGCAAGCGGAAGCGGGGCGCGCTGACAGGCGACGAATCTTATTTTGAAACGGCAAAAGATTGTGGAATTTTTAAGGCTTTTTCTTAATGATCGCTAAACCGGCTGATCTTGCGCGCAATGTGTTTTACCAGGGACACAGATTGTTTGGTGCAATGTGTCGTCGTTAGACCGTTTAACTAAATCACAATTAATGAGGTACAGGCGGCAGAAAAAAGCATTACGAACTAATTAAAAAAGTCCATTACTGTCAAGCCTCCAGAAATAATCACTTTATATGGCCGAATAATTAGAGCCTGGTATAGACGTTTGCAAGCAACCACCCTTCGAGAACTAGTATGGCCACTGTGGATCGAAAACGCTTTGTTAATATCCCACACCTCCTGGTGATAGTTACGAAATTACAGAGGGTAAGCAAATTGGCGAGGGAAAGAAGTCATACTTTTGGTTAACTTCTAGGGTAGGTGGTGCAAGCTACCGCCCGATATAAAGTGTACAGCCGTTAGCATCCATCCATCCATCCTATTTGGGCTCCAGTCTGGAAACCGTGGCAACGCCTCAGAAGTGCGTGACCATCAGTCTATCTACCCCAAGGTAGATAGATTTGATCTACCTACACCAGCAGCAAGATGGCGGCGCCCAGAGGCCGTACTTGCAAACGTCTACAGCGAGGTATATTTAATTCACCCATTACAAAATCGCGGCGAGCAAATGAAAGACGTGAGCATTAGCAGGAGAGTGAAGTAAACGTGTTGTCTTTCTCTCCTTAGCGCAACCATGCGCTGGTTGCGCCAGGAGGCGCCCACTGAATCTGCCGTAGTCTTCACAACGCATCTCAAGAAGAAGGAGCGGACTGCACGAGAAGGAGATAGACGAAGGGAAGCGGCGATGTGCTGAGTATATGTGAACGCGTGCTTGACGTGCCGAAAGAGCTATACCACCTATAACAAGAAGACAACACCGGCGCACTTGGATCCCCAACCCGCTCTAGGCGGCTAATACGTTGACGATCGACGCGAGTCGCCACAGGGCGCCAGTTGGATCCATCTTATAGGCCGTCGTCGCGTGCTAGGGTTATACGCTGGTTGTGAGGCACCGCAAGAGCTAGGCGCTGGCGGTGATGCTGACTCAGGGCAGGCGGCACTGCGTGGAGCCACTAGTGATGACGTATGAGAAGAAAGATACAGGCCTTGTCATCTAATTGGTATTGCTAATAATTATAAATACCCTCTGAGAAAGAGAGAGGGACGTTAACAGGGAGAGGACCAAGGTGTCCTCGTCCTGCTACGACCAAAATTCGTGCGATAAAACGAGGAGCGGACAATATATGCATTTTAAAATAAATTTGCTGGTAATTATTTTTCTTTATATTTCAGCGAGAATACCACAGTACGAGTGAGAGCTCTAAGTCAAACTGACTACCCGCTTGAAAACGTTATACGGGCAAACTTGAAAGGTATGTAACACTCGGAGGGGAGGGGGAAACGGCTTGGGAGGGTCAACTTTTTAACCCTTCGTCCAAATTGATTCCAATTTCTAGGGCGATTTAAGCCCTGTTAGAAATCATTAAATCCAAAGCCTCAGCCTTATAAAACAATTCTACAGTATTTTGCGTTTCCTAAGTTCCAAAAAAGTGAATTAATTAGGAAATGTTTTAAAGAAGAATTATAATTGCCTTCCACAAATGTTGTTTTAATGTGAAGTCGAATGCCCATAGGGAAAGTTATTGAGAAAAGGCGATTCTATAGAAAATACAATAACGCCCGAAAGTAACAAAAACATTTCACAAATATTTTTTTTCTGTTTTAGACTTAAGTTCCAATCACGAAGGCGTGAGTTTCTATTTTTTTCTATTTTTTATTATGAGTAACTTAACTGTTTATTTTCATAAAATTTCAGTTCAGGATACTCCTGAATTAAGTTTTTACACTACCAGAACGTCAAAAGATACATTTTCTCATACAAAATTCCTGCCAAAACGTGAAACTGAGAAAAAATTCATTTGATGTTTCAACTTCAGGATTTTCTATTTTCTATGAGAGCCAAGCATGCAAAATTCACCCGGACAATAGGTAAAACCTTCCTCTTTGAGACTTCAACATCCCTTTGGCATTAGCTACCAGCTTGCGTCGCTTGTGAGCAAACTATCTCTGGAACCTCGCAATTCTCGACAAATAAACTGCCGAGAACTAAGAGGCAAACGATACTAAAGGAGAGCAGCAGAGTAGCAACCTGATTTGAAGTGTAAGATACTGTCAAAAGGGCACTGCTGTAAATAACACAATACCACGTCACCGGGCAGGACCAATTGTAAGCCCTGTTTCGGGTCTCAACGTAACATTGCCCTGTCCCACTGAAGTAGTTTATACAATCCCTTTGAGTTGTGGTAGCAGGTAGGGTGTATATAGGTCAAACCGGACGCTGTCTTAATGGCAGATTGCGAGAACACGCGGCCTCACTTATCAGTGGTTTTGGTTCACAGCTGCCATTGATGGCAAAGGTTGTGAATGTTCACCTCTATTCAACGGTGTGCAAGTGACGGGGCGTAGAAAAGGAAGGTTGGAAAAGGAGATGCGAGAAGCGGCTCTGATACACTATTCTGACCAAGGCATGCACGTGTATTACCATCGCATCTTTTCATTTAATAAAAAAGGAGTACGATTTTATCGGTCGCGTTTGGGCCTTTTGTTTTTTTTGGTTGCTTAGGGCAACCTAAAAATGTTTTCATATTGAGGTTTGTTTTTCATCAACTTTATGCGTCCTTCCCTTTACGTCGTGATGCTGTTTATTGTGAAGTGCACATGCATGAATCATAACAATGTTTCTATTTCTGCCTTTAATCATGAAGACAACTTCGTCGGTTTTTTGTATGGACGCTGCGTCGACTTTTTTCGTCAAGATAGCTGTGGCGTGCGTGAGATACGTTTGCTCGGTGCAATTTTTCAATGAACCTTTTAGTTGCAAGTAAGCGCTCGTTGTTGCGACGGCCTTTCTTGGCCCCGTCCTGGAGTTGGCCTTCACCTGTCGTCAACGGTAGCAAAGCCTCTTGTCGCGTTGAGATTGGCGCGGGCCAACGACGCTATAGTCGGTTACAAGTTAAGAAGGTAGTAGAAGCTCCTCCCCATAAGCGTGATGCGCCCGCTTCAGACGCCTCCGCAGTCGAGAAAATAGTTCGCTGAAAACGCCCCTTCTGCTTCAATGGATAGATATTGACTACAGACAGACCTTGTAGCGGGTGGCAGCTTGCGCCACCTAGCCGAGGCAAATTACTCGCTCCGGAAGGTTGAAGTAAAAAGAAGGCTTCAGTGCAACGAAAATTGTAACTTTTATAAGTAATGCATATATGGTTGTTGGTTTTAGCTTGGTAACCTTCCTACACAAATTAGGTACATTCTGTGCATTTGCTGCGTTTGTTAAAAAAACCATGCGTTTCGGGTTTTGAAACCCCCTGCGATTCGCGTTTTGAAAAATCTGAAGTCGTCTTTTCTTTTCCGTTATGAATCCCAACGTGGAGACAGCGGAATACAATTCCTCCGATTCTGCTTCGTCAAGAGAGTCTGGTGCAGCCTCGCCGTCTACGCAAGGCGCCTCTACAAGAAGCATAAGAGCGGCGATGTCCTCAACCGAGTTGCACGGCAGCTGATAATGAACGCGTACGTTCAGATGCGACACGAACCGCCCGCCAAGCCCGGCCAGCCCGGCCTCACTGTGGAGGAGTCCTGCATCAAAGTCAGCAAACTGCTTGGCGTTGGTGTACGCACCGTCCTCGGGATTAGGAAGCAGGCGAAAGAAACCGAGGGACAAGTTGTGACACCTTCTCGGAAGCGCCCAGCAAGTGAAGGCAAGAGGGGGCGCAAAGTCAGGTACGGCGACTTCACGTTGTGCGCGCTGAGATCGTGCGTCCACCGTTTCTTTCGACGGAACGAGGTCCCCACGGTCAAGAAGATAACGGCCGAATTCTGCACGAGCACTGAACTTCCCTCGTTGAAGGCTTGGACTGTGCGTCGCCTTCTCCACGACATCGGATTCGAGCATGACAAGAGGGAACGAAACTCGCGGCTGATTGAACGAGAGGACATCATCGTCTGGCAGCAGAAGTACCTGCATGAGATCGCACGTCACCGACAAGATGGTCGAAAGATCTTCTACTTGGACGAGACGTGGATGACGGCAGGGCACACTGTCTCAAGGGTGTGGGTAGACACGACCGTGGCCTCGTCTCACGACACCTTCATGCGTGGTCTCTCGACTGGCCTCAAGCAGCCATCGGGGAAGGGCCAGCGTCTTATTGTCACCCACATCGGCAGCGATAAAGGCTTCGTCGACGGCTGCCTGGACGTGTTCCGTGGACAAAAGACCGGCGATTACCACGAGGAAATGGATGGCGCCCGCTTCGAGAAGTGGTTCGACGGTGTCCTCGACAAACTGCCGACAGGAAGCGTTATCGTCATGGACAACGCTTCTTACCATTCACGGCGGTTGGAAGCAGTGCCGACGACGAGTTCCCGCAAGGACGACATCCGACAGTGGCTGACGTCTAAAAAAGTTTCATGGGACCCCAAGATGCTGAAGAAGCAGCTGCTCGACATTGTGGCCTTGGTGAAGCCACAGCACCTGAAGTATCGTGTGGACACTGCTGCCGAGACGGCTGGCTGCACTGTGGTCAGGCTCCCACCGTATCACTGCGAGTTCAACCCCATTGAACTGATATTGGCGCAGATCAAGAACGGCGTTGCTGCCCGAAACACGACGTTCAAGATTGTCGACGTGGGGACACTCCTCAACAAAGAAGTTGACAAGGTCACCACTGACAACTGGGTTAATGCTGTCAGGCACGTTATTGACATCGAAGCAACGTTCCGACGAGGCGGTGCCACAAGCGCCCACATCCAGCCCATCGTCATCCAGCTGGATGGAGAGGACACCCCATCCGAGAGTGACCTGTCTGGTGTCGAGCCCTTTGACGAAGCTTAACGCCACCATCATGGAGAAAGCGTGGAACATATCGGAACACAAAACGGTCCTTTTAAGGACCACTCATATGCTTTAAAATCGGATCGTTGTTCTTGTCCACCACTGACCTCCCGTGTCTCATGTTGTCATGCTTCTCTGCTCGTTGCCATATAATATTTCGATATGCAGCACCCAGACAAACTTTTTATTTTTGTTGCGATAATGTCTAAGCTGGTCTATACATTGCACTGTGCCATGAATCACAAGTATAGATTTCAACTTTGCGAAAACAAAAGTTTGCAGCCCATCTACGGCAAAGACATCAGATGCCATATTGGCCCTTCCCGCTGTCCAAACATCTTTGCTACGCAACAAATATAATTTTGATTGCAAATAAGCTCTTTTTTGTCTAAGAAAAACAACAACAGATCACTGCCAGTGCTGCTTTGAAGCATAAATGGGACATCTGTGGCCATTCACACGACTGAGGCCTCTGGGAATAACAAAACCGTGTGTTAGCACCGTGGAGAACGAAATCGCAGTACCAGTGTTCTTTTTTGAAGTCTAAAGGAAACGCCTGTGGTCATTCACATGACCGAGGCCCCTCTGAAAACAACAGTAACGTGTGTCAGCACTGTGGACAGCTAACTCTTACTGCCACTGATCTGTTTCGAAGCATAAACTGGATGTCAGTGGCCATTCACACTACCGAGGCCACTCTGAGAATAAGAATAACGTGTGTCAGCACTGCGGGCAGCTAACTCTAACTGCCAATGATCAGTTTCAAAGCATAAACTGGACGTCTGTCGCCATTCACATGACCGAGGCCACTCTGAGAATAAGAATAACGTGCGTCAACACTGCGGACAGCTAACTCTAACTGCCAATGATCTGTTTCGAAGCATAAACTGGACGTCTGTCGCCATTCACATGACCGAGGCCACTCTGAGAATAAGAATAGTTTGCGTCAGCACTGCGGGCAGCTAACTCTAACTGCCAATGATCTGTTTCGAAGCATAAACTGGACGTCTGTCGCCATTCACATGTTCGAGGCCACTCTGAGAATAAGAATAACGTGCGTCAACACTGCGGGCAGCTAACTCTAACTGCCAATGATCTGTTTCGAAGCATAAACTGGACGTCTGTCGCCATTCACATGACCGAGGCCACTCTGAGAATAAGAATAGCGTGCGTCAGCACTGCGGGCAGCTAACTCTAACTGCCAATGATGTTTCGAAACATAAACTGGACGTCTGTCGCCTTTCACATGACCGGGGCCACTCTGAGAATAAGAATAACGTGCGTCAGCACTGCGGGCAGCTAACTCTAACTGCCAATGATCTGTTTCGAAGCATAAACTGGACGTCTGTCGCCCTTCATATGACCGAGGCCACTCTGAGAATAAGAATAACGTGCGTCAACACTGTGGACAGCTAACTCTAACTGCCAATGATCTGTTTCGAAGCATAAACTGGACGTCTGTCGCCATTCACATGACCGAGGCCACTCTGAGAATAAGAATAACGTGCGTCAGCACTGCGGGCAGCTAACTCTAACTGCCAATGATCTGTTTCGAAGCATAAACTGGACGTCTGTCGCCATTCACATGACCGACAGGGACCCTTCTTTCCGATGGTTTCATGAAAGCTCTTGCAATGAGGACTGCGAAGTTGCCTCCGAGAAGCTCAATATGTTTTTTACACGAGTCTGTCTTTGCCAAGGTAGACCAGAAAGATGATGGCAGACTCTGAAGAGCTCGTTCGCGGCTACGGCCTGGTATAATGCAGAGATAAACATACATCAGAAATGTAATTAGGCGGTTTGAGCTGTAGCTTGATTCAAACATTGTTGATTTTATTGTTATAAAGACAAATCATTCTGCCACTTGCATTCGGACCAAGATCAGGACATCTGAGTATTCGGTATGTTTTCAATTTTTGATTTAAACAAATATTTCATATATAAGAAAGCCACAATTCATGAAGCGGGAAGCTGCCCTTGCAATCAATTTTTATTGACATACTTTTCATCTTTTACAAATTATTAAACATGCTGCGATCCAATATTGTGGACACATTTTCCTTCTAAAGTAAATTGGAAAAGTTGGTGCGTGTTTACCGGTAATTTATTTTATTTATTTATTCAAAATACCCCTAAAGGCCCTCTGTATGAGGGTATTACATAGGGGGGGGGGGGGGGCAAGTAAATATAAGTACACAGATAAAACACAAATTATACAAAAGACAATATGAGTACAAGGAATAAAAAAAGAACCTTAAGTATTAGTATAACTACGCACTAGCTCTTGGAAGTTAGAGCTATCTAGTTCAGTTGCAATGTGAGCCGGTAGGTTATTCCAGTCGATTATGGTCCGTGGTATGAATGATCGTGCGTAACTAGATGAGTGGCATGTGATGCGCGCTACCTTGAATGAATGATCGCGACGTGGAAAAATAATGGGTGGTGTTTTAAAAAAATCGTCGTGAAGCGGTGCATGGTGATAGAGCTTGTGAAATAATGACAGACGGGCATGTTTACGGCGGCGTGATAGGTCATGCAACTCAGCTTGATTTTTTAATGCGGTGACACTGGAAAATGGAGAGTAGTCAGAGAAAATGAAACGCGCAGCACGGTTTTGCAGTGATTCGATGTTACTTATAATGTAGGCTTGATCAGGATCCCATATGGCAGAAGCATATTCAATTTTGGAGCGGATTAGAGTGATATAAGCAAGTTTACGTAAGTGAGCGGGTGCTTGTTTAAGATTGTGCTTTATGAATCCAAGGGAACGGTTAGCAGAAGCAAGGGTGACATCAATGTGGTAGTGCCAGGACAAATCAGACTGAAAGTGGACACCCAGGTACTTATAGGTAGATGTAAGTTCAACAGTATTGTTATTCAGAAGGTAAGAAGTTGGAGTCTGAGAGGAGCTTTTGGTAAACGACATATGTTTTGTTTTGTTGTGGTTGAGGGTCATTAGCCACGAAGAACACCACGTGGCTAACTGGTCCAGGTCTGATTGGAGAGCTTGGCGATCGGTGTTAGAAGAGATGTTACGGTAGATGACACAGTCGTCAGCAAAAAGGCGGACATGAGATGAAACGCAAGTGGGTAGGTCATTAATGTATATGAGAAAAAGTAATGGGCCCAGCACGCTACCCTGGGGAACTCCAGATGTCACTTGGACAAAAGAGGAGTTAGAGTTGTTAAGGGAAGTGAACTGAAGTCTATTTGAGAGAAACTCTTTTATCCATGAGAGAACATTAGAATGAATGTTAAGCTGTGCAAGTTTTAGTAGAAGCCTGTGATGAGGAACGCGGTCAAAAGCCTTCGAGAAGTCGAGAAAAATTGCATCAACTTGTGAACCAGCATCAAGAGATGTATGTAAGTCGTGAACGAAACCGGAAAGTTGAGTGTCACATGAGTAACCCCTGCGAAAACCGTGCTGATACTTGAAAATAATGTTATGGTCCTCTAAATAGCGCATGACTTGAGAATGTATGATGTGCTCCAGAAGTTTACAAATAGTGCTGGTTAGTGAGATAGGTCGATAGTTTAGTGGGGAGGATCGATCACCAGATTTGAAGATGGGAATTACCTTACCTATACGCCAGTCTTGAGGAATTAGACCTGTAGAAAATGACTGCGAAAAAATGGTAATACCCCAGGCCGCGACGCGACGCGAGTGGGGTACACGCGTCACGCACCCGGGTTTCGAAGCATAAACATACGACTGACAGGGCCTCTGAGAGCAAGCAGAATGTTCGGAAGCATTTGAGAGAACCAAATCTGCTTCCCTCAAATTCTGATATTTTTCCCAAAAGAAGACATCAGCTTCTTAACGTCCAAAACAATATCAATTAAATGTTTGTAACATACGCATCACTGGCTTTATCATTTGTATGCCACATATATGTTACAGCTCATTATTGTAAACGAGGGTGCACCCGCGGGTACTATCGCAGTCATAGATTAGCGTGCATGCTGATTGCGACGCGGAAACTTGACAAGGACGCCACGTTTCACAGATGAATACATACTGCTTCGAAGGCGTCATTTCAGTAGACAGACTATTTATTAACGCCAGCAAAGATACGGTCGAAATCGGGTGAAGACACTTACTGTGTTCGCGGTTCACTTATTTCACTTATTCCCGCACAGTCCACTACACTTATAAAGAAGAGTTTGGTGACCGCTGCATTTTAACGTCGTTCCACGGAAACCACTGCGAAGAAAGCCCGCTGCCGTCACGATGTTGAGGCGGAACCTGAGGCAGAGAAGCAGACGCCGTTCGACGTATGTACGATGCTAGGCCTTACTCCCGCATCGAACTTTTCGATGGCAATGCTATCGCTGGATTTTCACGCTGTCGCGCATAACCTATTGCGAATAAAAGTGGACGCGGTTACGACTTAGCGACGTATGGTCGGGTAAGTAAAAAACCGCGTTAAAAATAGAATAATTGCTGGAAGATACTGGAGTCGTAGAAAATCTGCCCGGCAGCCATGTTGAAAATATTCATTTGCCAAAACAAGATTGGTTCGGGCAGGTCGTGACGTCACGGAAACAACGGGACGCGATTGGTGGCGGAGGAATACAAAATTCCCTTTGAGGGGCATTTGCCGCTACCTTCTTGACTTGTAACCGACTATAGACAGAATAAAGCACAGATCCCCGAGAACAGCCCTTGAGACATCGGGCCGGTGGTGGCCTTCGCTGAGGGCCCTAAACACAAAAAGAACGTCTTCCGGAAGCTGTTAGGTTGGCGGAGAAGGAACAGACACTGCCGTAGGCCAGAGTGCCACGTAGAAGAAGAACTTTTCTTTTGTCGTCTTCTACCCGCTGGCCGCTAAGGCAAGCTTGTAGGTGGCGCGATGCTCCATACCACATTTCCCCCTTTTATGGAGAGTATCGCTGAGGTAGTTGTAAGAAGCGGCCACTCTCACAGTGGGCATGAGAGGACTCTTGGCATCCTTGTGATGACGAGTCAGTCGCCGTGAGTTTATCGGAGTATGGAACAAGATGAGTCCTGTTCCTCCGAACGGTGCCTTCATCGATATCTACGATGTAGGACCTGGGTTCCTGTGCTGGCTGCTGTACTGTACCTCTTCTTTTGGGGTCTACAACCCAGACATCTGTACCATCCACGATGTCCACTAAGTCACGAACTCCGTGGCGGCGATTGTAAGCCTTTTGTTGTTATTCCCGACTTCGTTTCTCGAAGCTTTTCAGCCGGTCTAGATCGAGGGTCACTGGAAGCAGCATCGTGCTTGCTGTAGGTATGTGTGTACGGAAAAGTCTTCTCATGAGAAGTTCCGCCGGGCTGTACCCGTTTTTTAAAGGTGTCGTATGGTACGAGAGAAGTGTCGTATAGGGTTCTGCCGTTTTTGACATCGACGTTTTGATTATTTTTACGGCAGCTTCCGCTAAACCATTGCTCTGGGGGGTAGCGAGGGCTCGATGTCACATGTCCAAATCCGTACTCCTTAGCAAATGTAGCAAACGCGGAGGTCGCTACGCGAGAAAACTGACGTCCGTTGTCGAAAACAACAACCTCAGCTATGCCGTGACGAGCAAAACATTATTTGCAGTGGGTGAAAACTGCTTGCGTAGTCAGGCCTTGTAGTCGTGCGATTTCTGGAAATCGAGAAAAATAAACTTTCACAATGAGCCACCAGTAGCCTTCATGGTAAAAAATATATATTGCCACCCTCTGGCATGGTCTGTCAGGAAATTCTGTCGGAAGCAGAGGCATTTTCCTGTTCGTTGACCTTTCAATACAGGGATGACATTGTTTTACTGTCTCTTCCACATCCTTCTGTAGTCCGGGCCACCATACTGAGCCTGTAGCTCTGGCTTGAGTCTTTACAATGCCGAAGTGACTTTCGTGTAGAAGTCGCAGGACTTCGGGTCGGCAGTTGACTGGCACTATTACCCTTGCAGCGTAGAGGAGCGCAGATCTTCCTTAACAGTGAACTGATGCCGGAACTGGTAGTAGGGCTTCACGTCGTTCTCGAGGTCTCATCTGCTGGGCCAGTCTCGTGGCCAATACTTCCTCAAAGATTGGCGAACGGTGTCTGCTTTTTGGTGATCAATAATCCACTGAAGACATCTATCTTTGAATGATAGTGTAGACCATATGTGTTGGTCGAAAGCTCAAACATCTCTCTAGGTCTGGAGGGAAAGTGTGCTTGAGAGGTGTCCTTGATAGCATGTCTGCGGCGAAAAGTTGCGGGCTTCGAACTCCGATTCCCTCAGACCCTGTTCCCGGATGAATATGACACAGCAATACTTCGCTCTCGGCAAAAGGGTTTATTCACTCACTCATTGCCGGTGGGGGGTTTCGGGATCGGGGAACGGTCATCAGCGTGGTCGGAGGGAGAGTCCGCTGCCATAGCAGCTGCTCCAAGTCCCAGCGGTGGTCGTCCACACCGCGTCATGGGGACGTCGTCGTCCAGGGTCGCCGTCCGGTTCGTTCGTCGAGTCCGCCACTCGACGTCTTGCCCGCACTTTCCCCGCGCCTGCGTCCGTCTCCCGCCAAATCCCGCGCCAGCGTCCTCGTCTCCTTGTCATCGCTGCGCGCTACTCCGTTGCCCGCCGTTCGAGAAAGCGTCACCGTCCAAGAAAGCTGCCGTGCGAGAGAGCCTTCCTTTGTCCGGCTTCCCCTTTTCAAGCCTTCGCCCCTTTGTTCTGGGAGGCCTGTCCCGTGACGTCAGTTGGCTTAGGGGAGCGGTCCAGCCGGACCTTGTGCTGCGCGAGGTCACCGCCGCTCCCCCGAGCCATGACGTATCTCGGAGGCCGGAAATTGGGGCCCAGAGGGTCGGCGCGGGAGAAGGCAGCCAGATCTCCACAAAGTTCTTTCCCTGGCATATATGTGATTGTGTAACTATACCTCATCATACGCATGTGCAACCGTTGGAGTCTCGGAGTGAGATCGTCTAGAGCTTTGCTTGAGAAAAGAGGCACAAAAGGCTTGTGATCGGTCTCGAGGTTGAAGAACTTACCAACTAAGTAATCACAAAGCTTCTCACAAGCCCAGACGAGCGCTATAGACCCTCTTTTTCAATTTGCGCGTACCGTTTTTCGGTGTCGCTCAGCAGCCTGGAAGCGTACGCGATGACTTTATATTTGATCCCTGCTTGTTTTTGTCTAAGAACGGCGCCGATTCCGTAGGAAGATGCATCCGCCGTTACTAATGTGTCTTTTCTATGGTCGTAGACACCAAGGACAGGCTGTGACGACAAAATCGACTTCCACTTGTCAAACGCATCTTGTTGAGCTGGTCCCCAAACGAACTCTTGTTTTCTACAAAGCATAGAGCTGAGTGGTTGAAGGACGGTTGCTAGGTTGGGAACAAATATTGCCAGGTACGTTGCCATTCCCAGCACTCTTTGTAGCTCTGGTTTAGATGTAGGTGGGGACATGGCGTTGGCAGCTTCAACCTTGGTATCATACGGACGGATACCGTGATCGTCGATCCTGTGACCCAGGAACGTGAGTTCTTGGACGGTGAAGGAGCATTTGTCCTCGTTGAGCATCAGACCGGCCTTTGTGAGGCGTTGCAAGACGGCGCGGAGTCTCGTGTTGTGCTCTTCGGGAGTGGAGCCCCAAATGAGAACGTCGTCCATGCGGCAAACGACACCACTTGTTCATTGTTGAATGCTCTGGAGCTGAAGAAATTCCGAAACGAAGCCGGTTGAAGCAGAAACGCCCAAAGGGTGAAATTAATGTCGTGAGCTGGTTGCTGTCTCCGTTTAGTGGTATCTGCCAAAAGCCGGAGTTTGCATCGAGTTTGGAAAAGTACCTTGTCCCATGAAGGAGTCCCAAGGTATGCTCAACTGACGGTATAGGGTGCCATTCTCGGAATACGTGGCGATTGAGTTCGTTGAAATCTACGCATATTCTCACAGCACCGCTTGGCTTAGAAACGACCACCATAGGGGCACACCGGGGAGTTGGTTCCTTTATGGGTGATATTACTCCCATTTTTTTTCCATTCTCTGGAGCTCTTCTTTCGTCTTTTGGTAGAGCGGGATAGGCACTCGACGTGGCGAACTCAGTGCGAATGGTTTTGCGTCGTTCTGAAGTTGTACGTGGTATGTATCGGGGAGCTTGCCTAGCCCTTTGAAGAGCGCAGGAAAGTTTGATTTTTGGGTCTACTTTTGAAGAGCTGTCAGGAATGTGTGGGCTTGGACTAATCTTGTTGTCCACCGATACCAATTGTAAAGCTTGCATTGCAGGCTTATCGAGCAACGGTGTATGGAGGTCTTCTAAGATGTAGACGTCTTGCACCGAAGTGCGGTCTTTGTACGTGATCTTGAGACGAGCTGTCCCTTGCGTTGCCAAAAGGTTTCCGTCCGGTCAGTGAAGCTGACGGGGTGGTGCGATCAGGAGCGACCGTGGGAAGAGATTCTGGAAGATGGAGGGCGAGATGACCGTCTCGTCGGCGCCTGTGTCCAGTTTGAACTTCACGGGTTCCCTTTGAAGTGTCACCTCTACTTCCCAGATGTCAGCTTGATGACGCGTTACGCTGTCGATAAATCCAACTTCGTAATCATCGTCGTCAGAGGGCCCAACGAAGTGGACTTGCTTGGAAAAGCAGACTGCGGAGAAGTACCCTTTCTTATGGCAACTCTTACAAGTCTCGGGTCGAGCTGGACAGGACTTTCTGGAATGGCGGGTTCGTCCACCCCATGGACATTCTTTCTTGTCGCTTTGGCGGTTCGTCTTGGACGAAGCAGTCCCTTTATGTTCTGAACTGCCTGGTGATCGGGCGCTAAACGTAGATGAGTGGCTGTTGAAATTCTCATTGTGTCAAGCTTGTTGACGCTGGTACCGGCTTTGATGTCTTGGTTCAGCTTGGCCTGCTGCTGACGCACGTTTTCAACTTGCCTAGCCGACTCCAGAGCCTTAGGAAGAGTTAAATTGGCATCGAGCTGGAGTTTTGCAGAGAGCTTTTTGTCGCGGATGCCGACGACTATCCGATCTCATACGAATCAATCTTGCAATGGGTCGTAGTCGCAGTACCTAGACAGTACGCGCAGCGACGTGGAAAACTCTTCTATGGACTCGCCTTCTTGTTGGACCCGGGAGTTTAAACGAGCTTTTTCAGAAATTACGTTTCTTCGTGGTATAAAATACGCATCGAAGTGGCTCATAGCGATATCGAATTTCTTGGCCTCTGCTTCGGTCAGTTGGAATGTGCCGAAGATGTCCTCAGCTTGGTCCCCCATAATATAAAGGAGAGCGTCTACCTGGTGTTCTTCGGGCTTCGTGCTGAGTCCAGAAGCACTGTGGAAGCATTGAAAACGCTCCTTCCTTTTTCGGACATTCGTTAGGAGACGAGAAAGAAAATGTTTCGGGGGGCTGTATCATGAACTATGTCGCAGCAGTAGCCATTCCTTCCTGCGCAGGATCGCTTCTCCGGGTCTCTCAGAAATCAGTGCTGGTAGTGGTGTTTCCTTTACAGTCGCAATCCCACTTCTGACATCATGCTAGGTTGGCGGAGGAAGAACAGACATTACCATAGGCCAGAGTGCCACGTAGAAGAGCTTTTATTTCGTCGTCTTCTATCCGCTTGCCGCTAAGGCAAGCCGGTAGAAGATGTAGAAGGTGTAGAAACACACCATTCGGAGTGTTTCACGAAACACTCCGAATGGTGTGTTTACCGCGTCCAAAAAAGTGGTCCCTCGATTTCCGCCTGATGACGTCATACAAGTGTCATGCTCTCGATGGCCGCGATCCTGGAGGTGTCCCAGCAGCGGGGGCGGATATGGCAGACGTCTCTTCTGCTGCAGGTTTCTCTCTGGTGTGTCAGCCCGTGGAAGGTTGGGCAGCCAGAAGTTGGGACGCCGCGAAGACAGTGGCACTCGGGTTCGCTCGTGCTTTTTGCCAACATTTCTACGATCAACCGCTAAGATCGCGACATCCAACAGCAGGACACTCCGGCTTCTGTGACGTCATTTGTTACCACTTCAGGATCACTTTGTATGGGCGAGATCGGACGCTAAACACACCCGTCGGAGGCGCGCTCCAGGTACTAAATGTGAAACCAAGAGACCTTGAACGATGTAAGCCCCTTTTAAAAGGTCGGTTTCCGCTCTGCTTAGGCTTACCGAAGGCTCATTTTTACGTTGCGGTTCCTTGTAAACTATCGCGTGACGTATGGCCATAAGTGCTGTGATTGCCGACGCGCCGTTCAGTTCTCAAATTATATCTGTTCAGAGGTGACATTTTTAACCCTGGAGAATGGGGAAACAAAGGGGGAGCCATTTCATTTTGGATTAAGTCGTCATTCAGTAAGGTGGGGAGTTGTCAAGTCTGTGCTAACGAACTCATTCAAGTTTTCTTGTTCTCACCGTTTAGGCGCCAGTTTTAAAAAAGCAGCTTCGTATATTGTTCTTCGCTGACAACAGCAGGAATTTCGGGTCTTCTGACATCCATCGCTTGCTGACAAATTCTGATAACCGAAGGACGTCGGAGTACAGAAAAGTGGGATTGTCGCTTTATCTTATTTTCATGTCCCCCATAACCTGAAGGCCTCAGTGGGGAAGTTTGGTGCGACAGCTGTTTTATACCCGCTTTTCAACTCACCGGCTTACGCCCTTTTTATCACAGAAGGCAGGTTGTAACAAAAAACAAGGACCCTTCAGTGGATTGCGATCTGGGTGTCATGTACAAGATTCCTGTGAAGTGTGGTTCTTGCAATGTGGGTCAGTGTCTTAACCACAACTTAATTGAATACGAACGAACCGTGAAAAAAAAATCCGAAGGCTGAGAATTAGTGGATCATCTCTCTTCCTGCAGCAATTGTGTCATTGTTCGGAAAAATACTGAAGTGGTCCACAGGGAAAGGAATTGTTACAAACGTTTAGTGAAATAGTCATTGATGATTGATGGGCAAGCTAGTTGTTTGAGCGACATGTTCATTTCTCTAAGCAATTGCACGAAAGCGTTTCTTAATCTAGAACCGTTTTATTTCTGTTCTATTTGTATTTTGTTGACCTCATTTCTTTTATGGCTTAGTGATCGTTCGGTTGTGCACTATGACTATGTCCTCAGATTCTGCCAGTAGCACGGTGCAATCTATCATCTCTTTGTTGCGGAAGCTGGTTTGAGGGTTGATATGTACCCTCTTTGGATACGTCTATCCTGGTTAGGCACGCGTGACGTCATCGCTGTCCTCCATGTCTTTTTTTTTATTTTGTCCAGTTTTCTTCTTTTTTTTTGGTTGCCTATTTAAGGTTGTGGTTGTGTTTCGTAAAATAAACCTCAACTGTCTTTGGAGATTCATGTTATCCTGTCCCTCTGTTGCCCAACTCTCCATGATTAAACATGTCAGTGCAGCTCGCTGACGCCCTTGCATTAAAATTCGTTCAGACTCGTTCCATGTGGCTCTAAATACTCTGTCATTATGTTATGCGCTGGAGGACACATGCAGCGAAAAGCTTTGGCAGGTTGAATTCCCCATCATCGTACTCGCTGCATTTACTACACTGCGGTTATATGTTAGAATGTTTCAGACGATCGTCTCATAAGTTAAATTTCCGAAAGTGCTAACCTTTTGCTTTAATTGCAAAAGTGCTGACCATGAGGCTCCGCAGTGCTAATTTATTGTCATTTTCAATCACGTCAGGGTCTATATTTTTCACTCAAAATTAACAGAATTGAAGTGTCATAGAAAATGAGCCTATTAATAAGTCAAGCATTCTCACCAACAGGTACTTCTGCAAACTTAAAGTGCTCGGCGATGATGTTCAAAAGTGAAAATTCGGAAAGTAAATGTAACTATGCCAAGTTTCAACTTATAACCAAGTTACAGTTATAGTTACGAACATTTCATTATAACTTATTTAGTTACAAAAAATATTACTAAATACAATAACGTACATAAGTGTAATTAGTTTGTTTGCGGCTTTGCTTCACTGCCAGGTAGTGTGCAGCCTGAGAAGATTTCAGCTCCGTAATCGTCTAAACTATTTTGAAAGTGCGACACAATGTTTTTGTACCTTAACACCAGGAACAGACCCAAGTGCTACTCCAGTTCCCCCAGGAAGCTACACGTACGCTGAGTATGATAACTCCACCTGCTATTCCAGAAGTTCCCCCTTTCCTGATAGGGGTAAGTTACGGTTTCATGCTCGACAAACGTGGAGCATGTTTTTTTCGTTTTTTTGTTTTTTGAAGTAAGTAAAATTTTCACTTAAAAAAAATTTTTTTCCCACGCAGGTGATGCAATGAAACCTCAACAGAGTACACGAGATTCTGATTTAACCGAAAATGTCCTAGACGAGTTGTTTCCCTTTCCGGAAAATCCTCACTATATAGACATGTATGTGGTATACAACGAGCCGCAATGTTACATTCTCAGGAGTCCCGCAGCCTGGGGAGGTAAGGGCATTAAACCTCCAGCGAGGTTAATCTCACACTGTTTTGTTTATAGCAGTGCAGTTTGGTTTGTAACGGAGGAAGAAACTGATAAATCAAGGTTGCCTGACACAGGAATCTTGAATAAAACAAGCTGTGCGTGAGGCGTATTACGACGGATTTATTTTGCGTCGCTTTTATTTATATTTTCGCGTAGGCACGTACCATATGTGTAAGATAAACCATGCGTTATGTGGTATGTTCAGTTAACTGAGGTCGTGCGCTAAACCCGCTGGTATTATTTGATGCTTCAAAGGATTGTATCCATTGGTATGTTAACAAAATCATGGTTACCCTTGGTACTAACGTTTTGTTCCAACTAAAATCGAGTGTTTCAAACATTGACCAGTATCGTGCACAATCAACATTTGTTCAATTCTGGACGAAAAAGGTAACTTCGCAGGACTGCAGTGAAATGTCTTATGCTGCTAGTATCGTCTTAAGGCCTCTTCGAATGAACTACATTTGATTGAGAATGAAAGGTAGGCACTAGTACAGAAAAACTTAATAAATGTTTTATACATTGCCTCTGCCAATAAATACATAAATCTGAATAGCCCGCGTCGGCGATAACATGGAGATTTAATTTATGAAAAGAACACCATCGGCTATCGTAGCCTCCAGGCGATCGAAAAATCTTCATCTATACACCGCCTCACCATATCTTGGCAAACGGCGAAGGCTACGGTCCGAGTGAGCCAGTCAGCGCGTCGAAGCCAGACACGTAACTATACTAGTTGCTAGTCGCTAGTAGCGCGCAGTTGTGTCAAGACCATGAGCAGGAGAGAGAAAAAATCCGCTTTTGTACAAAGTTTGAGTGATGGGCTAATTTTCCAGAGGTAGAAAAGTGACGTCTGAGACACACAAAAGAGGGTTTGGCTTAAGAGGGAAGTTCCTCCCTCCCCTCTTCTCCAACTGTTTGGGTTACGCTCTCGCCCCTGTGCCATGGGCTGTCATTCTTCACAGCCGTCACTCTGATTGGCTCAAACGGGCCGTAGTTTTCGCTCTTTGCCAAGCCAAGGTGAAACGATGTTTACTAATGTTTGGTGCTGGGCTTCGCGGATGATAATCATCGACGTTTCGCACCGCCAGCCCTGGACCAGGCTTGCGCACTTTAGCGCAACTCCGCACTTTACATGTGCATTAAGTCCTAAACTTTTATAACTTAGTGGTTTTCAATGAAGCACAGCAAGTTTCTAATTGGAACCATACGTTTATTTGCACTAACTAAAAAGCTACGTAACAAGCTACCTTATCATGACAATTAGACCACTATAATATGACCCCCTGATTTTATTACTCATCTGCACAAACAGCATTAGTGTACTTTTCGCGTCTTTTGGTATCTGTTCGAATAAAAATTAACCACGTATAATTACCACATTCTCAAAACTGTCTGAGGGAGTAGTAGAAGTGCAGCTTTCTAGTTATTTCAAATAAATATGGAAGTAATCGCAAAAAGGTTGTGTTAAGTCTAAAAGCATTGAAATTAACTTAGCACACTATTTTTGTGACGTTCGCCCTATTAGTTGCTAACCATGGGCAGGTGGACGCCATTTATTCTGACTTGTCCAAAGCATTTGGTCTTGTGCACATGACCCATGAGTGCACAAGCTATCGAAATGTGGGGTGTGTTTGCCGGTATCTTGGTGGTTTTAGTCGTATCTTTCCTGGCGCGTTAACAACGCTCGTGTTAATGGTGTGCTATCGAGATCATGCATATCATCTGGCGTTCTTCAAAGTTATATTGTAGGACCATTTCTGTTTGACATTTTTTCCAATGATGTCCCTCTCTGTGTAAAACATTGAAATAGCTTCAGTTCGATTATTAAATTGAGATCTTCAAACGGATCAAATCACATGTTGATTGTGAGTTGCTGCAGGAGGACTTATCTACAAAAACATTAAGCGCAAATTTCTTTGGAGATAAAAACAGACAAGTGTTTTTTACTGTTTAGATATATTTTTGTTGAACACACCATGATGAGATCATCATGGAGTGTTCAACCAAAATTATGTCTAAACAGTAAAAACACTTGTCTTTTTTTATCACAAAAAAAAAAATCGCGCATTTTTTTGTATAAACATGACAATCAACCATTGTGACGAAAATATTGCGTACAGAACTTAGAAGTTTATATTGATCCATCTCTTAGTTATATAATGTGTCAAAATTGGTTAGTTCGTGTTTGCGACTTATGCGGTGCGCAAGTTCGCCTGCTGCATCTGCAGTGGCTGTGGAGGCGTCAGAAAGACGCCGAGCTCTGATTGGCTCTGATTGAAGGATAGTGGGTAGACCTCAAAGCAAGCTGCCTTCAGGTCTACCCACTATCCTTCATTCAGAACCAATCAGAGCTCGGCGTTCCGACGTCACCACAACCCCAGGAAAAGAAGCAGACGAACTTGCGCTCCGTATAGGTCTGTTTTCTCGTATAAAGGCTGTTCAAGCAGGACACTTTAAGAACGCGTGAACCGACACTTTTCCGCTATGTGAAATGCGGCAACCCGCTGCCGTCCATTTTCGTTTTCTTTTATTCTTTTTTTTAGCTTGGGGGAATTTTTTTTTTTCCGCCGCTCTCTGCTTCTGTACTTGACGGATGCAAAGTGCATGCTCATCCCGTGGGTCCGGACAGCCACTTAGCGATCTGTTGGCTGTCAGTAAATCGATCAAGGCCTCCGCAGCTTTTGAATTCTAATTCCGAAAACGGGAAAGGGAAGGATACGAGGGCGCAGCAGAACAGATGTGGTGGGCAAGTACCGACGTCGCAGAAAAGCAGTGGAGGCGAGGAGAAAAGCCGTGATGCTTGCCTGGTGTATGTCCAAGCGAAAAACGGACGGCCGGACTTCAACTTTCACTTCATATAGCGAAGTGTCGCGTCGTGCGTTCTTATGTTCATGTCTCGTCAGGCTTCACACCTCTAGATCTATTGTGCATTCGTAACTAGAGCTTGGCTCCACAGTTTGGAACTGTCTGGGATTAATCAGCTCCGATAGCCTTGAACGTGTGCAGAGAAAGTTGGCGCGCGTTATGTACGACAGTTATACGACCGCCGGTCCCTTTTTTTTAGTTATGAACCAATATTACTTCGGCTAAACTTGCAAACGCTGGAGCCGGAATTTTTAGATTATGTATTTTTGCTCGGTTGTCTCAACAACACGTTATACGTGCAAAACATGCGTTCATTTTCCCCGTTTTACGAATTTCGAGCAATTTTAATGCACTGAGTGCAGTGGTTGACGTTTTGGGGAGCGAGCTGGATTTTAAAAGTGTACCAACCATCCACATTTAGTAACACCAGTGTTCAACTTTCCTGTCTGTTCTGTTATTTTGTGTTTTCTTCTCAAGGAAGGGCATGTTTGTGTATGTGTGTGTACCAATACTAAGGCATCTGCTGTTTCTGAACACAAGGCGAATAAATATCTCAAAAATATCTCGAAAACAATGTTTTCAAGATATACAACAGAGTTAGTTATGAAACGTTATTTCAGGATAGTCAGCGGAGCTCTAATTATAAAAGAACATTATTGAACGCCTATTGTTGCTTCTCTCTTTCGAGAAAAAACATTATACTCATTCAATAAAATATTCGTTTTTTTATTTAATATTTTGTCGTGTGGTGAAGCGACACGGGTCTGGGGTTTAATGACATAAAAAAGACACTTCGCTTATATCAATTTTGTTTACCTAGTAACGATTAGTGTCACTAGGTGATTAGCGAAAGCAAAAAGAAAACGAGCCAAATAGAGACAGGCGTAAGAGTAGTGCACAGGACAAGGGTCGACTGACAACTGACATTTTTATTTTACATTGTTAACTTCCAACAATTCTTAGAGAATAGACCAGTCGTTGTGAATTAAGAAGGTGCCTTCGGAAAAACAAGAAGGGGGGGGGGGGGGGGGGGGGGAATCACTGGCTACCACTGATTTTCGTCTTTATTTGAAGTCCTGCTTCCGCATTGAGTACATTCACAGTAGCCCAAAACTGTCTGTGCGATGTTCACAATTAATCGGTATCTACTCGCTTTTATAGGATGCGACTTGTGGCTGAGAAAAACCGAGTTGAAAAGCATAGTGGATGGTCTAAAAGATGAGATTATAAAAAAAGAGGAGGAACTGATTAAGGAGCATAAGGAAAAATTGGGAATATATGAAAACTGTACTGCGGATGATTATCAAGAAGAACTTCTAAAAGATTTCGTAGAAGATGACATTGAAAGATGGTTTCAAGACATCGCATGGAAACGGATTTCCCTTGACTGCGTTTTCGCCTTCATGATAACCTGTGGAGCGCCAGTATTTAGAGTTTACAATCCGAAAACCTGTAATACCTCACCAACAGATCAATACGTGTCAATTTCCTAGAATTATCAGGCATGATCCTCAACTGCACGTCGGGTGGTGAGTGAACAGGCGTATGTATGCAAACTTGACATTAAAAAAAAAAAAAAAAAATCTGCCACTGTGTCGTGTCTTGCATCCTGGGAAATAAAATGAGTGGGACAAACCACTTATTTCATTTAGTTTCGACTGCAAACAAAAAAAAAAAAGACGTACATCTTGAAGTACAGTACAGCGAGCGGAACAAACATAACAGCAAAGGAAGCGCACAGTAAACGGTTCCCGCAAAGCGTTTCGTCTGCTGCGCGCAGGAAAAAAAAAATTGCGCGCGATTGGGTGTATCCACGTGACTTCCGGCTCTCTCTCATCCTCTATATTCCTCTGAACTCCGTGCGGAGGTTTCGGTTTCGATTTTGAGCAGTTGCATTTTTTGGCTTTATTGCAACTATACGTGACTCTGTAGCAAAATATTAATTGGGCAGTATTCCGACACCATAATGAATCGCCTGGCAAAAAAAAAAAATGAAAAAAAAAACATTTTTGGAGGCTTTCAGCGTCCCTTTAAAGGACACAAGCAAAGGAAAAAAACATTTTTTAACAACTTAGATGGAAAAATGCGGTCATAAAACGATTTTACAACGAAGAAAAAAATTTAGAGCTATATTTACGGCGCTATACAAATTTGTAGGTGGCGCCCGCAAAGTGGCCCTTATTTATCCCGTGACTGGTACTTATTTGTCACGTGGTGCTCGCGCTCTTTCGGAAGCTTCCTATGGTCTCTAAAAGTAACTTATTCATCTTTGTTTGAAGTGTAACAAAAAACTAAGATTAATAAATAGCTTTCAGAGCTCAAAGGAAACTCCTGAAAAAGCGCAAGCAGACGTGACAGACCTGTGCGCCGGTCAGATGACGGCGGCGGCGCCCCGAAGAAGACGAACTTGTGCGACGGCGGCGACGGCGGCGTGGAGAAACGCGTTGAAGCGGCGTCGCACAACGCTCAGCGTGCGGCGGCAGCGTGACTTTGCGGCGGCGGCGACGCAGCGCGGCGACGCACAGGCCTACCGCGTGACCAGTGGCGGCTCCCGCGGGCGCACCTACAAATTCGCTTTCCGCCGTAAATATTACTCTAAATTTTTTTTCTTCGTTGTAAATTCGTTTTATATTCTTTTTCCATCAAGCCTGTTTAAAAAAAAAAAAATTGTTTTTCCTTTGCATGTGTCCTTTAAGAAAACATGATGCGCGCTACCCATTTCAAACAAACGCAGTATTGTTTAATTGAGCAAGTCATTTCTTTTGCAATGGGCCGAACGGATTAACTAAGGCAAATTAACTAACTAACTTTTTAAATATTAATGCGAAAGCATTAACTACCCTATAGCGTTTTTTCTTCTTTTTTTTTTTTTTTGTGGTTACGGACGTGGCGTCTGTAACCACAAAAAAAAAAAAGAAGAAAAAACGCTATAGAGTAGTTAATGATTTCGTATTAATGCAACGTCTGTAACCGCAAAAACAAAACGCAAAAGAAATGCCCATTCTCCCATTGGCTGAGCAACACGGCTCCTAGATAGCCATTGGCGGCCGCTTTACGAGAGCGCGCGCTCGGCCGCCGCTCTCGTGTCAGGCGTTGCCGGGGGGGGGGGGGGGGGGGGGGTGGGGTGCTGCGGCCGCTTCTGCTCCTCTCGGCGTCGAGCAGTGTTGTACACGTTCTTCAAAAAGAGGAACGAAAGGTCGTTCCTCGTTCCTTCAGATTTTTGGAACGCGTTCCCGTTACAAGTTCCATCTGAGAGAAAGGAACTCGTTCCCGTTACTGTTTAAAAAATGTAACGTATCGTTACTTATACGTTACATTTGTATTTTTGCTAATTACCATATTTAATTAGATCAAACGAAGTTTTTTTTTTTATCTATCCCATCAAATGGCAACATACAAATTTGCATGCCGTGATGGAAGGACACCAGGAGACAAAAAAAAAAGCAAAGCAAAGCTGAAGCCGCAAGGTTCTATTTGTTGATTTATTCATCTTTAAAAATCTCAGCGTTTAATTATATTCATGTTTGTGGTGGGCGATTCAGACGAGCCAAATGTACTGTTAGCCTGGAAATAGGAGCGGGGTCAATTTTATTATTCTTTATTAAAGGGTTACCCCACGTTGCACGAGCGATTTACAACCTTCCACGTTTCAATCTAACAAAGTCCCTTGTTGGAACTTAACAAGAGTTGTTTTTCGATATTGCTGTCCGCAAGACGAACCCGCTTTTTTGTCAGCACTTCGTTGGCAACGCTAAACAACCTTTCCACCGAAGCACTTGAAGGCACTGCCGTGTTGTACTTGAGGAAAAGGCGGTGCAATCCCCCGAAGCTCTCCATCTGCGACAGCGGGTGGTCGACTGGCACCAGCAGGTACCGCGACAGTTCGTCTTGTGCTTCGGGCTGAAGGGTCTGTTGCCCGAATGAGAAAAAAAACTTCTGGTGCTGAGGAGACGGCAACATCTGCCGTGGCACCTGAGGTCACCGAAGCTAGCTCTGTCTTGAGGTAGTTGGACGCTTGGTCACGCATAGAACCATCTTCAATCCACGAGAGCTTGAACCTTGGAATTGAGCAACTGGAGATCACCAGCTCTCTTTTTCCTTTCAAGTGTCCAAACCTGTAATTCCGGACAATTAATTAGACGGGCAACATTTTGAAAAACAAATTCTGTTACGCTTACCTCTTCTCAATGCCGGCGAGAACCGAATTTGCGAGGGGACCGCAATATGCAAGTCCTTTCATGGCCTCGTACTTTATTCGTTTTTCAAGGATGGCCAGGGTAGGAAGCAGATAACCAATGAACATGTGCTGCTGTCGCTGAAGGACGTCCAGCGCGCAGGAGAGTGGCTTCATGACCTTTTGCGTGATGAAAAGTGAAGGGATGCATTATTTCACAGCTGAAGGAAAACATACAAAATACTAATAAAATACTAATATTAGCAAAGATGCAATATATTGCGACCAACATACTAATAAAATACTAATATTAGCTAAGACAGGCATATTGCGACCAACTACTTAGGCACTACACTTTCGGCTCGAAAACGGTAGTTTTCGGCCCCAAAACCGCAACTTCACGATCGAGTATAGGCAACCTGCAATGCAGTTTGGCGCTACACGTTGCGCCATCTGGCGGCTGAAAAATAAAGAAACTGGGTAGGCCAGGCCTGCGCGGGTCGCGAGGGCTGCGGGCGGAAGCATCCAGAAACCACGTGTGAACGTTGCATTTCGGATCGGCGTGAGCTTTTTTTGGAACCGTTTTTCGTAAGAGTAAGTCACAACCACACGTCTCTATGACCTCACCGGGTTCCTGTAACATCTCGCCTATTCCTAGAGTTCCCCCAAAAAATAAACGTTGCTACTGCTGCGTGAAAGACGGCCACAGTCGCGAAGGTGACTCAAGCGTCAAACTTCACCGCTTCCCTTCGAGGTCTTGTGAAGCGACACGGCGACAGGAGTGGATTACTGCAGTGCGACGCATCAAGTAAGTGAATTTTACAGAAACTTTTGGGGGGGGGGGGGGGGGGATATGAACAAAAATATATGTGCAGGCTTGGAGAGTGGTCGGATGAGCTCGTTTTGCAGACTACTCGGCAAAATAACATATTTATACAAGTTGTATTACGATACGAGTCGCTTTGACAGCCTCATAGAGAAATACGATAGGAACAATCGGGCCGATTGTTGCTTCGCTGTGACGTCGGGAATCGGGCGATCAGGTCTTCAAGCGAAAGGCCCGTCGGCCCGTTCCGGCACTCCTAATGCCGTTCGGCACGCGTGGTCGCAACCAAAACCTTCCAAACCTGCGAGTTTTCAAATAGTGGATTTTCGTAACACAAAGTTTTGTTTGTTTCAGCAACCAAATTTAATGCTGAGTCTGGTAACAAATGTGACGGCGTGCAGAAAGCAGGATGCTAAAGTTTTTCTTTAGAAAAAGCTCGCGCGAAGCGTAAATATCCTTCTTACACGTACACTTTGTTGCCTGTCGCCTTTTTACACCAGGCTTTGCAATGTGCGTACGGTTCTGTAGCATGCAGAGTTTGGTTCTAATTACCCAAATTTTATTCTAGTGTGTGTGAGCGTCGGGAGGAGAGGACGGCCGAGCGAGGCGCCAGCGGAGGCCAGCCGGCGAGGAAAGAGGAAGAGCGTGCTGCACGAGGCTGGGGCCGGAACGATAGATCCGTTTTGGGGAACCCCGGAGAATTCCACCAGCGAGGTACGGATCAGACCGGCGGAAGCGGCGGACCCTGACCATACCGGCCTAGTCTATGACGATCCCGGAGTGGTTGCGCAGCGAGACTCTGGCTGTGATAGCCCGGAGCAGCTAGCCTACGCAGCACTGGCGTTGGAAGGACGATCCGCAGGCCTGGACACGGGCTCCGACTGTGAGCTCTGAACGACGGGCGACAACTAGGGTCGGCGGGTCCGGACTGCCAGCTCTCGAAGACAGGCAACCGGGATGTACAATAAACCCATTCGCTGCCTTCTCGTTGTGTTGTGTCTCTTCCTGCAGAGACGAGCGAAGCACAGACCGATCGGGCGGCTACAAGTAGTGAAGATAACTCAAACTGGTGTCCAAATGATGACTCTAGAATATTCCCTCAACACTTGGACCGATCAAGGCTCCCGATGGTCTTAAAAAAAGCGCATAAAAGAACCAGGGACATAGCACGCAGGAACGCAGATGCACACGGGGAGTGCTGAAATCGGGGTCGCCGCCGCTCGCAACGGCCCGACGGGCTGACTGGCCGCCCCATTAACAGAGACGCCTCCGCTTGTGGCGCTGAATGCAGTACTCTCGTGGCGCCGCCTGGCCACTGCCGGCTGCCTATTCCGGGGTGCTCCCATTTTCTTTTCAATGATCCCATGCAGTGACGACATGGTGCACGAAGTATTTCTGAAGTTCTAGGACATATAAGGCACATATTTATAAATAAATGGTACAGTTCATGAAACCCAATGCTTTATGACTATTGTGGGTTTATGTTGACACCGTAATCTAAAAAAAAAAAAAAAAGAAATGCCTCGCACCAAAAGAAAAAAAAAGAAATAGCAACACATGTGCGTTGGAGTTTCTACGTCATCTAGGTTGGTCGCGCGCGGGGCTCAGGTTATACTATACTCTATTTCACCTTATGATGTACCGCAGGAAAGGCTACAAGCGCGAACTCCTTGCTCTAGGGCACATCTCGGCGGCATAAGCTTTCGTGCACTAAGGGCAGCTGTCAACGGTATGAGCTCGCGCTTCTAGCCTTCGCTGCGGTACAACATAAGGTGAAACGGAGTATAGCGGTGCATCAGCGTTCGGATAGAAACTCGAGTTGGAAGATGCAATTAATGCAGATGCCTTGATATCTAGGTGAAGTTTCTCAGCGTCTATTTTCAGAGGTACAAAAGACAGGCAAGTACATGCTGCTATCCAAAGATAGCTGCATATGTAGGTTAGCCTGTGTATTTTAACATAAGTGATCAAAATAAGAATAAATTGTAATACCAGCGATATGCTTTACTTATCACACACGTTCCTCTGATATCAGTTATCAGTGAAAGATGCGTCACTTACATTGCAGTATTCTTCCATAAACTTGTACTCTGCTGGGCGATTGAAAACCTGCAGTTTCAAGTTGCAGAGAAGCCGGTCCAGGTCCTTCCCTTCCTCGTGCAGCTTGAGGAGATGTTCCATGGCGTCGTGGAGGGAGTTCCATCTCGTTGTGTTCGGTCGTTGAAGATAGACGCCACAATGACTCTTGATTAAGTCAGCTGCGACGTTCGATTGCCCCTGTTTGCTCCACAGCGCTGCACACTTTCTAAACACGGATTTCGCGATTCGAGAGTACTGGGCGTCAAGCTCAGCAGCAGCGGCATCTGCAGTCGCCACCAAGTTCAATGTGTGTGCTGCACACCTAACGTGCGGAGGTAGTACACAGTCGAATTCGTCAGATGCGTCAAGAATGTCTGTGAGTTCTGATGGTCGCGCCTCACTTTCGTCGTGTGTTTCGTTGGTCTCATTTTCGCCAAAAATCCTGAAATGTAAAGAAAAAAAATAAAGAATAAGTTGAAGTCCGAATACTAGTACAAAGTAAGGAGTAGCGTAACTTTTTATTATCAGGCGATCCGTTTTTAAAGATTTACCTGAATGCCTTCACGAAGTTCGACCCATTGTCCGTAACCACAGAGGTTACTTTGCCCTGGATGTTGTACTCTTCAAACACCGAAGACAATACCTCCGCCAGCTTGTCGTACGTCGCGCGACCGATTACACGCCGGAATGCGAGCGCAGCTGTTTTTCTCTCAAGAGTGCATGGATTCAACCACAAGGCAACAACGCCAATGAAGCTCCTGTAACAATAGATCAATAGGCAAACAGATTATATACGTCATACACTCACTCCAATAATGATAATACACTATGAAATAAAACACACCTATGAAAGCTTGACCAAAGATCGGCAGAAACAGCGACGTGATCCACGCTGATCAATTCCAGCGAAAGCTTCTGCTTCATGTCTTCAAAGCGTCCGTCAATCCGATCGGTCAACATTCGCCGAGAGAGTGTTTTCCTACCTGGAGCGAGACTTTCCACAAGATCTTTAAAGGCATTTTCTTCGACAATGGAGAATGCGTGCAGGCCCTCCACGACAAACGTCGTGACGAGTTGGTCCAGCTTCTGTTGAGAGACAGGTTGCTTTCCGGAGAACTCCAAGCGAGGCTGTTTTTTAGGCTCTTTAGCCGAGGATGTCTCCTCGCCAAGACGTTTCCGCCCCCCTCTTTTCATTAGGCTCTCATATTCCTCGAGCTTGTGAAGATGAGCTCTCTGAAAAAACAGTAAGAAATGATGCTACCGGATAGCTGCTCTACTTATACAGGCTATTATTGAACTCCGGCCAATATAACGCACTGCACAAAAAAAAAAAAAAATCAGTGATGTATTGTTCTTTGCGAAATGAACTATTCGTAAGGTTAAATAGCGCACGGGATCAGCAAGTTTCAATCAAACACAGCAGGGTTACCATCAACAAAAAAAAAATCATTTTATTTTAGTAAATTGTTAATCTCGTTATTTCGTGCAGACTTTCCGGTGCACGGATGTTCTGCTCCACGCTTCGGATCCCCAATATTTGAGTAGGTCTGGTGGTAAATACATGAGTCGGTAACAATTGACGTTATCCAGGAGAACCTGCTGCTTTAAAAGGAAAAGGAAAGTCTGCACAGCCCAGGCAACACCCCTTTCGCAACAGCAACGTTAAAAACGTACTTACGCATTTGAAAATCTAAAACTGGCGAAAACGACACGTAACATTAATGCAAAATAACAGACCATTAACCTAGACACAGAATGCAGAACTCCTTAGAGTTGCCAATCATGAAAGAAAAATAAATGAAACTTACCTGGACATGTTTCTTTAAGTTGGCAGCAGATGTCTTAGATGCTCCGATCGTCTTGCTTGACGGTGCACAAGTCAAGCATTGGTGTGTTATGTTGCCATTGCCCTTGTCTTGGACAGGTTTAAACATTGTTGACAGCCATGGCCAGGGACAGTCCACTTGGACGTCGGCACTCATTGTGGCAGTTACCACTTAACCACAGGAGACAGAAGGAGGTCCGTTGATGCACTCCCAAGAATGCGCGCCTTCACCACAACTACCGGGCGCGTATAGTTGCGTCCTCAAGGAGTAAAACCATGGGGCGAATCCGGGGTCCCTGACTGGCCTTTTTCGAGGCACGTCACAAATGCGCGCTCGCCGACAGCTACCACTGACCAACACACGTTCCCCCTGGTTTACGCGGTAAAGAGGGAGGGGAGGGGAGGGCGGGGGGGGGGGGGGGGGGGGGGGGGTTCGCGCTATGGGTAAACGCGCGCCCGTGTTTCACGCGTACATAGATGCCGCCCGCTACATAGAGATGCCGCCTCAAGAGATTTTCCACCACGCGATGTTGGGGTTTGCATTGGACGCCAAACCTAACTGTTGTTTCCCGCCAAATATCGTCAGCCGCACCGCTCGTGTCACTTTGTAATGTGCCGCCAGAGAGTTCCGCCGCCTAGCGGCGTGAACGCGATTGGCCTTTTTTGAGGCATTCGAGAAATACGCGCCTTGCCGACAGCTATAGACATGCCACGGCGGGGTCTTCTTTTCTGATTAACACACGATCCAGAGATGCCGCCTCGAGAAATTTGCTTGCTGGCATGGCCCGACGCTTTTAGCGCTCCACCACGCGGTGCTGGGGTTTGTATTCGCCGCCAAACCTAACTGTTGTTTACCGCCAAATGTCGTCAGCCGCACCGCTCGTGTCACCTTGTAATGTGCCGCCGCAGACTCTCGCCGCGGAGCGGCGTGAACGCGATTGGCCTTTTTTGAGGCACATTGCGCGCCCCGCCGACAGCTAGCCATGCTATGGCGGCGGCTTCTTTTCTGACTAACACACGAACCCCCTGGTTTAGGCGGTAGAGAGAGGAGAGGAGGCTCGCGGCATGGGTCAACGCGCGCCTGTGTTTCGGGCGCACAAAGATACCGCCCCTTAGATGACCCTTTCGCGCTCGTCGTAGCTCGCCTGCACCCGACTGTTACCAAGCGAGGAGGCCGCAGCATAAAGCCTAGAATAAGTAACAAAACGTTATCGCGATCCTGTTCTTAGTAAATATATTGTTTTTAAACTTCTTACGTCTAGAGTTTCATCCTTAGAAACAAAATAAAAATTACTCCACTGGACGAAAAAAAAAAGGAACGCCGTTCCTTTTTCCGTTCCCGTAAAAATGTAACGAGTTCCCGTTCCAGTTCCACCAATAAAAAATGGAACGGCGGCGTTCCTTCGTTCCTCTTAAAAGGAACGCGTTCCAGGAACGCCGTTCCTTGGAACGCCGTTCCGTACAACACTGGCGTCGAGGAACATGGCGGCGCCTGAGGCATCTATATCGTCGGCGGCCGCCAGCTCGGCAGTACACGTCAGTACACCGCAGGCGAACTAAGAGAGCGGAAGAGCGACATTCATGATTTCGCATTCACAACTCATAAGTGCTTAGGTGTCCTCGGAATTTCTTTTATTTTGTGCGTATTACTCCAATACAAATGTTTGAGGCTGCGTTGAGAACCATACGATAGTGTCGTTTTAACTAAGGTAGCCTTTTTGTGTCTAATGTTTTCAAGCTTTAAAAAAACATAAAAGATTTTTTTTTTTTTTTTTTTTTTTTACGGACATGACGACACAACTAGTGCAGTTCGCCAGCCAGGAATTACGTGGAATATTTTAAATCTCGCGCAACATCTTTGAACTCTTTTTAATCTAAAAACGTTAGACACACAAAGGTTACCTATATTTATGCAAATGACAGGATGGGGTGTTGCTCAACCTCACTCTAACACTTTTGTATATGGGGTAAGCACAGAAAGTAAGAGTTAAAAAGTAGCTAGTATTAATCAGCAATCTTAGCATATCGCAAGAAATACATTGAGTTTCTCGAGACGAGGATGAACAATTCCGCATTGGTTCAACAAACGTAGCGTGCACCAGCTATATTTTTAAGTCTTGGCACAAGTTCAATTCAATTCAATTTATCTTTATTGACTCCAGTTAGGAGAAGGAGACAGGGAAAAAAGCTACATTGCGTAGCTTGACAGGTCCCTGCCTCCCATACAGACTTGGGCAGATTAGTCTGCCCAAGTCTGTATGGTTAACTGAAACATCCTGTATGCCGGGTTGCTTGTCCGTCCATACCGAACCGGTATGGACGAATACGAAGGAGGAGGTTACGAAGGAGGAAGAGGACACGTAAGAGGAGGTGTGTGCAGAACCAGTATCTAAGGATATATACAGGGTGTTTTCTTTTTTTAAGCTTTACAGATTTGTTAAAAAAAAAGGCGTGAAAGCTACACTTATGCGGTTTATGCAGGTAAGTTATGCGGCCAGGGGGACATAGTATTGGGGGCTAATCGTAACGATCAGTTGGCTAATTAATTAAAATTTGTTAATTAACATTTTCATTAGTGAAAATAAACATATGGTTCTAATTAGAAACCTTCTGAGCGCCATCGAAAGCCACTAAATCAGCCCTTTTCAAAACGACTCGAAGCTCGTGGGAGACTCGGGGGCGCACCAAAGTTATCACTTGTGTAACAGGCGCAAAGCCAGCAGTGGTGGAACACGGATGATAAGATCATCATCGCATTCCGCCACTGCTACTTTTGCGCCAGCTTCACGAGTGGCAACTTTGGTGCGCCCCCGAGTCTCCCACGAGCATCAAGTCGTTCTGAAACGAGTTGATTTAGTGGTTTTCGATGGCGCTCAGGAAGTTTCTAAGTGGAACCATTTGTTTATTTTCAGTAATGAAAAAGTTAATTATCGAATTTTAATTAATTTGTTGACTTATCGCAAAGATTAGCCACCCACAAAATGGCCCCCCGGCCGTATAACTCACCTGCACACACCGCATAAATGTAACTTTCACGGATTTTTTAATGCAAATATGTAAAGCTTAAAAAAAAAACTACATATATTTTTTTTTTAATTGTTTAGCACGGTGTATCGCAAAATCAAAATACCTTAAGAACTGCGCTCTAATTTCGCGTTAGAGAGATTTGTAAACGTATTTCATTTTTCGATCAACGTATTTGCAGCTTCTTGGAGGTCTGTCACATAAAACGGCAAGGGTAATATTCAAAGGTCGGGGAGGGAGTGTCTGTCGACGTGAGCGGCCGCCTGGTTTCCCGGAATCCTCCCCCAAATTCGGATTCACCGACGCGTGCGGGATGTGTTTCTCAGCACCGTGCTCGGTGGTTCCCTTCCCCTCACCTCGCCCGCTCGAAGTCAATGGTTCTTGACTGCCTTGCCGAAGGCTCGGGTTACTCCCGAAGCCATGGGCCGCAGACGGCCGCGTCTGTGGCGGCCACAGGCATAAATATTGCGAAACACGCTGTCTCGTAACTCTGCCCAAAAACAAACCAAACACAACAATATAACATGAGGTCTTCGAACCTAGCGGAGTTGTGTTACTTTAAACGGCAGGGAATGTTTGAGTTTTAGAGGGCAGAATGCTTTCAGGGCCAAAGGGCAGATCCGCAGGGAAATGACCATCTGGGAGAGGAGAAGTTCCACGCTTGGGTGTGCGAACCTGGGTTTGAGTGCGAGGAACAAAGGGGAGTGCGGGAAGAGACTCGGGGGCGAACGGACAAATCCCGTCGTCGAGCGGGGCGACGAGACCACTGTCGACGGCCCCACGCCAAGTACAGGACGGAGTCCGCTGTGTGTGAGCGTGTCAGCTGAAGAAGTGGGTGCGAGGCCAAGGGGCCCCGCCCATAGTGAGTCAGCCGACCGCCGGAACTCCTCCACCGACGGACCGCGCAGGGAGACGTCCTCAACCATCGACTCGCCAGATGAGACTTTCCGCACTCGCTGTTACTTTCTGAATTAGCATATCTTGATTCTGTTAATCATAACATTTTCATTAGTGACTGTATAAGCCTCCGTAAACCTAGATTTGTAAACACTGTTTTCCTAAGCATTCTACCCAATATTACAGAAGCGATTTGTGGAGAGTGTATGTGTCTTAATTAGCTTTCTACCTTCAACTAAATTAAAGTTTCTTTGTGTTCTCGAGCTGCGTCTCCGCCTCTATTCATTAGTCAGACTCTCTACCAGAGCGTGGACCTATCGCTCGGTCAGTGGTCCACCCTTTACCAACGTCACACCCAGAGAGCTCTCTCTCGATTTTTTTTGTTGTTGTTGTTGTTGTTGTTGTGACAATGTCACAAAATTGGGGTTCATATCATTTTCTATTTTTGATATTTAATGTACGTCTTAGATAACCCACGACTTTCAATATATTTTTACACCTATTTTGAACGCCACCTGACCATGGAAACGACAGTCAGAGCAAAAACCGGTCGTATTTTTCGCGCGCAGTGTGCCAAGAAACGAAAACGATAGCCGTAGCACGGTTGCGCAATGCGGGTGGAATGGTGCCATCACGTAAATTAGAACGGAGGTGCACCGTGGTTAGTTCTCATAGCCGTCGTAGTTGGCGTCGTAGATGCCACTGACGACCACCAGCAGTACTCTGGGATCCGTGAAGCAAGTGGGTAACGCCCGGCGCGAGTTTCTAAAACTATCCAACTTTACGCATAGTAACTGGATACTGCCAAAGTGGGATTTCGCATAACGCGAGTAATGTTTGAAAACAAGTGTTTTCAAACCCAAAGGTCGTATTTTTTTTATTGTCTAAAACGATGCAACTTGTAGTCATAGACACGCAAAAAAAAAAAACCGCATCGCGAAAAACAAATTTCCCGCGCGCGCGCGCGCCTTTTTAGTTTTGGCATTTGTATTTCCCGCGCTCACCTCCTCGCTTCTTTTGATCGGTGACGTCAAAAATCAGGAAAATTAGAAGCTTTGTAGGTGACATTTCTATAACATTTAATAACGGCAATCGTAAAACATGTTTTTTAACGCAATTGCGAACGCACTACGGCCCCTCTTTTTGAAATACCAGAAATCAGAGTTCGGTGTGATGTTGCTTCCATTGCTTCCTAGATTTGTACCCTCCCTCGGAAAACTTGGCAGCGCCCGTTGGCGAGTCGGAGAAAGACCGGTTTTTTCCCGCCGGCGCCTTTCTATCCCTCACCTCCTCCTCGGTTGGGGTCGCCGTGACAACGGCGGAGGTCCGAAAGAAAGTCGAGTCGCAGGAGACCGCAAAATTTGACTCACTGCACTGGCGCGGATCGCGCGGGAACTTCAAATTCGGCATTTGGAAATTGTTTTTTTAATTCACAAATACTGAATTTTAAAGTTTCAAATTTTGAGGGTAATGTCCCGGCATCGTTTTCAATCGTTTCGGATAATAAAAAAAAAAATACGATTTTGGTGTGTCAGTGCCCCTTTATGACTCTCCTTTCGCCACGTCGTTACTGGTGGGACGCCGGGGCTCCTGAGTCTCCTATTCCGTGCTGCGCGGCCGATGGGAGCAGAGAGAAGGGGTTTTCCGTTGCGGCGACGACATCCTACAAGGTCGAACTCTCTGCCAAGTGTCGCTCGTAAAGCTTTAAAACCTCCCCAGGCGAAAATTTCCAACTGGGATCCAAGTGGATCGGCGACCATAAATACCCTGTCAGTGTCCTTATTCCTTTAAAGGGACACTGACAGGGAATTTATGCTCGTCGATGTTTCTAGTTGTACATGACATGTGAGAGCCAGAACAGAATTTGCGGCTCAAAATTCGGTTTCTTTCCGTCCGAAAAATGCCGATCTACAACTGGGCGGTTTGGGTCGCGCTCACTCTCCTCTCCGTTGTGTAGGGTTCTCGTCCGATTCCCCGGGCCCCTGTCTCCGGATGAACGTGACACAGCAACGCATAGCTCTCGGCAGAAGGGGTTTATTCCACTCACATTCTGCTGGGTGGTTTCGGGATCGGGAAAGGTGATCGAGGAAGCCTGGGAGGGGTGCGCCGCCACTGTTCGCTGCATGCCGATCGTCCCTGCGGTGCTCGTCCAAACCGCATCCTGGGGACGTCGCCGTCGAGGGTCGTATCCGGGGTCTAATGTCACCGGGCCGTCGCCCGAGCCGGCGGCGCGGTCGCCACCACCGCGAACGTCCGTCTTGGCCCGTTCCCCGCGCAAGAGTGCTTTTCCTATTTCCCGTCGTCCGAGCTTTCCCCGTCGTTCCCGTCGTCGCCGCGCACCAGACAGGCCGGAGCCCCCCGTCTGCCATCGTGGGCGGTCTTCCGCTGGAGCTCCCCGTCTGGCTCTGCCGCAGCACTTGCAGGGCCTCGGGCGCCGACGCCGTCCGGGAGGGGGTCCTAGGATGCCCGCCGCCGACACCCCCAACGTCTTCAAGATGGGTCCCGAGGGAGGAGGTACTCAGGCACCAAGGTTCAAAGGTGCCGTCTTCGCCACGGCGGCATCCCAAAAGGAGTCCTCAGGCGCCGGCGTCCGGTTGTCGACCAGAGGGGGGCTGATGAGACCCCACTGTTGTCACGGGCCGTTTCCCAAGGGTTTAGACAGAACTACCAAATTTAATCGAAGTCTTGGGTCATTGAAGGAACACACTCAATATTAAAAATAGAAAAAAATATGAAACCCAATTTTGGGGCTTATAAAAAGCTGCACATACGATGATTGAAAAAAAAAAGTTGCACAGAGAACCGGAAGAATATTGTGCGTTCACTGCGTAATTCTCAATATGGCCTCGTACTGCGAATCGTGGGACTCGCGGATGGACGCCGATGTCAGCGGACGACGGGCGTGGGACCTCTACTTCAGAACTGTCGTTCGCGGTACCGGCGAATCTGTCTTCGTTCGAAAGATAAAATTTGGACCGATCAAAAGAATTGGGATTCATTCCGTACGACACGCCCGACCACCAAGCCGATTTGCACGATGACGTCGCCGAGCAGTCGCCACTTCTCGTGGCTGAAAACATCGCTCGCGCAAACGTCAGGCACGAAGTCCGTACTTCGATTTGAATATGCACGCTTAAAGGAGCTGTGCAACGATATTCAATTGGAATGTTTTTCACTTTACACGAGCTTACTGGCACTAGTGGGACTCAAGGATACTCGCATGCAATGCCACTGGCCAAGAAACTCCTTTGTTGCGGTGTAATTTCAAGGACAAAAGCGATCATTTTCATTCAATCTCTCCCTTGCAAAATTCGATGACGTAACGCGGGGATCGCAGTACACCCGTATGACGATATTTGAATGCGGTTCATAGATTGGACCCGAGCATTGCGTGGGCACTCGATTTAGGCTCGTGATAATTGATAGCTCGAGAAGCATTCGAGTAGTGGCCCGTGTCCAATCGCTGCAACGACGACAATAGCCGAGCCATAACAATGTCTGGAACTCAGCGCGTGTCCTGTGCTTTGCCAACCCCAGCGCGTGGCTATGATCAACATTGGCGGCATATAATCGGCTCCAGATCACGTGGCCGCTTGTTCTGGCTGCGAGTTGAGGGCGTGAACGCTGCTCGTTGTTTTTTAATTTTTTTCTGGGACTTCTAATGCGTCGGGTGAAAAACGAAGGCGTGTTTCATAGGTCATTAACGTCAGGGATCCGTTCTAAGCGGTATTTGCGCAAAGTAAAAAAATTGTTGCATAGCCCCTTTAAGGCCCCTACGCACATTAACGTTTGAGAGCGTTTGAGTGCGTTTGACTGCGTTGCGGCTGCGAGAAACCAGGACATCCCTGCTGCTAATATCGCGTGCCAAGATGAGTCCTTGAATTGGATTCCACGCTTCATACGAAGCACAGATGTGCCGGTGACTGGCTTTCGTTTCGCGACGCAACGCAGTCAAACGCACTCAAACGCTGTCAAACGCGAATGTGCGTAGGGGCCTTTACGATTCTTTTACTAGGTGCGAATATTGCCAATGCGTGGAGCGTGGAGCGTGTTGCTGCCCGACTTCGAGTCTAGGAAGTGCCTCCCTTTGCTGGAGAGAAATCGGCAGCAAACTTTCCGACCTACAGTCGATCGGCTGCAGTACTACGAACGAGAGAGTTCCCCGAGTAGCTCAGTAGAAAGGTGTCTGCTTCACACGCAGCGGACCCAGGTTCAATCTGAAGTGTGGGCGTACTGTTTTTACAGCGAAGCTGTCTATGGCTAAATTCTGGCAGATTATCTCCGGCGACAAGCAAACAATTCTACTCTCCACCGCCGCCGCCTCTATCCCTCTCTCCACCCTGACATTGCGCAATGCCGCGCGCTCTTCGGCGGCCACCTCTGCGGCGCCCTAAAGCCTGCGCCGTGCTTGGCGTAGCCGCGCTATGATAAAACGTCTCCCCCCCCCCCCCCCCCCTGACATTGCGTAATGCCCCGCGCTCTACAGAGTGCCAGCTTCAGTGGACTTCCTTCTTCGCAAAATAAAAGGGCTCCCATTTTTTTTGTCAGACATTTTGCGACATCTGCACATTTATTTTTTTACAATTATCACTGAAAAAACAAATGTTCTGGACGAAACGAAGCTTGTGCAGACACTGCCGCATAATGCCACTTTCGGATGCAGGACCTGAGAGGCAGCTCTTCACACAACATCTTGGGGGCATTCTTTTCGGAGCCGATCATGGGCATCCACCACGGGCACTCACTACTCATTTCCAACTCTTCAATGCACAAAACAACTCATCTTGAAATGCAGAACAGCGAACGGAACAAACAGCTCCAAAGCAATCGCACGGTAAACGGTTCCCAAACGCATGTCGTCTGCTTCGCGCGGCTTGGTTCGAGGCATTTTAGAGTGAGCTTATGTGCATCGAAGTGCAAGCCCACCACTCCGTACGTTCTTGACTTGCGCGCAGGCTCGCCCAGTCTGGATTTCTGCAGATTACCCGCTCGCGTTTGTAGCTGTAGCGTACACACCGGCACACAGACCGGAAGTCGCTTCCTGCGTGGACGTAACCAAGTCGGGGCGGAGGGGGGGGGGGGGGGGGGGGGGGGGGCTACATCTACGCCGGAAGTGACGTAGTGCGTGGATTTAGCCATAACCAACGTTACTAGATTACCTCTGTTGTGGAACTCCCGCGGAAGGGGGTACCCCCCCTCACCCACTTCAATCCGCCTGCCGTCGTTCGAAGCGCCATCTACATTTTCGTTTCGTAACTGTGCGTTCCTTAGAGCTGCATAGAGCAGAGCTCTTCGAAACGCACGTACGTATCCTATTGAGGAGTTTCAGCGAATATAGGGGGCGCTCCGATCAATCTAACATGGCGGAAAAGAGGGGGATAGATTCAGTGGCGTCACGAGGGTCAGCGGCACCCGGGGCGGTAGCCCGCCGCGACACCCCCCCCTCTCGCGTGGCCCGCCGCGACTAACCCCCCCCCCCCCCCCCCCTTCCCCCCACTCTCGTGGCCCGCCGTGACACCCCCCTGAGCGCTGCACACGGGGCGGTCCGCCCCCCCTTGTGACGCCACTGGATAGATTTGCGACGCCCGTAGACCGGTGGCGTATAAATTAAACAAAGCGTGTCGTTCTCTGTTTGTTGCCGTGTGCGAGACGACCATCGCTTCAAGCAAGACCTACCGTGATGCTACAAATGAAGTGTTCAAGCCAGTCGAAGACTCGAAGGCAAGAAATCTTGCCATAGTCAAGATATGTGTGCAAGTGTTCGACGTGAGCTCTCACGCTGGTGCAGCTGTCATCAAGTTGAACCGAATCTACGCGGGTCCAAAGAAAGGTATATATCAACAATGTTCGCGCGTTGAAACTATGACGCGTACTTTATCTAAAACTAAACTTGTCGGTCTGTGGCTGCAAACATTTTTGTTGACGTTGCTTAGATGATGTAACCATTCAGGCCTCGCATTAAACGGTGTTGCGAACTCTTCGGTTGTTCTAGTTCATTGTGCTAAAAAGCGGTTGAATGAAAAGTATAACAGCTACAGCATACAAGGGACGATTGAGGTCTTTATCCTGCGTTCTATGTATCGAAACATCGGTATCCTTGGTGTCTGGTCGCCGATCATCCTGTTTTTACGCATAATGTGAACAAGCCCCGGAAGCGCCAATCTCATTTCGATGTGCGTGTGCACCCCTACAAGCCTCCTTTTGGCTCCTGTGGAAAGCTTTATTGTAATAGCAATAGGCCATATGCGAAATCCTTGCCAGCTATCATCATCATGCCATTAGGAGCCGCCATATTGGGGGGTTTATCACATTTTCCAGTTGTGGACGAGGCGCATCTGCATTTAACTCGGTTTTTATGATATTAGGGCAGTTTATTTGTACACTCAATGGGATGCTGGTTAGTTTCGGATCAAAGAAGAAAAGAAAGACGGCCGCCAAATTCAGGAAAAGGAATTGTCAGCATTGAGGTCGCAAGACTCGTCACTCAAGCAGTGAACTGGGCCATCCAGGTAAATGAACGGTGTTTCTCGAAGACGTCCTGTGAAGGGTTCGTACTGGACTTGCAGCAGGTGATCATATTTTAGTTCTACGACTTACCTTTGCCGGGACTATTGTTTTTTGGGCGAAATCGTCGGTACGGGAACCCCCCAATATGGAGGAAATCTGATCATTGATCATGAATACACTAGATGGCGCTTCTTTTTGCATATGGTCTATAGTCTCACCGGTCGTTCGAGTTGTATGTGCCACGGTGATATCTGCTGTGTGTGATCTGCTGACAAACAAGTATGTATTAAATGCCAGAAGGAGAACAAAAGTAAAGCTTTTTTAACTTTTTTTTTTTTTTTTTTTTTTACGAAACAGGGCAAAGCTTCTAAAACAAGAGCAACCTAAGCTGATATTTGAGTGTGCTCAAGAATGAGTGGTAAAAGGTGCTTATGCTAAGTGATAGATGTACACAGTTGATTTTCTTTTTGCCTCTGCATTGTAAATTGGAAGATATGTATCAGCAGAAGACACGTGCCCTTTTGAAAATGTCTTTTATTAGGGCAAAAATAGGTTATCATACACAACCGAAGAGTTCGCAACACCATTTAATGCGAGGCCTGAAGGGTTACATCATCTGAGCAACGTCAACGAAAATGTTTGTAGCCGCAGACCGATACATTTAGGTTTAGATAAAGTATGCGTTATAGTTTCAGCCCCAAACGCGCAAACATTGTTGATATATACCTCTCTTGATGACAGCTGCACCAGCATGAGAGAACCCACGTCGCCGAACACTTGCACACATATCTTGACTATGGTATGGCAAGATTTCTTGCTTGAAGTGAAGATCATCTCGCTACGACTACGACCACCCACCGCAGCGATGCCGGCGTCGAAGGTGCGCAACGCAGTCAGTCGCCGTCACCCGACGCTGCACGTTTGGCATTTACGGCTTTCCGCCCAGGTGCTTCGTTTGTACTTGGCACCAAGTGTTATTTTTTGTGCTTGTGTGTGTGCTCAGTGGCTGGATATGGGCCTCAGTTCTTCAGGCTCAACAGCGTTCGCCAAAGAACTTCTGAGGAAATGCCACCCAGGAAAAAAGCACGAAGACACAACGCACCAGCTTGGCGGACTATGCACTGGGCGCAGAAATCGGGCCCTTCGGATTATACACCAAATGCAAACTATCTAAACAAAACTAAAAATTTTTTATTCTCAAATTGGCTTCTGCGGACTATACGCCTGGACACTGGTGCCTGTTATGCATTGCATATTAAAGGGATTGTCAGGTCGAAACAGGAAGTGCTGAAGTTTTGGCGCTCGTTACGTCGAGGGTGCCTTCATATAGACAAATGTTATTTTTATTTTGATATATGATCTCCCCTTATTAATTAAACTTTTCAAGAGCGTATGTACGAAACTGCACCCCGAATTTCGCCAGTGTCAATGGCTGACATCCGTAGCTGCTGCGTGACGTCACAAAACGCAAAGGTTTGTCGGATGGTCGGGATAACAAGCGTTGGTCGACGGACGTCTTGTATTTTGTTTCGAATTATATAATCTCCTAGGCTGTACCCTACTGAAATACGTTTCTTTTAATGCAGTTCCTAAGAGTATGCAAAAAAAAAAAAAAAAGGCAAGCCTTTTAGCAGGATACTACTCGAAAACAGCAATAAGCTTCGAGCAAACGTATGCCGTTTCGCGCAAACTGCGACGGCCACCGATCGAACAGGAGCTCTTGAAAAACAAAGAATGCAGATTTGTTTCTGTTTTTTTTTTTCTTGCCTCTGAAACAGCATCTAGGTACACGAAGCGGCATCTGGGTACACATATCGGCGGATCTACTGGATCGGTGATGAGGCTACTGGTCGTTCCCTCGGAGGCGATTTCCGCGGGTCGAAGGCAAACGGCGAATAGTTCAAATGCATGTCGTCACTTCACTTGGACGAGCTTGGTGAATCGTAGCCACGCTCCATGTTTTACTCGCGGTTCAAACAGAATCAGGCTGCACGCGTGCTGAATACAACTTTTAGCACCGTTCCAAATGGCCTAGCTCTTGGTTTCGTTTCGGTTTCGCCGCATAACCAAACCGATTGATCAGATTTGGGCGAAGAGTGGGTGGGCGTAGTTGAATATCGTTGGCACAGCATCACACCTCAGCTTACGAGCCTTCTTTCCGCTTAGAGGTCAGCTCGTAGCTCTCTTCTGTGTGATGATTGCTGCATAAGCGGGATCTCGATCTATACAGGAACCCAGTCCCTACGCACGTCGACGATCCATTTGCTCGTCACTGCACGCAGCGCGGAAAAGTGTGGAACGTCACGTCTTGGCTCGCATGTGCTGCCCGGTGGTTGTGGCACCCAACCGCGCAACAAAAACCCCACCCATCCATGAAACAAATCGAGCGCAACAACAAAAACGAAGCCCGCTGCGGCGTTCACACGCAAGCAAACGACGAGACGAAAATGCTCGCTTTGCGTTCTGTGACATCAAAGCTCCAATGTTACCAACGAAAGCCGCGTTTACGCTAGGAAGCGATGGGAGCACTATAAATTCAATTACTCATTCAGAGGGGCATCTAAAATTGAGATTTTGCGCATACGATGTGTCTCGAGGCAATAAATATGATATTCAATTGTTTTCTCGAATACAAAATTTGACCGGACAATCCCTTCCTTTGGCTGCCTATCGATACCTGAGACGTTTTGTCGACAACTTATTTGCTTGTTTGTTTTTACAGAGATAGCTGTAAAAAAGAAAAAAATGTAAATATCGCTAAAGAAAGACTTTCAGCCTTTCCACTCTGGTGGAAAAGGAAGACCAGCGAAGCTGTACTATGATGGGATGACCTCAAGCACGACTTCTTGGACGACCTCAAGGACGACGCCTAGAGGGCGGCGTCTAGGGCAACCTCAAGGACGACGTCTAGGACGACCTCAAGGACGACCTCAGGGACGACGTCTACGACGACCTCAAGGACGACCTCTAGAACGACCTCAAGGATGACTTCTAGGACGACCTCAAGGACAACCTCTCGGACGACCTCAAAACGACTTCTAGGACGACCTCGAGGACGACATCTAGGACGACGCCTAGAGAAATTCAGCCTTTCCACTCTGGTGAAACCAGAGTGGAAAGGCTGGAAAGGTGGCCGCCATCTATGAGCGAGGCCGGCAAGCCAGTTGTCTGGTTGCCGCCATCGCTCATAGATGGTGGTAGCCAACGTTACTCCGTTGGGAAACTGCCATAGAGACTGCTCTGAAAAAGTGGCCCCGATCTGTCCTCGCGAACCGAGCTAATGGCGAACACAACGCCACCGTTTCTCCCGCAGCGGCCACTCGAGGAACTGCACGTTACTCCTATTGTGGCTTTAATCGGCCATTCTAGCGCCGAAACAGATACAGTAAAAGAGGTTACAGGGTGCCACCCCCTTCTCCCGCAGCGGACGCGCCGCGTCTTATTACCGAAGTTAAAATGCACCTAGATCGGGACGCGCTACCTGAAAGTATGGTGCTGAAAGCACCGCTGAGGCATGGTTGTATAAAAACAATATAATTGTGCCGCAAAACCTTTCAAGGCCAGTTCACACTCTTGCGACCGAGTACGACTGAGAGAGACGAGAGATCTCTTAAAACTTCTTAAATGTTTTTAGAACGAGGGAACACACTGGCATTGTGGCGCCATCTATGCGGTGACCCTGGAACTGCATTTCAAAAGAGCAAAGGTTTTGCGGGATTTCCGAGGTCAAATGAGCGTAATACCCATAGAAAGGCTCGTTTATAATATTGACAAAAGCTTTTCGAGACAAGAAAGAAAGGCCCAGGTTCACTTTACCCAGGTTTAAGAGGTCGCAAGAGTGTGAACGGGCCTTCAAAATAAAGATTTTAAAAACATCACGCGCCCTTCATTTTGTACTAAACTCCAATACATTTCACACAAAAAGAGTCTTTTTCGTTTGTTTTTACGCAAAAGCATGCTTTCTAAAAGCTCAAGGTGACCACAGTACAGACAAATGATAAAGAGTGGCGCTGTTGTCGTATTTAGCTCGGTCTCGGTGGACGCCAGCGGCCCAGGTTTCGACGGCGAGTTTCCCAACTGAGTGTTTAAGTAACGTTGGTGGTAGCTGTCCAGAGTTTTGTGTCGACATTTCTTTGCGGGGGACACGATCCTCGGGAAACTAGCCCTTAACAACTCCGCTGTAAAAAAAAAACAAAAAAAACATTACGTTTGTTTTTTGGATTTGATTCCTGGGTTCGCTGCGTGTGAATCGTCCATGTTACCACAAAGTTACGCCACAGCTTTGACACCCGTTTTGACATTCATTTTAATGCGATGATTCTTTTACTGAATTCGTAATTAAATCTGGAAGACGCTAAAAGCCATAGAGTTATTATAATGTACGCTAGAGGTTCAACTGGCGCTAGTGTCTATGCGACTTCCGGGAGGCAAATTGAAGCAGACAGCAACCAGTCTACTTTTGCGGTGCTCCTGTGCATTCCTATGGGAAAACGCGCATGGATTTTGTCTCTTCGCCGGAAAATAACATGAATAACTTTTATTAGTTCGGTTGTACCGGATAGTGCGCGTACCTTTAATGATATTGTAAAAGTGTAATTGCTTTAATTACAACATTTTTCTTTACCATTAAACGATGTTACGCTTCGCTATATTTCAGGCCCAAACCTCTGTTCCAGGGCAGGTATGTAAAAACGAGAGACGATTCTGAGCTAAATAACGATTGAAAGGGATGCAGAGTGTGTTCAAGGTTCGCTAGCATTCCGGTGACGCTTATATATTTGTAATATGCCCGTCCTGTCACTCTATGAATACGACTCCGTCGTGCATTTCCACGATCGGTACGTTCGAATGTAAAAAAATAAAGTACGTGGGCTACGAAAGGTGTGTCTTTTTGTTATTTCCTATGTCAGGCAGTTTTTATCGGGCACCTGTTTTTGGCTTCTCCCTAGCTGTTTGCAAAGATTTGGAGCGTGCGGGTAATGCTTTGAACCCAGAAGAAGCATCTTCGCACATATTCATGAGTAGAAACAATCAAGCAGTACTTATTTATTGAAAATCGGACTATATTACGTGGCTTTCAATTTATTTTGATCGTCTGCATGCACAAGGAGTCACTTATCCAGTGTTACTGCGTAGTTCTTGCCTTCTTTCTTAGTTTTCCAGATGCCTCTCGTTCGTTTGGCACGTATATCCTCCATGCTAGAAAGCGCCGACGCCGTGTTCGCGCTAACAGTGTCCGACAGTGCACATAAATACATGTATGAAGCCGTTTTAGCACAGTTTTTCATGCCACGAATTTAAAATAAAAACGCCGTAACTGACCAATTATTTCGTCCGCGTGACTGAGAAATGTTCCAATGTGCCTAATACGCACGAATTATTCGTGATATTTGCTCTTATAATCGAGCGCAAAGAGAAAATGCACTCGCTTTTTCCCATAGAAATGCATTACCGGAAGTCAATTTCGGACTGGTTGCTGTCTGCTTCAATTTGCAGCAGCACACTAGCGCCAGTTGAACCTCTAGCGTACAGAGCGCGACACTGTTAGCGCGAACAAGCGATCGCCGGTTTTTCCAGTTTTTCTCTTTGAAACCAAGGGATCTCATCCACGTTAATATTGCTACGGAAAGAGCTCATTTAGTTCTATAATGTAAGCGATAACATTTCGTGCTCGCTAATACTATTTAGAAGTAAAATGCGAAAATGTGCCGATGTCGTGTTCGCGCTAACAGTGTCGCGATGTGTACATTATAATAACTCTATGCTAAAAGCTAGCGCGTGATTCATCGAGGCCTGTTTACCCAAGAATCCGAAACCGAAACCGCCGAAACTCCCCTTTTAAAAATTCACCGCAATGTGTCGCTGCTGCTTGTGACCTGACAAAATGGCGGTCGCAGAAAGTTTCCATGCTCCGTCCCTCCGTGTTCAACAATGTTTTGGAAACTCCTCAACCACCTCAACTTCTTCTCATGACAAGCCTCTTTGAAGCGTCAGACATGAAAAGCTCATACAGAAAGCGCATTCACGCGTGAGTTTAACATGCTTGCAAGCAGTTTCAAACTGAGCTCGTTGTGGAAACTTGCTCGCATCCCCAGTGCCTTCACGAACCAGCTGAGAATGTGCCTAAGTTCGTCGGCTCTACAGAATTCTCCGTCGTCTGAAAGCGACGCAGGGTATGTTGATGAATCTGAAGGCAGTCTCGCTCACCAAACCCATGAGCGCATTGAACTCTTAGTCGACCACCTCAAGTGCTCCACGTCTAGTGCGACGAGCATATTGATGAGGAACAAGAAGCTGCTCGACATCAAGCAGGAGACCTTGGTGAAGAACATGGGCATTCTCAAGGCACTCTTCCCGCTTAAGGACATCCTGAAGCACCCCGAAATCCTGAGCTTCCAGTTCGGCACGGCGGAGCAGCGGTACCATAATTTGGAGGAGATGGGCGTCAAGACTGTGACCCCTGGCAAAGTAGTCGGGTGAGCCAAAACTAAAACTAACTGATATTGCTTTTTGACAATGTGCGGGGTGTGATGACGTAAAAACAAAACGTGTTTTACTCTAAAAAAAAAAAAAAAAAAAATACATGTTCGCGAAGTTAGGTAATTATGTCCAAATGGGCATCAACTTTGAGAACGCAGCAAATCCAAGTTTGGGAGCATACAAGCGGGTTTGCAGAGCCAAAAACTGGAATCCTATCCGATGGCGATGCCAAATTGGAGAGCAGGATGTCGACCTTTTTCAAAAGTGAGCCAAAATTAAACTTAGCAAGTTCCTGTTCATCTTTGTTCCAAGTTTGGCTGGAAACTCTGAATGTGCTTCTGAAAATGCATTAAGGTAATTTGATTGCTCCTGTGCCATTGTTCCGAATAAATATAAATGTTTCTGCAGAAGGCTGGCCACACTGTTGAAAAGTTAAACTTTGTTGAAATCCGCCACTTTGAACCTCAGCTTCGACAGAAGTGTGCAACGTCCCGAAATCTGCGCTCGCAGGTTCCAGGATATAGTGGCCAAGCCGGCATACGTGCTGAAGCGCCACCGGCTGATTCCCACGGAGACGGATCCGGCGGTGCACATGCTGTCCTTCCTGGACTGCCCGCAGAGCGTCCAGGCCGAAATCCTGTCCAGGCTGCCTCTGCACTACACGCTCACCATGAGCATGAAGGCGGTCAAGCAAGAGGTGGTACGCTCCTACCTAAGCTGGCGACTCAAGTGCTCCAGGCAGGAGGTGGCGGCCCTGATCGCCAAGTATCCGTCTGTGGAGAACAGAAGCCTGCAGTTCCTCCGGAGGACCATTGAGATCGCTACCAACAACTTCAACTTCACATGCAAAAAGGTAGGTGCAGTGGCATCACCATTGTCAGCTGCACCCGAGCAAATGGCCTGCTGTGACCCCCCCCCCCGCCCCCGGCTCGCTGCAACACCCCACTCCCTCCCCCCCTTTTCACTGTCCAGCTGCTCCCCCTCTGAGCACTGCACCCGAATCGGTCTCCCCCCCCCTATTGTTGCCACTGGGTGGGTGTATGTATGTTCACTGACAGCTTAAAAAGATACTGAACCGAAATTTCGAGCTCACAAAACAAGGCTGAACGGATAGGCAGGATGCTGCAAAACCCAAAACCATCACTCATACTGCGTATCTCTAACAGATCGCCCTATTTCTGGAAAGAAGTGCGCGATCAAACACGGCCAACGAGACCAGTCGAATCACGATTCCAATTCCCTCTCCTCCTCGCTACGTCCCGTTGAGTTGGTGAACCGAAGCGAGGCCGCTTCCCCTGATTCTCAAATTCTCCCATAGAACAATGAATTCAAAGACCTTGCTTGATCGCACCCTTCTTTTCCAAAAGTAGTGCCATCCGTATGAGATATTGATGTTAAGTGATGTTTTGGAGTTCGTAGCATCCTGTTCAACGCTTCTGCGGCCTTATTTTGCGAAATCCAAATTTCAGTTCAGTATCCCTTTAACAAACACAGAACGTGGCTGGTAATGTTTTGCCCTTCTTGCTTCACAGTTCGTTCTTTGGCGAAACCTTATTAGTTAATGCTGCAGACTCTTTGGCTGGGAAGCGATAAGGTGTGTGGGGATCGCCGCACTCCGTGTTTCTTCAGCCGACAGTGACTATGAGCAGTCTGCCGGTGAAACCTAGATTGCACGTGTTTCCTAGATAAAGGTCGTTACCGATCCTTCTCAAAGATGCTAAAATATTGCTTTGGACTGGAGTGAGTTACCATTATCAACTGTTTCTACGTACAGTCACCGACCGATTTATCGGGCGCCGGAATTTTGAACATGCTTGATTCACTATTTGGGCTTTCTTGTGGGAACGTCATTCACCTTATAGAGGAAGGGTATAACTAGGCCGTATACTTCCTGGTGTTTATTTGCGTAAAAAATCGGTGGATGTTTTTCGATGTTTATTAATTTCCAAAGTACCGATGCATTTCGATAAATTGTCTCAAGCAGGCGCTTAAAACGGCTTTTATCGACGCACAAAAATTGTGAATAGAAACAAACAATCAGGAGGAGTAACGGTTCCACTTTTATTTACATCTGAAACACAATCATGATGTTTAAAACCCGAGAATGTGGTGAGGGAAGAAAGAGGAAACTTCGAAGTCTACGAAAAAAGGCGCAGGAGAAGACGTCTCTCCTGTGCCTTTTTTCTTTGATTTCAAACTTTCCCGTCTTTTCCCTCACCGCAGTCTCGGGTTTTAAACATCATGATTAACTATCACCACCTTGCCTGCACATTCCCCGTCTTTTCATTGATACACAACGTTTGTTCGGAGCTTTACCTTTTCTTCACATCCTTGTGGCTCCCATCTGCTCCGTGTGATGCCAAACTTGAAGTGTTCTCAAGTAATTTTCGCGACAAGAAAGGAAAGCTTTCTTTCTTTCCCTTCTCCTAACCAATACCCTGTCCTCCCATTCTGACCTGGATAGAGCGAGGGTATTAAGACTGCGCTCAACTCAAGATAACGAGAGACAGGTAAGGTGCATGATTTTGGGCAACATAAAGACAGCAACTAAGATCTTGTATCCGAAACTCACACGAAGAACCCCGAACTGAGCTATACATCGTTTCACTTCTAGTCCAGACGCAGCCAACGCTACAAGCTGATTAGACCAATCAGACTGCGTCAAAAGGGCATCCTTATGGTGTTTGTTTATGTATGTGTTGCCCAGTGACTCGTGCTTACGCAGAAGGAGGCAACCTTCAACGGGGTAATCTACAAAATGGTACAATGAGGCCAAACTTTTGGGGACATAAACTGAAGGTCAAAGTAACCAGCACTGACAGAAAAAAAAAAAAAGAAATCTCAGTTAATAAAAGAATTTGGGAGACCTATGCTGACGGTCAACCCAAAGCAACAACCGTAAAAAAAGAAAAAGAAAAGAATGAGTTTGACGAACGGTACATATAGGACTTGTTCGTTGAAAAAAAAACAAAAAAACTGCCGCTTGCACGAAAATATTTAGAAACCAGAGAGTATATGGCCTAGGTATAACAGTGACTGAAATTATTGATGCTGTACAACTTCTTGCTCTATTTTATTAACTTCCCTCGTATAGTTTGGACCAATTACACCTACCAAACCGGTGCTGTGAGCTGAGTTGCCACCACCTTGGATTTGACTTGTGGGCTTGATACCTTGATTGAAGCTATAGTCAGATTGTTTGTTCAAGCTCTGTTTTTGTCTGGTCAGATCCAGTCATAAAGGAAGCTGTGGTCCGGTAGTCACCACAGCCGTCAAGTCCACAGCCACCAGACAAACAGTTCTTCTCGTGTTCTTTGAACTTCCTGCCGATGGGCCTATAGTTGGGCAGTCTCGATCGATTGAAGATTGTTTCAAAGTGGTGCCAAATAGTGACCATTCTATCGTTGCTGCATATGCCATCGGAGGCCTTGACACTCGACGATTACCATCAATCAAGTGTGAACTGACCAGTACTGGATGGAAGTTGCATAAAACTTCAACACTTCTATCCTGCTTGCCACAATACTAGCAGTAGTAATGCGTGTACTAATGAGCAAATAAAGAATATATTGATTTGCACGAAATAAAGATATTATTACAGACAATAACGTTCTCGAAGCAGTTGTTAATGACTCCCAATTGAGGCCACGAACTGCATAGATTTTTTTGTTCCAGTTTAGAGGCAAAAAAAAAACGCCATTAAGGCGCGTCAAATTATTTTGCCCCATCACCGCCGTTTATGCGACCGTCCCGGTTCCAAACTCCCCGGTTGCGCAGATAGTGAGCAACGGCTTTGTGCTGCTGGCCCACCCCAACAACCTGGAGAACCTGCTGTGCCAGGTGCGCTACCTGGCTGGCATGGACGTGCGCCAGCTGGGCAACCTGTGCCCCCGGCTGCTCACGGTGCCCTCCGAGAACGTGGTGCGGGTGGAGCGCCTGCTGCACCAGTACGGCATCTCCCAGGCGCAGGCGGCACGCTGCATCGGCATCTACGGGCTCAGCCCGGCCACCATCGCGGCGCGGCTGCAGGAGCTGGACAAGGTGCGCTCTTGCACGTCCCTAAAATCAGTGCCTGGAATGTGTCTCCGACTGGAGTGCTTAACCCCTTGCCTTCTCATTTTTTCTTTGTGGAGCATACAGCAAAATTTTTGTTTAAACGGGCAATTCTCTTTAAAATAGGACAAACACATTTTCTCGACTTGCGGATGTCATATCTTGCTCTAAATCAGGTCTTCTGGTCCGAGTCCCACTGATGCACAGACGCCGCAGTTGATGGAATGCTTGGAGGATTCGTGTCGTTTTCATCGCTCCCGTCACTGACCATCAAACTATCGTCCACCTCCTAAAAATCGGAAAGAAGGATTTGTCGTCACACATGCCCGAACATGTCTTTGTCGGCTAAAGCGAACCTCCGTGCCAAAGCCACGTTGTTTTAGCACAAACGCTCATGAGCAACTGCTTATATTTTTTTTTTTGTTAAATAGAGCGTTCTCTCTCTGTCAAATGGCAAGATGGAGGAACAAACTACCCAAGCTAAATGGAACCACAGGGGTGGTTTTGCCATCTACCAGGGAGCGCACTAAGCAAGCACCGAAACCAAAATGCAAGTCACGCTCATGGTTGGGCTTTATGGCCCCCAATGGGTGGCATGAATCGCACTCATTATTTGTAGGCAAGGGGATAAGGTGTCCCAAAAAGTGGTCCCTCGATTTCTGCCCGACGCCGTCTTAGAAGTGCCGTGCCGTCATCATTCGCAATTCTAGCGGTGTCGCGGCGGTGGTGGTGAACGCGGCGAACGCGTGTTCTGCCCGGAGGTCTCTCTCTCCAGCATGACAGTCCAGGGAAGCTTCTGCAGCCGGGAGTTGGGATGCCGCGACCGCATCGACGCTTGCGTTCTCTCCCGTTGCTTTTGCCGGAACGCCTTCGCCCAACCGCGGGGATCGCGACATTCGACAGCGCGACACTCCGCGTTTTGCGACGTCATTTGTTGCCACTTCGGAACCGCTTTCGGTGCACGGGTAGAATGGGACGCTAAGCGCACCACTTGGAGACCCGTCTCGGGAACCGTATCTAATGGGCCGCACAAACGGGACACATTTTTTGTAGTCGCGGCATTTGCTGTACCGGAAGTGGAGTTTTCCTCCAATACATCTCTTCGTTGGCGCGCATCTTTTGCCGAGGGGGGGGGGGGGAGCATCTTTTTGCTTGCGTCTTTGGACAGAGGCTCGGGGAGTGCTCGTCACATGGGTCCGGACGGCCACTATACTCCGTTTCACCTTATGTTGGACCCCGAGCCAAAGCTAGGGACCGCCAGAGCCAATCAAGCGCATGTTTAGAAGTGACGTCAGCTTGCTCCTCAAGCGCGTATCAGTGCGCGGGTTGCAATGGCGCTGGCAGGAAGGCTTAGGTGGGCTCACTGGGGATGAACCAATCTCATCTGCTGTTTTCGATTAGCATACCTGACTTTGCGTACTGTTCTTCGCTTATTACGGAACGCTGGAGCATTCTGGAGTTGTGAGATCGACGCGCGACAGTTTCGTCGCCTTTCTGTGTGTGGGATAGGCCTACACGGATAGCTTTACCCGTCGAGCAAGCAGGGTCCGCAGAAGCCTTTTGCTTTACTTGTGGCACATGGAAAACCCATACACGTTCTAAGTCACTCAACAATTCAGGTAAGCGTTAACAATCGAACCTTGAGTTTAACCGAAACGCTCTTGCTTGCTTGGAAGTGCGCCGCATGCTCCTGCTCGCATGCAGAACGCGCAGGCCAGGGTTTTATATACCTGTAAATTAAAGTGGCAGAGCAAGCAAAGTGAGTGTTTTAATTCGTAGCTTTTGCTGCAAAACCGTGCGTGCGTTTCACAAGAACTGTTAACGTGACTGCCACGACGTAGGGGGAACGTTCATCAACACTAGCTCTCGGAGAGCGGGTGACGAACCACGCACGGCGGTATGAAGCTGTTTTGTTTCTTTTCTCCAATTCCGCAAAAACCATGCGGCATCGACGAATAAATCTCCGCTTCACGGCGCAACCAGACATGTTGTCAGTGGATGTTTTTTTTTCTCCAATAACTACGATGGTTTACCACCTCGTCCGTCGTGATCCCGGTGACCATAGCCCATCCAGGAACGTTTCCGGGACGGCACCAACGTGCGAAGGCCCCTTGAGCTTCAAACTGTGCGAATTCGGACCTAGCGATGTTGGCCCTAATTATTCCAACTCGAACCTTGGGAAGTTCGAAACATCTCTAAAAAGCGTCTAACCCTGAAACAGAATTTAATGTTGCTCGCATTCCGTAAGCAGTCACGATGTTGTGGAGGTTGATCGAGTAGAAATTGTGTATATTTTAGTTCTCAGTGTCAACAGTAAATTTATTTATTTATTTATTCAGAATACCTCGCATCGCCTTACAAAGGCATTATTGCGAGGGAGGGGTACAAATACATTTGAGAAAAAGTACAAACGTACAGAAAGTACAAAAGGTACAAAAAGCGCGAGGCCGAACATGAGATAATAATATCAGTTGTTTTTAGGTTTATGAAGCATCACTTAACACATGGTTGAAGAAAGAAGTGGCAGAAGTTGTAGAAATTATTTCCTCTGGCAGCGAATTCCAGGTGCTCGTTGTGCATGGAAAGAAGGAGTATTTAAACACATCCGTTCTACATTTATACTCTCGCACTTTTTTGGAGTGATCACGCCTTCCTGATGAGTATCATCAGGCTGCTTCAGGATATAATAAAAACAATTTAATGAAAGGTACATTCACAAACAAGCCCAAAAGCAAAGTAAAATATATGTTAGTGCAAGTCTGCCAGTGCGAACCGACACTGGTCTATCCTGTAGGCAAGGAATTTATCTGGTGCAGTACGACTGCACCTCACAGCGGTGATACATGATCGCAGACCTAGGTGATGCTCATTCAGATGATAAAATATTTTCTTTATTTGGATCTGAAGAGACGCCGCATCGTGGAAAGGCAAAAGCCCCTACCATGAAGACTCTCAGTGTTGTGTCTAATAAACTTAATAATGCAATGTATAAAAAAAAATTGGGTTGTGTGTATGTTTATACAGCCTAGAACTTGGTCTGCCTCAATGGATGACGAGTTTCTCAGCTGTAGATGAGCAATTTAGCCAGTGCAGTACAACCGCTAGCCTGGGGTCTTTAACGTGCATCACGCAGTAGTGATACACGACCGCACGCCGGTACGATGCTCATCCAGATCGAAACGGGCAGGGGTGGGGATTGAGCCCAGGATCCTGGGTTCTGCAGCGCGAGCTATCGCTCCACATGCTCCGAGCTGGTGTGCGCTAGCCCACTCGGCCACCAATCCCCCCTGAATATAAACACCAACTCATGTTTACAGACAAACCGGAGCGCCCCGAGCGGACGCCACCAGCGCTGCGCATGCGCGGTGGGCAAGAAGCTCGCCGTCGCCCATAAACAAACCATTGAATTGCGTTGTTGTCGGCGTAGGTGCGAGTCCCAGTGCTCTTTTTCGCGTTGGAATTGTTGATTCTACGTCCTCCTAACAATGCCCGACTACTTGAGCGGCTTCAGCAAAATTAGCGGGGCTCGTTACACCACAAAACGTCGAGTGAATAATGTGACGTGCGGCGATTCATTTCACGTGGACGCCGCAGGATGGGCGCTAAAGCCTGACTCCCACGATGAGATTCTGCTCGCTATTTTCAGTTGCGACGTCACTCGGGCTTCAAAAACTTGGACCGTAGCTGAGATAGTGGACGTCGATACTGAAAACCGCAAGTAGAATCGGGCATTACAAGTCGGTGATGGCCACTGGTAACAATGATCAACATCTACTTCTTGTATCTACTGTTTGCACTTAGCCTACTTACCCCAACCAACCTTCAAAAGTGTTTTGAGGCCTGCACTTACTTCTTATCGCAATTACCGGGTCAATGTTTGGTTTACGGGCAGCTTTTGTTTGAACGAGCAGACGACAAAAAGCAGACGAAAGTTCGAACGATCAGGCGGTCGTGTGAATTTGAAGACACACTGAACCTGCGGGTGGTCCGGACAACTTGGCGGTTTTCTCTCGTTCATGTTGGAACAAAACAAATACATCTGGCGACCACAAAGTGTTGCCCGCACAAGCAGTCGTAGTTCGACAGCGTCTGGTTTGCCCCATTTCACGGCTACTATCCACATTCTCGGATGAACGGAGGGGGCAGAAACACATGAAAACTGATTTTCAAACCTTCCCAGACTCTCTTGGTACAGCCTCCGTCGCAGCATTTTGACGAGAAGCTAAGTTTTTTGTCTGGTTTCTCCCCAAAGGACACAGGAATGCATGTCCCACACGACGACTTCTGCCTACCGCCCCAGACCGGAAGTGCGCCCGACGCGCCACCACCGCGGCATGACGTAGCAGATTTGAGTTTGTGTATATAAGATGACGACGCATTGTCCATGACAATTACACTGTTCGGTCTCAGGTTTGGCAACAATTTCTCGGTAAACCACTTTTCGAAACGTGCGCCATCCATCTCCTCATGGTAGTCGCCGCTGCCCTTTTTTGCACGGAAAACGTCTGCAGCACCGTCAACAAAGCCCTCACTGCTTCCTGCATGGACCACAATAAGTCTTTCTCCCTTTCCGGAAGGATTTTTCAGCCCAACTGTGAGGCCCTTGTTGAATGCATCTCTTGGTGTCTTTACAGTAGTGTCCTTCCACACCTTAGACCTTGTGTGGCCAGCGTTGACCCAGGTCTCATCTAGGTAGTAGATGGTCTTGTCATCCAGGCGATGCTTCCTGATTGCCCGGAGGTAGGTGGCACGCCAGAGCACCAGGTCTGTGCGCTCCATCAACAACGAGTCCCTGTTGCGCTTGATGAAAGTGAATCCCAGATCCACCAGAGCTCTCCACAGCGTTGTGCGGCTGATCTTGGGGAACTTGTCATTGTCCCGAGCAACCTCCAAGACCTGTAAATATAAGTTGAAAATATTTTTTTTTTAAACTTGTTTTGAAATATTGCTGTATACGATCACTTTGACTACATTATACTTGTAGCAATTTATTGTAATGTCAATTATTTTTCGGCAAGGCTTCTGCGAAAAAATGAAAACTGCTACGATACCAATGTGCATATGTGCATAATTTAGCTATGTTTCTTCAGTTTCGCTATGTAGCGCTGTGGAGTGCTCCAGTTGAAAATAAAAAGTGGTTGTTATAATGACAACGCTAACAGCTTATCTCTATCGACTGAGAATATCAAATGGGTCGTCAAATACGTGCAGCTTCAAAATCATGTCTGCTTCATGTCATTGGAAAAACTCAGGCCCATGCAATTATGACGAGTGGCGCTCATGTGATTTAAGTAATTTAGCATATATTAGTGACTGTGGCTAATAAACCATAGGTAGTTGAAGGTGTCAACGCGTTTCTTTCGCTCTAGTGAAGTATGTTTGTAAAAAGCGCCCTTACCTTTGACAACGTCGGACACTCGTTGCGGCGAAAAAAACCGTGCACGATGAGCCACAACGTTCCACGGTCGAAAGAATCCAGCAGACTGGATGTAGGCGGGGCAGACCTCTTTCTTTTTCGCTTGGGCGAAGGTACCGACGGCGTGCCATCAGGACTCGACTGAACGAGTTTTTTCCACCTGAAGATCGTGGAGTAGCCCACTCTTGTCAGCTCAGACGTTCTTTGGACGATCGCCTTGTAAGACTCGTTCGGAGACTCACAACGGAGCTTGTAGTAAACGTTCAGCACAACTTGGCGCGCCTCTTTTCCAAACGAGGTTTTAGCAAATGTCGTCTGGAAACGAGCTGGCGATGGAAGTACCAGCGCCTTTGACGGAGACACGCTTGACGATACCGCAGCCATGGCAGCCATTACGCAAACGGCAATTTGTCAGGTGACATCTTAAACATGGGCAAAAAGTATTTGTAAAGTTGAAATGATTGCTTCCAATAAACATTTAACAGAGTTTTACAGAGTGTACATTAACTTTTAAATAAAAAAACTTCTCTTCGGAAGAAATATTTTTTAAAATCACGTCACGAAATGGAAAGCAAACCTGAACCAAACGCATGAAGAAACGAACGCAACGGCAGTGTTGCCAACCAAAAGTTTAATTTCTCCGAACATGCTACCTAATTATGTGTTTAATATCACGTTTGAAAGCTCTTCTTGAATACAAAAGTTGTTTTTGTGTCGATGGTACACGACACAAAAATATTAAACTAAGCCTAAAGTATATCACCGCTTCGTACTGCCCAAGATCTTTGAGGCGCTACTTCGCGATGCGTAGGAACAACTTGTCTGGGTCGCGTCACAGCCCCCAGCCTTCCGCCGCGGTCCAACGTAAGGTGAAACGGAGTATAGTACGCTCCGCTGGCTGTCGTTGAGGCCTCTATACACTGCGTGCGACGCGACTGGCGCGCTGCCGCACGGCCGGTACCGAAGGCAGGCAGTGAGAACCCCAGAGAAAACGAAACCGAAACCACGCCGCATACGTTGGTACGCATTGAAGTCGGAGCGGTGCGGTTGCGCTGGGTTGACAGCATGAAGTGCTTTGCTGCCTGTGTGCGTCATTAAGTGCTTCAATAGTTATGCGTCGTATCTCGTGGGGACAAAGTTTCACAGTTTTTCACCTCGCCAATGTTTTGTGGGACAGCGACAACGATGAACCCGTGCCGTACGACGCGAGAAATTTGGTCTCCCGATCATGTCTGCCACTGTGCCGCAGCACGGCTGACATATTCTACACTGCCGCTTTGCGCTCTGCGTTTGTTTTTGTACCAGTAACGCCTACATGTGTTAGCGCCGATGGGATGAACTGAAATGCCATCCCACACTCGCGGGTATGCAGTGCCAATTTCTTTGGAGGAATGCCCTCCAAAGAAGTTCCGTCCCCAAAGAAGTTTTGTCTCCATCGTATGTTTCTATGATATTTCCGGACAAGTATGGCACGCAATCTACTTCATGAAGAAAGATTTAAACGGTAAAAGAAGTGACAAATATGAATCTAAGGAAAACTGCAATGAAACTCGGAATCACTGGAGAATCGACGTTTGAGTTTGAGTATTGGAAGTTTATGTGGTGTGCTTTCTTCTTGATCAGCCTCCTTTTGGATGTGGAAACGCTGACACCCAGAGTTCTGTAGACAAGATTTTTTTTCTCGGCATTAGAAGCCACCTATCGCAAAGTTGTTCGAACTGGAAGTACCGTCCGCTGATTCCTTCCTACCTGTTGCGTGTGCACTGCCCACGATGGTATTATCTTGACAGCCTTTGACGGTCAAAACCGGTTCCCATTTAGTTACGCCGCCAACTAATTTCCACCTGGTTTCGCTATGCCACCTCTTTTTGGTATAATAAGTGTTGTGTCAAGTTACGGTCATGTCAAAGTACCTGTGCGCCGAAAATCAGCACCTCGCACAACAGGTTCTCACACAACAGCTGACCGCAAAAGCCCTTGACGGCCAAACCGTGTGTTGGCCGACAACTTCGTTTTCTCGGCTTTGGAACCGCCTTTTGTAAAGTTGTTTCAATTGGAAGTACAGCCCACTAGTCCCTTCCTACCTGTAAAGTCTCCACCTCCCACGACGAGTGGTATTCTCTTGACAGCCCTTTCATGGTCAAAACCGTTTCCCATTGAGTTACGCCACCCAAAACCAAATTTCCACCTGGTTTCCCTATGGCACCTCTTTTTGGTATAATAAGTGCTGTGTCATGTTGCTGTCAAGTCAAAGCACCTGTGTGCCCAAATCTGCACTTTGCGCAGCCTGCTATAACAACATTTTGGGTCCAATATTGGATATCCTGTACAGCTTTATTTCTTCATTCGTTAGAAACATAACTTTCACACCTGCTACTTGGCACACTTCGTGCACAAACTTAGTGAACATCTCACTCGCCTCCAAATATCATCGTTCTAGCAGTCCTACGTTTACAGCGACGAGCGAAATAAATTTCCCACTCAGAGCAGTTATGGTCACGGCCGTCTTGCTTTTCGGAAAATTGCTCCAACTCCTTCTTCGGCCGCAACTAGAGAAATTACCCCTAATAACGACTCAAACTCAATCTATAAGAAGTGGAGAACAGCTAAATGCCCTTCTGCCCCAGCACTCATGCAACGTCACCCTCAACATATCGGCTCAAAAAGCAGAAGTTTCGTCCGTGCGCGCTTCCGCCGCCACAGCTTGGCATGCGAAAAGGCGCCGCAGGCTGCTGAACGCGCCTCACTGTCGAACGCCAGCTCCTCCGCTAGCGGCGCTACGCGCGTTTTTCAAAGCGCCCCCTATAGTTCCCGCACGGAGCGTATCGTCATCGAGGCTTTGGAGATAATAACGGAGTTGCGGGGTCATTGCGGTCGCAGGTGGCGGAATTCCAGGTGCGCAAGGAGTGCCCCCGCATCCTGAACTTGGTGTACTACGCGTCCAAGGCCAAGCACCGCCTGGAGCTGCTCTCGCACCTGGGTTATGGGGCGGGAGTGTCCATGCACGTGCTCAGCATGGGCTCGAAGGACTTTGCGCGAGTCTTCTACAGCGGCAGCGACAGGGGACGCTCGCAGGTACAATATATTGTGGAGTGAACCCGGAAGTTCCATTACCTTTGGAGGAAGTTCCTAGAGAAAGAAATATGTTTTTGTAGTTTTGCCAAATGTTACGCGAAGTCTCTCAAAGCGGCAAGACGCTATGATTTCTGGTTTCTTTTGATCGAGTCTAGAATAATTATTGACTTGTAGGGGAATTGAGGGAAATATGGGTAGTCTAATAGTCTTACAAAATGGTGATTGTTTCAACAGTGTGACGGCATTCTGTCCCCATTTGACACGAATACGCAATGAACCTGACTGCTGCTTTTCAGGTGGGATGTTTAAGATTATATACTTGATCATGGGTTCCCAAACTGGATATCGGGGACCCAGGAGTTTCCCCAGAGTATGCTTAGGTGTTCCTTAAGCTCCCGAATTTCCTTGGCCCTCCCCCAAGTGAGGTGTTCATCCATTTTAAGAGCTATTTTGCAAGATGCTGAGCCATTGATCGATGGCTCAGATGCCATCAGTCGATGTGCCTATGTGCCAGATATTCTCTAGTATGTAGATTACTGTTTGCAGGCTCTATACTAGTCTATGGGCTTCTGTGCCTCTTTATTACGTTCATGTCAAAACTGGGAGGGGATCCTCGGCTGTCCACCGGAAGAGATACTCAAGTTGTGGTGTATCCAGTGCGATTCATCAGCCTGGAATGCCAACTGCGGCCCTTTCCCAAAGTGTAGGCGGACCTCCCTATAAAGGGCTAGTAGTTTTTGTGTCCTCTTATTTCTGCCACCTTGGCGTCATTGGCGATGTCTCCTGTATGGGAGACGAAACGTCCGATTAAATTGCTATTCTTCCATAATTAAGTCAGGTTGGCTTAATTTGTTTTTTTACGACAAGTCCCAACTTCTGGAACATTTTTATACGACTGAATTCATCGACAAACGATAAAACGCAAATAAAGGCTCGTTCGCAGACTCTCGGCTGCTCACGGCCGAGTGCATTACGACCCCTCGTGATCTCTTACGAGATCTTTTACATGCTAGCGCCATCTGTCGGGTGGCCGTGGAGCACGCGCGATTTTCGTATATTTTCTATTTTTGTTTAGTGCATCATTCTTTCTTTTGTGGCTCGAAAAACTTTTGACAATGTTACAAAGAGCCGTCTCTCATAGATAGCGCATATACCGTATAAACTCGTGTAAGGGCCGCACTATTTTTTCCCCGATTTGAGGGCAAATTTTCGAAGTGCGGCCCATACACGGATAAAAAAAAAAAAAAAATCTGTATCCACATTTTGAAATGAACGTACATGAGCGCGCTCGGCTGCACAGGGGGGCTATGTTGCGCTTTTTGGACTCCCAGGAGACTAGGGAGAGGGAAGTGACGTCAACAACGCAGCAAATGCAGATTGGATGTTGATTTTGTTTTCTTCAGTCAACATCCAATCTGCGTTTCTCTAGTCGTTGACGTCACTTCCCTCTTCCAAGTCTCCTGGGAGTCCAAAAAGCGCAACATAGCACCCCTGGTCGGAAGCACCTTCACTCCGGAATCAGTCGTCAGTCGGATTTAATTAGTTTACATACTGCGCAATACACCTTTTTTTTTCCGTACTTGATAGCATGCACGACAACTTTCGGCTTGAATCCCGTATGACTGTTGGAGTGGTACTTGCCCATAGCTCTGAGATTGCGCGAAAAGGCAGACAAATCGAGACGCCAGACAAATCACGACGCTTTGATATGAATCGAAGAACAAAAGGAAACCTCCCCAGAGCGTACAGTGGCGTTCGGAAACCTGAGTGCACGCGCGAGCCCAGCCCGCTGAATCCCCATTCCTCGCGCTTGCCACGGAACCTGACATATCGTTCATCTTTTCTCAATGCCTTGCCGCAACATAAATGCATCCCAACAGTACGGCCGACCACAATCGAGGTCGACAGCCATTTTGCCATGCGGTTAATTTCCTAGAACGGGTTTATACGGAGAATAGGGTGGTTATAAAATGGGAAGCCGAAACTACAAGACCAGCAGCAATAAAAAGAGGACTTAGACAGGGTTGCCCATTGTCTCCCCTGCTCTTTATGATATACCTCAGCGAGATGGAACAAAGATTATAGAGCAGTGCAACCTAGGTTTTGACCTGACGTACATGGAGGAAGGACATAAAGTAAATCAAGTATTGCCAGGGTTAATGTATGCAGATGACATTGTACTCGTATCAGAAAGTCATGAGACAATACCGGAACTGATTAGAATTTGCAGCAGGGAAGGGGACAGTTTAGGACTAAAATTTAGTAGGGACAAGTCGGGTATAATAGTTTTCAACGATGAGAAGGGGGACCCCCTGGAGATACAGGACACAGTGATAGAACACGTAGAAAAGTACAAATATCTAGGAGTCTGGCTCAATGAGGGAATGAAATATCTAGAGGAGCACGAGGAGAATATAATCAGAAAGGGGAAAAGAAATTCATCTATTATGAAGCTCAAGGCACTATGGAACTATAACAGATATGAAGTGGTCAGAGGTATATGGAAAGGAGTGATGGTACCAGGACTGTCTTTTGGCAATGCAGTACTGTGCATGAAATCTGAGGTTCAATCAGGGTTAGAAATTCGACAAAGAAGCGTGGGCAGATTGGCACTGGGAGCACATGGAAAAACACCAAATGAGGGAGTACAGGGGGACATGGGATGGTCGTCTTTTGAGAGCAGGGAAGCAGTTAGTAAGTTGAAATTTGAACAAAGGTTGACCGAAATGGATGATACGCGGTGGGCACGGAAGGTATTCAAGTATTTATACATGAAAAGTTTAAACACAAAATGGACAAACCGAACCCGAAAGCTTACATTTAAATATCTACACACTGGGGATGGGGCTGAACGGACTGGTTCAGTGAAAAAGGGAGTGAAGGAGGCAGAGAGGGAAATGTGGGAGGGAAGAATGCAGGAGAAATCAGCTTTAACAATGTACAGGTCACGAAAGCAGGACATAAGGAAGGAAAATCTTTTTGACAATTCACTGGGAAGTGCTTTGCTGTTCGAGGCAAGAACGGGAGTTTTGAGGACGAGGATGTATAGGGCTAAATTTCAGGAGATAGACACATTATGTGCTGCCTGCCATAATGAGAGTGAGACACTTGAGCACTTGGTATTAAAGTGCACGGGGCTTCGTCCTGCCCTCCCTGAGGGGGTAACAGATCTGGCCGGGGCCCTGGGCTTTGCTGGCGACGATGGACGGACGGTGGAGAAAAGGATTACAGTGACAAAGAGACGATTAGAAGATTGGTGGAAATTATCTAGGGAGAATTAAATGATGGACAACTAACTAGCACAGCTGGGAACAGGCGGGACAGAGGAAAATTGGGACTCCCTCCCGCGTGGCTCCGGCCCAAAGTCTCAACCCTGTCTCCCAGTGGGTCCGGTGCTGGGGTAACGCCGACAAGGTTTGACCAGAGGAAAATTGGCGACTCCCTCGCCGGGGGGAAGAGGCAGGGGGGTGATGTTTTTAGTTTTTTTTGCCCGATCCCCCGAAGGTCATCCTGGTGATATCCCACACTGCCTGGTGATAGTTAGGGGGAGAAAAATTTGTCTTAAAAGGGCGGGATGAATCACGTTTTTGTCTTTTTAGACTTAGGCTAGGTGGCGCAAGGTACCGCCCATTACAAAGGGTATAGCCATTACCATCCATCCATCCATCCATCCGGTGATACGGATGAGTGGAGAGCAAATATCGGGGATGCGGACACGTGCCGCTGCGTGCTCGGGCGGTGGCTAGCGCCACCTAGCGAAATATATTCATAGAAACGTGGCATTACAGTCGGCGCGCCTCAAAAACAAGGGGGTGCGGCGCATACACGAATAATTCCTGTAATTTTTTTTTTTGCAATATTTTGTCCTAAATACGGGGGTGCGGCCCTTACACGGGTGCGGCCCTTACACGCGATTATACGGTACATTTGATGTCGCAAATACCGCAAAGCCTTCGCTCCGGTGAAACACAGTTTTGGAGCCGCCTCGTAGATTGGGCCGGTGTGCCAGCACGTTCTCTCGTTGTAAGAGATCGCGAGAGGTCGCAAGTATGCAAACCGGCCTTAACCGGATCGATATTTGTCCGGCGCGCTGTCACGAATGGCCGCTCCAGGAGACTGTGGAGTTCCTGTCGAAGTTGCTGAACCGGGACGAAGTCGAGGTGAAGGAGCGGCTGGCGCAGCATCCGTGCAGCACTTTGGTTTCTCTGCTGAATGCCCGCCGGGTGGTGGACTTCCTCCTGGCCAAGGGGGTCTCCAAGGAGCAGCTCTGGTACGGAATACAGGTGGGGGCTCTTCTTTTTTTTTTTTGCTTTCTCTCTGTAGTTTTTTTACCTTTGAAACTCGGCAGTGCTAAGCCACAATCACACTGCTCATGCATCAAACAGAAGTCACGGTGTTCGCTGTAGGCATGTTGAGAGAATCGTGTGCGGTCACGTTTCACGCATGTTTTCTTCATGCATACGTATGCTTCGCACGTGTCCGCAGACAGGTTTTGTGTGACCTATGTTATGGGACCATCATACAAGGAATAGACACGTCTCCGACAGCCTCTGCAGACCGTCTTTTGTATTGTGTATTAGGAGTGTGCCCGAGGCTTCACGGTTATTGGCTGTGTTATCCCTTTCACGGTCGGGTTTTTTTGTTTCCAAAAGACTTTCTTCAGGGATTGGATTTTGTTTCCCAAGGGATAGTATAGCGCAGGGTTCTCCCCATGGTGGGCGACACTGGCTTTGTCACCCACTGTTCCGTCTGACCGCCCATTGCCGTGACAGATTGCCCTCTGCTCGATTATGCTACAGGATGACGATGCGATTTTCCTGCGCACATGGCTGCAGACCGTTGTACTCAGCAGTCCTGCACACTGCCACATTATCGCGTGATTGCCCACTTACGCCAATCTTTCAGACAAAGAGAGCGGAGCCGCATAGTGCTGCCGGCAGTGCGGGGAGGGGGGGAGAGAGGGAGGGAGGGAGGGAGGGGTTGCTTGGTTGAGGAGAAACACAAAATAAACAGATGCGACAAACGCTCACTGCGCAACAGTTTTCTCCGCAGGCGGTGAGAGGCAGAGCAGAAAACCGAGAGGAATTTTCTTTCACTGTTCAAAGCTTGCTTGCGCCGTGGCTTGCTTTATCGTCGCCTCAGTGCGCGCTCCCCGCCTTCCCTTCCCCATGTCTTTTTCTTTTCCATGGCAATTCAGTTTTTGCTTTTTCACTGCGGCGTGGTGCCACTCACAGGACCGCAAAGTTAGGGAGCCTACGCGAAGTGCGTTCTGTTGGCAAGCCAGATCGTGCTGCATTGCAAACCACCCCCCCCTCACTTTGCTGCTCGCATGGTTGTTATGTCCACCTCTAAAAAATTCCTGGGGAGAACCCTTTTACACTGCAATCCACTCATAACGATACCACATATAATGATGTACTGCTTATAACAGTCAGTTTCTAGAGTTTCTAGACAAAAACGATCCGTTTCTAGTCGGGATACAGAGATAATTGGTTATAACAATCTAATTTTCGGGTTTCTCATTATTGTTATAAGTGGATCGTGTTGTACAAAGCAAGAGTCAATGCACGTGGTTGCAAGCTGTTCAGGTTGAGAAGCGTCGAATGGAAATATTGAGGGTGAAAAAAGGTTGCTTTTCTTTTGCAGAGGTTGAGCATGTGCTCGGCCTCTTGGAAAGTCTGGCTCACGGCTAAGACTAAAGCCCCTTGATGGGTTTGTGTTTGCCTAGGACAGTCATATGCATACATTTCGGTTATAGTGTCTGATGCGGTTTGTAAAGCAGTACAATAGAAAGTTGGGCGAGCTGGTCGAACACGGTTACGAAAAATGAACAGTGCTGACAAGCTAAGTGCGAGAAGACGGGGTACACAGACTTTACATTGACTTTCATCCAATTTATTTCGAAGGAACGCAGACCGACGTGAAATTGGAACTTGAAAAACACAAAGCCATCTGCCATAGTCTGCGACAGTCGACTTCGTGTTTTTGTGTTCCAGTTTCACGTTGATATGCATTTTTCAAGATAAATCGGTTGAAAGTCGGCGCTCCGTCTGTGTACCCCGTCTTCTTGTTCTTTCTTTTTTTCAGCACTGTTTGCTCTTTGGTTTGTAAAGAACCAAACTTTTCTTAGTCACTCGCACGTTTTTCTTGCGCCCGCCGACGTAGGTGGTCTTGTACGACACGGAGCTGGTGTCGGCCCACTTTGCGAGTCTGCCCGACCAGGAAGAGCTGCAGCCCTTCTCGGAGTGGAGAGAGGCTCCCGAACTGGTCGAGCTCCTCGTGTACTTCATGGAGAGAGAGACTCGCTTCACGGGGGTCACCAAGATGGAGGTGCCGAGCTCCGCCACCGCGGAGGACGCGTCCCCTCCGGTGGAGAACCTCTACTTCATACAGAGCCACATGGTGCACAAGAGGCCCACACAGCAGAGTCACACGCTTCCTCCACCAAACACGTGACCAATACCAGTCGGATACCCGATCGAGCCATTGCTCGCAACTCCGACAGCGCAGCTGCCAAACTGACGTGGCAGCTTAAAGGCGGGTTGACACGTGCATCGCGGCGCCAAATCAACACTAAGAACAGCGTTGATGCACCACCGACTCAGCACTGTATTGGCACTGTGTCACTAGATAGCGTGAAGTTAGTGCTGCCTCAACAAGATCAGTGTTATTTCCAGCACTGACTAAACTCTTTCATCCCAAGAAAAAAGGATTTTTTGTGCATTGTTCTTACGCCGCGCGAAGTAGTTCTGACGAGATTTGGTTGGTGGCGGGAGAAGCGATGCTTTTGGTGTTTGAAACGTGTATGTCTTGATAAGAGGACATGTATCTAATCTGAAACGCACATCCATCCATCGCAATTCGCTACACAAGGAGGGAAATTAGCAACGCTTGGCGAGGGGCCGGACTTTTCTTACTACGGTTCTTGCAGTGAAAATGAGTATAGTAGTGCTGAGGTAGCACTATGGTATGTGCGTGGACAGGCCTCGATGTTCTGGCCGGAAAGTGCCGTTCCGATTTTGCTGCAGTCACGGATGGAAGGCCGAACGCCCTTTCGCAACCTCGTGTTTTAACTACTATACCCCGTTTCACCATACGACGAAGTGCGGAGGTGAAACAGGGTATCGCACGATTATGCAATACCCTGTCAGTGTCGCACGATTATGCACCCTGCAGGTTGCTGTCTATATTTAAAGGTCACGTGACCTTGTCCCGGCATTGAATTGGCTCCGATGGCTCTTAGCGCCCACTGCAGTGCGTCGTAAGATGAATTGGAGTATAATTAGCTGCCGACAGCTTTGCCTGGAGTTGCGAGTAGCTTGGCAGTTGTTCAGGGGCCTTACAAATGTCCGTGTGGTGGTAAAATTAACTTACTTAGTCAGCTCGGAAAGCAATCTTGTCATACTTCGATGAGCTTTCCTGCCGAAGACTCGCGAAATGTTTGCTCGGTTGAGCGAAGGGCTGTTGGGGCCTCCTCATAATCTGGGGGACGCTCTGCACTCGAAAGAAGAAAGTGGTACCCGTCAAAGGCACGACGTGTTGGAAAACGATCTTAGACATAGATTTTTAGGCATCGTATTGAATGCATTTTAAAATGCGAGAGAGCACTGCGGAGGTGTTATTTTTAGTCGCGACATCTCGGCTCCGCGGGCCTGACTCTCGTTACTTTCCCCAAAGAGCTGTTTCAGTTCAGAAGAGTATAAGTTGTCTCGGTGTTCCTAAAGGGCACCGGTGTTCAAATAAATATGTCTCGTTTTTGTTTTGCTCCTCTCCATGACTGATGAACGAGTGCAGCTAAACAATGCGAGACATAACGCAACCCCGAAACCACAGGAAGCAAGAATGACACACGCACACAGTCTCTAATTGTTTTTGCTTCCTGCAGTTGTGCTATGTGTAGCAATTGCTACCAGCTCGTTTACTCCCCGACTTTGTAAACGTTGTAGTTTCTACGGTCCCTCTTCTTCCCTTTCCGTGCACTTGGCTCAATCTACTGCGGGGGATTCGCTGCCACGTAAAGGTGCGCTACAGAGCTTCCAACTGTATGTTTCAAGTACACTAAAGGCCCGTTCACACTCTTGCGACCTCTAAAACCTGGGTTCCTTAAAACTTCTTAAACTAGAGGACACACTGGCGCCATCTATTGAGTAGCAGTGTAAACTCGGTGGTCCGGCATATTTTTTTATTTCTCTCGCGCATTATCCTTTCTTTCTTGGCTCGAAAAACTTTTGTCAATGTTATAAACGAGCCTTTCTATGGGTATTACGCACATTTGACCTCGGAAATCCCGCAAAACCTTCGCTCTTGTGAAATGCAGTTCCAGGGTCACCGCATAGATGGCGCCACAATGCCAGTGTGTCCTCTGGTTTAAGAAGTTTTAAGGAACCCAGATTTAAGAGGTCGCAAGAGTGTGAACAGGCCTTTAGGCTGGCTCACACACTCGCGTTTGAGCCAGCCTTTGACCTAGGTGCCTACTAGACGTGGTGAAGCAAAAATACCTGAAAGAAGGACAAAAAAAAGCCATCTTTTCCGCAAAAAAAAAAAGTAACAAAGGGACACCTTCGGTAGTCACCGACCAGGGAGGAGCTTCCTACCTCCGACAATGCTTCGGTGTCTCGTGCACCTGGAGTACGCGCGCACAGCCAAAGTATGGCGGAAGCCATGTTGGGAAGACTTGCCCTGCTGTTCTCACTCTGTCGGCGACTGCGGAAGTGGTTACAAAAGTGCCAGAAGCACGATGAAGGTGCGACGTACACCCAAGTTGCACCGTTTTTACAAATATCGGGAACGTCGAGCGACGTCGCCGGAACAGTGTGGGGATGTGCTTTCTCGGTGCAAGTGCCAGCTGCATAGAGTCTGGTCGTTCTGACCCAACTCGGACTCCAGCAGGAGCAAACTGTCGGACATGCGGTGGTAAAACTATGGTGCCTGGAACTCATCTCCAACTGGTATGTGTTTACCTGCACGCTAAACTGTTGTCCCTCGATTTTCGTGCGACGACGTCGTAGAAGTGTGTTTCCGCCGGAGGCAATCCGGGTGGTGTCGTGGCGGCGGTGGTGCCTGTTCCGCCGCGGGTCGCGCTCCAGCTTGACGGACCACGGAAGCTTCGGCAGCCGTGGGTTGGGACGCCCCAACGACGACAACACTCGCGCTCGCTCATACTTTTAATGCGAAAGCATTAAATATCCCATGAAGCGGAGCCGGCGGCATCTGTAACCGCGAAAGAAATGCCCACTCTCTCGTTGGCTGAGCGAAACGTCCCCTAGATAGCCATTGGCGGCCACTTCAGGAGAACGCGTGCGCTCAGCCGCCGCTCTCGTGTCAGCGTTACCGGAGTGGGGGGAGATGGGGGCTGCGACCGCTTCTCCTCTCGGTGCCTGAGGCATCTATATACACTCAGTGCAACGCGACCGGTGCACCGCCGCGCGGCCGTTACCGAAGGTAAGCAGTGCGAACCCCAGCGAAACGAAACCATGTTGCATACATTGGTATGAATTGAAGTCGGAGCGGTGCGGTTGCGCTGGGTTGACTGCATGAACTGCTGCGTCATTAAGTACTCCAATAGTTATGCATCGTATCTCGTGGGGACAAAGTTTCACAGTTGTTCAACTCGCCGATGTTTTGTGGGACAGCGACAACGATGGACCCGTGCCGTACGACGCAAAAATTCGGTCTCCTGATCATATCTGGCACTGTCGGCCTGGCTCACATAGTCTACGCTGCCGCTTTGCGCTCTGCGTTTGTTTTCGTACCAGTAACGCCTACATATGCTAGCGCGCCGATGGGACGAACTGAAATGCCATCCCACACTCGCGGGTATGCAGTGCCAATTTCGTTGGAGGAATGCCCTCCAAAGAAGCTTCGTCCCCATCGTACGTGTCAATGATATTTCCGGACCAGCATGGCACGCAGCCTGTACTTGTGAAGAAAGATTCGGATGGTCCAAAAAGTGACAATTATGAATCTAAGGAAAACTACAATGAAACTTGGAATCGCTGGACAATCGGCGTTTGAGTATGGAAGTTTATGTGGTGTGCTTCCTTTTTTGATGAGCCTCCTTTTGGATGTGGAAACGCCGACACCCCGAGTCCTGTAGACAACAATTTTTGTTTTCTCAGCTTTGGAGCCACCTATTGCAAAGTTGTACGAACTGGAAGTACCGTCCACTGGTCCCTTCGTACCTGTAAAGTGTGCACCTCCCACGACGAGTAGTATTCTCTTGACAGCCTTTGACGGTTAAAACAGGTTCCCATGCAGTTACGCCACCCAAACTAAATTTCCACCTGGTTTCGCTGTGCCACCTCGTTCGAAACATAACTTTCACGTCTGCTGTCTTAATGAAACTTGGCACACTTAGTGCACAAACTTAGTGAACATCTCACTCGCTTCCAAATATCATCGTCCAAGCAGTCCTACTGTTCTAGCGACGAGCGAAACAAATTTCCTACTGAGACAGTGGTGAACACACTTTTATTTAGTGAACATTGCCCTCGCTTCCAAATATCGTCGTCCCAGCAGTCCTACGTTTACAGCGACGAGCGAAGCAAATGTCCCACCGAGAGCAATTATGGTGGCGGCCATCTTGCTTTTCAGAAAATTGCTCAAACCCCTTTTTCGACCGCAACTAGAGAAATTGCCCCTAGCAACGACTCAAACTCAATATATAAGGAGCGGAGAAAAGCTAGATGCCCCTCTTAGGCCTGCCCCAGCACTCGTGCAACGTCGCCCTCAACCTATCAGCTCAAAAAGCAAAAGTTCCGTCCATGCGCGCTTCCGCCGCCACAGCTTGGCATGCGAAAAGGCGCCGCAGGCTGCTGAATGTGCCTCACTGTCGAACGCCAGCTCCTCCGCCAGCGGCGCTACGCGCGTTTTTCAAAGCGCCCCTTATAGTTCCCGCACAGAGCGTATAGTCGGCGGCAGCAACCTCGGCAGTAGCAAAACGTGGCCGTCCACGCCAGTATACCACAGACTAACTAAGGGAGCGGAAGAACAACGTTCATGCTTTTGCATTCACAACTCTTAAGTAGTGCTTAGGTGTCATCGTAATGTTTGCCGAAACTTCCGCGCCCAACCACCAGGACTGCGACACCCGACAGCGCGACGTTCCGGCTTTTGCGAAGTCATTTGTCGCCACTGAGGGACCCCTTTCGGTGCGTGGCCGGAGTGGGACGCCAAACACACCCTTTGAGATGCCTTTCTGGAACTGTAGTTAAATGCGGTGCTCATTATGTTACCCGAGTTGTGGCCAGTTGTTGGGCTAGCGACGTAATTCCATCGAAATGGTGGAATTTCCACCATGGATGAATGGTGAAAGGCTAAAGGCCCGTTCACACTCTTGCGACCGAGTAAGACCAAGAGAGACCAGACCGGTTTTTAAGCCTCTTGCGATCTCTTAGGACCAGCTTCGCTGCAGCGCATCCGGTCCTAAGAAGTCGCAAAAGGCTTAAAAACCGGTCTGGTCTCTCTCGGTCTTACTCGGTCGCAAGAGTGTGAACAACGCTTTAGTGATGCAGGTAACCCCGGACATCGGCATGATGCGAGATATTGAGACTTTATTCGAGAACAGCTCGATGCATGTTTCCAAATCTGCATGGTGAGAGTAAGGCTCCATTCGAATACGATCACCTCAGCAATTTGTCCTTGCTGATTGAACAGTTCTGTTCTGTAAAAAAGCAGTGAAACATTCAACAATTTTCAACAGAAGGCACGAATACTTGAGAACTTGAAATAAAGATAAATTATAAAGAAACACTAATGAGTGCTAGTTTAATATGCATTATATGGGGTAGGCTCTGCTGATGTTGACTTTTTGGATAGTCCAAGTGCAAACAACCAAAACGTTTGATTGAAGAAGTTGCCATTGGCAATCCCTCACCAAAGTAGGTGCCAAACCTTCTGCAAAACACTCCGGTTGAATTGGAAACTATACGGAGAGGAAGGGATGGAAGGAATGCGGGGGCATGTCCCCAAGCACACGTCTCCTCCTCTCCCTCAGTTTCTTTTCGTTTATGGACAACAATGGTTGCACCATTAATAACTAATTGCGATAACTTGAATTAGACAATATTAGTTTGCATTGACCTTATGAAGCTCGACCTTGCAAATCCATTATAAAATGTTACTTCATGGTTAGTTGCACTGCACTTCTTTCTACCATTTTTGAAAAAAAAAAAACTGCAACAAATTGAGGTAGAAAATACTGGAATGAAGTTTACCAAGTAAACTCTGAAGTAGTCAGACTTGCAGGTAGAGTTATTACAGCAAAATTAATGAAATTTTTTATTACGAGGGTTCATGACAAATGTATGTACACTGGAGGCTGCCGAGGACCTAGTTTAAGCTGGACAGCCGAGGAAAGGCGTTCTGCTTGCTCACAACCAGCTTCTGGTGCTGCAGCGAGATGTAACCCTTGATCTTGCCCTGCAATGCAGAGGAGCCAGGTAAGCATGTAGCCCTATTTCTGCGTCTACCATTGGGACATGGCGTCAAAATTAGGCTCAAGTTGTCCAGGTCAGAACTAGATATGTGCCAAATTTACTCAATATTGAAACCTTTTGTGAGTTAGGCTAGTATGTACATTTTTTTGCACTGAACGCGGAGAGTCAATCGGCAAATGACAAGATTCGGACCAGGTTCGAGCCTAGGAATTCAATCTAAATGCTCATTCAGAGCACGTGAATAATGCTTTGAAACCCTCGATTCGAGGCAATGATGGATATTTGGTATTGGCCCATATGCTAGACCAGGGCTTCTCAAACTTGCAAGTCTTTCCTGACCGCGCCCATAGGTCATCAATCACCGATGGTCGATGGTTTCCAAGCACCAACAAAAAATTAGTTTAGTGCAGAGAATTATGTTCCACAATCTCGTGGTAAACTGAACAACTGTAGTTTCGGTTTCAATGTAGGTTTGAGATAGGTCACAAGCTGGTGTGCTGTCAAAAATAGTCCTGGTAACGGTGGTTGCACTCGTCTAACATGGCTAACTGCTTGCATCAGTCTTCGTAACAAAGATGGTATTTTTTACATAATTCATCTGTATTCTGGCATATTTCTTAGACATCAAGAGCTCTGGGGACACTTTAAATGATGTTATAGGCATCACTTAACAGATGGTTGTCGCTATGCATCACTATAGTTTCCAATTCTCTCCTGAGCTGGCATGCATGTTTTATGTTACCAACAAGGTGGACAAAAATGCTAAATACGAAGGAACTGCAATCAAGGCTATGACAAAACCAAGGTAGAACACAAGGAAAGCATTCTGGTGGGGATGTTGAAATGCACTATCTGTGTTCCGCCAATATAAGCATTTCTTTAATGAAAAGCACACGTGTTGCGGAGGCTAACACTCCGACAAATCAAAAATAGACGTCAGAGTACACAAACACTGAGAAGTAATAGCCGTGGGTGTGCACCAGATTTCGTATATTGTGATTTTTGTTTTTATTTGTCATTGAATTTGACAGAGCAGTAGAAATTTCAGCAGTTTATACGCCTTCTGACGTACATTTTATTTTAAAAAAAATTAAATTTTAAAATCTTTTCTCCAGATTATACCAACCCCTGTTTCTTTTGAAAGAACAACTAATTGGCCACACTTTGATGGGTTATATTTCTGCATACGCTATGAAAGGGCTGATAATTGAGCCAGTTGGTATTTAAACATCTAAAAGGTATTAGCGCACACGTAGAGAGAGGAGCGCTCCTTCTTGGATCTTCTCTCTACGTTTGCGCTAATACCGTTTAGATGTTCTGCATACGCAAATTAGTTAGGAAAATAAAAGCGGCTGCACAGATCCTTTGAAAATTTCTGCTTCTCCCGTGGTCAGGAAAGTGTTAATCCACGGGAACGCCACCCGGCCTCAACGTTCATGCAATAAAACAAAGGTCGGCAACCTTTCTCATTGGCTGGCCGAGTCGTCACAAAGCCAACATGGAGGGGGCGGGACGGATAGTCCCGAAGGGAGGGAGGGGGGGGGGGGCTTGTTTTTGTATAACTCCATTTGAGGTCAAAACTGCCGTGTGGTCTTTGAGTCTGTGTTAAGAAGCAGCAGGGAAGGGGAGGTGCTTTGCTGATGTCGTGCTAGGGGCCACATGAGACCACCTCAGGGGCAGCATGCGGCCCGAGCTGCATGCTGCCCCTGGGCTGTAATAAAGCGAGGCAGATGCCTACAGACCTTGTAAGGAATAATGCACATACACTAAGGAGTCTTTTGCACATGGTTACTAAGGCATGGCACATAAACTGGAGACTTTGCTTGGGGACAGGAAAGATAAAAACACTTTGGGAGTTTGGGGGGGGGGGGGGGGCGACTTTAATGGTATTTTGCGAACCCCTCAGCTCACATTAACCCAGTTTGAGAGCACCTATGTTTGATCTCTAGTGCTTGTGATGGCAGAGACGGGCGTGTTGATATTAAAGCAGCTGCAAATAACACAACATACAAAATGGTGTCCTCGTTGCTCCCTAAATTTTAGGCTGCAAAGAAATGGTCTTATCACTGGGCATGATGTACTTAACATGACAGAAAACAAAATAATTTGGGAAGATTTTACAAACATGCTGGCATACTTGTTAAAAAAAAGGTACTACCTATACTCTATTTCATACTTAGTGTGCAACACTGTCAAATCTACTGGCGCGAGCATGGGGCTTGATATCATTGATCATTTGCACGCGTTCTCGCGCAAACAAAACCATAGATGAAGCCACGCGCTTGCGCCAGTAGCTTTGACAGCGTTGCACGCTAAGTATGAAACAGAGTATAGTAAACAAAAAGTGGACAAGGATAGACAGGCACAAGCTTATTATTAGGAAAACGAAGGCGTGCTGCTGAGCGTGATGTTTACTGTCCCAGGCCCAGAGCCCAACTCCACTGCACATGAAGCACGCACTTCCCGTGGGGCAGTGCACGCTCCAATAATGAGGATGATGATGATGGCCCTGTGTCCAGAAACACCCTTACATTATTTTATTTGTCACTCGTAAATTATCTACTTTTTTAAGTTATTACAGTCGACTCTCATTAATTCAAACTCGAGGGGGGCCGAAAATTTGTTTGAATAAAGCAAAGTTTGAATTATCAGGAGTTTCTTCCCATAGAGACGCATAGGATGGGACCTGCATGTTAGTTTGAATTATCCCAAAGTTTGAATTAAGAGATTTTGAATTAACGAGAGTCTACTGTACGTTTAAAGTTGACATTAGAACTGCGCTACCCAGGATTTAATCCTTGCCTAGGTGGAGCTGGGACTGAATGTACAGACTTTCTAGTAGAGCCAAATGAGTCAAAAACATAATACAGATGCAGTTCAGAATGTCCTGGCTTTGTCCTGGCTAAGATGGCCCTTCAGCGAGTGCTTCAATTAAGGCCCACATTACAAGGGCCATGCGCACCCACCTCGTATATAAGGTTGGCGATGATGCACTGAAGTTCATCCAGGTCGACGTCTTCAATCTGGATGGAGAAAGAGGATCCACGCCCAAAAATTAAACATTAACGGAAATGCACAACTGCGGAATGTATACTGACAAACTATACTACTGCGTGACATGGGGTATGTTGAATTACGTATATAATGCACATTTTGTACAGACTGTACAGTTCGGGGCTAATCGATCGGCCCTCGCGTGCGTGCAGAAATAGATCTGAATTTGCGGGTAAAAAACAAGCCTGCCGTAAAATACCGAGGAAGCGCCACAGACGGGTGCCCGCTAGGTCCCAGAGCAAAAATGTAGACGAGGCACAGGGTAGGGAGGGCTTCGCTTTGCACGGATGCACAAACATTGAGCTTCACCGCTGTGCATTGGTGCGCACTCGTCGGGCTCTACCGCCTTGCACCAGCGTGTTCGGACGAGCAGTTAACTCGGAGAACCGTCTCGGTTTGCCAGCAGGCTCATAAGTCGGGAGTGGGCGCTTCAAACATTTGAAAAGTAGCAGATGGGCGCTGTGCTCGGAATTTCGTGGTACCTCCGCTCATTTTCAAAGCCACAATACTTACAAAATGTTCCCTGGCTGATATCGCATACGCTAAGGTGAGCTATACGGTTTGCTTTAAAAACCAGGATTTGAGCAGGCTTGGTCGAAATCTGATGCTAGATGGAAAACAACACTATGGCACTAAACTTCTTTGGCAGCCCACAAACATACCTTCATGTATCGGAGAGTGACAAGAAATGCCTCAATGGGTATTTGGTGGGTCTTCAACAGCAGATACCTGGAAAACAAAAAGGCAAATAAAAGTCTGCAAGTTTAGTTAAAAAAACAAACAAAAAAACGTGAGAAATGCTTAGAATTTTTTAACGGCGGTATTCATACCGCAGATTAAATGAAAATAGAATGTATGCACGTGCCTAAGTAAATTAATTTTCGGCAAAAATTACTGGTGCACGAGGAATTTGGTTTGTAACTTGCCGTATGTGCGACCTATAGGCAAGTCCACACACTTGCATTTGCTTACGGCTGAGTTCTCGAGATCTCTTAACGACAAGAGAACGGACTGGCATGCTGGAGCCATCTACAAGGCGACCCTGTAACTGCATTTCACTAGAGCAAAGGTTTTGCAGTATTTGCGAGATCAAACGTATGTACTAGACGTGGCACCGCGGGCCTCCATGGTACGGGCTGTCGCCTTTCCGCGGTGCCACGGCTCTCCTGAGCCAATAAAGATTATTATTATTATTATTATTATTATTATTATTATTATTATTATTATTATTATTATCATTATTATTATTATTATTATTATTATCAACGAGAAATGGTCGTTTATAACATTGCCAAAAGTTTTTCGAGGAACAAAAGAAAGGATGATGTGCAAAAAAAAACAGGAAATATGCAGGAATGGCAAATGTTCTCGCATCATAAGGGATTACGAGAGGTTTTAACGCCCTCGGTTGTAAGCAGTAGCAAGTGTGTAAACCGGCCTTCAATGTGCAGTTTAAAAAAAAAAGACCTTAGTAGCCCAAACTCACTTCACGGTCACTCAAACAGCCCAGTGTTAACCTTTACCAGTTAAATCGTCCCCCGACGAGGGGAATCTCTACGTACACCTTCTTGAAGAGGTTCCTGTAGGTGATTCCCTTGAGTCGCTCCAGGATGAGATAAACGCCGCTCTTGATGAAGAAGTCCTCGTTCGCAGACAGGGCGTTGTCCAGCCTCAGCAGGTTCCCTTCCCTGTCGTCACAAAAGTTCCCCGTGCACGAAACGTCCGCCAAAACGCGGACCTGTCACGTAAACGATCGCCGAGATGCGGCGTGACAAAGAGGGAAGGCGCCGGCGACTCACGTGACGGCAGAAACCACCTCGGAAAACTGCATCAGGTCGTATTTCCGCAGGAGGCCTTCGCTCGGCATGTGACCCTGCGTATGTACAAGGACCACGATTGCAACAGCAGGCTCCAATTTCGCGCATGAGGCGAGGTGTTTCAGACCGATGCGAGTCTCACCAGAAGCATCTTCACCGGGATGAGGTAGATGAGAATCAGGCGCTTGTTCCGCACCGACTCCCGGTCGCAACGCAGAAACGCAAACGTCAGGTAGTCTTCCGCTGAAATTCGGAGTCGTGACGTCAATATCCTTCTGCAAGCGGCATCTGAGCATTCTTTCCATAAGGTAGCCTTATTTGTCTATACGATTTACTAGTTTGCCTGACAGACGAAACAGAAATCAGCAATGTTGTTCCGTATGAGCTATGTACTATACACAAAAAAAAAATGCGAGATTAGCAAGCACTGGTGGACAGTATAGAGAGTGCTAATACCATATTCACTTGAGTAATAGCTGCACTATTTATGAACAGGCCCCTTCCGTCTGCTTTATCGCAGAGCACATATACAGCCAATCATAGCGTTGCACAAAAATAACATAGCGGAAAGCTAGACCGAGAACACGATTCACCATACAAATGCAATCTTCACAGATAGTATCTTCGTGCGAAGACGTTATCTCTGTCCTGTAAAACGCTGGAATCGTGCTGCCGATAGCGATCATTGGCAAGCCGCATGCTCCGCGGAAAAGCGAACCCTTAGGTTTTCCTCATAAACAGTGCGGCTATTACTCGAGTAAATACGGTAGCTTTATTTTACTTGACACGAGAAGAACCTGCATTACTAACGTACGATTTCTGATAATGCTGCAATGGCTGATAGCCTAAAAAAAAAAAAGATTTGCGTGTCGATGATGCTGACAAGAATGCTAACCTCAGAAGAAAGTTTGCAACAGTAGCAAACGTTAAATAAATCTAGTAATTGCGTTCAAATTGTTTGAGGCGTACCATTCTTGAAGTCGCTGTCAAACATGGCCTTTCGTCCAACGTAGTACCTGAAAGAGGAATTATGATGCTTTCTTTGCAAGGAATCCAGCTGTTCTTCACTCAAATCTAAACCACATGTCACAGTCCAAAGACAAGTGCAAAAGGTCAGGCCCAAAACAGCCTGCAAGTGCTCATTCAATACAGTGGCGACGATAATCGTGATAACGAGCCCATTACTACCTGTAGGTGACCAGCTGGGAGATGCTGAAATGGTCCTTCAGGGTAGAGCTCTCGATGGCTCTGATGAGGGGCTTGCACAAATGCAGCTTGTTGATCTGTAGGGTTATGGAAGAAATCAATGTTTAATAACATACTGCCAAGTAAAAAACCCTTTCTTGAAATGGGCATATGGGCAGTGTTCACTCAAAAAGAAAGCCAACCTTGAAGTATATCTTGAACAGCTGGTTGACCAAATTGAGCATTCCCCTACGCTTCGAGTCTTCCAACGAGGATCGGCTGCGAGGAGAGGAGTGTGATGGTTACTGAAGTTTCAGCTCGCAAAGGCTGTTAAAAAAACTTGAGGTTCAATGAATGGAACTCTTGAACATACAATTCTTTTTCTAGATCAGTGACAGCCATTTTCGCAAGATCGTACTTGCACAAAATGCTACTCGGTCGAATTTTAATTCTGCAGAATAGCAAAATACTTCAGTGCTTAGGAAAACTTCCCCACTTCATGAATTGAGGAAAAAAGGCATAAGAAGCCATTTCAGAGGGACACTAGCACCCACTACACTGAAGCATTTAGTCTTTAAGCTAACGGTAGCACTGAACAGGGAGGTATGCCAGAAAAGAAGTTGGGCGTTCTTACTTATCGCTGGCACAGACACGGAAGCAGCCCATTAGAAGTTCGGCAGCTTTTTCCAGCGTTTCTCCGGGCTTGCCCTTTCCCTTTTTGGACAATTGGGCATCTGCCTGGAGTGAGCAAAAGAACCATTACTAAATGACATTTGTATGATTCCAATAAAGAAATCTGGGATCCCGCCCCAGCCATAATTAAAGCTCCGTAGAGCATATCGAGTATCGAGAAAAGAGGGGCGATAGCAAGAGATGTCTGTAACCACACCAGTTATCTTGAGAAGCACAAACAAGCAGGTTTTACTCCGAAGAAGCACCTTGTCATGAGCAGCATGAAAGCGGCTTATGCTGGGTGTGTGGACCCCTCTAATTGTAAGATAAAGGTTAATACAAATCTCCCCAGGTTAATAGAAATCTTTTAAACAATACGGGACAGGGTGGCACCACCAATCTTTCTAGTTTGATTAGATAGCAGAGTGGGAAAAGAAAGCTGCGAGACCGGAAAACTCCTTTATTAAGGCAATATGTGGCTCTCACCATTTCTCGTAATACCAGTAATGAGAACAACTTTCGCTCAAAACGTAACTGGAGCTCACCTGTGCAGCAAATAGCCTCAGGTCGAGACATGCAGCATACATGATGGGCAGTGCCCAGTTTTCGTCTTTGAGAGACTGCAGGATCTTGGTGAAAACCTTGGAACCAATACTGTTAAGGACAACTCTCGAACCAGGGCTATGCGGTGTCAACGACCGAGTTGCTGGCTTCACTACTAACAACAGTAACTTATGCAAAAAAATTAAAAAAAAACCTTCACAGGCACATTTTCCTGAATTGTTCCAGGACCAATATTGTTACTACTAGTTTCGGATGGACCACCAAATGTGTAACTCTAGAATGCAGTCATCTAGTATATTGTAGCACAAGTTGTATGATGTAGGAGTATCCCCTTTACAATTCACAATGGAGGCTGTTGAATAAAAAAGAGTTTAGATAATGCAAAATGGGAACACAGGAGATGTCCAATCCTATCACACATAATTATTCGTAAACCCCCCAATTACTTTGTGAAATCTCACACAGTTCAGAGAGAAAGCTGACTAGGACATTAGCAAAGTTTGCAGAACATGTGGCTGGAAAGCCAATTTGTCATTTTAGTTACGGTCTACACTCCTAGAGAATTCCTTCAAAATCACCGAAAAGGCAAAGGATATTGCACAAGAATCGCTTGCTCTTTGTAGGCCTCCACGAACTCATAGTTATTCATGTGGTAGACACATCTAAAAAGAAAAAGAAAATCAAATATCTATTTAGCATGTGCCTTCAAACTTGAGTTTGTGGTCAATGGCGAGATTTCAATCCTTTCTCAGAGAAACACACACACCAATAGATAAGAACTCGGGCATACTTGTTACTCACAGTGACAACATCCCGTACTGAATCAACCAAATAAGTGACACGCCACAACTCAGACGAAATGCCATTAAACTGTGAAATAAGTAACAACAACAATGTTTATGCTTGCACAGCAATGGACAAAATAAGGCGCAGTAAGAGAAATGATAAAACATCTGAAAGTAGATAAATATTAGCTATAACAAACATTCTCTTTTCACATCGCAGATTGTACACCTCTTTCGTTTTTTTTTTTTTTTAGTTTTCTGGTACAAACAGAGTTTAATGCAGTGCTAAACAACAAAAAACATTTTTTTTTTCTTTTTTAGAAAAAAAAAAAAAATTAGGGAAGTCGAGTCTTAAAGTCGTAACACCCTGAAGTCTGTCTACTGACCGACATGAGAAACAGATTTTGCAAAACAAAGGAGCGAATGTTAAACCATTTTGATTGTACCACGGCATACCTGAGGTGCTGACAAACAACTTCATCCCAGGGAGCATCAATGACACGCTGAACCACTGGCTCCGGGTCTTCCACTTGTAGACGGGAGCTGGCAACGTGGGCGTGCTTACTCGACAGCAATTCCTGCAGCAGAATTGGCATGCATAAAACGTCTACCGAAAAGGCTGAAGCCATTGGTAACGATGATGATATTGCAATGCTGCAGATCGCCACCTTCTGCGAACCCAAAAAGAGAGCTACCAACACAGCAAAAAGCTCTGTTTGAGTTGTTGAATGCATGGGTCGGCAAAAATGTCAATAAAGCAGCATCTGTACACAAATATCCCTCAGTCGTGCAAAGGTCTGTAAAAATTCTTTAACATTTCCGTGACTTTGCCATGCTCAGCAGATTTCCTAGCAACTTTTGATTTTGCCTGTTAGCAGACACCTTGAGATGGACTGCTATCTCAGTTTGTGTTAAGCCTATTACTATTCTTCATCATTCTGCCAAAACAGGCTAAAATGACTATAAACAAAACCAGACACCTCACAAGAATATGCACCGTCTAGTATCTGCCGTGCCAATTATCTGATGGTGAATTCCACTCACAGAGCTATAGCGCTCCAAAAGCGCTCCATTTGGAGCACGCATATTCCGCTCGCAGATCTGGCTCGAGTTGGTCATCTTCCGCTCGTAGATCTCTGGCAGTGCCCGCTCCATGGAGCGCCTCCAACCCCGCTGAACTTGCTCCGCGGGATTTCAGAAATCTTTGCGGAGGTTGACAGAGCGCACTACGTCATTTTCGGCAGTGCGCATGAGCGGCAAGGTCAGCAAGGTCGCCGGACCGGCTAGGCCGTCGAGTTGGATCTGTTCGGATGCGTCGGTTGTTTACATGGGATTGTGACGGCTCGAACGCTTCTACCTCGCGTAGATCAGGGACTCAAAGCCGGAACTGGAGTGTGGTAAATCGTAAGCACTGACATCTGTCATCATGAGAGGAAGAACGAGAAAAAAAATGACAGAAAATCCGGAGGCAGACGCAAGGTTAGGCCTGTTCATTCTGCAGCCCATGATTGTTTACCTTTTGAACTGCATGCCACCGGCGTTTTCTCATGCAATAAAACAAGAACAGATTAGGCAACGACTGTGCAAATGATGGTTTGTTACCTCTTTGTGTTTATAAAGTCTTACCAGCAATCTGAGCACCACCGATGGCGATCGCTGTGTGTGCCCTGCCGCTTCCAGGCGGCCGAAAGATATGCGATGGTGGCGAACACGGACGTCTTCCTCGTTATTTGTGACACTGGCTCCACAGTACGGACATTTCCGCCCGGCCTGTGTTGTGTGTTATTTCTGCAGCTAAATAGTGACAGTTGTGACTAGTCGTCGGAAAGCTCAGTCGGCTGACGCCAGGGATTTCCCCAGACCCCCCCTAGGGGGGGTATACACCCCCCCTAGTTTTCCTGGACACCCCCCTTGAATCTTAAAAAAAAAAAAGGAAAAAATAAAATTCTTTTTTTCAGATTAAGTAGAAAACACCACCTCTCAGGTGTATATGTAGAGAAAGGGAAACATACATTACGGGTATGAGCCTTTGGTTAATAGACGTCTGTAATTTAGCTAGTGGACTAAAAAAGAAACAGTTTCATATTTTATCTAGCCTCGCCTCGCCTCGCCTCGCCTCCCCCGCCCCGCCCCCCCCCCCCCCCCCCCCCCCCCCCCCGAGCCATTGGGACACCCCCCCTTGATTAGAATCCTGGGGAAACCCCTGGCTGACGCGTCGGTCGGCTTGTCAAGTCTGAGCAGCGGCCATTTTGAATGGCCCACCGTCTCGAGCGAATCGGTGGGTCGCTCCAAAAATGCGTGTCCATCTTCTGCTCGTCGATTCGGAGCGGGTCCTACGGAGTGGAATTTCGGGAAGCGCTCCGGATCTACCAGTGGAATTCACCATGAGGCTGGTGTATTTCAGCCGTGTAAGCTCAGCGTGTATTGGAACGAAAGCCGCAGTAGCATTAAGCTTAGATTTTGTTTCAAGCATTACATTGGTAAGCACTCGGCTTCTGTGTATCTAAAGCAACTGCCAATGATGCTCTCGTTTTTCCTTACTGTGCTGCTCGCATATGGCTTAGACCAGTGGTTCTCAACCATTGATGTTTCGCGGACCCCTTGTGGATCGGCGCAGATGATGGAGGACCCCATTCATGACGGGGGGAAGGAAAAGGTATAGGTTAAAATTATGATAATGATCTAATATTTGAATATAACTAAGGGCTAGTGGAAGTAGACTTCTTTTATTGACATGCACATAAGAGACCTTGCCCGTAAATTGGAACGTTTCTTCTCAATCTGAAAAAGGGCAACTTTTATTGCCGGGCTTGACTGATGAGGCAGGGCTCACGGACCCCTAGAATGACTTGCGGACCCTTTGGGGTCCAGCGGACCCCCATTTGAGAACCACTGGCTTAGACACCCAACAAATTGTAGCAAGAAATGGATTTGCACAAGTCAAGCTCCAAGACTGACGAAAACCTCAATTTCCTGAGAAAACATGAGAGAAAAAGACCCACGGCTGCTTTCTGGCCGCGGCCCTGTTGGAGGGCTTCATCCACCTGAAACATGATCAAATACAGCAATTAAGACACAGCACACCAAAAGCAATAATTAATTGCCCCCCCCCCCCCCCCTTCAAAAAAGAAAAAAAAAAGGATTGATGAATTAACGCCTCTGCTGGATGAATTCGCAGTTTGCCATCGCGACGAGAAAATATACAAAACGGTGCCACCACTTACAAAGGGGCCCGAGAAGGAATGCTAAACTGGGCAATTAGGTTTTCAAGGCTTCACAAGTTGGCTGTTACACTCCGAAGCCGAGCCTAGCAAACGCCGCTAAGCGCAGCACACATCGATACAGACTGGTTGCAGATATCGAGTTCCTGCTCGCCGGCCAATGAACGACTTACGTTCTGCGCTACGCTACGTTCACTGCGCTTAACGTCGAGCCAGTGACCTAAAGCGCCCAGTGCGCATACACAATTGGCCCTCTCCTACCCCCCCCCCCTTTTTTTTTACAACGCCTACACAGTGCACACACACGCTCAACGTCGGTGTGTAACTGGGGCCAACACCTCTCGGCCGCCGTACGGATACCGCAAGACCTGTCAGGTTTGATCATGGCGATCATAGTTACTGGTAATATTACGTGTGTAAGCTTGACACTCCCGTTTACAGCTAACTCGATATGATACGAAATAGCTGTACGAGGCAAGCTGAAAATAAACCGGCCATTCGAAAATTCGAACACCGTCGAAGTACCCATGCGGGACTTGGTGCTTCTACCGGAAGATACCTTGCTCACCTGCTGCAAGTATTGATTTACTGTCATATGGGCCATGTTATGCTGATTTAAAGTTGTTCACACTATCATTAAAAACGGGACAGTAAAACTAGGACGACTGGGACATTCGTATCATTTGTTTACTAACACACGAACAAACGCGAACGAGCGACAGACCATAAGATGCGACTCTACTTGGATTTAGATGACTTGGATTCGGATTTTTAAAAGAGCCACTTGGAGACAGGGTTGCCGGGTGAACGTTTCCTGGCGAGACTTCTCGTTAGATCTGGAGATATGCCGTCACCGCGCCGACAGGCTACAGCTGATTTTTCAGATACAGTCACCGTGGTTACAGTGAATCGGCTGCTCACATGTTTCAATGGTTTCAAGAGTTTCAACTACGTGTTGCTGCTGGGGTTGTCAGCCAAAATAAATTATCAGCACGTGGGTTAAAGTGGCTTAGAAAAGAGGTATGACGGTGTTATTTTAAAACAGATTTTTTCAACAACCAGGCTTTAGTCTTCCAGGCATGCAATAGACCATGTGCGCTCTGCATGTGCGAAATGTAGAGCGCCATCTACAGGTTTTCCCGCTCATTTAATCCAAGCGAAGCGCCACAAAATTTAATCCCGGGGTCAGCCAATTTAATCCACAATATGTATGTGCACTTATTTTCTACAGTGGTCGTGTTTTGCTTACACATTTGGTAAGTTTGAATAATTGTTTATAAAATTAGATTTTTTGAGGGGACAACTGATCACTTGATCACTATTGTGATTACTTGGAGTTACTAGTCCCACTATTGACGAGGCTTAATTGCTATGCTGATTTCTCTTTTTGTAACCTCGAGTTATTTTGGCGCAGTCGAATTTATTTTAACTGAATAGACGTTTTGTTTACCCTTTCTTATTACTCGACCTAACATTGCTACAGTTCAGATGATATAAGTAAAATTGCTATTTATGATTACCCTTTTGATTACTTGGCGTTAATATTGCTCCAATTGATCTATAATGAACTCAGTTGACATTATTATTCCTCTTTTGATTACTTCGGGTTACTTTTGACCCATTGGCCATAAATTCGAATTAAATGCCATTGTGATGACTCTTCATTACTTTTAGCTAATATTCAACGAATTGAATTTTTATGTAATGAATATTGGCATTATGATTACTCTTTTGATTACTTTGAGTTACCCTCAATTCAATTGACTTTATTTCGGCCTAAGTGACATTTGGTGACTCTTGTTTACTTTGTGTAATTATAGTTCCAATTTATCAGTTGTGAGCTCAACTATGCATTATTATTAGTCTTGATTACTTCGAGTTACTTTTGATCCAGAGGACTTTAATTCGGCCTAATTGATATTGCGATGACTGTTTTGATTTTTTGTGCTAATATTTAGCAAAATTATTTATTATTAGCTCAATTGACATTACAATTACTTGTTTGATTACTTTGAGCTACTATTGACCAAATGGACTTTAATTCGGCCTAATTGACATTTTGGCTACTCGTTTCATTACTTCGTGTCATTATAATGAACTCAGTTGACATTATTATTACTCTTCTGACTACTTCGAGTTACTTTTAACCCAGTGGACTTGAATTCGACCGAAATGACATCGGGATGACCTTTTGATTACTTTAAGCTCATCTTCATACAAACGTATTTATTATGAGTCTAATGTATATTATGATTACTCTTTTGATTACATTAAGTTACCTTGACCCAATGAATTTGTCCTATTTCACAATTTAGTAACTCTTCTGATTACTTTGAGGTCGCATTCAACCAATTGGTCTTTTAAGAGCTCGGTTCACATTTTTATTACTCTTTTGTCCCAATTAATCTTCTTAATTGACGTTGTGATGACGCTTGATTATTTTCTGCCCCACCTCTGCCCGTTTCGATCTGGATGAACATCGTACTGGATGAGCATCGTATCGTACGCGTATGACTGCTGCGTGGTGCACGTTAAAGACCCCAGGCTAGCGGTTGTACTGGACTGGCTATATTTCTGACCTACAGCTGGGAGACTCGTCGCAACTTTGAAATGTCTGACCAACTATACACGTTTGCAAGTCCGGCTTCAGGGCGCTGCCATCTTGCTTGGCTGGGATGCGCTTGGACGAGACATAATCCGATTACGAAGCCTTGCTAAGGCGTCGTAATCGGATTATGGCCGCGTCCAAGAGCGCACCCCACAGAAGGATAAGGGCGTTTTGCGAATCTGCTCAAACGAGAAGGGTTCAAATCAGAATGGGTTGTTTCGAGATACACCCAGATTGGTGACAATTCTGAGTACTTGGAGTTATTGCGCCACCAATTTATTTATGATGTGCTCAATTTTCATTGTTATGACTTGATTATTTCGAGTTACTATTGACCCAACAAACATTAATTTGGCTTAATTGACAGTTTGATGACTCTTGATTACTTTGAGCTAATATCGAACCAATTAATGAATTTAGCTCTTATGAACTAAATTTGCATTATCATTACCCTTCTAAATTGCTTTGAGCTGCTATTGACCCTGTAGACCAGTCTGCTTAATTGACAGTTTTGTGACTATTTTTATTACCTTAGGTCATTATACAGCCAATTTAATAATTATTAGCTAAATTGATCATTTGATTACTTTTTCGATTACTTCAAGTTACTTTTGAGTTACTTCATACTTCACTTCAACTACCGCGGACACCGGAGGGCGGCGTCGGACGAGAAGTCCCTCCAGGGAGCCCTTCTCCTCGTCCGACGGCTCCCTTTGGTGTCCGCGATACTTCCGAGGTAAGCGATCTTTGATTCCGATATTAATAGCTAGAACAAATGTAGAGCCCTTCCACGTCATGTGAAGATGGAGGACGAGCGAAGCTATCTTTATGAGGTCTAGGACGATGCCTAGAGGATGACGTCTAGGACGATGCCTAGAGGATGACGTCTAGGACGACCTCAAAGACGACGCCTAAAGGATGACGTCTAGGACAACCTCATGGACGACGTCTGGGGCGACCTCAAGGATGACTTCTTGGATGACTTCAAGGGCGACGCCTTGAGGACGACGTCTAGGACGACCTCAAGGACGACGTATAGGACGACCTCAGGGATGACGTCAAGGAAGACCTCAAGGACAACCTCACAGACGACTTCTAGGACGACCTCAAGGACGACGTCTAGAACGACCTGAAGGACGACGTCTAGGACGACTTCTAGGACGACCTCGAGGACGACGCCTAGAGGTTGTCCTAAACATCGTCCTTGAGGTCGTCCTAGGCGTCGTCCTCGAGGTCGTCCTAAAAGTCGTATATGAGGTCGTCCTAGAACTCGTATATCAGGTCGTCCTAGACGTCGTCCCTGAGGTCGTCCTAGGCGTCGGCCTTGAGGTTGTCCTAGACGTTGTCCCAGAGGTCGTCCTAAGCGTCGTCCTCGAGGTAGTCCTAGAAGTCGTCCTAAACGTCGTGGTCGTCCTAGACGTCGTCCTCTAGGCGTCGCCACTGGGTTAAGAGAAACTCCAAATAATCAAAAGAGTAATAATAATGTCAACTGGGTTCATTATAGATCAATGGGAGGTATAATAACACGAAGTAATCAAAACAGTAGCCAAAATGTCAATTCGGCCGAATTAAAGTCCATTCGGTCAATAGTAACTCGAAGTAATAAAAGACTAATAATAATGCATGATTGAGCTCACAACCGATAAATTGGAACTATAATTACACAAAGTAAACAAGAGTCACCAAATGTCACTTAGGCCGAAATAAAGTCAATTGAATTGAGGGTAACTCAAAGTAATCAAAAGAGTAATCATAATGTCAATATTCATTACATAAAAATTCAATTCGTTGAATATTAGCTAAAAGTAATGAAGAGTCATCACAATGGCATTTAATTCGAATTTATGGCCAATGGGTCAAAACTAACCCGAAGTAATCAAAGGAGGAATAATAATGTCAACTGGGTTCATTATAGATCAATTGGAGCAATATTAACGCCAAGTAATCAAAAGGGTAATCATAAATAGCAATTTTACTTATATCATCTGAACTGTAGTAATGTTAGGTCGAGTAATAAGAAAGGGTAAACAAAACGTCCATTCAGTTAAAATAAATTCGACTGCGCCAAAATAACTCGAGGTTACAAAAAAGAGAAATCAGCATAGCAATTAAGCCTCGTCAATAGTGGGACTATAGACGCTTTCAGGCAGCTGTGCATGGGCGCCGCCATAACCGACCTTCAGTTTTTGTGTCCTCTTATTCCGTTCGCTTCACTTTATCATTGCCACAGCAGGACAGGTTATTGCCACGTTAGCTGCTACTGCGTCCTTCTCCTCAGCATACGCCTTTGTGGAGGCTCGTCAACGCCCGCTTCAGTGGCTAGGAATCTCGGTAAGACAGGAGAAGGTCGGCAATGGCGGCTCACTCTAGCGCGTGTCAGGCGCGTGTTTAAAGCGTCTACAGTCGGTTACAAGTTAAGAAGGTAGGAGAAGCTCCTCCCACAAGCGTGGTGCGCCGGTTTCAAATCCCTCCGCAATCGAAAGAAGAGTTCACTGAAAACGCTCCTTGTTCCGCTTCAATGGATAGATAATGGCCACAGAGTGGTGCCAACTTGTCTCCGATCCCCACTTTTTAAGAAAGCGACCTTTGTATTCATCGGAGAAGGAACCGAGCCCCTGAAAGCAGCTTTTGTATCAATCGGAGGGGGAAGCTAAGCCCCGAAAGTCGTCTTTGTTTCCATCGGAAGGGGGAAGACTTAATCTCCCTCTCGTGGCTTCCACAATGCTAAGTCGAGAGATAAAGCAAATATGTACAGAAAGGCATGACCCTCCTCGCGCGTTGGCTGCAACGTCACGGAAATGATGGGACGCTATTGGATGCGGAGGTGGCGGAGGGATATATGATTCCCTTTGAGGGGCATTTGCCGCTACCTTCTTGACTTGTAACCTAGTATAGTAACTCTAAGTAATCACAATAGTGATCAAGTGATCAGTTGACCCCCCAAAAAATCTAATTTTATAAACAATTATTCAAACTTACCAAATGTGTAAGCAAAACACGACCACTGAAGACAATAAGTGCGCATACATATTGTGGATTAAATTGACTGACCCCGGGATTAAATTGTGTGGCGCTAAAATGAGCGGGAAAACCTGTAGTAGCGCGCCGAGAACTACGTGCGCCATCTTGGTAGCGGCGAGAAAACGAAACCAGTGACCCGACCGGCAAAGACCCCATGTAAACAAGCGACCGCGCTTCGTGCGAGAGATGCGATGCCAACGCGTTGATAAACCTTCGATTCGTGCGTGACGTAAACGCAAGCGTGAAAAGGGTTCACATTTTTTTCTTATTTGTATTTGTTACTTGAGATGTAGCTTTTGACAAAAACAATCGGTGACAACGCGAAGAAACATGCGAACGTTATCGCGCAACGTGAAGCCATTTACAACTATTGAACTGGGCCCTAACCTTTTGACGAAGTTGTACCAAACATGTTTCGAAACTTCTTTTTTTATGTTCGTTATAGTGTTGGTTTGAGCCTTTCTTGATGCGCAAGCCCCTAAATGTATGCGGACAAGACCGACAAGACCGAGGCAAAAAGATGACAGTTTTAATAGACACCAACCATAATTGAATATGCATATGGTTAACAGTGAACAACAAAAGCTGAAAGCACCAGTGGCACCACAAAACCCTCATTTTAATGTCATATATTTAAAAAAGAATTAATTACTTTGGAAAGTTAGGAAACAATCTCATTGCTTTGCAGCGATTTCCATACACTTCATATGGCGCCGGTAAACGAGGTTTGTAAAATACCTCTAAAACTAACCAGGAGAGTTTGTTGCTAAAATATTTTTGGATATTTAAAGCGCGGTCATTTAGAATAGAAAACACAACAGACACGGGCGATGTGTCTGTTTGCTCAGCACTCACAGAGACAGAATTTCGCTGTCTTTTTTGTCAAACACAACGTTCGATTACATCGAACGTGGCGTTCGACTTAGGTTCATCGCAGTGGTTAAAACTTCTACGTCGGCGGCGGCGAAAACTTACGTTGCGGACGTCGAGTGCAGCAACACGGGCGGCGACAGCTTCATTTCACAGTCCCCTTTTCTTTTTTTCTTCTTATTTTTGGTCGCAGTTTTATTATTAAATGACAGGTCCACTAATGACCAAGGTCCAGTAATGAGCGTTCTCAGCAGTAGGACTTTGTATTGCAGTGTTTGTTGAGCAGGGTTCTCGTAGTCTTCAGAAATAACAATAATAATATTATTTCTAGTTAATTTCCGTTTATATTGAAGTTATGTTTTAAGTAGAAAACTGGTACTGAATCCGACGGCAGTTAGAAAAATGGGGTGGGATGCTAGCCCGCGATCCACTATATTAATTTTTGAAGCATTACGCCCAGTTATATGAATCAATAATAAGCGTTTATGGATTCCAAATGCAAAAGTAATTCAAATAAATTTCACTTCACTTCGCTAATTGGGACCATTGGGGGCTGGGGCCCTGCAATGACTTTTTGACTGGTTTTTAATTTGCACCAACCAGAGCGCACTGAACATAATAACTTAATGAAACTTTTCTTTTCTCGAATTTCGCTTCATTTTAAAAGTTATAGGCAAATTAAAATGACAAAAACATGCAAAAAATAACCTCCTTCATGACGTCCTTGGTCGCTTGAGTGGCCGTGAACTAGAGGAGGGGTAGTGAGCTCAGCGAGCACTCACGGCTGCCGCACTCCGTGTCGACGGCTCGAGAGGCCGCCATCAAAGCATGTTCTGGATAGGCTGTATGCAGCGGGCAGCCAGGGCGGCTCGCATTGCATTTGCTGCGCGATGAAACACCAATTCGGCATGACACTTCATTGGCCACAAAAGACAGTAAACACGGGGTAAAGATCAGTTCAGAACGGGAGCCACTTTGCGCTGCCACACCGCCAAACGGCCAAACCGCAAGCCAAACCTGCTTGCCGAAGGCCTTTGGAACGCTCGGAACCAGTCGGGTCCTCGAGCCCGTATACGACCGCAGCGCCGCCGCGTACATCCGGGAACTGAGGTGCTGACAAACAACTTCATCCCAGAGAGCGTCAATGACACGCTGAACCACTGGCTCCGGGTCTTCCATTTGTAGACGGGAGCTGGCAACGTGGGCATGCTTACTCGACAGCGATTCCTGCAGCAGAATTGGCATGCATAAAACGTCTACCGAAAAGGCTGAAGCCATTGGTAATGATGATGATGTTGCAATGCTGCGGACCGCCACCTTCTGCGAGCTCAAAAAGAGAGCTACCAACACACCAAAAAGTTCTGTTTGAGTTATTGAATGCATGGGTCGGCAAAAATGCCAATAAAGCAGCATCTAAATATCCCTTCGTCGTGCAAAGGTCTATTAAAATTCGTCAACATTTCCTAGCCCAGTTCGACCGAAATGTTCAGATTGGCTTGGAAGTGAAACAAGTGTGTAAGGTTGTCCGGTATGTGGACGACTATCTGGTGCTATGGCAACGTTCTGAAAATCTTTTGACGGGCCAAATTGTTGAGAGTGTGTTAAAAGTGTGTCATGACAACTCAAATGGCTTAAAGTTCACTCACGACCTCCCGGACGGCCAGTTTCTCCAGTTTCTAGACTTGAGACTGCAGTTCACGGGAAACCATGTGTGTTGGAGTTAAGGCCCGTTAACACTCTTGCAACCGAGTACAACCGAGAGAAACGAGACTTGTTAAAACCTCTTAAAATTTCTTAGGACGAGGGAACACACTTAAAGCCCCTCTATCCTGGGAAAAGTGGCGCCATTCTTTGAACTAGCCGCCGCGCACACTATTGGCCGATCGTCACGTGACATCTGGTTTTCGGTTTTGGACTTCCGGTAACCATGAGTTTCCCAAGATGTTGCTACGCCGCAGCTGACGGGCTGCTGCACCTGTAGAAAAGTCGGCCAGAAAGCTGTTCCCTCTGAAACGGAAAATGAACCTCGGAGGCAGTGGCGTAACTAGATATGACGGCGCCCATGGCAAATGAAATTTCGCGCCCCTCGCGTAGCCCCGCTGCTGTTTTTTTCCATAGGGCACATGTTGGGTGGACTCGGCTCGGCGCCCCCTCCCAAGTGGCGCCCGGGGCACTTGCACCCCCCTGCCCCCCCCCCCCCCCCCCCCCCCCCTAGTTACGCCACTGCTCGGAGGAAGATCTTGCTTCACCGAATCGGTCGAAAAGATTTCAACCCGATGGGAGCCACAAAGTTATGCGAGGTGAGTGCTCTGTATCAGTGTTGGGAATGGGAACTACTTCAAGTACATTGTACTTAAAGTACTACTTCAAGTAGGTTTAGGAAACTTGTACTTTACTTGAAGTACATTCTCCGAGTATGTACTTGTACTTTACTTAAAGTATTTTGTTCTGGTACTTTCCGAGGAAAGTACAATTCCCGACTTCAAAGTACATTCCGCAAATTTGGTTTTGTTAAATTTGTATCACGAAATGATGCTTTGTCAACTCCGAAGAAATACCGGGAGCGATATTCTACTCTCACCAGAGACGTGAGAAGACGACGCATCACTCCGTTTGTTCTGGGGGTGGCTTTCCTGTAGCTTTTTGAACTTTCGCTACTTCTCGGTCGGTCAGCGGAAGCGAGGAGGTTTGAAATATTAGGAGAGCAAAATTAATTATAATGTAGCATCTGAGACTGTGGTGCGGAAAAAGTAAATTTTCAAGTCGAAGTAATAGACAACAAAGGAGCACGGCACAGTGTTTTGAGACATTCTCTTTTGTCTTTTCCTTCTATCTGAAAGTTCCTTAATTTATTCGCACCCCAATCTCAGGTGTCACATTATGATTAATTATCACCAGCTCGCTTGCACACTCATTGCTTTTTTTTTTTTTTCATTAAGGAGATGACACTTTTCTATGAGAGGATTGCTTGCGGAAGATACGGGTTGACGTCATGCTCTCTCCTAGTACATTTAACCCCCTTGGGTGCAACGATCCAGTGCAAGGGGCGCCAAATTCAAAAGAGGGACTTCTGAATTTGGCTCCATTCCTGAAAATAACTACTCCGTGACCACTTGACTTTATCAAATATTCGCCGCTGTTTTTGAAGATAGGTCATGCACCCATGATTACCCCTGGGAAATGCATACCAGTTAAAAATTCACTGTATAGGGGAATGAAAGGGCATCATGAAAGATTGTGTTAAAATACATGTACTTTACTTTGAAAGTACATTGTATTTATAGTACTTTACTTCAAGTACGCTGCACCGAGTGTACTTAATACTTTACTTAAAGTACATCACATCTCATTTACTTTGTACTTTACTTGAAGTACCTTTTAGATGTACTTTACCCAACACTGCTCTGTATAAAGCTCACCAGCATGCAAGAAGACAGCTGTTTAGAGCGAGTTATACACTCCATTCCACCGTGAACGCGAGCGATGTAATAGCGAGCACAACAATGCCAACTTGGCATGCACGAAAGCCCGTGCTGTGGAAGTACAGGCCCCTACGCACAGTTGCGTTTGAGAGCGTTTAACTGCGTTGCGTCGAGAAACGAAAGTGAGTGACCGGCACATGTGTGCTTCGTATGAAGCGTGGAATCTAATTCAAGGAATTGTTTGGCATGCCACTAGGAAGTATGGACGTCCTGCGTTCTCGCAGTCGCAACGCAGTGAAACGTGGCGAATATAATCGCAGTTCGGCGGTTCGGTATGATGATTTAAAGCGACTTGCAATTCCTGTGAAGCCGAACATTCAAGCACTCACGAGACACTGACCTAATACAACTCGGTAGGGACGATTGGGACGATTATCCAAAGCACTTTCGAGATCCATGGTTGGAGCAGATCTAGGGCGGCTTCAGGACGGTCGGATGCGAATGCGGGCTCTAAATGAGGTCACTGCCACACTTTTATGACGAGAAAAGTCCACACGATCGGCAACTCGCCCGTTCCAGCTGACCGAGACGTCGAGACGCTTGGGAAATTCCAGAGGGGCCTCCGTCGCGAACCGGAAGTTAGAGGTGGGGTAAGGAGGGTTTTTTGGAGGAGGAGGGAAGAGAATGAGCCACTTTTCCCAGATACATGGACTTTAAACACACTGGCATTCTGGCGCCATCTATGCGGTGACCCTGGAACTGCATTTCACAAGAGCGAAGGTTTTGCGGGATTTCCGAGGTCAAATGTGCGTAATACCTATAAGAAAGGCTCGTTTACAACGTTGACAAAAGTTTTTCAAGCCATGAAAGAAAGGATAATGCGCGAGAGAAATAGAAAATATGCCGGACCGCCAAGTTTGCACTGCTACAGAATAGATGGCGCCAGTGTGTCCTCTCGTTGTAAGAGGTTTTAAGGTTTTAAGGAACCCAGTTCTAAGAGGTCGCAACCCCTTGTGCTATGGTCATGCTTAGGGTTCTTTCCGTTCTTTGATGTCGTTTTACGAGAAAGGGGCAGAAAAAAGTACCAGTTTTATATCATTTTGTGGGGTCTAAACATTTAGTGGAAGCCGCCGTCGGTCGATAGAAAGAAGCGAGAGGACATTTTCGGGGCTGACTTAGATGTTCCGGTGAATGTTCAGAAGCTCAACCCCTAGCAAGCGCTCCTGGGACGTTGCTCTCAGGTATGACTTAAGTTTTCTCAGTCTCGAGAACGAACGTTTCGTTTCAGGGGTGCTAACGGGCATGGTGGTCAGGATTTGCAGCAGGCGGTTTACATTAGGATACAAGGCTTCTGGGCAAAGGCAAGTTGCCTGTACCGCTGAGACGCGCTAAGTGGTGCGGTCCTTCCACATCTGTGTCTAAACCAGAAATTCCCCAGGCAGTTTATTTAACGAAATGAATGCTCCACACAGGCTGGAGATTTGTTCGAAGTCGAGGCTTGCGACATAGAGACTGACGTCGTTCGTCACGACATCGCTCTCGCCTAGGGAGGACGCCAGACGTGAACGTGCCGACCCTGTTGGAGACTTTGATGACACGCTTGAAGTTGTCGGTCAATAATCATTCTTGAAAAAACGTCAAGCGAAGGAACTTTCATGACTGACGTGCTGAACGCAAGTTCCGGGCACTTCCGGTCGCCATGACAGTGGGCAGAAATCTTTTCCGGTTCGGGTTTTGTTTACATGTTTTTCAATGGCAACGCGTTCAGGAGGTTGTGTTCGTTCGGTTATTCTGCCTACATGTTTTGCGTTTTCTGGGTGTTTATCGTTTACGAAGATGCCGCAGAGTTTGACAGTCGGCTTCACAATTTTGTTTCTGTATATTTCCGCGAAATGACGCCGCTGAACGTAAGTGCGTCGATTGCCTGACAGAGGCAACTATGGAAGGGAGCTCTTGCGAGTAGCTCCGTGCGTTTCAGCAATTTATAACATTACCGTTTAGTCTTCTGAACATCAGGTCACAGCGAAGATGCCGCAGTGTTGTGCAGTTGGCTGCACAATGCAGGCCGGGACCAACAGACTGTCAAAAGTTAAGTTATTTAGATTTCCGAGGAACGAGAGACGCCGCCAAGCTTGGGACGTCGCTGTTAAACGCGTTGGGTTTGTGCCCAATAACGATACCAGGATTTGCAGCAAACATTTCACGACTGGTAAGTACGAGTGCTATGTATACTTTTAGAGAAGGTTACCGCTTTATTTTGTAAAGCTGCCACGTCCTCAGGCCTTCGCGAGCAGCGCAGCCATAAGTTTCGTTTTGTTTCAACTTCCTCTAGGATCACCATCTGACGATCCCAATTACCCAGACTGGGTGCCACACATCTTTGCTCATCGGGCTTCTTCATCAGGGCGGAGCCCTGCTGCACTGCGGCGGTATCATCGTGCGTCGTCACGGATGCAACCCGAAGTGGCCGACGCGCCCGACGCGGCCGGTGCACCCGACCCGCCCGATGCGCCAATGGATGAGGAAGAGATAACAGGTGTGTCGTGCGCAACATATTTGTCTAGCGCTGACAGTGACACTCTTCTAGAAGAAAATAGGAGGCTGCAAATGGAAAATCAAGCTCTCAAAGAAGAAACAAAAACTGTGTATGGTAACGTCGACCTCAAGAATGACTCGGAGGTGGAGTTCTTTACAGGATTACCAAGCAGCGGAATGTTCTGGCTCTGCTCCATTACATTCTGGCACTCTACACTCCAAGCTTCAGTGCTAAGATACCACACTGGAGCCAACTCCTGATGGTGTTGATGAAGCTCCGCCTCGGACTCCTCAACAAGGACCTCTCGTCCAGGTTTGGAATTTCTCCTGGAACTGTATCAAAAGTCTTCCATACCTGGATTAACATCCTCAGTGTTGAGCTGTCTCCATGCATTCTCTGGCCTAAAGCGGACACAGTTAGACAGCGGCTCCCAAAGCTGTGCAAGGTACCAATGCTACGGAACCTTAGGTGCATCATTGATTGCTCGGAAATATTCATCTTCTCGTCCTACAAACATCATAACACGGTAAAGTTCTTAATCGCCATTTGTCCAAGTGGAGGGATCTGGGGTGCTATGTTGCGCTTTTTGGACTCCCAGGAGACTTGGAAGAAGGAAGTGACGTCAACGACTAGAGCAAACGCAGATTGGATGTTGACAGAAGAAAACAAAATCAACATCCAATCTCCATTTGCTGCGTTGTTGACGCCACTTCCTTCTCCCTAGTCTCCTGGGAGTCCAAAAAGCGCAACATAGCCCCCCTGTTTCATTTCTAAATGCTGGTGTGGCAAGGTGAGCGATCTGGAGCTCACAAGACACTGCGGGTTTTTGGACTTCATTCAGAGCGGGGACCTCGTGATGTCCGATAGGGGATTTCCCATTGAAGAACTTCTAGCTATTCGTGGGGCTTCCCTGATAGTCCCGGCCTATACACGAGGGAAGACTCAGCTAACACGCCAAGAAGTTGAAGTGTCCCGAAGGATCTCCAGTGTTCGGATACAAGTCGAGAGAACCATTGGTCAGCTGAAGAAGTTCCACCTCCTACAGCGCATCATTCCTGTCTCACTTCTAAAAAAAAGGGGGACAGGGGCATGGCAACGATTGACAAAATCGTCGTTATATGTGCTGCCCTTGTAAATATGCGCAGTTCAATTTTTGGCAAGAAGAAGGATGGTGGTTCTTGATCTGTTCTTCAAAAAGCATGCAGGATCTTACAAATGCAAACAGCAATAAACAACTTCTTTTTATTCACATGAACACATAAAGAGCAGAATGCGTAACTGACAGAAGAGAATATTGCAAAAGAATCGGAACATGCGGTGAGAAGTGAGCGTTGCTATATATAGTTACTGGCGCTAAAAGGGGCCTCCAGATTGAAAGACTGGTGCAGTGACAATTCTTCTGTAGTAGGAAAACACACCTAGCAGAAAGAGCTAATAAATGTCCTTCAAGACTGGACAGTATTTCTCTGCTGGCAATTTCCAACATAGTATATTTATTTGCAGCTCGTGCAATACCACTTCTTTGATGGTTTTCTTTTCAGATTTACACACCTGTAATGGTACCAGATAGTTGTGCATGTGTCTGAGTCATATGCAATCATGCGACCCTTCTCTGGCTTCTTACAAGTGCAGTACACTGCCACAGCAGAACGTCCGAGATCTGGATCTAGCCGCCGCGTGACCAGCTCAGGCAGAATGTGTCTTAAGAAAAAGGATTCCAGCTTTGTCAGAAGGTCCTCCCACAGCTGCTCATCTCTTTGTATCGTTATGGTCACCAGAGAGCACTCCGTCCACACAACAAAATACCCATCTGAAGCCCAGTGAGAGCCATCTGGCCTTGTAATTGAAAATAATGTGCATGGTTTTCCTTGAGTGTCATGTCTGCGTCAAGATAGAAATCTTTGTCCTTCACTGTGCTTAGATGCACGTGTCTGTATTTGTACGAGCACTTGATCTCAAGCGCAGCCTGGGGACAACATGCACAGCTGACTATCCCATCTGGGCTAGCTCCCAGGTACGGCCAATGTGGATTAACCACGAGTCCCACCTTTGCAACACTAAAATCGGTGTGCTTTGGTGCCTCTGTGTCAACGAAGCTTTGCCTCGCAACTGGCTCCTTTTCAATGCCCCACAAAATTTGTGGAGGCGTCTGGCCACCGATGTTAGTGTTTGTGGCATAACCCATCACATCTGTAATCAGGAGAGTTGGGCTAGAGCTTCCCTTGCAGAGTCTGCACTCTACTGAAATTTGATGCAGTAATGCGCCCCCTCCTGTGTAAGTGCCATGCTTCCGACCGCGACTGCTTCCGCGTGCTGCGCTCTAAGAAGTCTGCCTCTATCCTTGCTGATCATAAGGCGATCATAGACCGAGATGAGGATGTCCTTCGAGCTCGTCCTTTGGCAAGTTTTTGTAGGTCTCCTGAAAGACACTTGTGAGGGGAAGTGGGAGCAGCTCAGGCTCATCCCCATCCTCTGATGCCGTGTCTGTGGCCTCTGGATCCAGCTGGTGAGAGGGCATCATCTTCAAGAGCTTTGCACCTGGAGAGTGTTCCTGCAAGAGTAACCATGGGTGGTACTGGTTATGTTCTAGATAATGCTTCACTGCAGCATGACGAGGCATTGTTATGTTATCAGGAAAACCGATGCAAATTTGAAGTTTGAAATTACAATTGGTTTTATTTAACAGGTGGTGACAGAGTTTCGCACCAATGAGGAGCTTTACGGCAGCATAATATGATGAACAAACCAAATAAATAGTACAAGTGGCTGCATCCACTGTCTATAAAAGGGGGGCAAAAGCTGCCATGGCTAGTACGGTTGGAATGTGCATATAAGAAGAGGACGACTGGTGCAATTTTGTTGAGAGCACAGGCATGAGCCTGCAGCTTCGAGAGGTGCTTTGGCTGCACATGCAGCCAAAATGAAGGTGCATGCAGACTCTGACTGTGCTGCTAGAAAAGTATAGTACAGACATTTGCAGTATTATCATGGTAAATAGAAATTGTGCTCAGTAAATCCCTTGGCCTATACATATGGGAGATATTTCAATGCAGTAAATCCATGTATGTCATAAAAATGCAAGAGGTGCACCATTAAGAAAATCTGAGCCAGTGTTTACTTGCTGGATTAGATATTTACTCGAGTAGGCACAGTTGTCTTCCTCATTGATCTCTATAGTCTTCATAGGATCAAGAGGCAATCTCTCTGGACGTACGAAAGTGTCGATGTGGCTCAACCCCACTGACCACGCCTTTCCAGAAAGAAAATGTCTCAAGTACCATTGGTACTCGAGGCCTGCTTGATTAGGATTTAACATGCTACTGTCTCATCCTACAGTTGTTCAGAGATGTTTACCTTAAAGCTGTTTCATCAATTTACAAAAAAAAAATCTGGTCTAGCTGCAGTTCCTTTGGCAATGGACACATACCTTTATGTGGAGGAAGAGTTCTAAGGGATTGCCTTTGGGCTGTGGTGGAACAAAAATCATTTGTGAAGCTGGCTCTTTTGGCAGGCCACCACGTTTTGGTTGCGAAAAGTCGATGTCCACAACAGATGATGGGCCAGCCTAGATTTAAAACGAGACGAGTATACAAACATTTAGAATGGGCAGGTACATATTTAAGGGTAGATGCGCACGACTTACATAGACAAATCAATCGGAATGATGACTTTTTCAAATTATTGTTAGAAGTTCCTGGGACAAAGGTAATCAGTGTATTTTGTTTGCGTCAATTTATCTTGCAGTAAGAATTCAGTAGACAAACATGTAATACCTTTCCACTGCTTGAGCTGGAACTCCATGCACAGCGCACTGAGGTCGAGGACACATCGGTGGCTCCGTGTCTGACCGCAGCCTCGATGAAAAAGAGTAGGGCAGCAACGTGACTGCAAACCTCTCCGAGCCTGAGGTACAGAAGCAAGCAAACGCCACGTCAAAACGGGGCACCTTCAATATCGCTAACAGCGCATCCTTAAATTAATCATGGTCCACTAACCCAGCCATACAGGTGCAGTGCCCAGCCAGGACCTCGCCACCATCTTCACCTACGATCCAGGAATCGTAACTGCGAGCTCCTTTCTGTCCGTCTTGCACAGTCGCAGCGACGAGGCGCAGTTGAGGGAGCGAAGTGGGTTGGTGCACGCACACGCTTGCTACCTTTCCATTAACAAAATAATTGAATGCTTCCAGAGATTTGTGAGCTTTCAACTTCTCGCGTTTGAATGGGGCAGCAGGCGTCTCAACAAGATAGTCAAACAGGAAGGGCCACGTAACTTTTGGCAAGCGCACCAACTCGAATGAGAAAAGAGTCGCGTTCTTGGTGTCATAGGGGTCAGGGAGGCATACTGACCCATGGTAGGTGAGCTTCTCGATATACCGCCTCTTATTTTCTTCTGAAGGGCGCTTAAAATATCCGCTGCTCATTTTCGCCCATCAAAACAGACAGCGAGAGCGCCAGACCGGATGAGACGGCTGCCCGCCGGAAGTTCGGCCATGTTTGTTATTGTTTACCTAGGAATACCGACTGCAGCGATTACGCTGTGGTGACTAAGGTACGCTTTTAAACCAAGTGGGCATGAGCATTCCAAAGTTGATTCCACGGTGCATATGCTTTAATTATAATGCAATTAAATGCAAAGGTGCATATGCTGCCGCCTTTCTCTCTTGCTTCTTTTTTCTTTTTCTCTTTTGTTTATTAAGGTGGATGTTTTAAAACTCTTTGATTGGTGTATTACTGAAACTAAAGGAGTGCAGGCTGGTAAACCCTAAAAAAAGAAAAAAAGAAAACAGGACAAAACAACAACAACAACAACAAAAAAACGCTAAGCCGTTTGTTTTTTCGTCTTCCGGTTTTCATGGTAGAGTTTGCTCCCCTAAAATTCTCGTCGAGTCCTTGAGACTCAGAGGGTAGAGGAACTCCTGCATTCTCCGAGGCGAGGCCAGCGTCCTTCGAGGTCAGGATTTCGCGGATTTTGTGACGTCGGGAGCTGAGCCATTCGCTCCTGCGAACCTAAGGAAAGGCTTCGTTTACTAATGGCGAATTCGGGTGCTCAGTCGACGGCAACGTATTTTGCCGGAAAACCGGCAATAATGTTCGCGTGGTCAGTTTCCGTCCGGCGCACACCGTTCGGGTGGTAGTTCTCCGGCAAGCACCGGCAACTTTCAGGCGCTTTTTCCGCCCGAGCTCCAAAAGGCCGGGCGAGCAGGCGCCAGACTGTATCCGGTGTCGTCAGTTCCGAAATGGGAGAGAAGGTCAGTGAGAAAAAATGAACGAAAGAACGAAACTGATCTGAAGACACTAAAAAAAAAAGGGTCAAATTTGGGGTTTTACGTGCCAAACCAACGAAGGGCATCTGGCACGCCCCAGCGGAGGACTGAGGATTAATTTAGACCACCTGGGGATCTTTTGACGTGCAACCGAAACAGCCCTTCTCCGCAATAAAGGGCTGTCCAAACAGGACACTACAAAACGCACGACTCCGACAAATCGTGAAAATTGAAGCGGACGCTTCAATTTTTACGATTTGTCGGAGTCGTGAAAAATTTTGCACGAGTCGTAAAAAGTTTCACGATCACGATCTTCTCTCCTCGCCTCCTCCACTTTTCTCTGACGTCGGTGCTCGTCAGATTTGACGTCGCACGCCACCTGCGTCTGGCTGAAATCGCCAACACCCTCGCGTACCGCCGTCGCCTCGGCTCGAAGGCCAAGGAGGTCCGGCTTCGGGTGGGTTTGGACCATTCCTGGGTCGAAGGGTGCGTTTCGCCCGCCTCGGATCTGCTTTCTTTGTCGAGATTCACGTTCGTCGTGATGGCGTCCGATGCGGTTCCGTATCGGTTTCGCGCGAAAAGCCTTCGCCTCCTCACCTTCGTGTCGTTCCCTTTCCCGTTTTCGGGACTTGAAAAACGGCAGAGGCCTTGAGCGATTGACCGAGAGCCAACAGAGCGCGTGAGTGGCTCTCCGGACCCACGTGATGAGCAGAGCAAGGCCGCCGTGGAGGAAGCGAGGTGGAGATTTAGCGGGGGGAAGCTTCCCCCCGGCAGCTTTAGCGGGGGAGGTTTCCCCCCGACGGCCGGAAGCGGAGCGCCGCACGATTTGCCGGAGTCGTGAGTTTTGTAGTATCCTGTTTGGACACCCCTTTAGCCTCCGTCATTGCGGGCACCTCGGCCGGGATTCGCACCCGCCACATGGAGATCCGTAGGCCGGCGCTCGCCTCGGAGCCACCGAGGCGGCATCTGAAGTCACTTCAGCAGCCACTACTCGAGTCAATCCAAGCCGTTGGGACATGGGTGACGGTGGCGACCAAGGAGGTAATAAGCACTAGGAGGGGGCACGTTGCAATATTGGTGAAGCCTAGTCATAAAACGTTTAAACGATATTGTGCCCAGCGTGACCGCAGATCTCTCTGGCGATTGGTGCGCGTGACATGTCACGTGCGAGATGGATGGTTGATTGTAGGAGGATTCCTTGCAGGCTTGCGCGCGCTCCGTCCGGTAGGTTTTATCAGATCGAAGGCTAGACGAAGGCTAGCTACGGTCACGTGATGTGGTCATGTTGGGCTGATAAGTGAGGAGAGTAAGGAGGAAAGTGAGAAAGAGGCGGGGCGTCAAGGGAGCATGGCTTGTGGAGGCTACGCGGCTGACGTCATACCCTCTCCTACCCTTCTATCCTCCTTGGTGGCGACAGCTAGAGTAACTGTATATGCTTCGCTTGCGGAGCAGAGTACCGCAATGGTGCCATTCTGGAGCCAAGCACTGCGGGAAGTCACGGTCGGTTTTTTAGGGGCGCGAAGGCGCCAGAGCCGTATATGGGGGGAGTTTGGCCAGTCTATGATCTCGCCGCCGGAACGCGGCCCTCCCGAGTGAGCCAATCAGCCCGTGGCGCAGAGCGAGAGGCGTGAGCGCATGCGCGTGAACTCCCGGCTGCTCCCAGCTGAGCGGAGAGGGCCGCCATTTTCACTCCTTCGCCCGGCGGAATGCATGGGATCGACATGCAAATTTCGGTTCTTTCCTTTTATTTGGCAGGCTCTGGCAAGGAAATGATATGGTGTTCTTCCTTGGCGGCTTAAGAAGCTAACACATTAAGTCTCTCCGTGTTTGAACGCAAACTTGTATTCAGGCGAAAAAGAAATAAGCCCGTAGCAGACGACGCGTAGCCGCAACAGTGCTCGGCGCGCCGACAGCGTTGCGTAAAAATGGCGGTCTTCTCCTCTTCGCTCCCTTCTTTTTCTCTCGCTCCTTCGGCGCTCTCCTACCTTTCCTTCACCGTTCTCCTCTCCGGCGGCTTCGTCGCCACACCCACTGGCCAAACTTCACACGCGACCCGCGGGACCCTCTGGAAGGCGCAGACGCGAGGCGGCGTGCTGCGGCATGCTGCGGCGTGCTGCGGGGCGCTGCGGAAGGAAAAAAGTGCGGCGTGCGGCGACGAGCCGCGCATGCGCCGTGATCGTTGTCCCGTCGTTTCCTGTTTTCCTCTCGATTGCAAAAAGCGCACCCTCGTATGCACCCGCGGGTCGCGTGTGAAGTGAAGTCCTAAAGTCACTGCTGCTTTGGCGCAGATAGCGTCGTGAGCCCGCTGTCTGCCCAAGTTTGGAGGACCTTTCCCCTCGAGCGATCGCAAGAAGCAAAAGAACGCAGGCCTGCTTATTTTTCTCTTGTGTTCAATCGAAGAGCGGGTGCCGCTGCTCAGCCTGTGACTTTTTTTTTTTTTTTTTCAGCAGACAGTTTACTTGATATTATGTAGACGAAGCAGTGCTTTACCTTCGTGCGTCCCAATTTTATGCGAATCTGAGGAATGTCGAGCGCCCGCATTTTCATGCCAAAATAGTGTACAACGTTTTTTTTTTTCTTTTTATACGACGTTTTTGCCATTTCACGAATTCGAGACGCCCGAATTGAGAGCTCTTGGAGACCGGAATTTTCGCATGCTTTCAAGTTGGGCTAAATTTTGAATTCGCTTGAATCGCAGACATTAGGGGCTCGCGAATAATAAATGTTAGACGGTGCTCCAAATTTTGGGGGATGCCGCAAGGTGCAAACTGCCTAATATAATAAAAAAGTCCACCGACGTTCCACTTTCAATGCAGATAAGTCTTTGAAAACGCAGTCCAATTCGTTGCAGGGATCAGAATGATGCCGAGATTGACTGTTTTCCTATTGACCGGTATATTCCGCCCCGAGAATAGGGTGATAGAGCTATGTCTACTTTCAGTGTGTGACACCAACCTACATCTCACTTTCTCTTCTATTTTGAACATCTTTCTGAACCTATTAAACTATTTTACTACCACCGACATGGTCCATCGAAGAAATTGCGAACAGGCACAGCACTAACAGTCTCTAAAACATGTTTATTCACACAACTGCCTGCAGAAATCTCTTGGGGTATTGTCAAAGGGCAGACAATGATTAAAAATGATCTCCTTCCTATACGTGAAAGCCAGACGAGGCGGCGTCTCACATCGTGTCTTGCCGTTGGAATCCGGTACAAGCTCTAGCCGCTGTCTGCGTGATTTGTGCACTTGATAACACTACAGCCTGTCATTTTCACGGGGACTCTTTCTACGCGCATGCAAAATTCAATGCGGTATACGACGCAGCGGCTGACGAAAACGCCGTCCCCCTGCTTTCAAACGAGAGCTCGCCGACTCGCCAAGATGGCCGGATGTGCCGGTCGCGTATCGGTATCGCGCACAAGGAGGTTATAAGTACTAGGAGGGGGCACGATGCAATATTGGTGAAGCCTAGTCATAAAAAGTTTAAACAATGTTGTGGCCAACTTGACCGTAGATCTCTCTGGCAATTGGTGCGCGTGACATTTCACGTGTGAGATGGATGGTTGAATGTATCACTCCGCGAGAGCCACAGACGCGGGCAACGCGATCGTCGTCCTTGTCGTCTGTTTCACATACCTTGAAAACGGATGTCCCAAAACATCGCTCGCGTTATAAAAAACGGGATTGTACTGTACCCAGTTGATGCACATAATGTTCAATGACTTAGGAAGCTTTCGGTTTGTTCGATTTTTGTCTAGGATCTATATTTTGCGAACGCAAAGCGGAAAATATGTTCTCCCCCCGAAACTTGGCGCTCTGGAAGGCCGCTTTCCCGCACGAAGGTTGGATCCAGTTCTGCGCACGTGACCACTCCTCCGCCAATACGGAGATGGTGGCGAAAGGAAAAGGAACGCGATACTCTGGCTCTACTCTAGCGACAGCCCCTCTCGCGCGGGCAAGAGGCGAAGTAAACTGCCACCGTCTGGCGTTTCGTGTTCGGCTGCTGAGGGTCACGTGGTGTGCCGCCGGCGCGTTTCTGGTTGCCGGTTCCGCCGGCTTGGTCTCGCCGGCGATTGACCATTCGAATTCGCCGTAACACGGCCGAGTTTGGTGAGAGTTCCTCGGAGAGCCGGAGTCGGACTCGCTTTTTTCGCGCAGTCCACGGTCAGTTTCGTCATCTTCGTTTTGCTTTGGAATGTTGTGAACCCTGCCCCACGCCGTAGTGGGTTGTCGAACATAAAGAGAAAATCATAGGATTTTTAAAGAGACACTGACACCCCCCAATTTTTTTTTTTTTTTCATTTTTCGCCAGGCGCTTCATTATGGTGTTGGAGGACTACCCAATTAATATTTTGCAACAGAGTAGCGTATATTTTTAATAAAGTCAAAAAACGCAACTGCTCGAGACTGAAACCGAAACCCGCGCACGGAGGTCGGAGAAGGGGAGAGGGGAGAGGGAGTGGCGGAAGTCACGTAGCTACACTCGACCGTGCGCTTTTTTTTTTCCCCCTCTGCGTAGCAGACGACATGCGTGGCGGCGTAGCGGGAACTGTTTGCCGTGCGATTCTTTTGCAGTTATGTTTGTTCCGCTCGCTGTTTTGTACTTCAAGATGAGTTGTTTAGTGCATTGAGGAGTTGGAAATGAGTAGTGAGTGCCCGTGGTGAATTTCCGTGATTGGCTCCGAAAAGAATACACCCAAGATGTTGCGTGAAGAGCGGGCTCACATGTCCTGCGTCCGAAAAAAAAGTGGCATTGTGCGACAGAGTTTCCGAAAGATCAACGGGATTGGGACCAATGGCTGGCTGCTATTCCTGCAAAAAATATTTACGGGCACCTCGGAAAGCGGACGCTACCTGATTTATATGCTCCTTGTATTTTGTGGAAAGTGATTACATTGAGTTCGCAGGTGTCAAGAAATAAATCCCATACCATTTAGTTCAGCGACGTTTCGTCCACAACATTTGTTTGTTATTTTTTTTAGTTTGTTTCTTCAGGTGATAATTGTAAAAAAAAAAAAAAAGAAATGTAAACATCGCAAAATGTTTGAAAAAAAAAAAAAGTACTATCACTGGGGATCGAGCCCGATCCTGCCGCGTGTGAAGCGAACGTCCTTCCACTGAGCTACTTGGGCAACTCAGCAATAATGCAGCCCGTAAACTGTAAGTTTGGAAGTTTGCTGCCGATTTTCCTCCAGCAAAAGCACTCCCGGGTCCAATTCGGCAAGCACCACGCATTGGCGACATTCGCACCTAGTAAAGAAATCGTACCCGTGCATATTCAACTCGAAGTACACACTCCGTGCTTGACGTTTGCACGAGCGATGTCTTCAGCCACGAGAAGGGAGCGACGGCTCGGCGACGTCTTCGTGCAAATCGGCTTGGTGGTCGGGCGTGTCGTACGGGATGAATACCAATTCTTTTGATCAGTCCCAAATTTCTCTTTTAAAGGCAGACAGAATTCGCCGGTACCGCGAGCGACAGTTCTGAAGTAGAGGTCCCACGCCCGTCGTCCGCTGCCATCGCCGTCCCCGCGAGTCCCATGATACGCGAAACGACGCACGCACAGAATGCTTCCGGTTGGGAAAAGACAAGCGCCGAAAGACTAGGACAAAGTAAGGAAACGACGACACAAGGCGCACACTCGCTTAGAGTTAGGGGAACATAAAAAAGAGCCCGTTGCAGAAGAAATGAACTGCAACAAAATGGTGGGTTGGGCCAGTTGGTTCATTATGGGAAGAGACAAGCGCCCGAAGACTACGACAAGTAAGGAAACGACGACACAAGCGAGTGTGCGCCTTGTGTCGTCGTTTCCTAACTTTGTACCTAGTCTTACGGCGCTTGTCTTTTCTCATAATGAACCAACTGGCCCAACTCACCATTTTGATGCTTCCGGTTCTCTGTGGAACTTTTTTTTTTTGTTCAATCAACGTATTTGCAGCTTTTTAGAAGCCACAAAAAATGGGTTTCATATTTTTTCTATTTTTAAAAGTGAGTGTGTGCCTTCAGTGACCAACGACTTTGATTAAATTTGGTGGTCGCGTCGAAACCTTAGAAAACGGCCCGTGACCACGGAAAAGAGAGTGAGAGAGACTCGAACCGGCCAGTTCTTGATCGGCGGTGTTCAGGCGGAAAGAAACCGAATTTCGAGCCGCAAATTGTGTTCTGGGTAGTTGGGCTCTCATACGTCTCGTACAACTAAAAACCTCGGCGAGCATAAATACCCTGTCAGTGTCCCTTTAATGCCTTGACAAAGCGGCGAAGCACAAAAAAGAAAAACAAAATATATATATATGAATTTGGAAAGGGAAAAGGGGAAAGAGAAGAATAGTAAAGTTTCGGTGAATGAAAGATCTGGTTACCGCGCTTGACTTTCGTGCGGAAGCCCAGGGTTCGATTCCTCGCAGCGGCGTGTCTTTTATTTATTCTTTCATTTTAGATTTCTGGTAAATTCGAGAACCTTGTTGAGTGTTCGAGGTCCGAATGTTCTACACGTCGAACATTCGACGCCGATTGTTCCAGAAGCCCACGCGTGTACATAAAGGGCTCCGCGTAGCAAGCCGCAGTCAGTCTCGCCTAGCGTTCGATCCTGCCATTACGCCGAATTCGACGCCCGCGACGCTCCGTGTTATCTTCTATTCCCTTTTTGTTTTGAGCACAAGTTCGCCCTATTAAACGTTCATTTATTCCTGTTTACTTATCGTTCTTTTCGTCACAACCCGTGACAATATCACAAACAAAACGATACTAATTGCTGCTTTAGTACTAGGACCGAGTAATATGCATAGAGTAATGTTTGCGATCAAACCCGACTAGATAACAAAACTAAATTAAGCATACTCGTATATTCATTCGGCTGCGCTTGTATCAGCTTGACTTCTCATTACCATGTTGCACTGCAAAAAGATTGATTTCGACTAATTATTTCCTAGACGAAATCGCATCTGTAACTTGGTAATAGTTCTTGCCAAGGGAAGGGAGAGGAGAAAGGCTAGGAACCGTCGACCCCCCCCCCCCCCCCCCCCTCCCTTTTTCACGGGATATTGAATAATTTCCGCGAATGGATGTGATCCTCATTTGAGGACAACATGCATTCCAGTAGTAAGGTAATATAATTTTTTGTGTTAAACATTATAATCATTTTGTAATCAAAATGATTAGAATAGTCGGGCTAGAGCACGTTAGCACTGTTATATTTTTTATTTTGGTATTACCATACTGAACAAAATACCTCGGCTTTAGAAATTGAACGTGAACGTATCACGATGCATTACACCCTTCCAAGCACTCTGGACAAACTGGGAAATCTCAACGCCCACAGGTGCGTCGCCCGTCTCACCAACTTCACAGACGACGTCATCTGTTCCCTGCCATTTTTCATCACTGCTGACGTCAAGGCCGTCTTCAGAGTCAACAGCCATGTCTAAGATTGCACCAATTTCTTCCCTTGTGAGGGAACAGTTCTGTCTCTACTTTTTTTTTTTTCATTCCGTCGAAAAGAGTGCAGAGCGATATAAAACTCGTGGGCGTACGAAATCGATGCGTTTTGAGGGCAAAACTGAAAAAGCGCGTGAAGCCAAATGAGGGCAGTGTCGCTGCATGGTGTCCCCATTTAAGGACAGATGAAGTGAGCGTCGACAAGACGAATGGAGACGGATCATATTTAGATTTTAATTGGAAATTATTCATTCATGGCTAGAACAATTTGAAAGTTATGTTTGTTTCATTGTTTCGGTCAAAACTTTACGGTAAAAAATTCTTTACTTTTACGAAGTGCTGCTTGGCTTTGCTATGAGTGAAGGAAGGAAGGAAGGAAGAACGTGTATTGAAAATCGTGAAATCAAGAGCCCTACACAAATCTACATCCTAACATTCAGGTTGTCTTCTCGTCTGTTGCCGGTAGCTGGAAGCCTGGCCGACCTTCAAAGAACTCACGCTGGAGGTGATGGTAATTGAAGCCGATGAGGAAAGATGCAGCGGAGCAGGCTCGGGGTGCCGGAGGGGAGCGGTAGCCTAGATCCCGAGCTCCCCCTCGGACACGTAGTTCAAAAGAGTTCACGGGATCCTGGCCCTCGGTCCTCGCCGCCATAAACCTTGCATGGTCTGTGGAGGTAAAGTAGTAAAGAAGTAAAGTAAAGGATGATGATGATGCTTGTGGCTATCCCCTTTGAAACGGGTGGTCACGTATGTCGTGTCCAAGCCAGTTTTGGTGGCGCCCTCCTGTGGTTCCCCTTTGTGACGTCATTACCTTGCAAACAACAAGTTCGATGGTGTTTGTTATTAGCATGGTGGAAGCTTGAAATCATTGCGCTCTCAAAGGAACACTGCCAACACCGTCAAAATTAAAGTTCTTTCATTCCTCTTATTTCCGTCGATGAAAATCCCCTTTCCGACGTCATAGTCAGCGTTCGGCCAATCGTGGAAGGCCGACCACAGCGACGCTTTCGGTCGCGCACGGGGCTATTCCTGCAGCCTTTTCTGAGCACGAGATACTTGCAATAGACCCATCCCAAAACTACTCCCTCTTCGGGCAGATCTGAAAACACTCCACAGTAAAATGCGCAAAAGACACCATTAATGTGGATGTGGCAAGGCTATTACTTGTATAATACTACTATATATAAGCGATCGGCTTTCGATTTTTATGGTATCTTTCGCACACGTAGATGTGCAGTATTTCAAACTCTGCCAGAGGAGGGCGTAATTTCGGGATGGGTCCCCTCCTATGGTTCCCCCTTGTGACGTCATTACCTTGCAAACAAGTTCGATGGTGTTTGTAAATAGCATGGTGGAAGCTTGAAATCGTTGCGCTCTCAAAGGAACAGTGCCAACACCGTCAAAATTAAAGTTCTTTCATTCCTTTTATTTCCGTCGATGATAAATCCTTTTCTGACGTCATAGTCAGCGTTCGGCCAATCGTGGAAAGCCAACCACAGCGACGCTTTCGGTCGCGCACGTCGCCAATAGACCTTTCCAAAAAAGGACACTTGGCAGGTTCCATTTTCAGTGTTCGTGCGTATGGCGCGTGATTTGCTCGCTTTCCGAAGCGACGAACGTGCGCGTTCTGGACTGTGATTTAACACGTGTGGACTGTGATTTTTGTAAACAGTGGAAACGTCTATAGACCTTTCGAAAAAAGAGCTTGTGTCCGGTGCCATCTTTAGTGTTCGTGCGTATAGCGCGTGCTTTGCTCGATTTCCAAAGCGACGAACACGCACGTGCTAAGCTGTGAAGATCGCACGCTGGCCGAGCGGCTCACCGGCCAGCTCGGCCACGCTCAACTAGCGCCCCAAAACGTTCGCTTAGGTTAGCCAAAGGCTCACATACTGACAAGCGTACGGTCCACCTTCCCTTACGGGGAAGCCACCCACCACGTTCTAAATAAATTGTTCTACTCACTAGCTTCCCAACGAACAAAAACACGTGCGGAAGGTGTTAGTCTCCAAAAATAGCAAAACATTAAAACGCACCAAAATATGGCAACGACCTTGAGGTGCCCCGTCTCAACTGGGCACCCCTCCCTAGATCCCTCCAGAGGGTGGCGGTGGCTTCTTCGCACGCTAAACAAACAATTCTCAATAGTCAACTGGTTGGCTTGCGAAAATCGAAAATGAAGCCATAGAAAATCGTTCAAATTCGTGACACCCGTCCTCGAGGTGCTTGTCACAAAACGGTTTGAAAGACACAGCAAGTTGGGCAGCAATCGCCGGGAGTCTGCTGCCTGCGAATGGTCGAAGCAATTTGGCGCGAAGGTTACGAGGCCGCTCGTGCAGGGGCGACATGAACCATGTTAAGGCCTGTTCACACATGCAGCGGAGCGCTACTAAGCATAGCGCTAACCTCGGGCTAAGCGCGTGCTGACCCAAGCGTTCACCAGCTTTGTTTCGCACCGCCAAAACTGTTGCTCGTGGCAGGCGATAAGTAGCTGACGGCACGTGAGGAGCGCTACATCAGCGCTTCGCTCCATGTGAGAACCGGCCTTTAAAATACCATTCGCGTCGTATCTAAACGAATTTAAGAAGTTATTCAGACCAAGCACCTTTGCTTTGGCACGGGTAAAACATTTCGCTCGTATAATGAAATGTGACTACATCTTGACAGGTCTTCGGGTTCCGGCGGAAAAACGCTGTTCTTAGGATCGCGTGGCGATACTTTGTCTTGTCTCTTTGACTTTTTAGTGCAAACAACGCTCTTTGCAAATGACCCGGTCTAAGGGACTTAGAACCAGTTACATAGCATGAATTGTTAACGTTACGCCCGTGATAATATTATATAACAGTATTCACATTTGAAACTGTCAGCCACTGAACAAAGTTCCGGTAATGCCACCACAGCGAACGACGTTTCTAGAATGCTCATTTGAAGACGATGAAAGAGGACTTCACACAAAAATGAGAAAATGGTTAAACTAAGGATTTAGGTTGAACAGGCGGCATGCTGGCCTTGCTAGTCTGACAAACCTACAAAACAAAATATACGAAAAAACATTTTCTTCTCACCCTTGCCTCCACTCAGCCTCCTTCCAAGGCGCGTCGCGTCGGAGAATCATCGCCGAGTAACGTTGCGTCCGACGACCCATGTTTTTTTTCTTTTTTTTTTGCAAAGTAACATTCCGAACACGTTGAAAAGATTGTTTTTCATTGAAATGGACCACAGGCGACCCTACAAAATATACTGCCGATGCAGCGCGGTACTTGTCCCACCTTCCTTCAGCGTGCCTCTGCCCTCAGGCGGAAGGTCACGTGGTGCGCTTTTTGTACTTGATTGGCTGAATGGCTCATTGAATGCAGCTGCGGTCCATCTTGAGGTATAACATTCGCGGACGCATAGGCCTCCGTGCCTAGAGTGGCAAAATCCGCTCCGACACTAGGACATTTCCGTAGCCAAGCGGCCAAGCGGTGCTTTGAAATCGCCGCCGCCGCTACCGCGCCGCCATATGGTCAATCCAAGAAACTAACTAAAGTTGAAGCTCTCCAGAAGCCTAAGAAGAGGAGGGAACTGAGCGAGATCGCTGGTCACGCGGTCTCTTTGTGTATCTGCTTTTGATAATGATGTATTTTATCACGTACGCAATAAAAACGAAATGAAAAATATATGACAGTATGTAGGATTAGTCTTGACAATATAAGAAAGCTATGCGCCCTACCTTTTCCCATTAAGAGCCATTATTGACACAATTGGCCCTGAACCGCTTTCGTTAAACCGGTAACCGCCACTTTAGATTATGGTTTCGTTCCGGTTCGGGTTCAATATGAAGCGTTCGATTTCGGTTTTGGTTTTGTACCGGTTCGGTCAAAAATTACGGTTTTGATCCGGTTTTCGGTTCGGGTTCGGGTTCGGTTCGACACCGTTCTTAGAACACCATGCCGCAAAGTAGAATGTAAAACCGTTTGCTGTAGTGTAAAAAAAAATAAAAAAAAAACGTCTGTATTAACATGTAGTCAAAAAGTGACCATGCCTTCATCGGATATTAGCAGTCGATTTCTTTGACACGATTCCGGACTCGTGGGCTGCCAACGTTTCCCGTTGTGAAAGCAAGCAGTCGTCCAAATAGACCTGCGAAAATCCCAAAAGGCCGCGCGCGAAGTCCTGTGCGCTCCTCTTTGTCCCCGCAGCTTCTACCACGTGACACTGCAGAGAGCTCGCCCCTCTGTCATCTGCTTCAACCGGTTGTACCTGGAGGTAGGAAGCTTCTGGAGGCGACATGAGACGAGCAGAGGTGATGCCGGTGGAGATTTCCGGTCTGGAGGGACACGCCCCCAACGATGACCAAAACCAAAATACGCTATTGGACAGAGTTGGGCACTTTTGGACGCTATTGGTCGAACTTAGGCAGCATCGGGGGCGTTCCCACAGACAGCAAGCTCTATTTCTGACTTCACTTGAGATGTTCTCGTTTGGCTGGCTTGAGCCGGTATGTCGCCTCTTCTTATTCCTACCTCCATGGGTTGTACATAACGTTCCCGGCATTCCTTTCGGCACCGCGGACGGCGCTGCACGCTTTGTGTCAAGGGAGAGATGTCAAATCAAAGTCAACCGACTGACTTTAATCGGAAGCGTATAAACCATTCGTAATTTGTATTTTCAACCGAACTTTTTTTACGCATCATAGGATGAGGCCTTAAAACTGATACATGTAAACGGCTCTGAAGGTAAGTTTGTGTCAGTCCTGGCTCACAGAGAGCGAGGAAGACCAAAGGGATACCCAAACAAGCGCCTCGGCAGGAAGGCTGTCGACGGAGCCGAGCAAGGAAACGGATGATGAATGTCCGAACCTATTGTAAGGACGACGACGGCGGTGGTGAGGTTCCTTCTTGCTGAGGTTGGGTCTGCGGCGCTATAAAAACGGGAAGAGACTCGGAGGGGGGAAAAAAAGCGCAGCTAGGACTGAAAAAAAAAAAAAAAAAAAAAAAAAAATTGACCCGTGTCCCTCGGTGAGGTCCTTTGTCTGAGCGCGGTCATTCATTCTTGAAGACAGGGTGATATGATCCCCCCCGCCTCCGCCCCCCGGCGCAATTTGGGCGATTTGCAGCCCAAGGCAACGAGAAACCGTCTTCGATCCGGGGGAACAATGAAGAGTCGAGAATGAAGTGTGTGGGCGCCGTTTGTCATACGCCAGTGTAAATGCCCCGACTCTGAAAATTCTATTGGCGTAGCGTATTCTCTCAATTTTTTTTTATTTCGTTTTTTTTTTATTTAGTTGCAATATATTTTGATTTTGAGATTTGCATAAATCTCAAAATCATAACGTTTGGAAACTTCTGAGCTTTGTATACAGTGAAACCCGTTTAGAACGAACCCACGTACAGCGAAATATTGTCGATATCGAACTCATGGAAAATTTAAATAAAAATGCATGTAAAAAGTACTTTTTATAACGAACGACAGATCGGCTATATCGAACCTTTTCCCCTGGGAGGACTTCCAAAAACGCTCAAACAAACGTCTTCTAGCTAGTTCCTCCCCCCCCCCCCCCAAAAAAAAAAAAAAGTAGGAAAGAAAGAAAATTCCAAAAGCGATTCCGGAAAGCACAAAAAAATTGAGCGCAAAGCGGTTGCTTACAAAGAGAAGCAATTCAGAGAAGAAAATAAGCTAAAAAAAAAAAACTGCACGCATACACACCAAAAACACACAAAAAAATTTTTTTAGCGCGTTGTCACAAGGCGGTAAGCGAAAAGATGAGAAAGAAAGGGAAGTTCTCGCCCATCGCGCCCTGTTTGACCTAAAGTAACTTTAGTTTGATCAAAAGAAAAAAGACCCCCCCCCCCCCCTTTCCCCCTCTTCGCCTTGCGCGCCACTTCGGGCTTGACACGCCAAGCCTTTAAAGGCAATAAGCCTATCGCATTTTAGATTCAAGAGCACCGTGTTCAATAGCACCCGTGTATAACGAACTCATCGTGGAAGTTCGTTGTAAATGGTTTTTGCTATATCGAACCATTTGCTATATCGAACTGATCGTAGCTTTTCCTGCCGTTCGTTATAAGCGGGTTTGACTGTATAGCGGTTATAGGATGGTAAAAAAAAAAAATAATATTTACGATAAACTACTTACAGTGGGAGTAAAGTTTCACTGCACGTCACATCCGTTCCTTTTAATACGTGTGAGTCAATTTATTCGCACAAATTGGCCTGGGTGTAAAGTAACCTATATTCGGTGACAAATTAGGGACCTTTTCTTCCTTTGATAGCGCTTCGTCGCACGCAAAAGTCACTAACCGGCAGTATGCAACGCCCTTCTACAAGTTCCTAACTTGTCATGGACTGTAGTTCTGAGCACAGCTTTCTTCGTACTCCAAACAAAGCCTTTGCTGAGCTTGAAGTTAAAGCACAGATCGGAGCGCCAATCTGCGCATCACGGCAGCGTGAGCGACGGTGAGGTCTTTCGTACAGGACGAACTCACTGTACATACAAGCGAGTCCGCGTTCGCTTACACCGGGTGTGCACCTGCAGCCTGCAGGTGCGCGAAAACCAGATTCGCGTCAGATAAAGCTTTTGCGCATGCGCCATGCCGACAGTAGTGCCACCACAGCGGCGTGACGTCAAAGCTATGCGAATCACAAAAGTTCCCGAAGACGTTGCGATTTCCGCTTTAAGGAAACTGGGTGTCTCAAAAAGAAATTGAGTGTTTTACTTTTTCACGGCAAAAATAAATTATGCATCGCCGCACGCTTATTCTCCGACCAAATGTAGACTTAGAGGTCCGAACCAGGCGCCAGAGTTTCAGCACGAACAGATATTTTATTCAAACGTTGTAAGGGGTTTTCTGAAAATTGCAATGGGAAAATGGCGCCCATTTGCGCCCGTCTTCGGTTTCTGGCGCCATAGAGCCTCAAGCATTCGGCAGCTCCGTCGGCCGCCATTCTCCCACTGAGAGTTTCTAAAAATCATGTATAACTTTTGAGTAAGGTGACGGTTATTGCTGAAACTTTGGCATCTAGTTCGGACCTTTAGCACTATATTTGGATATAAAATAAGCTATCGGCGATGCGTACCTTATTTGTGTGGTAAAAAAAAAAAAAAAATAAAACGTGCATTTTTGGGGGGACATTTTGTATATTTGTTCACCCGGCACAGGCATTGACCGGACCCACATTTTGTCGCTTAGATTGTGCCCGAACTGAGCAGTTACCTCCGCTCTAGTAGTAGTGATGAAAGGCTTTTTGCCTTTTTTATTCTAAAAAAGCGAGTCCTTGTGGAAAAACAAAACATGCAAACATAAAAATTTAGATGTCAACACCGATGTTTTTTTTTACGTGCTTATTTATCGTTTCATAATAGTGGCATAACCAGAGCACGATCCGGAGCGATGACATATTTATTTTAGTTTTATTTTTTGTCGATACTATTCGGTAGAGATGATCTTCTTGGTACTACGCTGCATTTTAACGAAAAATGTTTTTTCGGTCTAATTTACAAAACGCCGAGAGGACGAGCATTACGTGTTGCGTTATGTGAACAAATTAGAACTGTGTTTATTTTTTTTGTCAGTTTAAAAGGGCCTTTTTTCTTAAGGGATCCAAACTGAAGTCCGACTTTCATAACCCAAGTTAAGTGAGGACAGACCTTCAGCTTGCAAGCAGTTCATTTTCATTGTTCTTCGTATACCTGCTGCAGGAGGAGACATCATCCTCTGCGGCAAGCGAGTCTGCGGCTTCGTATACATGGATGCAACCGTAGCGCATCAAATCATGATAGCGCATCGAATCCACATGAAGAACTGCGTTTACTTAGATTCGCATCGACCGGTAATGGCACCTCGTAACGGGTGATTACAACTGAACCCTCATGAACTGTCGATCGTTTTCGGTTTGACCAGCATGTCGGGAGTGGCGAGCTCTTAAATCTTGAAGCTCTTCTTAGCCCTTCGAAGTAGCGAAAATGGCCAACATTGCTGCTTGTTCTCGGTTTTAACATTTCAGCAACTTTTCCTTCGAGTGATAACGACGCGGCCAGTTGCTGCCCTGGTTGGAGCCATGTTTGTCGTTCAGGACCTGCTTCCGACATGACGCAGAAATCCCGTGATTCATTGCGCGGGCCCTCGATTCGATTCCCTAATATTTGCATGGAAATCTTCATTCTGCTTGAAAAGAACAAATCGCCCACTTTAAGCGAATCGGATCGAATTCGGTTCGATGCACTTGAATCGATATTTGAGGTGTTTACATGGGCCTGCTCGATACGCTAACGCAATTAGATGCGCTACTGTCGTATCTGCGTAAATGCAGTCAGTGGTTTGCTGGATGCCTTCGTTCCCCAGTAGCCTGAAACATAATTGGACGTCTTTTTTTTTTAATGCGAAAGCATTAACTGCCGCATGGAGCGAGCCGACGTCATCAGCTTTGAAGCCGCGCCAAACGGCACCTTGAATCCTTTCTCCAAGTGAAGCCAGCTTCCAGCTATGAAACCACGCGAAAAGCCTAGCCAAACGGCACCTATACTCCGCCTCACTAAAACCCTGCGGTACGGCCAAAGCTGCAGGGGAGAGAGCGTATGCTAACCTGTTCAAGCGGAGGGAAAGGAGAACCGGGAGCTTCTGCAGGGACCTTTTGAAAAGGGTCTATTTGCAACTTTCAAGACCTATTAGCGGCGAGAAGTTTTGGCGGCGCCCCCCTGTGGTTCCCCCTTGTGACGTCATTACCTTGCAAACAACAAGTTCGATGGTGTTTGTTATTAGCATGGTGGAAGTTTGAAATCATTGCGCTCTCAAAGGAACACTGCCAACACCGTCAAAATTCAAGTTCTTTCATTCCTCTTATTTCCGTCGATGATAAATCCCCTTTCCGACGTCATAGTCAGCGTTCGGCCAATCGTGGAAGGCCGACCACAGCGACGCTTTCGGTCGCGCACGGGGCTATATAGGAGCGCGTTGGTGCATATCAAAATGGCTGTCATCTGGATGATCGTCGCCGAACAACAGTAAAAGGCGGGTCCTGTGACGCGTAATTAATTCTAGTTTTGCTTAATATGAGGGGTATTAGAGCCTTGCCTTATTGTTTTACGTCAGGAAGGTGTAGGCAAAGCCATTTATTATGAGGCCAATCATTCAGGAGCTAGGCAGCGCGATTCTCACAGCACGGTACCATCGCTGAAAGTTGCGAATTGTAGTTAAAAAGCCCCTGACACGCCAAAAAAATTTTTTTTCATGCTATGCGTTGAAATGGCATATCAGGACATTACAAAAAAATTGTTTCACTATAGAGTTGCGTAGTTTTTTTTTTTTTTTTTTATAAAAATAGAAATACGAGGCTTAATTCAAAGTTCCCGCCAGTGCACTGTGACGTAACAATGTACCGCAAGGTGTCGGGGCGGTCAGAAGGGAGGCTTCGCCAGAAGTCACGTGAGTTGTATCCCTCCTCGTGCTTACCGCGAGCGCGTGTAATATTTTTTTAAATATTTTTGTTATTCACCGCACGTCCACGAGCCCGGTTCACACAGTTGCGTTTGACTGCGTTTGACTGCGTTGCGGCAATGAGAAACCAGAACATCCCTGCTGCTTATATCGCGTGCCAAGATGATTCCTTGAATTGGATTCCACGCTTCATACGAAGAACAGATGTGCCGGTGACTCGCTTTCGGTACTCGACGCAACGCAGTCAAACGCACTCAAACGCAAGTGTCTGAACCGGCCTTAATCCAAGCAGAAAAGGTTTCTTTTATTTGCTTTTCATCGCTTAATGTTGCTGTAAAGGTAGAAGAAGCGGAGTCAGTGAATTGACGTGATCAACTACAATGCCTAGAAGGTGCTGTGTGAGGGACTGTCCCGGTATTTCAGCAACTGAAGAAAAGATCACACTGCATGCATTTCCGAAAGACATACAAGAGATGGACCGGTGGCTGACTGCGGTTCCCGCAGGACAGCTATTAGAATCCGTGGGTAGGCGATGGATAGGCTCGATGCACTTTAGTGATGAAGATTACAACCCAAGGCGAAGTTTACTAAAACTCACAGGTCTCTATGTGAAACCTCAACTGCAGGTCTAAGTTTCCTGCCCATCTCCCTGCAGCAGAAGCTCTCAAGAGGCTTGAATTCAGGCATAACGACGCATCGGTTGCATGTGCACCTAGTAAAAAAGGTTCTACTCATATTCTAGACAAAACACGTACTTTATGCTTGACGTTTATTTGTACTTGGTACACTCACCAGTTCGTATTCTTTAGACGGCAGGCATCTTCAGCCTGGAGAGTATCCGATGATTCAACGACCTCGGTGTCTGAACCTTCAGCAATGCGCGATCGGGCGTGTCGTATGCTAGCAATTCTAATTTCTGCGAGCGTTCTAATTTTTTTTTTTTTTTCAAACCTTGATAGCTTGTTTTGTGCCCAGTATAGCTCCGAATCATCGGACTGACGGCATGCACTCGTACACTGGCTTGTACTCGCAACGCTTTCATCATTGATCTCCATCACGTCGATCCACTGACTCTTCGTCCTCAACTTTTACAGCACGCAAACTAACCAACGGCGCAGCAATAAAAAGCTAGTGGAACTGAAACTTCGTTTTCTACGATCGGTCGTACAAAGAGCAGAAAAATAAAAAAAAAAGTTTTAGGCACGGTCGTGGAGAGCACGTGGAGTGAAACTGACGTGACTTCCGGCGAACCCACTTTTAGTGACGTAGGTCGATGCCTCCCTTCTGACCGCCCCGACACCTTGCGGTACACTGTTACGTCACAGTGCACTGGCGGGAATGAAAAAAACTACGCAACTTTACAGTTAAACATTTTTTTTGTAATGTCCTGATATGCCATTCTAACGCCTAGCATGATTTTTTTTTTTTTTTTTGCGTGTCAGAGGCCTTTTAAAGAACGCCAGTCTCCAATAAAGTAGTACGTTGCCGCTATGACTCTGCTTGCCTAAGCTATAACAATTGGCGACGAAGCGGATGAAGACAACGGGCAAGCGTCCGTTGCCCGAACCCCGAGGATGGCTTTGGGTGGTATCAACGAGTATCGTCTCAGCACCAAGGCTTCCTGGGACGAGTACGTAGAGCGACTCGCAATGTACTGCGTAGCCAACAGTCTGACTACGCCTGACCAGAAGCGCGCCGTCCTGCTGAGTTGCTGCGGAGAAGAAACGTCCTTAATCGTCACCTTGGTAAGGCCGATGAGACCGACAGCTGCAGACTATGCCACGTTAGTGACAGCGGTCAAGGCTCATCTGCACCCAAGACCATCGGAACTCCACGCAAGGTTCCTGTTCTACAAGCGCGACCAGCAGGCCGGCGAGACAGTTGCAGACTACGTGACAGCGCTTCGGAGATAGACAACTGCCACTTGAAATCATGATGCGAGACAGGTTCGTCTGCGGCATCGCGCCCGAGAGAGTGCAGCAACGGCTTTTGGCTGAATACAACTCGACGTTCGACGTAGCCTGCGACTTGGCCGTCACTGCAGAGGCAACGTCGCAGCAACAGCGAGACATCTGGAAGCAACGGCAACAGACCGGTAAAGTTGACTCTAATGGCGAAATTCAAGCGACAACGATGAAGCCTCAGAAGCAAGCAGACAGCGGAAACTGCCACCGTTGCACCGGTAAGCACAAATCTTTCCTGTGCAAACTTAAAGACGCCGTCTGCTACAAATGCCAGGAGAAGGGGCATATAGCAATGGCATGCCAAAGTAAGACCGCCACAGTAAAAAAAGGAAGGGACACAAAAAAGGGAGACAGCGTTTACGAAGTAGTTGAACTCTGTTCGATCTGCGAGCTGCACGTAACCGAAGAAAAGTTTCTAGTGCCAGTAAAGATAGAGTCAGAAGAAGTAATCATGGAAGTTGGCTCTGCAGCGTCTTGCTCTCTCGTGAGCGAAGAAACATTTTGCCAGATAGACGAGAGACTGATTCCCATCGAGAGCATACCCACCAAGTTGCTAACCTAGTCCAAAAAAAAAAAAAAAAAACATTGCCTACAGTTGGCAAAGCAATCGTAAGCGTCTTGTTTAAAAGACGCAAAGCTGTTTTGCCAATTATGATCGTGGCACAGCATGGAAGAAGCTTGATGGGACGAAACTTGTTTCGACCGCTAGGCATCGAGTTACACTGGCATCCGACACGTCAGCACGTCTGACGAAGCGCTAACAGCGCGGTTTTCCGAGGTTTTTTGCACCGATTTGCCCGGATTCAAGGGTGCTCCGATCCACATCGAGCTCAATTACGTGAAAACCCAAGTTTTTAAAGAGTCGGCCGGTGCCGTTCGCCTTTCGAGAGGATGTGACCAAGAAGTTAGACCGCCTGGAGAACTAAGGCATCCTGGAGCCGACCCAGTACTCCGACTGGGCCGCACCGCTCGTCATCGTGAGAAAGAAAAAATAAAATTTACGTCTGTGCCGTGATTATTGTAGCACAGTTAACAAGGCGGTTAAGGTAGGGTGACCATATTCCTCAAGGTAGAAAACGGGACATCCCAGCGGAAAGTTGGGGCGTATAAAAGTTTGAGATTGGGAGAAAAAAATTAATGACATTCTACATGCGTGCTATATCTACATGATTCTACATCCGTGCTATATCTAGTAACTAGAAAAAGATATTCCTACACACGCGTTTTCGCGAAAGAAAAGGTGCATGTGGGCAAAAACAGTGAAATGTTACTGTCTGGGAAAATATTTTCAATTACCTACGGTTATTTTTGTGAAATATACTTGTAACGAATCGGCATAGTTTCGGTTTGCTTCTACTCGCTTGGTGCCAATTTGGAACTATGTGCTCCTGCGAAAACGGGACATGATTCTATATTGGATAAAAAGACGGGACGGCAGAAAGGGACCACAAAAACGTTACTGTCCCGGCCAAAACGGGACGTCTGGTCACCCTAGGTTAAGGACAACGTCTATCCACTACCGACTGTCACCGAGTTGTTTGCCACTCTAGGGTCAAGTAAGATATTCACGAAACCAGACCTTGCCCAGGCCTATCAGCAGCTCGTACTTGATAACGAGTCATCAGAAGTCCTCACCGTGAAAACGCTGAAAGGGACTGTACAAGGTTCGCCGACTTCCTTTCGGTATATCTCTCGCACCAGTATTGTTCCAGCGTGTTGTAGACAGCTTACTATCAGGTATACCGGGAGTTGTCGTATATCTCGACGATATCGTTATCTCGGGCTCGACCGAGGCGGAGCACGATGATAGATTAAGAGCAGTCATGCAGTGGTTGCAAGACTCGCCTTTGCTTGTGAACAAAGACAAATGTGAGTTCTGTAAAACAAGCATAGAGTTCTCGGGTCACAGAATTGATTCCACTGGCATTAACCCAAGTGAAGAAAAAGTGACTGCAATCAAGAGCTCGCCGAGCCCAAAGAACAAAAAAGAACTGCAAGCTTTTTTGGAACTAGTCACTTTTTACAGCAGAATTCTTGAAGGAAACGCTGAAGTTGCCTGAGCATATCGCATCGCCTTCTAGACCAAGAAAGAAAATGGGCGTGGACGCAGGAGCATGAGAAACCGTACTGGAACCTAAAGGGGCCTCTCAGCTCAGACGCAGCGCTAGTACGCTACGACCCAGCGCGTCCACTGGTCTTGTCGTGTGACGCTTCACCGGTTGGTGTTGGTGCAGTTCTTTCTCACAAGAACGATGATGGTACAGAAGTTCCAATAGCTTATGCGTCACGGACATTGGGGAGAAGTGAGCGCAATCACGCTCAAATCGACAAAAAAAAAAAAAAGGCTTGCCGGTGTTTATGGTGTTAAGCACTTTCACCAGTATTTAGCGGGAAGATAATTCACGATCATGACCGATTATAAACCGCTTCTTGGGATTTTTGACACAGAGAAGCCAATGCCACAGATCCTGTCACCGAGGATGCTGCGGTGGAGCTTGCTGCTGGAAGCGTATGAGACAAGCTTGTGTTTCGACCAGAAATCGACAACACCATCGCAGACGGGTTAAGCCGCCTTCCAGCACCAAGCGATGTCGACGAGCCAGTTTCCACCAGGTGACGTACTCCTCCTCGAGGCCGTCGAGTATCCTCCACTGCAAGCAGTAGATATCGGAAAGCTGACAAAGCAAGACCCTACGCCGGCAGGAGTCAAGCAACGGATATTCCTGGGCTGGCCACAAGAAACCTTGGGAGGATCTTTTGCACCTTTTGAGGTGAGACGCACAAAACTTTTCTTGCATCGAGATTGTATTTTGTGGGAAAATAGGGTGGTCGTTCCCGAGCAAGCCACAAGGACGGTTCCACAATTTCTTCATGCCAACCACCCAGGAATGACAGCCATGAAAACGCCGGCCAGGGCGTACATTTGGTGGCATAAAACCGATCAAGCAACCGAGGAATTTGTACTCCATTGCCACCAGTGCCTGGAAAGCAGGCAGAGTGATTCCCAAAGCACCTGTTCACTGTTGGATAAAGCGAGAACAGCCCTGGAGCCGCCTGCCCGTAGATTTTGCTGAGCCTGTTCGAAGTCAAAGTTTTCTCATTGTGGCGGACGCATTTTCTAACTGGGCCGAAGTCGAGATTATGCCGTCCACGAAATCAGCTGCAGTGATTACGGCACTGAGGAAGCTATTCGCGACACATGGGTTGCCCGACGTAATTGTTTCGGACAACGGAACGGCCTTCAGAAGTGCAGAAATGAAAGAGTTCTTGAAATTTAATGCTGTCCGTTTCATCTACACAGCCCCGTACCGTCCTGCGTGCAATGGCAGGGCAGAAAGAATTGCGAGGGAAGTCAAGTCTGCCTTGAAGAAGCTAACTCAAGGCGACACACAGTGCAAGATTCCACATTTTTTTTATTTAAGCAGCACACGACACCTCACTCGGACACCGGGAAGCCTCCGGGAGAGTTGATGATTGGCCGGAGGCTGCGGTCTCCTTTGGACAGACTGCATTCTGACCTCCAGAGAGATCCAGGAGTGGATCAACCAAAGGTCAAGCGGGTCCACGTGGGCGACACCGTCTACGTCCGGAAGTTTGCACCGGGACCACGATGGAAAGCAGCAAAGGTTGTAGCAGTGACGTGACCAGTCTTCTACAAGGTCCAGCTGGGCAATCGAGAGGTTCATCGCCGCCATCGTGATCACCTCAGGAAGGCTTGGCTCGACTGGGATGACAACCTTGAAGCTGACGTTGACTACAACGTCCAGCTGCCACCAACGGCTGCGCCTGGACATGGAACACCAGAAGCATCTCCTGCCAGGCGAAACCCAGAAAGACCTGTTCCTCAGGTTGGACCATCGCCAGCGGCATCAGCCGGAGCAGCCGCTCGGAAGATCAGCACAAGAGCGACATCCAGTCATCTACTACGAAACTGTCCCACCTGAGGAGGAAGGGATGCAATATAGTGATCATTGTTGCATAATACAATAATTCCGTTGTTGCATGACGGGCAGGAGTGACCGGCGCGTGAACTCTAAGGTACGCGAGCTGAGCTCGTGCTCCTGTGATTCGGTCATCGGCAACCAGCCATCATCGTTGAAGAACACAAGTCTCCATTAAAGTATACGTTGCCGCTATGACTCTGCTTGCGTAAGACATAACAGTTTACCTAGCCAAAGTTCACAAAGGCTGTGGTGGGGAGAGCGCTTGGTAAACAGTTATTGGCGCCTGCGTTTTATCAAATGAAGCGAAGATTTCGCACTAAAAGGGTTATCTGAAACCAGGAACTCGTACACTGCCAAAGGTGTGATATTTAACTTACCGTACGGTGCTGAAACAAGTATCAACGGCATGAGAACTAAAACACGGTAACACATATGAACGCGAAGTGCTTTGAACCGCACTATTCAATAGTCCCTTGTATTATGAAGTTACTATATTGAAGGACAATTTTCTCTGGCAATTTAGAGAAAGCAAAGCTGGATGAAATACAATGATTTTTTTTTTCTAAAAAAATATACAAAATCGATCGTATATATTTGGTTCATATCATTTCTTTTATTTAATGATACGTCTTTGATTTAGACTGTGATATATATGACAAAATCATTTTGTATTTATGTGTTTTTTTTTAAAGTGACATGCTACAGGCGTGTCTACAGGTAATTCTGCCATTATGTTTTCAGCGAACGCTGTGTCTTTTATATCAAGTATGATGCGGCTTTATGACATTAGGTTTACCCGAGAAAGTAAACACCATGTATAACATATTAAATGTGTCTTGATATCGATGTTTGCATAAAGAACGTGACAAAACACTACATGATCGACGCACCATGTATTCACAATAAAGAAACCTAACTTTAAACCTAAAAAAAAAAAAAATGTGCCCCCATTGTAGAACACAAAGGCGGCAGGATCCACTGAATGGGAGCACGATGGCTCCAGTTCACAATGGTGGATTGACGACGAACGCTCTGCGCGTCGTCGCTATATTGCGACGTGTGGCCGGCGCCGCGATGGACGAGGAATGACTTTGAAAACTAATATTAACACAAGAAACAGTATTTACAATAATAAGAAATGAAAACTGCAGAGTACACAGAGCGAGAGAGAGAGAGAGAGAGAGCGAAGGTCGTGGAATGAATCGGGGCTCTGAAAAGCGTTCCGTCGGTTCCGCCAGCATAATGGATGTTTCTCCGTTTTCGCTGTCCACGCAGTTTCCCCAAAGCTGGGAGTCCGGAGCAGCCTGGATGTTAGTACTCGTTTTGGGAGTTAAAGTGTAACAGAAAAGAAGAGAAAAAAATACGCGATTTATTTGAACGAAATTGGGTTTCGTGGTGCACACTAGTCAATGGCTGGATGGGAAGGACAGGCCGTTTCTTTCCGATGTCCCGGACTTCTGCAAGCGCCCGTTGCCATCTATCGTGCCTTGTCGTGCGCGTGCCCGGCTGGAACTTACGAGAAGCGTTATTGTTGGAGCTAGGAAGCTCGCGCTGTAGAAGGGCAACTAAAAGGCACCCCTGACGTTCTTATCCTGGCAGGGACTATTGGCGACGTCCGTTATCGAAAGCGCCGCTTTGGTCGGCCTTCCACACTTGGTGGAATACTGAATATGACGTCAGAAAAGGTTTTCTTATCGACAGAGGTAATCTAAGAACATCAGTTTTGACGGTGTCGGCAGTGTTGGTTGCAGAGCGCAATGATTTCAATCTTCTATCTTGCTAATTACAAACACCATCCCACTTGTTGTTCACAAGGTAACGACGTCACTAGAGGGAACCATACGGGGGCGTCAGCAAAACATCTCGCCGCTAATACTCCGTTCACTCTTAAAGGGGTACGGAAACAAAAATTGAAATATTCAAATTTCCTTCGGAAATGGGTCAAGCATGACGGATAATAACCGTAATTCATAATCGCACGTTTGTATTTTGAACGATTGGCTATATTTTTCGTTCCAAACGGTGCACTCGAGCGAGCGCTCGAAGAGAAGCGAACGGAGGGCGCGATGCGTCATGGGATATCCGGCGCAAACAAAAACAACAAAAAAGACTCCCCACATCCGTGACGTGGCAAGACAGGCTTGGTTATGAGCTTTGCCGTTGGTGGCGTTGTCAGCGTTGTAGCGTTGTGGCGGAATCCGACCTTCTGCCACCTCTCCCACCGAAGAGGCGAACCGACTACACGAAGGTGTCCCACCTCTAGCGACAGCGCTGGGCTTCTCGACAACAAGCGAGAGAGCCGGTACTACTGAAGCCTTTTGGAAGACCATCGAGCAGACGAAAAGACGACTGGAGGATTGGTGGCGTCATACACAACACAGGGGGCGCTGAATTCACCCCCAGGCTTGGGCACGATTAATCGAGCCCGCCCGTTATAAAGGGAGCAGCCGCAGTATCATCATCATCATCATCGAGAGAGCCGGTACTACTGAAGCCTTTTGGAAGACCATCGAGCAGACGAAAAGACGACTGGAGGATTGGTGGCATCATACACAACACAGGGGGTGCTGAATTCACCCCCAGGCTTGGGCACGATTAATCGAGCTCGCCCGTTATAAAGGGAGCAGCCGCAGTATCATCATCATCATCATCATCATCATGGTGTCAATACCGTCAGCGCGTTACAACCGAGCCGTTGGAAGTGCCCGCGGGGTGACTGGCGTTTCACCTGTCGTGTGAGCGGCTTCGAAGTGTACAGCAAAGTCACACGAGCAACCCCGCGACGTGCCTCAACGAGTCCATCATGGCGTCTGGTTGACTTTCGCGCTTTCGCATTCTTGGATGGAACAGCGCGGATGAACAGTCACACTCACATGCACACAAGAAGCAAACAGACTCGCAGCGCTGACTTTCAACTCAGTTCTATATTTCTTCTCCCTCAAATCTTCAACTTCTTCACCTTTGCCGTTGGTGAGAACAATTTAAATTTTTACACACCAGAGACCAAATAGCCAATACACATTAAAAATAACTAATAATTAAATAAATCATGCAAAGACAACTAAAGAAAATAATACTAAAAAATCAAAAATTAAAAATTAAATTTAAAAAATAATAAAGCGAAAAATTTCTCATCACTATTGGTGCTTTGATGATATCTCTAGATAAACCAATTCCTTCTTTGACAAAGCTTCTTTGACAAAGCCAGGTTGGACAAACAATGTGTTAGTGTATCATCCGTAGCTTTGTCAAAGAAGGAATTGGTTTATCTAGAGATATCATCAAAGCACCAATAGTGATAAGAAATTTTTCGCTTTATTATTTTTTAAATTTATTTCTAAATTTTTAATTTTTAGTATTATTTTCTTTAGTTATCTTTGCATGATTTATTTAATTATTAGTTATTTTTAATGTGTATTGGCTATTTGGACTGTGGTGTGTAAAAATTTAAATTGTTCTCATTAACCCCCCATTCACACTGGAAGCGGATCCGCGTTCGCGAAGCGGTTGCAAACGCGGTTGTATAAAGATCTAGTGCAATTGCACGCGCATTTGATGTTATCAAATGCGCGTGCAATTGTGCTGAATCCTTATACAACCGCGTTCGCAACCGCTTTGCGAACGCGGATCCGCTTCCAGTGTGAATGAGCCCTAACGGCAAAGGTGAAGAAGTTGAAGATTTGAGGAAGAAGAAATATAGAACTGAGTTGAAAGTCAGCGCTGCGAGTCTGTTTGCTTCTTGTGTGCATGTGAGTGTGACTGTTCATCCGCGCTGTTCCATCCAAGCATGAATTACCAACTTGCCCAAGCATCCACATTATCAAGCTTTCGCATTCATCCGAAAAGGGGCAAACACGTTCAGGCCGAGGTGACTTTAAACAGTTGAGCGTACTTCCAAAGAGCGGCGCTGCTCCAGAGGAATCTGCTACGTCACGACTACGTAGCAGATTCCACAACGTTGCTAGACTACCTCCCAAATAGGCTCCGCATGCATCCACCAGGTGCACATTGGAAGATCGTTTATTTAGCTTTAAAATTAGTTTTCTTGTGCCTTTCAACGGAAGACTGGTGTTTTTGAGGTTAGGGTGCAACATGCAACACATTCGAGCAAGAAAATGAGCGCTGAAATTTCGTTTCCCTACCCCTTTAAAGGGCCCATGAAACGAATTTTGGGTTGGGATGAATGATTTTAAATTGGGACTTTACTAATCGCATATCGTTTAGTTGGCCAAAAGAAAGAGGCTAGAAAGTCAAAAGCCAGCTTTTCGGTACGAACATTTGAAAATATAGCGGACTATTTTGTACCTTCTTGCCTTCGAAAGCTCTCCGCCTTTTCACTATGATACATCCGCGGTTCCAAAAGCGCGTCACCGGCGCCAAACTGACGTCAGCAGAGCCCAGCTCACGCATTGGACACGAGAACTGCGTCACTCGGACGTATGCGCTCGTCAACAATCAATCCGTCGACGAATATTTGGATTCGCGTTCGTGGCCAATGAGTGCCCTGACGGAACTTATTGTCACTGGGGATTGACAAGTTCTATGGTGTGCATAAAAAGCACGTTGGAAGCTTGGAGTCATCGCACCGGTGATGAAGGAATGTCACGACCACGTGATTTCACAATTCGCATTTGAGTTGAGGATTAAAGCTAAGGAGGAAGAAGTAGGAAAATCGTTTCATGACCCCTTTAAGCTGAGACTGGAGCCAATGCCATAAGTACCAAAGCACGAGGTCGCTGCTTTTCAAAGTTCTTACACAAAGCGAGCACTCGTGCTAGTGACGCACGGCTCAAAGCTGGGAGCATGGGTTAGCTCGCGCTTGTAGCTTTGGTTGGCTTAAGGGTGAACAGAGTATACTACGGATTATCCACTGGCGTCCGTAGCTGAATCCGCGGCTGCTCAGCACAAGCTGAAGAAAGGACACTAAATATGGCGTCCTGTGAATACCCATCCTCTATCTGCTGTTCCGAGAAATTTGACTGGCATGCTTTCCAGCATATTTTTTTTTTCTCATAAAAGCAGCTTTGCATTTTAGTGAAAACCAATCCATTCTAGTATTAGTCCTAAATTACAAAGCACCTACACCCAAAAGTATCCATGGATGTAGTTGCGTTAAGGATTTTTGGTTTGTTTGTTCACCCGACTTGTAGATTGTAGAACCACAAATAACAAACTACATATTTGCCTTAGTGATAAGTTTAGATCGTTTGATCATTGTGTTCTTTAAAATTATTTTCACTTTTCACAACTCGTTCATTTCGTTCATCTCGTGCGTTTTTTATTCACAGACACACACAGGCACACACACACAGACACACACACACACAGACACACACACACACATGCACACACACACACACACACACGCACACGCACACAAAAGAAAAACGTACTATCGATTTTTTTTTTTACAAAAAGTGAATATTCCTTGTGCCGCAAAGAAGTACAGCTTGAGTACATAACTTTAGCATAAAAAAAGATATAGTTTTGGGTTTTCCGCTTGGTAGGCGGTCCGTTACACCCGCTCTAGCTGCAAGAATATGCCTTTCTCAAAAAGTTTTTGTTCACAGCACAAAAAAAAAAAGATCTTCTCCTTTGCACTTTATGCAGCCAACCAAGAGTCATTTTCCAGGGTAACCTAGTTTTACTCTCTTCTTCTTCCTCACCAGTATGTGCCACAAGTCTGCGAACCAAGGGGTCCGTCTTTGTAAATTCTGTCTTTTAATCGCGCGTAGAAGCTTCAGATTCACAGAAATGCGACCGCAATAAAGACGCCGGCCCCTGCGACAGGCGGCCCGGACAGCCAACTGATCCTCGTCACGTCGTCGTAAAGCCGCAGAAGGCATCGAGCCACTGACGCACGCGCATCATCGCCTGCTCACAAGAGGACGCCGAAAGTCCATCGGTCCTACGAGGACGACCAGCACCGCGTGCCTATGGCTCTCCCCCGTTCCCAGTTCCATTGTTGAGGGGTCGGGAATATTTCTTTGGTCGGCGCGGCCCTCCTCCAATTTGGGACGGCGTCGCCTGTCCGGGAGGGCCAGGTTCACGCGCCAGGGCGTCCGAATCCTGCGTAATGAAAGGCCGGTAGTCCGGATGGCCCCGCCGCCTGACTGGCCGCGAATGGGGAGTCAGGATGTCCGGCCGGCTCCGAGGTTCGAGCCGGGATGACCGTCTTGGCGGTCTCAGTGTTCTCGCCTGTCCTCATCGGCGCCCGCATCGCAAGGCGGGGTCCGGTGCTAGGACACCTCGATTTTGCTTCTTCTGGATCGTTCTCAGGTTTCTTCTCTACCTCGGTGAAGTGTGTATAGGTGTGAGGCCTTTCTTGGGGCGTCCTGCGATCCCTGTGATGGTGGCCGGAAACAAGCGGAGACAGTAGGAATATTAGAAAACCTCTACGCGGCTCTATGACAAGGTCGCGCAATGAAACGTTTGCGCAACTCAGTTTTGAAGGTACAGACAACTAAAAAATGCTGGCCAAACCTTCAAGCATCGTCAGCTATTTTGTTGCGTGTTTTTGTGTATACCTTACTTTGTTCGAAAGTATTTAAAGTTATAATTTGTAGACGAGCATCAGAAATGTCAGTTGTTTTAAATACTTTGAGTGGATGTAGAACAAACGAACACAGTCTCCACTCGGGGGCAACTTTCTGGGGCAATGCAATCAAAGGAAGTGAAACCCTTGTGCTCGCGAATTTTGGGGGCGCCGATGAAAGGTATGCACGCGCACTGTTTCCTCTTCGGGAATCGACCACAAAGTCTTGCCCGAGGAGAGTTAGTTATTACATTCTTGTTCTTTTTTTTATAGAAACAAAAATCAAGATTTTGATCACTTTTTACACTGACTGTAAACAATGTTCTACCATGATTTTCGAGAATAATTTCCAAGGTCGGCTGCCTTCCATTTAGGTGCAATCGTGAGCTAGCAAAAACGATAATTTGAAGCCGTTTGTGCACCGTCATTGCAATTGTGCCAAAGTCATTTGGACCAACTTTAGAAATGTTCGCTTCAAGCACAAGTAAGCTTAAATCATTTTTTGCGCACACTCCACACCGTTAAAAACGACACGTATATCATAGCCCCTATGCACACAAGACTACGCATATACACGCACTAAAAAGAAGCATCGGACAACGAGTAAATACTATATTAGCGCGCTCACTCTTTGGCTCCGGCCGTAACGGAAGCTCATCACGCATTGTCCCCTCAAAGAGAGACGTTGTCCCTCGCTCACCCTCCGCGCCACAGCATGCACAAGCACGAGCCTGGCCTCTTGTCAAGCGCGATATTCGCGCCAAGAGCGAAGCGCGCGCGAGGAAGAGCCAGGCAGCGTCCTCCTCGCCCTCGAGGCGAGTGTTTGCACGCGATCGAAAATTCCGTTTGAGAGAAAAGAAGCCGGAACCGCGTCGTCGTCATTGTGGGCACCCCGGGCCCAGAATCAGAGCCGATAAAACGGGCTTTTGTCCGGCGTCTCCGCATTGAGCTAGCTCCCCCTCCCCAATCAATTGGCGTTATGAAAGGCCGCCCGAAAACCCTTCTCCCCCGGCTCGCGCCACGCGAAGCTGCCGGGGCCTCGCGTTGGCAAAGACAAAAGGGGCGCCGGGAACAATGGTCGCTGCCGAATGAAGCTCCCCTACACTCCGTTTCGGCATCAGATGACAAAGAGCGAATGTTATGCGGCCCCCCACGAGCCAATCGGGGGAACGGAGCAAAAGAGCTACAGGAGTGCATTCGGACAATACGGTGTCACGTGTCCCGATCAAGCGCTTTGATTGGCTCGCTGGGGGCCGTAGGTTTCGCTGCGTACCAGGTTATGACGTAAGGAAGAATTCGTTTTCGGTAGTTCTTTTGGCATCACTTGGCAAGGAAAGAACGCTGCAGGCTTCACGAGCCAATCAGGGGGCCTGGGCAGTGCACATGAGAGCCTTCCGCAGGAGGATGCGTTGTCACGTGGTCTGATCCGATTCCCTGATTGGCTCGCCGTTGCCGTAGCTTCCAGTGTTCCACAACTTAAGGAGTAAGGGAACATAAACGGGGTTAGCCTCCAGCTTCCTCCTCTTGGCAAGCTTGCCCGCGAGGTTACGCAGACGCCTGCACGTTGCCGGCTTTTAGTTCCTGCCCCTAGTTCATTTGGAACTACGGTTAGATTCCTGTATGCTGCTGTGATGAACGAGATTCACCAAGCCGCCCAAGGTTGATTGCGACAATCGAAATGTAAGAGACACTTTACAGAACCAGATTAACAGAGTCCATTCAACAATTTTCCTACTTTCAGTAATTACCGTTTAGAATTACTCCTTGGTAGTCACAACATATGAAACACAAGTCACATCTATTCTTCATTTTCGTTACCTCCTCGCACACGTAAAAGTAATTGTGTTGTCTGTATGTTTATAAAGCCGGAAGTTAGTCAGCCTCAAGGGGCATCTGGTGTCTCAGCTGTAGATGAGCAACTTAGCCAGTGTAGTGCAACCGATAGCATGGGATCTTTAACGTGAACCACGCGGTAGTGATACACTACCGCACGCTGGTACGATACTCATCCAGATCGGAACGGGCAGGGGTGAGATTGAACCCAGGATCCCTGGGCCCTGCGGCGCGAGCTTTCGCTCCACGTGCTCTGAGCTGGTGTGCGCTCCAGTGACTTTAGTGTGCGCTATAGCCCACTCGGCCACCCTCATGAGTAGCGGTCACTCCCTCAGCTCGCAGCCAAAACAAGCGTCCACGTTATCTGTATTCGGTTATATGCCGTCAATGTTTATCATTGCCACGTGCTGGGCTTGGCAAAGCTCAGGGCACACGCTAAGTTCCACAGTTTTTGAAGGTTCGTCTATTCCCGTCATTGCTGCGATTTGGCACGAGCCACTACCCGAATGCATATCGAGGCATTGATTGTACCGAGCCAACGCCTCCTGTATACTCTATGCTTGTCGGACGGAGGAAAATACAATAGGTGCCGCCGTCCGAGAAGTTGCGCGCCGCCGCCGCCGTTTCTTCAGGGTGGGGGCGCCACCTTCGTTGGGACAGGACAGAGCCGTATGTAGAGAGAGTTGGCCATTCCTTGTGAAGTATAGGAGGCAAAGGAGGAGGCGCCATTGGCCGAAAGCGGGCTGGGCGTCTTCGAGAGCATCTTCACAAATTCGAGTGTGGCCAACCAGAAGCCGGAAATAATTCCCTGGCGGTGGTCGCGAGAAACGAAATTAATAAGTGCGTCGAAGTGACTCTCGGTGACTGAAAATATGGTGCACGTGATATATTTCAATCACGGTCATCCAAAATCGTGGTGTAAAAGCGCGACTAGCAGAACGATCGACATAATCCGTACGCCAGGCGCCTAGGGCGAGTAATCTGCCGTCCGAGCGGGCACACTTCGTCCGAGCAAAACATAGTTCCAGCGGCACATTCTTTCCTTATATCTTTTTGCATGATCATGATCGAAACATCATGTGCACCACATTTGCAACCATGAAGAGTTACTACAGCTTACCTTTATGCTCTTATCAAAACTGTTTCTCACTACCACCGCTAAGGGATTCTTTTCGGTGTCTGCTTGGCCAAGGGATCATGCCAAACCCTCTATCTGCGTCTGGTGCACGCCCTGGCTCTACCCGCGCCTCCCACTGACAATACTCTTCCTATGCACGACTCTGGGGTAGGATGGAGGGCATAGATCGAAGAGAGGGTCCATCTCAAAGCATGGAAGCGTTTGGAATCTAATGGCGCACACCTCCTGCGGCAATCGGTCGCAAGTGCGCATCTGCTGCTCTTGCCCCAGAGAGCCTATATTACAGAGTTTCGTATTGGTCGATCGAGGTCACGTGGTTTATGGGTCGCGTTTGCAATACGAGGTGCGAGGAGGTGCCGAAAAAAGCGTTGATCGTCTGTAAACGTCTCCGCCTTGCGTTCTGATTTCCTCCTCGACACGCAAAAAAGCAGCGCATACGCACTTGAGATCAATCTCTGCAGGAGGTGTCCGCCGTTAAATTGCAAACGCTCTTTGTGGTCTGAGATAGGCACTACCTTCAAAAGGCGTTCTGATGTAGTTTTTACGTTTATGCAATCAAAGAACAGGTTTAAAGGGGCGAGGCAACAATTTTTGTACTTTGCGCAAATACCGCTTAGAACGGATCCCTGACGTTAATGACCCATGAAACACGCGTTCGTTTTTCACCCCACGCAATAGAAGTCCCAGTAACAAATTAAATAAAAACGAGCAGCGTTCACCCCCCCAACTTGCCGCCAGAACAAGCGGCCACCTGACCTGGAGCCGATTATTAGCGCCGAGATGTTTCGGTGGCGCCCTCTTATGGTTTCCCTCCGTGACGTCACGACTGGGATTTGCCTCGCCATGACGTCACCAGTTGTTATTCTGGCTACTTACGTTTGGGTGCGACGACGAATTCGATGGTGTCTTTAAAAAGCACAGTAGAAGCTAGGAGCCATCGCAATCCGAAACTAACACCGTCAAAGTTGAAAATCTGACAGTGCTCATATGCCCATGGTTTGGCCAATCGTGGAAAGCTGACCACAGCGACGCTTTTGGCCGCGCACATCGCTAATAGCCGCCAATGTTGATCATAGCCACGCACTTGGGTTGGCAAAGCACAGGACACGTGCTGAGTTCCAGACATTGTTATGGCTCGGCTATTGTCGTCGTTGCAGCGATTGGACACGGGCCACTACCCGAATGCTTCTCGAGCTAGTAATTATCACGAGCCCAAATCGAGTGCCCACGCAATGCTCGGGTCCAATCTATAAACAGCATTCAAATATCGTCATATGGGTGTACTGAGATCCCTACTTTACGTCATCAAATTTTGCAAAGGAGAGATTGAATGAAAATGATCGCTTTTGTCTCTGAAAGTACACCGCAACAAAGGAGTTTCGTTTTCCAGTGGCGTTGAGTGCGAGTAGAGTAACTGTATAGGCTCTGCCTTTTCCTTTCGCCGCCATCTCCGTATTGGCGGAGGAGTGGTCACGTGGGCAGAAGTGGAGCGACCTTCGTGCGGGAAAGCGGCCTTTCAGAGCGCCGAGTTTCGGGTGAACATATTTTCCGCTTTGCGTTCGAAAAATATAAATCCTAGACTAAAATTGAACGAGCCGAAGGCTTCCTAAGTCATTGAACATTATGTGCGTCAACTGGGTACAGTAGACTCCTGTTTTTTATAACGCGAGCGATGTTTTTGGACATCCGTTTTCAAGGTATGTGAAGCAGACGACACGGACGACGATCGCGTTGCTCGCGTCTGCGGCTCTCGCGGAGTGATACGCGATACGCGACCGGCACATCCGGCCATCTTGGCGAGTAGGCGAGCTCTCGTTCGAAAGCGAGGGGACGGCTTTTTCGTTAGCCGCTGCGTCATTTACCGCAATGAAATTTGCATGCGCGTAAAAGAGCCCCGTGAAAATGACAGGCTGCTGTGTTACGAAGTGCACGAATCGAGCGGACAGCGACAAGAGCTTGTACCGGATTCCGACGGCGAGACACTCGAATTCGCAAAATGGCAAGAACTTTAGATAAAAAAGAAAAAAAAAAGTTGTGCACAATTTTAGCATGAATGTGCGGGTGCTCGACTTTACTCAGATTCGCATATATTTGGGACGCACGACGGTAAAGCACTGCTCACTCTACCAAAAACCAAATAAACTGTCTGCTAAAAAAGAAAAGAAAGTCACAGGTTGAGCAGCGGCAGCCGCTCTTCGATTAAACACAAGGGGAAAATAAGGAGGCCTGCGTTCTTTTGCCTCTTGCGATCGCTCGAGGGAAAAGGTCCTCCAAAAGTTGGGCAGACAGCGGGCTCACGATGCTATATGCGCCCCGGCAACCACGACTTGACGACTTCACTTCACACGCGACCCGCGGGACCCGCGGGTGCGATTTCTGCGATCGAGAGGGAAACAGGAAACGACGGGACAACGATCACGCACATGCACGGCTCGTCGTCGCACGCCGCACTATTTTCCTTCCGCAGCGCGCCGCAGTACGCCACAGCACGCCGCCTCGCGTCTGCGCCTTCGTGCCCCTGCAAAAACCGACCGTGGCTTCCCGCAGTGCTTGGCTCCAGAATGGCACCATTGCGGTACTCTGCTCCGCAAGCGGAGCATATACAGTTACTCTAAGTGCGAGCAACCTTGAGTCCCCCTAGTGCCAGTAAGCTCGTGTAAAGTGAAAAACATTCCAATTGAATATCGTTGCACCGCCCCTTTAACTGCGACTGGGATGATATAGAAATACTCCAATTAAAGTTTGTTATTTATATAATAATGCCATACGTAACCCATATGTTTAATTTTTGCTTTTCGTCTGGAGTATTTCCTACGGCGATGCAGGTGGCGAAAGTGTCTGTCGTTCGCAAGAAAGGAGATGAAAATAATTTCAGCAATTATCGACCAATTTCAATCCTCCCTTTATTTTCTAAAAGTCTCGAAAGAATAGTACGGTCTCGTCTCGTGCAATTTGCGAATAAGCACGATTTACTCTCATCTTCGCAGTTTGGTTTCAGAAAAAAACAAAAAGAAAAAAAAAAAAAAACGTTCTACAGAATTAGCCCTCTTGTCGCAGAAAGAATATTAGTATATTAGAAAATTTTGAAGAAAAAGAACGGTTGCAGGCGTATTCGTAGATTTCACTAAAGCCTAATTGATTTTGTGTATCAAAACATTGTGCTTTGCAAACTCGAATGTTATGGTATTCGACGGTTGCTGTTATCACTCCTAAGTTTATACTTGAGTTACCGCTTTCAGTATGTCAACATTAGTGGTAATTCTTGCGGTAAAGGACGTATTATTTCAGGGGTTCCACAGGGAAGTATTTTAGGGCCCCTTCTTTTTAACCTGTTCACCGGGTGCTCCATTTTAATTCGAACAGATTTATTACAAAACATTCGTAAAAGATGCACTAATACGGTTTGTGCAGATGAGTTATACGGCCAGGGGGACATTATGTGCGGGGCTAATGTTTGCGATCAGTAGGCTAATTAATTAATATTCGTCAATTAACTTTTAATAAGTGAAAATAGACATATGGTTTCAATTAGAAACTTACTGAGCATCATTGAAAACCACTAAATAACTCTTTTTAGAATAGTGATTTTCTATGACACTCAGTAAGTTTCTAATTGAAACGTCATATGTATATTTTCAGTAATTAAGAAGGTATTAAGGATTTTTAATTAATTAGCCTACTTATCACAAAAATTAGCCGCCCACATAAAGTCCCCCAGGCCGTACAACTCACCTGCACAAACGGTATTAGTGCATCTTTTACGAATGTTTTGTAAAAAGTCTGTTCGAATTAAAACGGAACACCCCGTATAAATGATATTGTGAATATTGACCCTGTTGCCAAATTTGTAATTTATGCGGACGACACTACACCCGTTTTCACCTCAAGAACCGTAGTAAAACAAGTCCGGCTCCCCGCGGAGTATTACTAATTTTCCCTTTTATGAGGAGAATTAAGATATATGTAGGTGCCATTTAGATTAGATATGTGTTATCTAATCAAGGCGTATACGTTTCAAACGCCAAAAGCATCGCTTCTTCCTCCGACAACCAAATGTTGTAAGAACTACTTCGCCCGGCGTATGAACAATGCGCAAAACGTCCTTTTTTCTTGAGGTGAAAACGAGTATAGTATATTTCTTTCCTCTTTAAACAGCGATGATTTTGTGGATGCGGTTAATTTTACTTTGTCAAGTTTGGCGACTTGGGCGAGGGAGGGTGGACTTGAGTATTAACACTGAAAAGACAAAAGCTACTTTTTTTCGTCCGAAAAATAAACAAATTTCCATGTCGAGGCCTGTGGATTTTGGCTCAAGTCCGATGAAGGTCGTAAATAATTTTAAAACACGCGGTGTTATTTTTTTGTTTTGTTTTCTCAAAATATGTCATGGGATAGCAATGTAAATTATTTGGTTTCCAAATTGTCACGTGTTGTTGGTTTAACATACCGCCACAGCCAAATTCTACCAGTTCGCGTGAAAATAATTATTTACAATGCTTTGTTTTATTTGCGCCTTGCAACCTTGTTTGGAGAACAATCACGGCATCCAGCCTGAACAAAATTTGCCTGCTTAAAAAAAAGAAAGATGTTGCGAGCCATCTTTAACGCGCCTTATGACTCTGACACTGAGACCATGTTTTGTAATTTGTAAAAGTAAAAAAAAAATTCATAACCTATCTGAATATAGACTTCTAATCACCATTAATAGCGAAAACAGAAAAGAAATTGTTCTTTTAAACGAGGGAGCTGCATTATAAAAAAACATAATGCAGCTTACTCGACCCGCCAGAATGAATTTTGGAATGTTCCCAGATGCAGTTCAAATTATGGGCATCAAATGTTTCGTTATTTCATTGCTAAGCTTCTAAACAGCTTTGGAGAAAAAAAAAATAGAAATCTAGAAACAATATCTTCCAAAGAGTTGCGCAGCACCTTTTTAGATTTAAACTTTGTTTGTTTCTGATTCCATTTGCTAATGTCTAATTCTCTGTATATGACTGTTCTTTGTTTTCATTGTACGAAAACTCTTTGTTCAATGTCTGCCGATGGGGCTGAGGGTCAGTCAAGCTTCTTGTTGAAGCTTTTTCCCGTTTGCTGCACCATTTAATTCCTTAAATGAAATAAAGATTATATTATTAATAATAATATTATTATTATTATTATTAATTAACCTCTCAACGTGGGCAGCGCCATCTCGCGGCACACGCGGGTGTTAGAAGAGGATGTGGAATTAAGAAACGCGACGGCCTTGCGGAGCGCTTCCGACAGGCATTGAGTGTGCAGAAGGTGTGGCACGAGTCCAAATTGAATGTTAACGCAGTGCTCGTTTCCACTGTATGAGCCGCGAGTTTAAATATCGTCATCGCGGTCATCGCAAAGCTTGATGACGAATCCCGGGGATCGCACTGTTGTCAACGCCAACAATGGGATCTCCATAACTTCATCATCGAGTTTTGCGAAGAAACTGAAAGAAAACGTCCGCTTTCATTCTTCAAATGACGTGGCGACGAGGAAGCTTTTTGGTCGCTGGCGTTGCGTGCGAGTGTACTTGGATCCCACTAGTGCCAGTAAGCTTGTGTAAATTGAGAAAGATTTTTACCCAGTATCGTTGCACTCCCCTTTAAAGGAAGACACTGGCATTTTTGTCATGACCCCCAATTCGCCTAAACAATCTTTAACACATCGACAAACATCACTGAAATAGTAACCAAAATATTAGGAAAAGTTTTTTTGTGAAGTTGTTGAGTTTTTAATTTGAGTCTTCACCGTCTTTTTGTTTTTCAAACTGAAAGTCTCTACCGGCAACAATAAAAAAGATACGACAGTGGCAGGCGGGGGTTCACTCCTTGGAAGGGAAATTTGTTTCCAACTATAATAACAAGAAGTTTATTTGGTGTGTTAAATGAATGTGCTTTGGAAGCTTACTCAAGCCCTCGCTCAGCAGCGCGAAACAAATGCACGGCATTTTTAAATTGCCCGCTCGACATGCCAGCCTCCCTGCTAGTGACATCACGGCACGGAAAAGCTCAGCAGGTATATATGAATAGATTAACGCTACGCGCACGACGTCTTGCACATCGACCGGAAATGGCTATACGCACGACGCGGAGAGCTCACTGGGCTCACACCATTTAGTGGTGGATTTTGGGTCCCTATTATTTCGTCGAAACACGAATCATGGAAACGCGTTTCGTGGACTCTTCGTGGACACACGTTTTATAAACACACGTTTCATCGACACTGTGGTGTTTCGTCGAAACTCGTTTCGTGGGTACATGCTCCTGCGACGCTTTCGTCAACACAGTGAGGCGTGTTTACTCAAGCCTCGCTTCTCTCCTCTTTCTTGCCCACTAAACCATGCGATCGCGGTGCACGACGTAGTGCGCGTAGCGTTTTTCACTTGAATATTGCTTTCGGCATCGTCTTCATTTGCCGATTTCACAAAAACTATTTTGAAGTTATAAAGTAAAGAGGATTCCGTAAAGGGTAAAGGCCATGTATCGAGTAAATGTAGTTAGTATGGGTGTCTCAAAGATTCTCGCAGTACCCCTGTAAGCAACATTGGCGGTCGCCATGTATTGGGAATTGCTTCCAGCGCGAAGTGTGCGATTGAACCAGAGTCTACACCACTGACGAAGCACTGGTGTTTGATACACGCTCAGAGTGCGTGCCCAAAAGCCAAAAAACTGGCGGCCTCGAATAACTGGCGCTGATACTGGATCATATGGACGTTTGAAACGGCCTAGCAAATGTTTACGCTGTGTTAAGTCTGCAAGGAGGAAGCTGAGACACCGGGGAGTCTGCTGCTTTTCCGTGAGCACCTTCTGCCAGCAATGTTGCAGCATTGCCGACTCCACCTCGAGACGATGCTGTTAGCGGATGCTCGGGGTTTTACGATGACACCAGCAGGTGTTATAAAGAAGTGCCATGATGATTACGATGGCGTTAGTGTTAGGAAGAACTGTGATGATAGGTGATTGGCGTTAGTGTCATAAGATAGTGTCATGATTACGATGGCGTTAACGATTCGAAGCCAGTGCGAGCTGCAGCATGCCGCGCCATTCGCACTACACTAGCGTGGTAGAACAGCGGTTCGCCCGTCACCATTGTCTGTAAAGGCCCGTTCACACTCTTGCGACCTCTTAAACCTGGGTTCCTTAAAACTTCTTAAACCAGAGGACACACTGGCATTGTGGCGCCATCTATGCTGTGACCCTGGAACTGCATTTCACAAGAGCGAAGGTTTTGCGGGATTTCCGAGGTCAAATGTGCGTAATACCCATAGAAAGGCTCGTTTATAACATTGACAAAAGTTTTTCGAGCCAAGAAAGAAAGGATAATGCGCGAGAGAAATAAAAAAAATATGCCGGACCGCCGAGTTTACACTGCTACCCAATAGATGGCGCCAGTGTGTCCTCTAGTTTAAGACGTTTTAAGGAACCCAGGTTTAAGAGGTCGCAAGAGTGTGAACGGGCCTTAAAGGACTAAGGTAAAACTTGGAACACTGGTGGCGGAAGATTTGTGGCGAGGAACGATAGTTTTAGGGGCGAAGCTCCTTAGGGGCTAGCCATGCCCGTCCGTCCGGCGTCCGGTGCTCGTGCTCCTGCTCATGAGCTCACGTGCTCGTGTAGGGCAAAAAAAATGGCAAAAAAAAAGAAAAAAAAATGTTTGCGCAGTCGACAGGATTCGAACCTGTGCGGGGAGACCCCAATGGATTTCTAGTCCATCGCCTTAACCACTCGGCCACGACTGCGGGACGAGTAGGGGACTCTGAGATGTGGTAGTAATTCAAGAGCTGGGGATGTCATGGATGAAACGTTGCATGTAACCGCTCAACGTCTATACAGGAAAGGGCGCAGCGGTCAAATGCGTATATAATCGCATTAAACATTGCATGCATTGGCTCAACGTTTATAGACGAGAGGGCGCTGCGGTCAAATGCTCAAATGCGTATATAACCACGTTCCATACCACACATTCTCTTTCTGACATGGAAGAAAACGAACGAAAGGCTCGGCATGCTGCGGCTCAGCGTCTACGCAGACAAGCACCACCAGAGCTTCGCCCCAATCAACATTTTTCTTTCACCTTTCGCTGAAATTCTGGAAATTTCCTTGATAATTTCGGAACATATATTTCGCGTTGTTGTCTAGAGCGTTTTCTGCAACACAATTTGTATAAAATAAGTCGTGACTGGCAGCATCGATTAAGACACTCTTCCGTCGCCGTCGTAGAATGTAGTACAATGTCCATTTTGTTTTAGCTGCAGGCACAACATGCGCCTCATTAAACGTTTGCTTTTAGTTCAACATTCATCTGTTTTTCATTTTTTTTGTTTCTTTTTTTTGTGAAAATAAAACAGCCTTCTTCGCGTTTCTTCTGGCGTTCTTGTTATTTATCGTTATTTTCTTATTTCCGTTTTTTCCGGTGTTTCTCTGTCTTGCGAGTATACCGGTAAATCTAGAAGTTCGCTTTTTATGTAAACCTTAAGATAATATATGGCACATAAATGCTATCCTTGAGCATCTATTGTGGTTTCCAATTCTCGATACCTTCGTTGATTTTTGGCCTGTTCTTCCATAAACACGAACCTACAAACGTATGCTGTGCGTTGGATATTCCTGCTCATCCGTCATCTTTCCACCTGATCAACCTCACCGCGACATCGTGCCCCGAAATACGATCAGGGAGTTCCAAGCGACCGACACCAACTCGGCTGCCATATGCATTCGATTTCGCGACTTGGCGTAAACTTCCACGAGCTTCGCATCGACTTTTTTATAGAGCCCAAGAGCCCCGCTCTTGGGTGTATATTCTCTATATTTTGTTTGAAAGAGGGGGCGGTTGACGTTTAGATCACTTTTGCTGTGCAAATACAATCAAACAAGCTTTTTCCCTGCCGACGCATATCAAGTTGGCGGCATCCTGCTCAATCGTCCTCCAATCGTCAGCAAGGCGCGGCACGGGGAGGCAAGAGCCCCCGCAGTTTAGATTGAAAACCTTTGACTCCGGGTTCTGAAGTGCGCGTCCCGCGCTGGATAGCACCGATAATATTTGCGTTCGATCAAAAAGAAAAAGAAAAGAAACCGGTTGCCTTTTTTTTTACGTTGCCTTCTTTTTATTTTTGAAAGCCCGTCTTCCGCTTTCTGAGTAAACTTGTAGTGTGGGAGTTCGTGATACTTCGAAAATTGCGAGACGGTCAAGTCATTGTTTTTTTTTTTTTTTTTTTTTTTTATCATGGCACCTCTCTTCATATTTCCGGGGACCCATTCAGTGAGTTTGGAAAAATAAAGCTTTGATTGATTTGATGGATTGATACGCCATTTACCATGGCGATTTCTGGTCGATTATTTTACGACATTCTAACTTCAACGATTCGGTTACATATAATGCTGTTCTTTTATCTGTCTCTTTTATTTGCTTACTTGTGTTTTGTGTTTGACTTGACGCGAATATTGATGACTGCTTCTACTGCTGTTAGGGGAGGAAGGACCTCTGTCAATCGGGCGCAATTCAAACACTGAGGAATCGAGTGTCAACCGAACACTGAGGCAGTACTCGGTCAAGACCTGTCTCAGCGTTCAGTTGAGGCTGTTGTCCTCCCTATTTGAACGTCAGTCCCATCCAAACGCTAACGCAGCCCACGTGTATGACTGCTGCCCCGGGTCGTCTCAGAGTTGCGAGAATTCCGCGTAGGAGTTAAGTTCGCTGCCCGGTCAATACACAGTGTTTCTTTGACACTATGTTTTCAGCAAAAGAACCCCATGATGGTGCTGTGAAACACGAGGTCGCAGGTAATGGTTCAGGAAAGTTACAATGTAGCGATAAGTACGAGCGAAGTGGAAACTGTTAGCACTAAGATATCTTGAACGAAGCTTCCCATCGCAGACGTACTACGCGCAGGTCATCTATGATCAATGCACGGTGCTCAAACATGTAAATTGCGGTTTGCTCACAGTTACGTAGAAACCAGACACAAAATAGATTCTGAAACCATATATCCCGGTGTGCGCCATTGGGTTTACCCTCCGAGCAATCTTTTGAGAGTAAGGTGATATTGACATAAATGACGAAAATACTCGTACTATGTTATTTTTGATATAATGGCAGTGTAAAGAAAAACTGGTGCTGAAATACAGCGTGTCAGAATGGCGCCAATAATTAGACCGATTTTAACCGACCGAATGAAAAATTTAGATTTTCCCCGTGTTTCTTACGTTACGGTCAAGAATAACAATGTTCACGCGAAAGACATATAAAAAAAAAAAAGAAGAATATTTTGCTTTAAACGAGGAGCGACCTTGAACAGCTGTTCTCCTCCGGGAATCCCTCCCTCCGTCGGCCAACCTCCGTCGACATCAGAGGCGCGGGATGACTCGTCTCGAGCCGCGGACGGCTGCGGCCAGGGGGCGAGCCCGTCGCCCGAACCCCGAGCGTGTGGGGAGCTCGCGCCCCGGGCGCTCAGTCGGCGCGCGGTCCCTTCGGCGCCCCCGTGCCGTCCACGCCCCAACACCGCCCGCTCTGGATACGAAACCTGCCGCGAGTGGCGCCCTGCATTGCCCCGACAGCAAGCACATGTTGAAGCTGTCAAGCACGCTGCAGCACGGCTCGGGATTTGGCGGTGAGTGTGCCGCGAACTTTGACATCATCATCATCACCGTTGTCATGTCTCACACTCTTGCGTGTGTGTCGTGCGTGCACGAAACGGATCAGGCACTGGTCGAACAGCGTGGCACTTTCTGGGACGCTTCGCGATCGGGTGACACGAGGTAGCTGACAAAGTAGTTTCGTTCGTAATTTAGATAGAACGACCGTTGAAGCGCGTCCCGTGCAATCACTCGTTAAAAAATCCCGGAAGGTGGAAGTTAGGGATATTGTTTTCTAACGTAACCTTACTATCAACAAAGTTAAAGAAGAAATAAAGATAAACATCTATGACGCAATCATAAATTAAGACCTTAAACGCGAGAAGTAAAAAATAAACTTGAAAAAGAACACAGATTATGCATAATAATGTTGCTTTCTCCAGCTCATCTGCACACTTCCGCACTCTTGTTTTATTTATACAACTCTTAGATCTTTAATCAAACTGTATATTACTCATTCTCCTAACGTTACATGCTTTACTCTCGGTGGCTTCGGCCGAGCGAACAGCCTCAAGCATACGAATGGTAACGCAATCTAGAGAGGGTACTGCAGTATTTAATTCGGCCATCGAAATCGTTCCACCGGAGATGCGGAAAGCACGAAGCTTTACGGGACAATTAAGTACTCAAGCTCACGTGTTTAATTCGAAACCCGGATAGAACTGGTGAGCCTCACGTCCCTTCCAGATATCCGGACTGTTTCGTCTCACAAGCGCTTATCATAAGCGCTAACGTGAGTCGAATAATGACATTTTGCATCTGGGGATGACATGCCTTTAAATTTTACCTGGATGACAGTAGTTTTCAAGTTCAAGTAGACGACAATTTTAGCGCGAATGCGACATCGGCGCTCTGTTTAATTGGACTTGGAAAGTTTATTGGCGGGTCTAAAATTTTACCGCTTAGGTTAATGCCTCAAACGAGCCTTCCACTAAACTACTAGTTTGGATGTAAGCCCTTCGGTTCTAAAAGAAACGTTGAACACTGTCACGCTGTGCAAGTGCAAGTGGGACACGCGGAGAAGCCATGGGCACAATGGCAAAATAGGGCACCAAAAACAGAGAGATACGAAATCTTTCGGGGCCTGCGCCACCACAACGGCTACTTTTTAAACCACATTTTACGATGTTGGTCAATGCTTGAAATAACCAAAATTTAGTTACTCGAAGGTAAACAAAAGGGTGTTTGTTAGAATCCTTAAAAAAAAAGGGGGGGGGGGGAGTGTTTATACTCTTGATGCATGTATACCGCGAAATATATGTACAAGTCTAATTCTCAATGCAAGGTTGTTTGGCAACGCTTTTTTTTTCATGGTGTAAAGATAAGCGTACACGTGTGAGTTATCATTGACAGCTCTAGAAGCGTGTGGCTTGGAGCAATTAGGAAGTAACAAAACCGTAGAATTATTAATCGTATTGCCTACCTATTGCTTTTTGCTTAACGTGAGTTATCAGAATGTATTATTTATTTAGCTGACGAATGCAGATTCTGCGACACCGCTCGATCTCTCCAACGTTTCATAAAGTCGAAAGTGATTCGGCAAAAGTACTTTTACGTTGATTGAAAACAGGAACAGCTTACTCCAGCAGCTTAACCTTTCGAGCTTGAAACTTGCATTTTCGACTTCTACTTCGAGTAACCCTTATTTAATTGGGCAATACATCCGTTCGACTCTCGTGATTCTGGAACGTTTGATGCTTTATCGTAGTCAGTGGGTATTTGAAAATAGCAGGCATTGAGTGTTTTAACCTCGTACGCAAAGAAAAGGCGATGCCCTTTCGGCCACGCTAGAGGCCTACATCGTAAAGCAAAGACAACAAAAATGACGCGTCAAACAATGTTGGAAGTTCCGCTAAGGGCGAACCTCATGAAGTGTGACAAGACGCTAAATGTGTCGACCATAGTGTCACGAGACTGAAAATCACAAATTGAGTCAAATCGCAGAAGACATGAGGTCGTTCCTCGACGCTATCTGCCTACGGGAAGAGCGGACATCCTATGGGAATGAAACGGATATTTAGCATTGCGGGATATGGGCGGACCTTTAGCATTCATTTGAAATACGTTTAAACTTCACACAACAAAGCGCTGGTTGCAAACAAACCCACGTTTCCGCACAACAGATCTGGGCGCTAGCCGTGCGCAGAAACAAGAATTTGCGTGAAATTAACCTTCTGCGCATGCGCAATACTTACAGCAAGGCCGCCGCAGTGGCTGGCGTCAGAGATGTGAGTTGGTCTATATTGAAAAATGGCATCTAACTCGGTTAACTCAGCCATAGCGTTCTCTCTATATAGAGAAGGCTATGGTTGAGTTGAGCGAGTTAAAGAAAAAAGGTATGGCAGATCAGCAAACTGGGACACCACAAATAAAAGAAGAAAAAAGAAAACAATATTTGAAAAATCTCGGCGCTTAGCGCCACGCCATCATAGTGACCACTCTACGAAATACTTTTTTTAGAGCGCAGCTCTTAGGCGCCCGTTTGCGGCTTGAGCGGCGTCGCCGTCGGCGTAACCGCGCGGTGCATGACGGGTAAATTTCCCCGCTAAATTTATCGGAAAATTTTCCCCGCTAAATTTCGCGGAAAAATTTTCACATAAATCTAGCGGAAAATTTCCCCCGCTAAATTTAGCGGAAAATTTTCCCCGCTAAATTTAGCGGAAAAATGTTCCCCGCTAAATGTAGCGGAAAATTTTCCCCGCTAATTTTAGCGGAAAATTTTCTCCGCCCCCACCCCTCGAGGTCACGTGATCCCCCCCCCCCCCCCCGTGCCTTCCCCTCCTCCTCAAGAGCTGCGCTCTAATTCGGCGTTACAGGGAGTTGTAAACGGCTTTCATTTTTTTTACACCCTGTTTGTTATATTTATATTATGTTTCAAAGAACAGCTGCTGCCATGGTATAGGGCTAAGTGCTGATTCGGGTTAGAGTAAATCAAATTCAGTCACTTTAAAATACCCCTTTCAAAAGTCACGTGCCGATTATTATAAGGTTCAAACCACGGCACAATGGCGGCACAACTGTCATCTTGGAACGTCCAAGTCAATCCATAAGATGGAAAACGTCGGAGTGCGACACACACTAGGAGCCGACAAGCCAACCAAACAGTTCTAAAGTGCAACGTCGCTTCGTTCATCATATTTTTCTGTGGGTGTGCTTGCCTTTCTATCTAACCAAACGAATAAAGTGTGCCGTGACGTTGTGGTTTAATCCGCCATTGTGCAGTGATCCCACAGCTGCCAAGAGAGAGCAGTCTTTTGAAAGAGGTATATTGTGGCTTGCCGTCAGATCCTTGTTTTTAGTTGTTGTTTTTTTCTCGGCACCCTGACAATGAGGCAGCGGTGTGCCAGACTTTCCTTAAGAAGTCTCATGTTTACTTTTGATGACTCAAGCGCTACATCATTCTGATCAGCAAAGAGCAGTTACGGAGCCCACAATGAAATTGCCGCAATGCAAGGTGATATAAGGCAAAGGGGCAAAGTTATTTCATTTATGACAAACCGCCTATTTCTGATACTCGCAGCGTCGCTGTGGCTAACTGACGGGGTCTATCACAACACCACCTAGAATAACGAAGGCCTCCGGACTCTTCCTCCACGGAAAGTCATCCCAGTCAGATGGCGTCCACTCGGCAATCGGACCCAAACCTCGATGCCGAGCGTCTTTCAACGCGTTGATTGGTCACGAGGCTCAGTCGAGCACCGACGCTCGACATCACTGTGATGACGTCAAAATTCCAGTGAGCAGGCTTTGTGATTATTATATAAGTGGTGTCGACTAACTTGCTGCGTTGGCTATACCTGCAGACAGCACAGTGTATTCACAAATTGACGGTCCACAAAATAGAAACCAATTTTACGATAGAGGACCGACCTAAAAAGGCAAACGTAGAACCGAAAAAAAAGAACTGTCACGTGTAGGAAAAAAAAAAACGCAGGATATTAGCGCAGTCATTTTGAGTGATTGGTCTAGTTTAGGGGTGGCCAAGCTGCGGCTCTTCGCGTGTTAAAGTGCGGCTCGCAACTCCCTCCCCTCCCCACCGCCTTCTTCCCGGTCACACGAGCACTTCCCCAAAAAGAGAAAGGGATCGCGTTTTAAATCGAAAGACAAGTTGCGGTTTAGTAGTCTTGTGCTACTGCTACCTTACGTGCAGTTGGACTGCTTTTGACTCGGACAGATTAAAAGTAGTTCGAGTTTCGTTTACTACTATGCACATAAGTTTGCCCCCCCAAGGCTCTTGGACGTTTTGTGGTTTTGTTTTGCGGCTCTTAGGCCGGGTCAGCTTGGCCACCCCTGGTCTAGTCGGTAATAGCGAACCCAGAAAGAAAAGAAGCGCCGTGACGATCCACTTTAGGCACTTTTTGATTGACTCCAACGGATTGTGGCGTCGGCGTGTTGCCTTCCGTCGTGCTTTGGTTGCTCTTCCCCCGACGTATCATCTAAGGCAGAAGGCTCGCACAACTTCTACATTGATCGGATGTCTCTACGAACCATAGGTGCAAGTTGACCCTAAATAAGCCGTACACAAAAAGTTATTAAGCTAGACAAGCTCGCGCTATTATTGCGAGTTTCGCGCTGAAAAGTTCACCTCTGCTTCGCCAAAGCTCGTGTTGTAAGAACACAATCGTCAAGCGTTTGCTTGCCCTCATACTAAATTCTAATAAAGGGGCTTCTGGCCGGTGTCATTTTCGGTGTTCACGGGATACGACCCGTGCTTCCCTCGCTTTCCAAAGCGACCATACTCGCGAGGCTGTGGAAACTGCACAGGCTGGACTGCGCGTCTATAACTTGCCCCGCTCCATCTATAGAGCAGAGGACGAGCTCCTTCGAGGGTTTCGACTTGGAGCCAGCATCATTTGCAGTGCTTCGCGATAACAACGAAAAAAAAAAAAGGCTCGAGGTACACTTTAGCACTTCTTATGAGTGGTGAATGCGAAAGCATGCACGCCGCTCTTCCGCTCCCTTTCGTCTGCGGCGTACTTTCGTCGACGGTCGAGCGCGCGCGCTGTCCTCGGCGCGCTGACCTTGGGCGTAGACCGGTGGAGCCGCTGCCTCGCGGACACGCAGCGCCATGGGGTGGCGGTCGTTGAAACTGACGCGCAGCGGCCAATGGGAGCCTCGTCGACGCGCGCAAGCCAATGGGACCTAAGCCGAAATCCATCAGCTTTACTCCGCTCCTTTGAGATCGAGGAAACTAGGAGCCGTTTGGCTAGGCTGTTCGCGTGGTTTCAGAGCTGGGAGCTGGCTCCACTTGATGAAAAGACTTAAGGTGCCGTTTGGCGCGGCTTCGAAGCTGATGACGTCGGCTCGCTCCATGGGGCAGTTAATGCCTTCGCATTTAAACTACAAACAAATAGTTTTGCCGGGGCCTCGGTTCCGCTTTTCACCGCAACGCTCGTAATAGTCAAATCCCCACCGCAGGCCAGTGGTCGGTCCCATAGCCGATACATAAACCTGCGCTTCTTAGCAACAGCACTTCGGCCATCTCGTGGCCTAGAATAATTGTTTCCGGTTACCTTAAAGTCCTAGTCGCGTTGCTCGAAGTTCGTACAGAAGACGCGTTGTTTGCTGCAAATACGATGCTAAAGTAAGCTGCGGACGCTCCAAGTCCTTTTGCTTCATTCATACGTGTGCTTCGAACATGCATGCGGTCAGAGTTTGTACGACCAATGTGACGGAACCGCCATACAGGAAAAAATCACGCGTCAGAGAGTGTCTGCGAACTGTTTTTTGTATGATGTATTAGCAGTATGACTGCGGCTCGAATATTGATCTGACATCGCGAAAAAAGGCTTTTCCGTCCTCCAGAAATGCTAAAACGATCCACGAGAAGAGGAAAAACAGAGAAATCATGAGCCATTCTACTCTGCGAAGGTGGATGACTAGCGAATCTGTTTAACACAGGACACAGACCCGCCCCGAGGAGCCGGAGGAAAATAGGCACGCGCGACGGGACCGCTACCCCAGGAGAGCGGAAGGAAAGGAAACTAAGCACGCAAGCGGCTTGGAACGACGACAAAGAGAGGGCGGTGCGAGCGTAGACATGGCCGACGCGGGTCGCACGGCGGCAAATTTTTGAGAAACTTTTATTATCTACCTGAAAGTTTACTAACCTTGAAACTGGTGCCCATTGATTAGTAATCTACTGAATACACCTACTGCTAAATTTCCCAAGCATCAAGGAGAATGCAGGGAATGGTGTTCCACGCGCAGCACGTGCCGGCGTCTGCACCAGTAACTGTTCTTAAGGAAAAGCCGAAAACAAATGGCATCTGGCACGCGCGTTCGTGAACGCTTTATTTTGGTTATTTACGTCGAATCTTTTATACGGGCATAGCCTCCTCTATAGACCTTTCCAATGTTTACAAAATCACAGTCCAGCGTGCGATCTTCACAGCCCAGCACGTGCGTGTTCGTCGCTTCGGAAAGCGAGCAAAGCACGCGCCATACGCACGAACGCTCAAAATGGCACCGGCCACAAGCTCGTTTTTGGAAAGGTCGATAGACCTTTCCAAAAACGAGCTTGTGGCCGGTGCCATTTTGAGCGTTCGTGCGTATGGCGCGTGCTTTGCTCGCTTTCCGAAGCGACGAACACGCACGTGCTGGGCTGTGAAGATCGCACGCTGGACTGTGATTTTGTAAACATTAGAAAGGTCTATACTCACAAAGCAAAGCAGTTCGACGACGGAGTCATAGAGTGCCCGGTCGCAGATTTGGAGCGCGAGGATCTAATAGCACAGAGCATTTCTTTGGGAACCTGGACGTCAGCGCACAGCTTCTGCAGCGGCGAGGACCTGAAACATGGTTTTCAAACCCGACGAGGAGAGAAGCGGTAGCGCGAGGAACGCGAGGAGCCCGAGCGGACATTCCATTGCTCCGGAGAAGTGTGTTTCGTCGTCTCGCAGCAGCGGGGCGCCCGTCACGTGGCTCTTCTCTCCTCCGCTGTCTGCCGCTCTACCTTTTCAACTTCGGCGGCCGCTTCTCGTGGCGATCTGCCAGGCTTTTTAAGTATAGAGGAGGCTATGATACGGGAAAGGCGTGCGCGTGCGGCGTGTGTGGCGGTGCGAGCGTAGAGTTATTAGTTACTGCACACGAAAAAAACCACGGAACCCTAGCCATAAAAAGCCTCGCCGTAATATCGTCCGAGTTTACTGACTCCGTATCCATGAGCTCAGCCAGTAGCATTTCCGAAAATGCAACTTTCACCATGTGCGCGCTTCGCTCTGCATTGACCATAAAAATGGCGGCGGACACACGGGGAAACGTGGGACGGAGAGTGCAAACCCTTAACGTAGCTTATTTGGTGGTTTTAGTCGCTCTTAAATAAAGGGATGTCGCGAACCTGCCGAGGTTCGAGGTCGAATAAGTTCAACCCTTTCCCGAATTTCTAACGCCAAGTTTGACGAAGGTTCGTCGAACGTTCGACTTTTGTGCGCATGCGCGAAAATTTTAAAACAAGCTGACGACACTTGAAAAAGGAAAAGTGCGGCATTCGTTGCCGTTAACCAGCTAATAGCGGGTTCCTTTCACGTCACTCCACGCGTGCTTACACTCTCCGAGTTCGGTTCAACGCCGACACCCCACGCGTACATGCATTCACTGCACCGAGAAAATCGAGCGTGCTCCAAAATGCATTCCTTTCATGCCTCACTCCGGTGAGGAGTGGGAGCAGACGAGCAGACGACGATGGTTCGTCTGCTACGATGTGTCATTGGTACAGCGGAACCGAAAGGAAAAAAAGCAGATTTTCTGATAGAAATGTGTGTCCCGCGGGCAGCGGAGTCAAACGCGAGCTTGAATTGTGAGCGTCTGCTATTTCATGAAGGAAGCAATTGGCAACCCGTGCTTTATTTGCAAAGTTTTAGTCGCTCTGTTGCCGTACAGACGCTGAAATATGCCAGTGTGTAAATAAATGCTCAGAACCACAAACGTATCAGCAGCCCCCGAGATCTTTATCACCATCCGTGGGGGAAGGAGGGGGGGGGGGGGGGATTGAACATTTGTTGACAAACTTCGCCCAGCAGAAACCTGTGACTCCCCAATAAGCATGCGAGAAAGCTAAACATAGTGACATTACCGGAGGCTTGTGTTTAACATTTACCTACGTCAGCTATCGTGCCCCGTCGTGTTTTGTTTGAGAAAGCTCTCGTTCTCGATGCCCTCACCAAGGCTAAAATTTGATCCAGCTGTGACTACAATCGAAATCGAAAGTCACACGAAACGTATTGCTGGATATTCCAACAGGCTAGTTTTAAGCCGTACCTTTTAAGTGGCTCACGCATAATACCAAGCTCAAACAAATCAAGATTCTGCGCGGACAGCGTCATCAGTTTTCTCCAGTGTAAACTCCAGCTGCTTTGTAGTCAGCTGGTTGCGGAAATTTACGCCGTCTGTAAATATCTCTTCTACAGCCGAGTTGCTCGAAGTCATCGCAAATAAAAACTACAGGTTGCTGCGACCAACGTTTATAGATAGGCATTGGTAGCGACTGCACTGTCGCATTCCCATCCATCACATCGAACAAAAAGGCGCTGGTTTCGGTTCGAGGTCGGTACTCTTTCTACAACATAGATGACCGCAGCGTCAGTCTTCTGCACTCGGTGCATTTGGCAAGTTCGCTCGAGGCCAAACATTTTAGTGAAAAACCCGAGACTGGGGTATTGACAGAGGAGGACAAGGAGTTCTCCGTGCGACACTCCGCGTGTGCGATGCACTCTGGGAGAGAACTCGAACGGTGCCAATGCGTGTGAAACGAACTCGCTATAAGTAAAGCGTCGAAAGTACACATATTTACTTTTATGGTGTCTTAAGATTGGTAATTATTTTATAAAATGTGCAATGGACTACTTTATAAATTACTCGTTTCCAAATAATTCGAAATGTTTGCGAAGAAGTCGGGCAACACTGTTCAGAAGTCGAACCTCGTCGAACTCTGCTATGAGGTCGAAGGTTCGTTGAATCAGTCGGACCTCAGGTTGGAGAAAAGTTCTCGACACGCCTACTGGCAAAGAGTTGCATCGAGCGTCCAAGACAATGCGCGTCAACCTTGGGGAGTGTTTGCAATTTACTGGCGGACGCCTCCTGTGGTGATCGGTCGCGATTGCGCATGAGCTGCGTTCTCGGTTGGCGAGGAGGAAAGCAAGCGGAAAGGCTAAGGCGCTGGCAGAAGATCGACGCTCCCGTCACCTCCTCGCAGCTCGTGTTGCACACGTGACTCGTAAACCACGTGACCCCAATCGAGCAAGTTGGCCACTGTCTGAAATGTCGGCTTTTACACGTCGATTCCCGACGAGGCCGCGGCAATCCCCGCAACCACGAAAGCGTCTCTCTGTACCAGAATCGCTTTACCGCGAGACATCACCGGCTGGTCGGCGGTTTACCAACCCCCCGAATAATGGTTCAATTCGTGTCCGGAACACCCCGGCCGAATCCGCAGCGCACTATGCGTCGGCAGTGCCCCCCCTTCCCTTCCCCTGCTCTCTCCTGCCCCCTCCCACGCGATCCAAGTTAACTAGGCGTGACGGCAATTATTCGCGGGCTCATTAACGGCGCCCCCTCGCGGAAATGAAACCGCGATACGGACGTCCGATAGCGGGACTCGAGGTCCGGGCTCCGAAACTGCGGCTTCGTGTCGTCGGTGCGCTGGCGACGGGGACGAGCCCCGTGAAGGCTCGGTCTCGAGCCCATCTATTCAGGCGCGGTCGGTTGGACACGCGGCTCGGACACTGCGCGACTTGATGCGGGCGGCCCCGTTACCCTATCCGCGTGTGTTGATCGGTCGACCTGGGAAATCGAGATACGGTCAGCTTTCCGCCGTCCGTTTTGACGACGTAGCCCTAATATTTTAAGGAATCGCCAAACAGTTTTCGGGCTTTCGACGAAGACTCTTAGAACTAATATTTAGGGTTAATTATGCGCGATAAATTTATAAAACTGAATCCGATTTTTTTTTTAATTTTTTATGTTGACTAATGATCTAGTCTCAAGAGCGCGACATGAGTTCTATTCGGCTGGTACAATATAATTAACTCTTCGGCAACACAAATGTTTTGGCGCAAAAACAACAACAAAAAAGCGTAAAACGAATGGATTGCTAAGCTTCTTTTAGCGTGTCTTCACTATGGAGCCATTAAAAAAGCTACGGTTAGAGTATCGGCCTTCCACGCCATGACTGTCTTGTCGCGCCGCCGTTGGGATGCTTAGCGTAGATCTGGCGCAATCGACGATCGTTATGGTTATAAGATGCTATTTCCCACGATTTCCCGAGGTTTAGGTAACGTGTCATAAATCTCGGACGATCTCGTTTTGATCTGTCGCTGAAATGTCGATCTGAAGATTTCTGGAGGACGAAAGATCGTTCCCGGCAATTTCAGCTTGTTCAGATTACTGACAATGACTTTAAACAGCAAGTTGGCTCGAGTGTCATTACTGTGAAGCGCAGTGTTTTGAATGAGACTGGTCTTTACAAAGGGCTAGAGTTGCGGCCCCGGCTAGCCGATCAGAAGATCGGAGCGAGAGCTCGAAATCGGCCCGAGAGCGTCACAGTTCTGTAGAGATGTCGCGCGCTTCACTACTTTGCTCCGATTGGCTCGCGAGGGGCCGTAGCAATTGCGCCCTTTGCCAAGCTCGCCTGAAACAAAAAGGCGTAATTCCCTGGAAATTAGAGAGAAGATACAAGCGAGCTAATAAACTTTCAACATTGTAAACCCGAAAAAAAAATTGCTGTTGGAAGCTCTGTACTCCGCGTTACCTTACGTTGGATTGCAACGGAAGCTACGAGCAATTACATCCAATCCAACGCTGACAACTTGTCACGTGACACTTATACAAAACTCGATTGGCTTAAATGGCTCATAGCGTCCCCAGTGGTCCGTTGTGAGGTGAGACGGACTTGGTGGGCCGACGGCGTTTCGAACTTGAGCTGGAAGGTTTTCTTCGTATTTAACTCAGCTTATTTAGTATACTGTTGGGAGCGGGTGGGGGGGGGGGGATATGATTCAAAGTTATTGATTAGGCCCCTGATACCAGGTTTTATACGCGATGATAATCCGTACCACGTCTTTCGGGCCGGCTGCAATGGTTGTTTTGCAAACGTCAGCCGATGTCGACTTTTTGGCTGGACTAAGCTGGCTCGGGTCAATTTCGTGGCTGTTGAAACATACACGTAAGCTTCCTTTGTCACACTGCCTTTTCTCGGGAAACGCCGGGCTTTGGATAATACTTAAATATTTAACAATATTTCTCATCTACTGTGGAGACACCCTGCACCCACTGCAGATGGCTAACTTCCAGCTCTCGAAATCTACACACAACACAGTTATTTGCGATGAGGTAAATTTTTCAAACGATTTATTAATTCATTTATTTTTCTCGTGGTCTATCGCCCTATAAAGGGGAGTTTCTATATGTATGCAAAGCAGAAAAGAGAAATGCAAAATTAACACATTGTTTGGGTAGAAACTGTAATGGTTAGAATTTGAAAACGGATTTGTTATAAATTGGGTTCCCTGCTTAGTGGGGTTATGTGTTTTTCTCGAATACGAACAGTTTTTACGGTGTTCATTTTTCCATCTGATTCGGTGTTTTTCGGTGTCTATTCTCGGCTTCGCACAAGGAATCGGCGTTTATCGGGCCTTGTGTTGAAGACGCAGGACGTGGGCACGGACTTCCCCAACCTCCAGAGAACGTGCTCGTGCCTAGAATACTTGGAAAACGCCCCGGTATCATTGATAGAAGTAAACGAGATAAGGTCTGGGCCGGCTTTCTAAAGGAAGTGTCTCAGCTAAGGCAGGTGAAAGAAAACACTGCCAAAGCTAGCGCACGAGCGAAGTGGTGTCTCAAGTTGAGTCTCAAGCCCTCGCGCGCCCCAGGCTCGGCAGCCTATCTTTCACCCAGTCTCAGCTAAGACGGTGTTTCTAGCAAAGAAATAGCCTCGCGGACAATTCAATGTAGTTGTCTTCATACTGAAAAAAAAAAAAAATGCAGCTGAAGGTGTTTTTTTTTTTCCCGCTAGGTTTGGGTTTTCTTTTTAATAAGAGAAAACTCAAATTATGGTTTTTCTTTTTTGTTTTCAGTTTTTCACGTTTATGATAGAACAAGCTCGGGGTTGATTATCGGGGTTTATCGGTAGTAACCGAAAGGAAGTGAATGGTCTTAAGTAATTGAAATATTGGAAACGGGGGGGGGGGGGGGGGTTTGATTGATTGACGAAACTGAAATGAATGCACTAATAATTTATAAATGAAAAAATAAAAGACTTTTACAAATCTCTGTAATGCGAAATTAGAGCGTACCTCTTAAGGACGAGGAGGGGAGGGTATGCCTTCCCCCGTAGACTCTCCTCCTCCCCTCCTCCTCCATCCCTCCTCTCCCCTTCTTCTCCAATCCAGTTTCCCAGCTAAATTTAGCGGGGAAATTTACGCCACATGACTTGGTGTCACGTCATCCAGGAACAAATTCAGTTTCTCCGCTAGATTTAGCGGGAAAATCAACTTCACGTGACCTCAACACCAATTCAATTCCCCGCTAAATTTAGCGGGGAATTGAATTTGTCCGCTACATCTTGCGAAGAAAGTGAATTTCCCCGTTAAATCTAGCGGGGAATCGAATTGGTGTTGAGGTCACGTGTCGTCAATTTTCCCGCTAAATTTAGCGCCGTTACGCCGACGGTGACGCTGATGCCGCGAAACGCGGAAACCGGCGCCTAAGAGCTGCGCTCTTAAAAACGTTAGTGTTACGAGGTATGCGGTCAATCTTGTCAAGTTTTCTAGACTGGGGTTTTCAGACGCAAACTGCGCATTCCAGCCTCAGGTTTGGCTGTGTCTTACGCCGACTAAAACCTACTTTATAACCGACTGCACAATGAGGTTTGGTTCGACAAAGAGTATCATCTTACGCTGTGTTCTGGCAACTCTGAGACCTGAGACGACATACTATGGCCGCAGTTATAGGACCCGATGTCGATCTTGAATATGACTCTGCCGAACTGTGACGTGGAGCTAGTGCCTCATCGCTGGGCGTCACGTGCTGCCCAGAGTTGCCCTTCTAGGCACCAGTCGGGTCACTTCACAGCCTGTTTCCTAGCCTGGGTATATCTTGAAATAACTTAAGTAATGAAAATAAAAGGACATTTATTCCTAGAACGGAGCATTATGCAGTTATAATTGCTAGTTTCGTGGTTTATATGAAGCTTTTGGTGAAAAAAAATAATCATATGTTATATAAACACTATGCAAGGTAGTTGCAACAACACATAAACTAAAAATATTCGTTAAATAATTGAAGGAGGCCAAGCACTTTGGCCTACGTTCGGTGATATTTAGTTCTGTAAGCCCTGTGCAACATCTGGTGTCGCAATGGGTCGCATTAAAGATGCATGCTTCAGTGTTTTTTCAAAATGTATCGGCAAACTACACAGTGATCTCAAGATAAACAGAGGATGTAATGCAGTTAAACAAATGGTTAACATATAATTAAAAAAGCTGTAAAAAATCTAAATGTTCTAAAAGCGAGCTTTGAGGTAAACCAGAATTAACGGGAGTCAGAGAATTGTAACCTCCGATAGTTTTGAACTGTGAATGTTGAAGCAAAAAACCTTTAATATGGGTGAGTGCATTAGGGTATATGTTCCGTTTGGCCAGTTGGAACAGCAAAAATTGATAGGTGACTTTAACGGACGCTTTCAAAAATTGAGGTATTCCTAACGGGATCTAGATTAAAAAGACATGACTGTATGCGTTGCGTAACGAATATCAAAGAAACGTTGATCTTTATGATGTTCGAAAGATGATTAAACAACTAACATTGCATCATTACAAAAACTGTGCGCTTTATTCAATAACCTATCGATTAATCGATCAGTGCTATAATCGCGATTCATTTTTTAACCGCTTTATCTGTCAAATTTTGACGAACAAAAAACAAGTAAAAATTTAACGCTTTCACTACGCAGACGTGGACGAGTACACATGTATGAAAGCCAACTTCAGGTAAATTTGTGACCTAAAGTGAAGTGTAGGGGCGAGATTTGTCACTCCACACTAGGGGTGAAGAAAGTTATACAGTTTCCCAGCTGCTTTAACGCCGTGCGAGTGTCCGTTTAGCGCAGCAGAGACTATTGTGAACAATCAAGAGAGTTCGCTGTTACCTCAGAATATCAACGAAACTTTTCGCCTCGGCGGATAAAATAATGAAGTGTGTGCGTGTGCGTGTGCATGTGCATGCGCGTGTGCGTGCGCGTGCGCGTGCGCGCGTGCGTGCGTGTGCGTGTGTCACTGTTCTCAAAGAGACTATTGTAAACAATCAAGAGAGTTCGCTGTTACCTCAGAATATCAACGAAACTTTTCGCCTCGGCGGATAAAATAATGAAGTGTGTGCGTGTGCGTGTGCATGTGCATGCGCGTGTGCGTGCGCGTGCGCGTGCGCGTGCGCGCGTGCGTGCGTGTGCGTGTGTCACTGTTCTCAATTACATTTCAAGATTGATATAAACTCTGAAATTGTACATTGCACCGCTTGTCACGTATTCACAAATGTAAGAAAAATGTGTGTTTTTTTAAACATTTTTATATAACTATTAAGCATGAGAATGAGCGAAACCGATTAATCGATTAAAGAATGGCAACTAATCGGTTTAAAATTTTTATTCGACGCCCAGCCCTCATTACTCCCCCAACGAAGGCGGCAAGACACGGGAATTACTGAGGCCGCAATGTCGCGCAATATCGGAACAACCCCAGCAACTCCTCACCCCCAAATGACCCACCGGCACAACCAGATCTCCCCTTTGAAGGCGGCTCCAGCGGCCTTGGGGTGGTGGTCCCATTCACCGTTCCCCGGGAGCAGCCGAAAAGGCAGGCAGGAGGCCCCGCCGACGTACAAGAAGGACCGTCCTCGCTGTCCTACACTCCATTCACCCCTAAGCTGAAAGTGCGGTGGGGGCAACGCGCTCGCCGGCCCAATCATCTGCCTCCCTTTCATCGCCCGAACCCGCTTTCTTCGCCTGGGTGTAGGCGGGAGCGTGATATCACGTGACGAAATATAGACGCAAGCCTGATCCAACGAGCACTCGGCTTCCAACGCGCTGTCAGCTTCGGGATGGACTGAGTGTGGCGCGGGTGTCTTGCCGGCGGACACCATCGCCGCGAGTCCTCCCGATCGACATGGACATCAATATCGCGTCCAGAGGTCATTAGAAGACTCTGGACAACAAAACGGCGGCGGAGAAAAGGAGAGGATCGGTGTGGGACCGCTTTTGGGGAGGCCCGGCTCCGGCCGCTGTCGCTGGGCCAGGCGGACACAAAAGGCAGTCCACGGCCGTCGCGTTCATATCTCGGCCGCGGGGGCCGCCAGTCTTTTGTTGCGGCCACAATAAAGCGCCCCATAAATCAGCACGGGCACGCGTATCAGCGCGCTGACCAGCCCGCGAAAGTTTGCTCTGCGCCGCTTCTTTTTGGGTCGAGCGGCCGATCGGATGGGAGTCTTCTTTATGGCGGGGAGGACTGACCGCGCGCTAATTGGAAATCGAGGTCCCGGGACTGGACGGCGGAGGACGCGTCCTTCGACTGTCGTTGTGTAGAGAGGGATTTTCTTTTATAAAAGAGTCTTTATTGTAATATATATATGCAACGCTACGGGACCTATACAGGTGTGCTCGAAACGAGAAAGAATCCTAACAGCGCTCGCTCTGTTGTTGGAACTATACTCCGTCTTATACTTAGCGTACACCGCTGTCAAAGCTACGGGAGCAAGTGTTTGGCTTGCCCGTGCTGTCCATTCGCACATGCTTTCGCGAAAATAAGATGCAAGATGAAACTTCGCGATTGTGTCCGCAATTGTAACTTGTGTTATGTGTATGTTTAGACAGCCGGAAGTTAGTGAGCCTCAGATGGCGACACGTCTTTCAGCTGCAGACGAAACTTTTAGCCAGTGCAATCCAACGGCTAGCCTGGGGTCTTTAACGCACGTCACGCAGTAGTATTACACGACCGCACGCCGGTACGGTGCTCATCCAGACCGAAACGGGCAGGGGGGGGATTGAACACAGGATCCCTGGGCTCCGCGACGCGAGCTTTCGCTCCACGCGCCCATAGCTGCGATGCGTTAACACCAACGTTGGTTAACGCACTTAGGCTACCGATCCCCCGCTCGTGACAGCATCTTTAAGAACGTTGTACATTAAGTATAGAGGCTTTGCAGCAGCTGTGCATGGGCGCCGCCGTAACCGACCTTCAGTTTAAGTTTCCTCTTATTTCGATAACTTTGCTTCATAATTACAACAGCAGGGCTTGTTACTGCCATTTTAGATTCGACTGCGTTCTTCTCCTCAGCATTGGCCTTTGTAGTGGCTCGTCAAAGCCCGCTTCGGTGGCTTGGTAAGACAAGAGAAGGTCAGCAATGGCGGCCGTAACCTGGTGCGTGTACAAAGCGTATATTAAATGTAAGTGCAAGCACTCTTTGCCTCGAGATTCGATCGGCATTGCTCATGAAGTGAAAAGCAGAACTACGCTTTGTTTTACACTTACTTGGATCAAGACTAATGCTACGGACGCGAGACCGATGCCATGAGAGTCGCCAATGCAGCGCTCGCGCGCTGGAATCAACTGCTAAAAGCTCGTGTTCTATATATACCCTTGCCCGTGCTCTGTGCCGTTAGTGTGGATGCTTTGGCTCCACCTGCATTGTGGACAGAGGGAATCACCACGTACCTCAAAGAGAACCACGGATGAACGAGGAAACAATTCCACTAAATCCAATCTGGGTCTGGGACTGCTCTTATTTCACTGACCTGGAGTAGCTCGACTTTACGGAGCCCAAATATAGAATGAATAATACGACAAAATATGTTTCAGTCGTGCTGATGTCACTGGGTACTCGTTGTATATCGTACCGTGAATATATAAATATTGGCTGTATTTCAATTCCCTTACTTCCTGACAAAAACGGGTGTCTAGACGCTTTTCGGCAGCTGTGCATGTGAAAAACACAGTTGACCTATATTTTTATTACCTTTATTCTGTTCACTTCATTACCATGTTCACACGTCAAGTGATTGACTTTTAAGAGAGGTCAGTTGTCGAGTCACCAGCGCAAGCTTCGCCCGTTGGGTATATATATTTTTTTGCCCATTGCAGTGACCTCGTATGTTCCAAATAGAAGATCAGTAAGGCGTCTCTGAACTAGTGCGCACTGAAAGATTATGTTGGATATTTTCAGTGCACGTTCTTTCAGTTGTTTCCAAAATAGAAACCACAAGAATAAAATTACGAATAATCTTACAGGAGTCGAAGTCCTGAATTTCCTAGTGTGGCTATATTATATTGTTTATTCCAGGTGACTTTACGTGATTGGCTAGTCGTGACTATCTTGTAGTCATAATCAACGAGAAAGTGACTGTAATTGACGTAACTATAAGTAGGTTTGTCCTGTATTGTTCCACAAAAGAAACGATCTAAATAAACTCCACATCACAAACTGGAGTTTTCGTTCGGCAAAAAGACAGCTCTTTATCTAAATTTGACACGGTAACTTAGTGGCATTCAAATTTCTCATTCCAGTGTTGCTTTTTGCAGTTTTAATTCATTTAACATTTGAATTTGGAATTTTAATATTAATCGAAACAATAAATACCCAAGCGGTGAAAAATTGCAGCTTTGAATAACGGAGTAATTAAAGTGAGGGAACATACCTTTTAGCACTAGATTATGTGTCTACTCAAATATGAACTTAGAAAATCCGCTATTGAAAACAATGCCAGATATATTTTTAACGTCCTGCAACCAACAAAGATATATTTTTGTCTCTTGTCAAATTATCTCTTCATTCATTTCACTTTTTTATTATATACGCTACTTTATTTGACTACTATTGTCAATATCTTAGCTAATGCATAAGGCAAAGCTCTAGACAGATGTAGGTCTGCCCTAGCCTGTAGAAGACGAAGTTTATAAATCTAAATGTACCCAGAAGCGTTTTACTGACATGGGCATGTTCCAGTTCAGCTAACAAAGAGCTGGCAGTGAGCAACAAACAGCCGACGCAGCAAAACGACGTACTGGCGTCCCAGAGAATAATCAGCAGTGTTGCTAATTCAAACACACACTATTTTTTTTTTGTCGCTGGCTGCGGACGTTTAATAGCAAAAGAAAAATGTTATAAACCTTGCTTAGGTGGCTCAATCCGCTCCCAGCTTGAAGCGTTTGACCGTATTTCTAAATTCATCTAATTAAAACTAAACAAAAATGTATACGTGTTTTAAGAAGTCAGCGAGCTGTGTCCGTTGTACGAGTTTCAATGATTTTAAATTAAAAGTTTATATTGAATTCTTGAATTACTTTATACAATTCAGAACGCAAAAATGGCAAAAACAATTAAGGCGATGAAATAAAAACCTATGACACAAAACATCAGGCAGCTGAAAGACAGTTCGTATCTGAACAACCTTCTGAAAGCAAATAAAAAAAATTTAACTATATAAAAAAAAACGCAAAAATAAGGGGGAGAAGAACCCATCTTGTACCAGCTGTGCCAACCTGTACCAACTGGAGCAACTAATCACTTTATTGTAACTGCCCGCACATATCAGCTTAACATGCTAAACATGACGCCGTAAACCAAAACGTCTACCGACTTTATCTAATCTGCATTGTTGTGAAGCCTTATTAGAACTTCCCAGGCAAGTAACATCGCTGACTTATTCCACGACTCGACCCTCCATAGAAACGCACGCAACTCTGAATATAGCGCAAGAGGAGGAACGTTTCTGCTTCCACCCACAAGCCAGCGTCTATCCCGCGGTAAATCCCGACGTAAACGGCGCACAGAGGGCGCACCGAGCGTGCCCTCTAGGCGCACAATCGTATTGATTAGCGACGCACTAACAAAGGGGAACTGTCGTTTTCCCCAAAAAAAGTCTTCCCGGTTCCCTGTACCGCATCAAAAGGAGAAGCGCTTTCGGGAAACGTCCTCATTGAGTCCTCTATTCGGGGAACGGTCCGCAAACAGAGAGACCGTGCAGCCTCATTGGGGCGCCGCCTCCGCAAACCCAAGTGTACGTCGTCGTGTACGGGGATTTCCTCGTACTCTTTTCGGCGGAGGCTTCGTTTCGCCTATGGCTCGTTCGGGCATGCTTTGTGGTGGCTCCCGCAGAACCGTAAGCTAGTGTCTGCCGCCAGGCGGAAATAAAAGAGAAGTTGCTTTGTGCCCAGGCGGCAGAGGCGGTTGTCGTTTCATAGGGAAGTTAAGGTCGACATCTTTGGAAGGGTAGGAGTTGTATGGAGGTTCGAAGTAACATTGTGCGCGTGGGTGGGTGGCTTGGAGGAAACCGTTTGTAGAAGGCGAGCTTTAGTCGTATCGTCCTCGAATTTATTCCTTTTTTGGCACCTCATATAAATATAGAAAGCGCGAAGGACAGAGGAGGGCGTGAAGAAGACAGGAGAGCGCTATCGCGTCTTCATGTCCCTGCCTGTCTTTTGGGCTTTATAAGCGTGTGGGCTCAACTAGCCCACCTTAATATATTTTAATGTTATCGTTTCCTGCCTGCTGGAAACTGGTAGCACGGGGGGTTAAAATAATTATTTAATAGGTATATAAACCTCTCCTGATATTTACGTGATTTCAGGAGCGTACAAATTAAAAGGAACAATCAAATGGATGCTTTATTGCGCAAGTGAGAATGAATAATTACTTTTTTTATAGTTTGTTCCTCGATATGATGTCCATGTTACGTGTTGGAGAGGGGCTTGATTCTGTCGGATATGGCCTAAACTGACCCAACGAGTGTATGGTGTCAGTTCTGGCGTTCTTTGATATACACTGTGGATGGAAGCTCCTGTAATAATAATGTTGCCCCATTGTTAAAAACAGTTAAAACTATTTTCGGTGCTTTTCTGGCATATACTAACACACGATCTTGTAAGTTTGTGAACTGTATTGAGTGCACCGGTATTCTCCCAAAGCAAGCACCGACTACCTCCAGCACGTTGCTGCTAAAACACTTACCGAAACATTTTTTTTTTTTATTTTTCAACGTCAGAGTAAGCAATTCCGGTATCCAAATAAAGATGATAAAGACGACAGCACATCCATTATTTCTGCATTTGTTTATTTCTTAAAAAAAGAAAACATTTGCACAATTGTGTCTGGGTGAGTACCCTAGTTTCATGACCTTCCTCTTAAGCAAAAAATCTACCATCGCAATAAAGCAATTTGAAATTGTCTTAGGGGTCACATTATCCCCCAAGCTTTCCAACCACTCAGTTTCGCCATTCATAACATTTTATCAGAGCTCCTTACAAATATACAGGTTGGCTAAAGTACATCTAAAAATACTCGAGGTAAAGTAAAAAGTAAATAGGAGGTTATGTAGTTCAAGTAAAGTTGTAAGTACACCGGGCGCAATGCGCTTGAAGTGTCGTACTATACACACAATGTACTTTCAAAATAAAGTACAAGTACTTTTGAACACAATCTCTCATTAAGCCTTTTTTATTTCTTTATACAGTGTTCTTTTTAACTGGTATGCATTGCCCCAGGGGTAATCAGCAGTGCATCAGGTATTTTCGGTAAGGGCGGTGAATATTAGATAAAGTCAGGTGACCACAGACTAGCTGTTTTACTCTCGCTGAAGAACTATCTAACGCAATCAACTTATAAAGGCACTTATGTATCGGCCTTATAGCCGCCATTACTTCACTCAGAGAAATGACCAGATGAGGGATGCGTTGTCTGCTCGATTTTTTTCTGGTTAGAATAGAATGTCCCTCCCAGTATTTCTTCAGAGTTGTCAAAGCCTAATTGTTTTAAACAAATTTAACAATATCAAATTTGGAAATGTGCTTCGAACTCTTAAGCTGTACGTTCATTGGTAACTAAAAAAAAAATACTTTAAGCACGATAAGGTACTCAGAGAATGTACTTCAAGTACAAGTTTTCTAAACGTACCTATTGTAGTACTTTAAGTTCAATGTACCTAAAGGACTTCCTGACACTGCAAATAAATCATAACGAAACACGAGAGCAGGGGAATTTTTTTAACATTTTATGAGAAATCAATAACACAAAAAAGATCATGTCAATTTCCACGTTTTTTTATTTATTGTTTTATGGATATTTATGTATGTTTGTGTACACGGGATTAGAACAGCTTTCTTATCGGATCTGCAAGCTACATACATGAACTAACGCAATATTTTCTAGTTTCCGCTTTGTTAAAAAAAAAAAATCGACATTTTTTTTGGTATAAAGACAGTTTTGTTTAAATGTATCCATGTTTTCTGACATATGCACGAACAAAGGTCATATAAACGAAGTCGGAAACGGAGAATAGGGGTCAATCGACGAGTCACATTGCGGAATTTCACCTCGCTCTGTAAACCGTGCACCACCTGTCGCTTCGCTGTGCTGCGGAAAAGCCAAGGCGTGGGGCAAGAACGCGTCTTGTAGCAGTAGCATTTGTTCCTGGGTGGCTGTTCGATTCGCACTTCTTCCGGCTTTAATGTAGACTGTCTAAATGTATCCAGATTCCTTTTTTGTAACAAAGAGGGGGAAGTAAAAATTGGTATTTAAATATTTAAAATGCATAAGTCAATCTAACACGTAAACTAGTCATATGTGCAGCTCAAAAGGCTCCGAAATCAGCGTGCTAAGAGACACGTGGATAATAGGCATTGCCTTATGCTAGACCACACTCAACAAAGTGAGATAAAACGTTATTTTAATACAGACTACCGGTTTTTTGAAGAAACAGCCAAACAACATAGTTCGCAACAAATATGGCTGCTTTGTATATTTAGCCTGATTAGGTTAGTCTTTGTCACTTCATGTATATTGCTTATTAAGTTTAGTCCAAAAATATACTTTTACATACTCTGAACCATAACACAATATATTATCACGAATAACAAGCGAAGCGGTGAAAATCCCGTATCGAACTAAAAGTTTAATGGCGAACTTGTGCCAAACAAAATAAAGGACGAGCGTCGAGACAGTAGAAAAGCGGGCGGCGATTTGGCGGCGTAACAGCAAGTGAGAGCGAGACTGACTCGACAAGATCACGCGCAGCACCTTATCTAGTGCGGGTCGGCATCTCGAGACTTCGGCCCGGAAGGTTCGAGCGTCGAGCGTTCGGGTGAGAATGAACAGGCACTTTCGAAAACCTTTCTTGGTTCTCGAACTTAGGACGTAGGACGCAATGATAGAAGTTACGACCCGAGTAAGAATAAACACGAATCTTCTATAAGTCCGTGACCGAGCGTTTCTTGCTCGGCCCCGCGCACGGCAATATAAACGTGCGCTTTGCAGAGATTTCTTAACTATGATTTATATTTATATTATTGATTTATATTTAAATTATGAATATTGAAATGCCATTCTCAGTTTTGGGGGAATAATGTGCCAATAACTACACAAGCACTTAATTATCTCAAGTACTGTAGTATATTAGCGAGAAAACGGTGAAATCGGTATTTATTATATGCTTGCATTTGATATTCGTGTGCCTGTATTGTAAGCTAATTCAGCAGACATGCGTCATCCACTAAAGCGCAAGGTTTTGTAAAATTAAAAAAAAAACGTTTTATTTAACAAAAACACACTTCTGTTTTTTTTTGTGATATACGAAACTCAAAATTAACTTTGACATTTAGAATTCGTTAATAAATAATAACTAATCGACAATGCATTGGATTTTATTACATTCCTTATATTTTAATAAAGATAGCCGAACATTTTTTCTTTGTTTTTTGGGAGGGAAGGGGGGAGGGGGGATGAACAACGCATCTACCAAGTTCGCGCGTGAATGCGGTGTGTCGTCAGAGGTAGTCCTGAAATATAATACAACAAGGCGTCGTTAACGTCAAACATCAACGACACACAATCTGGCAAATACAAGCAGATGAAAATGTAACCAGGCTGTGTTACTCAATTTATCCTGTATTATGGAACGTGTTTATCCCAAGAATAACATTGTCACCCAGAAACACCGTCCCACAGGTCTAAGTACCCATAAATTTCCCATTTCCCTGCATATTCATTAAACACGCCAGACATCCGCCAAAAAAAAACAAAAGCAAACTTATATTGTGTATTTAGTTTGTATAAAAAATAACAAACAATCGACATCCCAAATAAACACATGTTAACCGACGCACAAAGAGCAAAAGAGCAAAATCATGACCCGCACAAACGCTCCGCTTTTCTACGGCGCAAACTCCTCGAGGCAGCAAGCAGCATCAACAGTAGCGACCGGTTTTCCCAACACCCCGAGCCCTCAAATTTTTCTCACTCCGTTAGCTCACTTCCGAGGTTTTTGCCTCCCCCTATCCCCCCCCCTCCCTCCTAGAAAAAGAAAGGTCTCCCCATTCCCTCCCCATAACTCGGCATGACGGCGAGAGGGCTTTCTTTTGTCCCTAGCCACCAGCGCGATCTCATTAAGTTTTTGATATTTCGTTCCTCATTGTCCCCATCGCCGCCTCAGCAGCAAGCCAGCAAGCAGCCTCGTCGCTTTTGGAACCCAAGTCCGCACACTCGCCTCTGGACAGGACAATAGCCGTCCCCCTCTTCCTTTCCCGAAGGGCCGTGGTCTTCGCGAGCAGCGTCAACGGCGTCAGTGTTCGCCGTCGTAGCATCGCCGTCCGACGGCGGCGGCGGCGGCCAAGTCGACGTCGGAGCACTGTATCTGGAGCCCGCTCGTCGCCCAATGTCACCACCGGCCCGAACCATGAAAAGAAGTCCCCCTTCCCCTTCTCCGGCGTGCAGCGCCACTCCATCGCCGTCGACCGACGACGTTCCCCGCTTCTTCCCCCTCGCCACCACGCATCGCGAGAACGCCCTTTGTTTAGGGAGTGCACTGTGCGCGCGCGGGAGCAGACTATTATTATGCCGAGGTCCTTCTCCCTATATTCGTCCGCTATCTCTTTTAATATTGCCTACATGGTCCCCAAAACCTCACAATGGGACCACACCAGAATGAGAAGTGGGGGAGGGGAAGAGGGGGGGTCCTATTCAGGGTAAAATGTCCGTCCCCCCCAAAAGATATGCAAAGAATACGGACGTACACACGCATTCACATACACGCAGCGGGAACGGGATAAGGGGAAAGGGAGGGGGCTGAAATAGGGACGAGGATAAGGGAGGAGGAGTTGCTTTTTTCCCCCTCGCTTTTTGTGGGCTCGCAGTGCGCGCGCGCGTGTCCCTTTCACGAAACTATCGGGCGAAATTCTTTACAAGAGACGGCGGAACTGAAAAGGAAGGGAGAGATTCCTTTTTAGCGGGAACGCATTCAGCCACCGGCAGAGTCACGCTCAGAACAGAAAAGGGGGAAGAGGTGGGGGGAAGAAGGTGAGGTGAGGGCTTTCAATGCGCATACATTCTCTTTCTCGTCGGCGTTACATCCACCAAGAAGATGCGTAATAAGTTTTGAGGTTTCTATTATGCTCGTTTGTGTGCCGCCGGCGTGCTGAGCGCGGCCGCGGCGCGCCAGTTTGAATGGCCGCACGTGACCCAAGCGGGGAATTGGGTTGTTGGGATTCGGGATAAAAAAAAAAAAGACGAGAGAGAGAAAGATAGGAAGAAAGGGTAGACCGCATACTCAAAAAGTAAGCGCGAAAGAAATTGTGACAGTGCCGAAAGATGGAGGAGTGGTGCCTGTGTATCGATAGAACTCCAGTTTGAGTTCGCTTGAAAACTGTTGCTGTCATATTCATTGTAGGCGATAATAATTTTTTTTTTAAATCTTTGAAGTGACAATGTCTCTTTGACTTTCACTATAGCGGGAGTCATTGGGATAGAGTTGTTTTCCAGATGTGCTGACCTGCGAGTCTTGAGTCCGCATGCCGTGGCGTATCATGATATGCCAATGACTGTAACAAAAACTACTAGAGCATGTGTACAAAAAAATTAAATAAAGTAGACTTCCGTATAGTACGAGAGTTAAAATCTTCTCCAGTGTGGCTCTGACTGCTCAAAGTCCAACCTTTTATAAGAAGAAAAAATAAAATTTGAGAGTTGAGGGAAAATAAAGGGAAGAAGAGTGGCGGGATATCGTGCGTACACATATAACTCCGACCGACTTAAATAGGTTATAGCTATGGACGAAAATACGTGATTTCTGTGTCAGACAAGTTGAGATCCAATGTTCACCATAGAATGATGCAAGGCGAAAGCTTGAAATATCTAGCAGTCATACCGAGACCTGTGACACGGTACTGTTGTAGCGGCAGAAATATTTGGATCACTAGACTTGCAGGGGCTGACATGCTGTGCTATCGGGTAAGAGGTTTTAGTAGATGAATTTTGAGCCATTTGCTTAATTTCATTGCAGTGTTCTTTGAAGCGCCCGTCTAGGCACTGGCCAGTCTGGCTAATATTCTGAATCCACACACCGAAAAAGAATTCAGCGGGCAGTTCTGATTGCATGGGCAGTAGAGGGTCTTGTGTGTTTTCAGCGTACCTTAAGTGGTGTTTAATTGTAGCACTGATGGCAGTCCCTCAAAAAATAATTGGTGCTGCTTGAAAAGAAAACGTCTGTGATTTGTTGAAGAGCCAGCTAGCGTTCTCACGTGAGAAGGCTATTTACAACTTCTAAAATATCCGTGATAAAAATCAAATTAACTTTTGATTTGTATCCATTCACACTTTACAATCGAATAAATATTCCAAAAACAGGAATACCTCTTTTTTTGGCAGCTCAGATGCCTACATATTGAACCATGCCTTGGAAAGTAATCGAAGAGACAACAACAAAAAAGGACGGGTCGAAGCCTCCCAGGGTCTGTAGGCCTGCTCCGTCCACGAGAGTCATCCATCAAAGGCTACCTCTTATCGCAAAGGCTAAAATTAGTGTCATTTCATTTTTTTCTTCGCGGTCTCTCGCTTCACCTTGCCCCTCCCATTCGAGAGTTCAGTGAGCGGTTCAATGACTCACACCATTCTTCTTCTCTTCTTTGTCCCTCCTCGCCTATCTAGAAATCCAGATTCAGTCGGTAATGTCCAGATGAACCTATTTGACGGCACTCGGAACTCGTAATAGAGGAAATTTCCCATAAATTGTCCAGTTTATAGATGTGGATTTTTCGAGGCGTATTCATGATAAAAATCGGCGGATGCTTTTCGGTGCATATTTATTTTAAAGATAGCGGTGTATTTCCATGGTCTGTTTTAAACGGACACTTAAACTGGCGATTATCTGTGGAAAAGGAAACAAAACAATTCATGAAAACGTAATAATTCCAGTCTAAGATGTGGAACTTCGACAGGAACAGTCGTAGATGGAGCAAACATTTCAAGAAATCGGTACTTTTTTATTTCAACCGATTTTTTACAGTATACTACATCCAAGAATGTTAACGGGTGTTTTTCTTTTCTTTTTTGTTTTTCGATTTTGGTAATTTTGACATCGACGGCTGTTCATCGGAGCTTTCGGATAAACCCGAAAAGTCTACGGCCATTTTTATACCGATGCCGTCGAAAGAGAAACTTCGCTCCCATTGCAGCCAAAAGATTGCCCTTTCGTTTCTTTGTAGAGAAATAAAGACAGCATATTTTATCTATTTGGAGTATAATCATTAGCCGATTTTATCATCAGTTTATCGATGTCGGCTATTAATACTAGCTTTGATCTAAAAAAAACACATTTCACGCGTTTACCTTTCCGCCGATCATTCCGTGAGCCAGTCAATGCAAAATTTAGAGGGAGCTGGACGAACGACGAGGCTGAAAGCAAAATATTTTAACCGTGAAAATAAAGTCTGCAATGCCCTATTGAAATTAATTCTAAAGGGCCCATCAGCCTTGAAGGATTATGGGACCCTCACAGGCCTTCAAAACCCTTCAGAAATACCTTACAGAAAAACCCTTCAGGGACACCTCATAGAAAAACCCTTTAGCCCCACAGCCCTTCAACCCGTCAGACCCTTTAGCCCATCAACCCTTTAGATGTCCAAATGACTGTGAACCATAAGGCGCGTTTACATGAATACGACTTTAGCGCAGCGACTCCAATCGTCCTCCGGAGGAAGCCGACGCGGCAACGTTTACATGAATGCGCACCAAACCCTACGCGAAAGTGGCGCCACGCCGTGTCAAAGCTCAAAGTTAAAGCTGCGTTTCCGGCACCGGCCGCACCACGTGATCATGTTTTCCGGTGCGTCGCACGTGAACTTGAAGTGCGTGAAGGCGTTTCGACCATTTCGGCGAACATTAACTAAAGATCGTGCCCGCTGTCTTCGATGCGGTGCAAGGCGTTACGAGACGGAAGAAACAAAAACTCAAACGTCTTGGGCTCTGGATGGGGCCGCTGGGCCACTATGAATCAGAGGCGACGTGCTTGCACACGGCCTGGCGAGCGAGATCGTTGTGAACCGCTTTGAGGACGCCACCGCGCTTCGCCTCGCCATACCTTGCGAACCGCGACCGGATCCCGAGGCCGAAAGGCTCCGGCGAAGCCAGGGACGGCACCGAGGTAGGAGCTGCTCGTTCTGCGCTACCATGCATGCAGTGCTCAGAGCTCTCGGCGTCGTTCGTGTTTGCGCCGAAGCCTCTAGGCAGTGGGCACTCCCTTGGACACGCAAGTCGTATTTCGCAATGCTTGGACGGGGGACGTCCTCTCCGAGCAGCTCAGGGATATTCCGCTCATTTTTGTTTGGCAATAAAAGCTCGCCTTTTTTCTCGGGAGGAACTGCGGGCGACCACACGGAACCGCTCTCAACCGCCGCCGACGAAGTCGGCCGCCGCTATGTTCTCACCTGTTCGCTCGCTCCCGCAGCGAGCGCCTTCTCATAATCCTCCCCGTTCCAAAATGCGATGCGACCTCCGTTTACATGGGTTGAATGAATGCGTATTCGACGTCTCGATCCACATCTGTCTGGCGACTTGAATGCGATGTGCTTCTCAAGCGCATTATGCCGTTTACATGACCGCATCGAATGCGACAACTGGATTCGATGCGACTAAGTCGCATTCATGTAAACACGGCTATAGACAAAAATGGAGTTCAAAACATTATTGAAAATTTATTGCAGACATTTAGTTTTACATGCATATTATAACTAAAAAAGGCGATAAAAAGCAATGTTTGTTCAAACCCGGCGCAAGGAGCTGTAGACGAAAGAGATCATATCAAATAGGAACAACTGACTTCTTTAACACAAAGCAAAATATCTTTCAAAGTACTCACAATGAGCTGGGTATATTCCTGATGTACGGTAGTTCAGCTAATAAAACGGAGCAGGTGTACCTCACGGACACATACACAGTCTCAGTAAGCATGTTTAGCGAAAACCACGAACTCGCAAGCAGCACCCGCCACCGTTGAGAAATCCTGAGCGCAGTCACGGTTTCGTCCATGATGGCGTCGTGCCGGCGTCTTCGGCGTATGTTTCGCTCGATAACTGATTCTGAAGCCGGGCGGACGAAGAGGCGCAAGGAACAAGGCCGGACAGTGGCCGTCATCCACCGTCTCAGGACCCACAGTGCCATATTCCCGGTGCGCAGGCACAACATGCGGTGGGACGCTGACACCGACTGCCAGGCTTAGCAGCGAGTAAGCCGACACCGGCCACCATCTCCTTGAATGCGCTGAACCAGCTCTGGCCGAACACGATGGCGCTCGAGCGGTGCTGAAGGCGGTCAACACCGAACTGTGGTTCACCTGCGTAACCAAGGAAGAAACTGCACGGATCAAAACAGACCAAGGGGCGAGCCCTCAAAGCCATGCTCACCTTCCTGGAGGAAATTGGTCCGCTCCAGACATCCGCGGCGGCGGCGGCGGTAACAAGCAAACCACCCACGAGCCGAGAGCTAACCACTCTCTCCCGCCGACCGCTGGAGACGCGTCCCTGCACCCTCTCCTCATCGCCGGGCGGAGAGAGGCGCAGTGTGGGTTGCTTTTTGGGGACCGTCCCCCGTGGAGGAACCGGTTCCCGGAACGAGTCGCTCCCACGTCCCTGTTCCTGGGAAACACATTGCTCTCGGCTTGTTCTTTTTTTTTTTATTATTCATTGTTGCACGGATCTCGCCTCGAGCGGACAGGATTGCGGTCGCCTCAAAACGCCGCTCGGCCAACACCACTCGGCCCGCGGGTCGTCAATTCTCCACATGGGGCGGTCGCCCTCAGTGGTCTCCTTGGTGACCGAACACCCGGGCAGTGACAGACGGGTCCAGGAGCCCACTCGTATTTGATAGAAGAGCAGTAATAAAAATCTGACCGTACACACATACGATCGGCATTTTCCAAATACTTATTTTTTTCCCGTCGCGAACAATAAGCAGCTATGTTCTAAGTCTGCGAAATGTGTTTTCTCCACCTAAGCCGTGACCCCACAGACATCTGAAGAAGCCTGAAGGTTTTCCCGACCCCACTAGAAAAGTTCTTGACAGGCTTTCAGACATTTCAAGGCATTGTAAAGGGCACTTCAGACATTTCAGGAGAGCCTCTGACGGGGCCAACGAACCCACCAGGAAATATCGGTGCCCCCTTCAAACATCTCAGGAATTCTCGAAGTCCCCTTCAGCACCCTTTAAAACATTCCTGAAGTCCCGTCAGAGCAATTTTCAATAGGGTGGGATGATGAACATAACGTTTCATTTGTCCATGCCATGTCCGGAGTCACGCTGGTAGATCCAGTTTGTTTGCCCCAAACGAATTACGTAGAAATATTTTAAGCGGCCGTCTCAACGAACTCAATGGAGAGCCTAGTTTGCGGGCTTAAAGGGGCCCTGCAATCATATTTAAGCGTCTACCTTTTTTGCGGTTTCCACGCCTCTTGGACTTTGGGCAAGCCAGCGGGCACGGAGAGAGTTACTTAATATCAGTGCATCATATTTTAACCGGACGACGCGGAAACCTCCTCCACCGACTGGGGCGACCCGCGGTACCGAAAGGGCGCGATATGTGACGTCTTTGGTCCTGGGCTTACTACTGGTCAGAGCCGCTAAAAGCTTTTCTTTAGTCGAAATACAAAATATAAGTGGCGCGAACCGTTTCAATTATTTATAAAGGTAGTTTTTGTAAAGTATTTTAGATCAGAAAAGAAACAAATGCAGTTTATAAAGTACAGAAACAAGAAATGACCCGTCGACATACCCGCCACCAAGCGGTGGAAAAGGCGGCGCATACTAGAAAGGAGTAGTGGGATCAGGCGCCGACACGGAAAGGTCCCGGATGTACGCGGCGGCGCTGCGGTCGTATCGACTGGAGGATCCGACCGGCTCCGAGCGTTCCGAAGGCCTTCGGCGAGCAGCTTTGTCTTGTGGTTTGACCTTTTCGCGGTATGGCAGGGCGAAGTGGCTCCCATTCTGAACTGATCTGTAACCCGTGTTTGCCGTCGTTTCTAGCCAATGAAGTGTCATGCCGAATTAGTGTTTAATCCCGCAGAAAAGGCAATGAGAGTCGCTCTGGCTGCCCGCTGCATACAGCCTATCCAGAACATGCTCTAGTGGCGCCCTCTCGCACCGTGGACACGGAGTGCGGCAAACGTAAGTGCTCGCTGAGCTCACTACCCCTCCTCTAGTTCGCGGCCACTCAAGCAACCAAGGACGTCATGAGGGAGGTTATTTTTTGCTTGTTTTCGTAATTTTAACTTGCCTATATCTTTTAAAATAAAGCGAAATTCGAGAAAAGAAAAGTTTCATTAAGTTACTATGTTCAGTGCGCTCAGGTTCGGTGCAAATAAAAAGCCAGTAAAAAAGTCATTGCAGGGCCCCTTTAAGTCGCAATCCCGAAGTTCTGACAGCTGTATTTTTAGGAAATCGGCACTAGTCAACGTTGGGTGCCTGCAGACTTGAGTGTTACTCATTACAAGCAGGCTTGCACACGTTACTGAAAAAAGTAACCGATCACAATTACAATTACTTCACTGTAAAAAGTAACCAATTACGATTATAATTACAGCTTCAAAGAAGTAATAAAAATTATTCTAAAATAATATATTTCTTCCCATGTTACTTTTCATACAACTTTTTGTATTCCTGTAGCACATATACACATATTTTAGATACGTGTTTCGCGTTTATTCATTTCCTGCTTTTGTCGTCTACACCTTGTTCAGTTTCAGCAGCAGCTGTCTCTCGAAGTTTGCGTCGGTCAATTTCCCGCGTTTCCTAGTGAAGACGGCAGCCGCAACGCTGAAGATCCTCTCCACGGACGCACTAGAAGGAAGTGCGGTGTTGTACCGCACGAACACTTTGTGCACCAGTTCGTGATTGCGCAATGTTTCGATGCATGCCTCCGAGTCGTCTAGGAAGCGACGTGCTTCATTGCTGTTGGCGCTTGAAGAAGGCGCTCCAGGCAGCGAAAAGCTGAAGAAATCGTCCGTGGGCGATTTCTTGGGGACGTGATCACCTGCGGAAACTTCGATCTCTGTGCTGCCATAGCATCGCCGGTTCAGCTTGTCTCCCAGAAGTCGCTGATGCTCCAGGCGCCAATCTACAGTAGCCCCCCATTTAATTTTAAATCGAGGAATTGTAACATATGCAAGGAGGAGCTCACGATCCTCGAAAAGCTGGTCAAACCTGCACCAAGATTTAAGATAGCAGTGTGCGCTAACCATATTCAAATAACCACAACATCTTGCTAATCAAGTACATTATTAAACAAACACAAAAGTTATAGGTTGCACGAACACCGCTAAATTGAGTAGTATCTCTTACCGCTTGTAAATGCCGGTCAAAAGGGCATTGAGGAGGGGTTTGCAGAATCGCAGGCCTGCCATTTGCAGGTGTTCAAGGCGGCACTGCAACACGCCGATTGTAGGGAGCAGGTAACCCATGTACATGTTTTCATACTTCTGGATGATGTTAATCGCACAAGCCAAAGGCTTCATGACCTGTGTAAGTAGTGTAAGAACTGAAATTATTGTATTTACGTATACAAGCGTAGTATGGTACAAGCTAATATATACAAGTTAGTCTGATGGATTACATAAAGTTGCAGTTTCTCCCTACAAATGGAAGACATATGTACTGTTCGAATCGCCCTTACCTCGCAGTACTCCTTTATGAACTGAAGATCCTGTGGGCGTTGGAAAGGAGGCACTTGTGGCGTCCTGCAGAGGCCGTCCAAGTCTTTTTCCGCGGTGTCAAGGCTGAGGATGCACTCCAGAGCGTCAAAGAAAGAGTTCCATCGAGTGGACATCGGTCTTAGAAGTGCCCTTCCACAGTACTTCACGATGGTCTCTGCAGCAATGAAGGATTGGCCCTGCTTGTTCCACAGCGAACGACACGATCGCAAGACTGACTTGAGGAGCCTCGCAAACAATTCATGATGCTCTGCCTCAGATGCGTCAGAAGTCGCCACCAGGTTCAACGTGTGGGCAGAGCACCGGTGGTGAGGGGGAAGACGGGCTTCGCCTTCATCCATGTCGTTCAGGAGAGGTGTCACCTCCATCACCTCCGAAAGGCTTTCTTCTTCTTCGGCCTCCCCATCCCGTGCTTCGCCGAACACTCTGAATAAAACGAAGAAAATACTTAAGTACTGTACCAAACAAAAACAGAAGAAATCGAGATCTTTGCAATAAATACCTGAAGGCCTTCCCAAAGTTCGAGCCATTATCTGTTACGACCTTTGTGACTTTTCCCTGCAGTCCGTAGTCTTTAAATAACTCCAGCAGTGTGTTGGCGAGCTTGTCGTAAGTTATTCGACCGGTCATGCGCCGGCAAAGAAGAACTGCGGACTTGCGGGTTGACGTTGTGGGCTCAAGCCAGGACACGGTGGCTCCCAAATAGCTCCTGCAGTATATAAACCATGAATCAGTATTCTCTTTTATAGAAGGCTAAAAAGAACTTGCCGCCGAAAAGTTGTCCAGCAGTCGACCGTTACCACTACGTAGGGAACGCTTGCAAGAGTTTCCTTTAGCCGAAGCTTCATCTCGACGTTGCTCGCTCCCAGCCGTGTCATTAACATTCTCCTCGTAAATGGTGTGCACTTCGGTGCCACATAGTGAACCAAGTTCACAAAAGTGGGGGCCTCTACGACCGAAAACGGCTGTATTGAGTTGACGACGAAATTCAATAAAATGCTTAGATGGGCCAGTTGGTACATCATGGGAAATAAGCGCCAAAGGAACACGGACAAATAGTAGAATAACAACGACACAGGGCGCACTCTCAACTGAATTTATTAGGAAAAAACACACACTTATATACCAACGGGAGCACACCATCAAACACCACACGTCACGTTAGTCCCCGCCCAGACCACGTTTCAAATATTCAAACTCATCCGTAGACAGAGTCAGAGAAGTATCGCTAATGCATTTGTCACCCCTACTTTTAATCTCAAATGCCTCGTGAAGCTCGCGTGACACTTGGTTTTTGTATTTCGCCAAACTTTTAGTGCTGTCGAATGATGGGGCGCAAGAGCATCTGTTGCAATGTACAGCCAAATGCCCTGACGGTGTGGTTCTAGTTGAAGCGGCGTGCTCGCGGACCCGATCATTGATACATCTTCCAGTTTGGCCGACATAGCTTAAACCACATGTCATTGGGATTTCGTAAACGACGGCGGTTTTGCAATCAATGTATTTATTCCTATGCTTGGTGTTGCACGGGTCTGTTAGCGGTTTGGGGTCATTGATTCTCCCGCATAATCGCGACATTCTGTTAGGCGCTGAAAATACGACCTGGACATCATAGCGCCCAGCCACCTTCTTGAGATTATGTGAGACACCGTGCATATATGGTATCACCACAGGCCGTATGTTACTCTTTTCGCGCGATGGTTTCTGCGTCCCCTTGATCTTCTTTATCAAGCTCCCAGCCACTTCGACCAATGAGCTCGCTGGGAAACCCCCTTTTTGCAGACGATCTACTTGTCTAACAAAACTATCCTGGGCGCTATGCAGGCAAGACTTTCTGAGAGAAGCCTCCATACACGAGCTCGCGATGCCTCTCTTCACGAGCTTGGAGTGGCAGGAATCCACTCCAAGCTCGTGCCACGGATTGTCATTTACTCACGAGACACCTAAAGACGGGATTATGCAATTTCTTGACCTCAAGCTCAGTTTTCTAGGTGAGCATATTTGCTGGGAGTACTCCCCTAGATCTAAGAAGGGGATACTTCCCTTTGATTCCTGCCACTCCAAGCTCGTGAAGAGAGGCATCGCGAGCTCGTGTATGGAGGCTTCTCTCAGAAAGTCTTGCCTGCATAGCGCCCAGGATAGTTTTGTTAGACAAGTAGATCGTCTGCAAAAAGGGGGTTTCCCAGCGAGCTCATTGGTCGAAGTGGCTGGGAGCTTGATAAAGAAGTTCAAGGGGACGCAGAAACCATCGCGCGAAAAGAGTAACATACGGCCTGTGGTGATACCATATATGCACGGTGTCTCACATAATCTCAAGAAGGTGGCTGGGCGCTATGATGTCCAGGTCGTATTTTCAGCGCCTAACAGAATGTCGCCATTATGCGGGAGAATCAATGACCCCAAACCGCTAAGAGACCCGTGCAACGCCAAGCATAGGAATAAATACATTGATTGCAAAACCGCCGTCGTTTACGAAATCCCAATGACATGTGGTTTAAGCTATGTAGGCCAAACTGGAAGATGTATCAATGATCGGGTCCGCGAGCACGCCGCTTCAACTAGAACCACACCGTCAGGGCATTTGGCTGTACATTGCAACAGATGCTCTTGCGCCCCATCATTCGACAGCACTAAAATTTTGGCGAAATACAAAAACAAAGTGTCACGCGAGCTTCACGAGGCATTTGAGATTAGAAGTAGGGGTGACAAATGCATTAGCGATACTTCTCTGGCTCTGTCTACGGATGAGTTTGAATATTTGAAACGTGGTCTGGGCGGGGACTAACGTGACGTGTGGTGTTTGATGGTGTGCTCCCGTTGGTATATAAGTGTGTGTTTTTTCCTAATAAATTCAGTTGAGAGTGCGCCCTGTGTCGTTGTTATTCTACTCTTTGTCCGTGTTCCTTTGGCGCTTATTTCCCATGACGAAATTCAGCACGAGCCTATCGAGCTAGCATTGGGACACTGGTTCGTTTCCAAACGATATCTTTGACTGTTTGCATTCAGGGGTCGCAACATCAGAAGCCTTCCGTTTTCGCAGCAGATTCTCAATCTCTGACAACCTACTTGTATGTTGTCGCTGAAAGAAAAAAATAGGAAGCACTATTACTCGGATCCTAGACCGCAGATACCATGGCAATGTGATGTCACTTGCGAGAATCTACCTCCAGCAGTATTCTATTACAATAAACTACAAAAAAAAACGTAAGTGTTAAAATATTTTCCGCCAACGAATCTTGGTGTCATGAACAGAGCTCCTAGTTTCAATTGGCACAGTTGATGGGGGGATATTATTCGGGAACTAACATTAGGGACGAAGACATAATTTTTACAAAACCAATGAAACGTATAAAATAAGGACTAAGAATAAAGATGTTCGGAAGGTGATACCCCCTAAACTAGTCAAAAGCTCGTAGGAGCATGCTCATGAATTTGAATACAGACTGTTCCCTGGCTAAAAGCTAAAAACAATCCAAAGACACGGACAAGAACGAGAAGGTAGACGAACAACACCGCTGGGGGAAATATGCCTGGAAAAGAGAGTGGCCAGTAGAAAACTAGAGCTTGCCACCTAAAGCTGCCGAGCGAAACTTGCAAAGCATCCCAGAAATGAAGGGTGTTATAATTAATTATTTAAAAATTGCGGAGTGAAATGATCGACCTAAACAGGCACGTTACTTTTATGTGCCTCCGCAAGTTGGAGTTGATCGCCCTTGAGCATGAAAGAATCTTCAGTAGTGGTCGACAAAGCAAACATTCGAACGTCACATTGATTTTATCTTTCGCGTCTTTAAGTGGGAACATAGGGGCAATTTGAGGCCAAGGAGAATCGAGGCCTCGTTCCTCCATGATGCTATCGCTTCTAATTTATTTACGAACTGCCGAAATCAGGAGTATATTTTTCATTTTTATATCAACGAGAAGAGCACGTCACCTCCGCCGTGTGCAAAAAAAGACATTGTTAATTGGATACGTCAACTTCCTCCGAAATAAGTTGAAACCAATAGGATAAGGAAGAGAGAGAGAGAGAAAGACAGAAATAAAAAAAAAACACAAAAAGAAAGACAGCAGGCCAACACCACCTATACTCCGTTTCACCTTACGTCCGGGCGCAGCGGATGGTACGAGCACTCGGAGCCAATCCAAGACTGTGTGGGTGTCACGTGACATTAGATAGGGGGTCCAGCGACGCGCGGAAAGCGTATCACGGGCTACTTCCACAGAGCGGGATTGGCTAGGATAGCTCAAAGCGTCCGCTGGGTCCGGAGGTAAGGGGAAACGGCGTATAGAAAACTCCTAAGCGAATCTTCTATAAAAAAAAAAAAAAGATCAATGACAGGTTAAGAAAAGTCTACGAGGTAGAGAGGAGAAAGCAAGCGCAAGCTTGGAATGGAGAGGAGGTATCTCCTCTCTGTTTCGTTTTAGGTCATTTCGGCGAAGAGAACACGCAGACAACCTTTCGTGCCGGAGTCAGGCTGAAGACTGAGGTCTCGTTTATTAAAGATAAAATGAAATAAAAGCAAGGCGCTTCGGGAACGGGGCGCTCAGGTTACGCGCGAAGCGGGGAACGGATGTTTATCTCAAGCTCCGCGCGAACGGTGGTTCTCGGTCGCTCTCCGGGACTTAGGAGCTCGCGAGCGTCGGCGACTCCATCCCCCAAGCTTCCGTCTGCTTCCTCCTCTCCAGCTCGCAGACGTTTCTTAATTTGTTGACCGGTTTTGCCCAGAACTGACTCTGATAGCATCTTCGATCAACTCGCACCGGAATCGCCCTGAAACCTGGACGGTGCACAGCGCTCCTCGGTCGTGCAGCACGAAGTCGGTGCGACATCGAAGACAAACTGCGGCGCGGCGGTGCACCGCGGCGAGCTCCACCATGCGTCACCTCGCATTTTGTTTGTTTTTTCTTGCGTAGGTCCGCGCGCGGTGCCCGTCTGCTGTCAATTTCTCCTGTTTTTTACTCGCGGATTTGGCGGTCCCACACGAATGAACATCGTGGACGTGATTGTCGGTGGCGTCACGAAGTGGGTGACAATTTCACAGGTATATGCTGCCCATCATTGTTGGTTCGAGAAAGAGAACCACCACATAATGGCCGTACCTCGGTGTCATTGAAACACCTCGCAACGCTTTCCACGAAGTTCATACCTTTCGGGCGCTCCTTGCCACCGCAGCAATCGCCGGTAACCGCGGTGATGATAAGAAGCTCGTCGTCTCGCTCTCAGAAAAGCTGAGGAATTCATCGAGCGCAGATGCGAGGCGTGTTCGTTTTCGCAAGGTCGCCACCTCGACAGACTGCGCGTCTGCTATTCCCGTCATCTCCTCGATTCCCGCTCCTGGCCGCAATGCCTGATGGGACTGCACCCCGGCGCACCGTCGATTTTCTCGGTGCGCGTTGGGGCAACAAAAAGCTGCACCGGGAGGGTGCGCCCCGTTGATCGAGGACGTCCGGTGCGCACCGGTGCACTTGATCGAAGACGACGGGGCGCACCTCCATGCACCGGTGCGCACCGGTGCGGATGATCGAGGATGCTATGAGTGACTCCCGCACTTCTAACCCCTCACGTAAAGAAAAAAAAATGAAATGGGTAATTTTGTAATTGATTACTGCAAGAAAGTAATGGAATTACAAGGACCGTTACTCTTTGAAGTAATTGAAGCGTTACAAAATTACACTAAAATGTAATCAATTACAAGCAATTCATTACTTGTAACGCGTTACGTACAAGTCTGATGACAAGTAATCAAATTACTTGTAATAGATAGCTTTTGAAGTAATTTTGTAATCGTTTGATTACTTTTTATTAGGAAGCAATCAAAAGAGTAATCTAGTTGCTCTTGGAAGTACTGAAACTACTTGTAACTGTTACGATTTTTCACTTCCCTACCTAATGACGCCTTTCGTTTCTACAAGTTTTCTATCAAAAAATCTTCGAACCTAGTGTTCAACAGGAGGAGGGTCTACCAAAATTGGTCAATTGAGATGATGAGTAGTTTGTAATCCGGTGATTTTAATTCAATGACGGACAGTAAGAAAGGTCCGTTTTCAAACCAGCAGAAATATCTGTCGTTTTAAAGACCCGAAGTCGTCTAAAATGGTATGGTTACGATTTGTTTTCTCAATGACGGGGAAACATTTTAGATGTAGTTTCAATACTGACCAGTTCACGTGTTTCCAGCTTGAACAAGCTTCCAAAATTTTGTTTTTTCATACATTCTGACAACCATTGCAAAGTTTTTTTTTGTTCCAAATATCCTAGACCAAATGAAAAAGTAAACGACAAAATATTGCACTTAGTTTTTATGTTATATCCGTCATCCCAAGAACATCTAACACAAAATAGGTTATTATATTTCGCAACATATCGATTGTGGGTTATTTCGCAACATATTGATTGTGGGCCTGATACAGCAGTACTAACATCATTACTGCTTCTGTCTGCCCCTTTATAGAAACTGAATCTTGCCGCAATGTAGCTGTTCCACAACCAATGGCTACAATTGAACCCAACTTTCCTTTTCAGTCAACTTCTGATAAAAGCGGTTCGGATCAGAAAAAGGGGGACCTCGAGAATTCCCCCGCTTTGTTGTTACTTTCATTCACTATACCTCTTTTATAAAACGCGCCTTCTTTTCTTTTTTTTTCTTTTTTTTTAACTTGATGTAGTTTGATTTCGCCAACCACGACAGATCTCAAATGGTCGCCGTGTCTAACATTTGTTTTTCTAATTTTTTGTATTTCTTATTTATGATCCAGTAAGGCTTATGGAACTTCGAGCGCAATATTTATGTTGCTTTTTCAACATTGTTTCAACGCAGAACTTGACAAAAATAATGTACAAACACATGCCGAATTTGTGTGATTAAACAATAAGAAAGAAAGTAAACAAGCACAAATTGATAGTTTTTTTGTTCTCTCTTCTTTTTTTGTGGGTACAGATCGTTATAGTTAATGTAGGAATTGCTGGGACACAAATATCGAGGTTTGAAACTAAATGCGTCTAAGTTAGTTAACTCTTTCCTGACCGCACCCGTAGGCCATCGATCACCGGTGATCGATGGTTTCCAAGCGCCGTCAAGAAATTAAATTTAGTGCGGAAATTTATCTTCCACAATTTTGCGTATAGCCGAAGAACTGTAGTTTCGGTTCCAACGTAGGTTTGAGCTTTATCACAAGCTGGTGGGCTGTCGCAAATAGCCCTGGGAAGAGTGGTTGCACTTGCCTAACCTGGCTAACTGCATGTATCAGTCTTCGTAACAAACATGACATTATGTACATAATTCAACTGAATTGTGGCATATTTGTTTAGACCTCAAGTGCTCTGGGTACACTTTAAACTAGGTTGTAGGGGTCGCTTAACAGTTGGTCGTCGGTAAGCATCACAATTATTTCAATGCTGTCCTAAGCCTACGTGCACGTTTAATGTTCCCAACAAGGCGGACAAAAATGCTAAATATAAAAGAACTTCAATCAAGGCTATATAAAAAAAAAAGTTCGAACAAAAAGACAGCATTCTGCTGGGGATGTGAGGTGTACTATCTGTTTCATGAATATGAGCATTCCTTCGTTGAAAAGCAGAAGTGTTGCAGAGGCTAACTCTCCGACGAACCAAAAATAAACAAACTTTAGTTAGAGTACACTAACTTGCAGAAGTAATATCGGTTGGTGTGGGGCACATTTTGTATATTCTGAATATTTTTATTTGTGGCGTAATTTAACATAGCTGTAGAAGTTTCGGCGTTTATACGCCTTCCGCAGGTAGAGTAGACTTTCAAGAAAACTAAATTTGAAAAAAATGTGTTCCCACATTATACTACTCCTTGTTTCTTTTGAAAGAGCAACTAATTGGCCATATTTTGATGTGCCATACTACTCCATACGCAAATTAGTTATGAAAATAGAAGCGGTTGCAAATATCCTTTGAAAATTGCTACGTTCCCGTGGTCAGGGAAGAGTTAATGTGTAAAAAGCCTCTAGTGGTACCTCAGATAATATTTTCAAAGTTTTTATGTGGTACGTTGCTGGGCATGCAGGGGACTTGTATAGTATGCACACAGGTAACCTCTTACAATGGTAAAATGGTGCCTTAATGTAAACTATATAAATAGATTGGTTGGTCCTTTGTGCCCCCCTTTTTGTATGTTTTTATCTTCGGCCAAAGGTGTGATCAACGTGCCTTAAGGTAAAAATATTTCGCAAATAACAGATGGAATTTTGTATTTTTGTTTGCAATGTAAAAATACTAATAGGAGCAAATCGACTAAATTATGGCGTATTACATTTGACCTTTCAAATGTAACGTGTTTAACAGATGTCTTCGAATGTAAAAATACCCAAACATGCGACTGACAAAAAAAAACACACAAAAACACTACGTTTTTTTTTGTTTAAGAAAGCGCAGTTAAAATTTAAAAAAATAGGAATGTTTCTACTCTTTCTTTATATTAAGTAACAGTTTCTTTATTGTAGAAAATTTTATTTACTTCTGAGTGAAGTCTTCTGCTTCGAACGAGAGCTGATCCCGAAGCGACAGTATCGCTGGTAGTGACGCCCTGCAGAGGATGCATCGCCTTTTGCTCCGCAGAGCAAAGGGAAAGCCAACTTCGCAAACCGCTGTGCTTCGCACTCGGGTGTTTGCTGTTCGTTCCTACCTTCTATGCATTTTTGTGAATGCAGTCACGTGTCTGAAACGTTTAGTTTTATTCATAGAAATTACTTTTACATTATTTAGCTATTCGTATTGGATTTAGTTTCCTCCTTAAACTTGACATAAATGGTATTCGAAATGCCGAGGCTCGATCTAAAATGGGTCGAATAAATCGGCACCTTCACGTGTAAATCTAAACTTTTCGTCAAAGATTTATTTCACAGGTTGGTTTTACATTGCAAAATTGCAAGGCGTGGCTTCCTTTCTGTAAAAAAAAATAAGGGAAAAATACTTGCCAGTGTTAACGCAGACGATTGATTCGGGTGGCGGAGCGCGTTTGGCGCAAGCATTATAGATGGCGTTACCTGCATGTTCCGATTGCTTTAAAAAATATATATATATATATCTAAACTGACCACCACGACCTTGGTCTATTAAAATGAACATAATATTTTTGTAATGTGCCTTTGTTTTAAAACTAAATGCGGACAATGATAGCAAAACTTGAAGCAACATAAAATAAAACGCGGTTGCACAACGACGGCACTCTTGCTGCCGATGGATTTCGTCTGCGTGTCGCCTGCTTTCTTTCACTGGTCGGCTACACCTTCCCACGCTCTTCCCGACGCCATCTATCATACATGCGACAAACGCGCCCCGCCACTCGACTCGGTCGTCTGCGTCGCCACCCGCCGTTTACCCTGGCATGTTTTCTGCCTTTTTTTTTTTTTTACAGAAAGGGAACTACGCCTTGTAGTTTTACAAGGTAAAATCCACCTGTGAAATACACCTTTAACGAAAGGTTCAGATAGCTATGTGCCGGCGCTGATTTTTACGGCCCATTTTAGAACCAGCCTTGGCATTTCAAACACCCTGTATTTGCGGGTGTACAGTAACATGCACAAAGCTTTGAAAAAAAAAAAACGGTTCGTTTTATTTCAAGGAAACTAACTTTATGTTGCTAGCAATGTGGCTTGCGAAACTGCAAGCATTTTTATTGAGTATAAATATTTAATTATTCAAAATAATTAGCTAACTTTTTCAGATGAATTTAAAGGCCGTGGTGTCAAGTGGAGCGTTGTAGCGCGCCCTGAGAAACACCCGATGGAAGTATATACAACGTTGTACGCTTTGCATGTTTCTTGAATAGCATAAAACAAAACTGCGAACTACAAAAAATACAAGTTGATTACGTGTTCCTCACATCACAACGCACGAGCACCTTTTCTTATATATATATATATTTTTTTTTTTCGTGGGCTTTTTTTTTAGCCCAAAAAGAGAAGCTCGAAAGCCTACCATGTTGCAAATACCTCAGTGGCTTGTTTCTCAAGGTGCTCTAGAATTTTCCAATTCTAGGGGTGGTCTAGCAGCGCCATTGGCGCCATTTCGATAAATTCCTGCTTGCTTGCGCTTTGTTCCGCCCAAAGGAAAGAAAAAATCGCGTCAAACTGCGCCAAGTCGCTTATCGGTGAACAAATTGAATATTGTAGGAGTTTTAGTTTTCGTCTGCCAAATGTGTGAATTCAGTGGGGTTTGGCAGGTTTGGAAATCAAAATCCAATTCAGGTGTACAACTCCATGGCATTGTTTCAGGGTTTTCATGCAAATCTTACCGTACCGCCGCTTAGTCAGTTTTAGTTGCATTGCGAAGTGCACTACTGTAGATTAACCAAGACAAGTAGTTCTTTTTGTTCTTCTTGCGTAAGCATTTTTAAAAGCGTGTCACTGTTTTGTAGAGAGGTGCTCGCACGTCGTTCCCATTTCGTTAGCATATTCGGTTGGGACATGCGTCGTTACGAATTGTTGTCTTTTTTTTTTCTTCTTCAAATGATCCGAATGATTCATTGTCCGACTCGTTGACGAAACGTCTGTGCATTATGAAACCCAGAATATTTTTATTTAAGCTCTTGGATTGGCTATTTGGGCAGCTAGGTCGTGATCACAACCGCGGTAAATCAAATCAAGTTATCCATTGAATGTTTACACGGTGAGAGGTCGTCCAGAAATGTCATCGTAAACAATGTTTCTCACATAGGCATGCTGTCTTTAGGAGTTATGAGGTCCATAAAATGCTGATTTTCATGTTATCTGAGAAAACTTTGTTTAGTTCCAATTTACCGCTCTTTATTACCTAGAGGGTTAAATTGGTACAGTATATCGCCTTCTCAATGGGGATATTTAGCTCACATCAATCCTAATAACCTCTGTCCCCAGCACTAATGGAAGCAAAACACGAATTTGACTAAGTTTATGGCATAGCTTTTCAGCTGTCCAATGGCAATTCGATTAGTACAATATAATGGCTAACTATGGATTTTTCATGGGCATCACGCAGTATTGATTACATGAATACGTGTCGGTTTCACTGATAGGGAACTGCACCGTGTGTCTCTGGTGCTGCAAAGCTGCTCCAAATCGTGAATATTTCTGATACAAAGGAGCTCCAAAATGAGTTTTTCTCGGTTTCAAAAATTGTTCCTAACTCAAAACTGGCTGGACCGCCACAACAATCCACTCTCGACCCCTAAATCAATATCTAAAACTTTATATTATTAGTTTTAATAAATTATTCAAGTAGGCTCAATACAAAAATACCAACACTTTCGTAAGATGCTTTCCAAGAACATACAGTTGCTTTCATTTGCGTAAAGCGCTGTGTTTCTTTTTTGTATTTTTTTCGAGTCGGTTGTACCTTTGTTAGAACATTCTGTGTATCAATGAAAACGTTGGACCTACAAATAATAATGTAGTCGAATTTATTTGTAACGGCGGCCAAAAAAAAAAAAAACGTACAAGGAGAAAAACAAAAATAAGAAACAAGCAAACAAACGAACCAAAATGCATAGTTTTAACAGAGGGTTCAAAGAATAGACAACCTGAATTGCATCAGGCAAGTGAAAAAAAAAACAAAAAAAAAACAATGGAGTTCACATTGAGTTCAATTTTCGTTTCCGTAGACTGGTAACTTTAAAGAACGATCTACAGAATCGTCTTTTCGTGAAAAAAACCGTTCCCAGTTTCCTTTTTTTTTTCATTTCCTCCTTTCCCCCGTCTCCCCTTCTCTTCCCACAGAAGCGCGTCGCTGAGCTACTCCCGGCAGAAAAGAGGAGGATCTCCCTCTTTCTCGAATGGAAAGGAGGAATTGAGGGACACTTTTCCTCCTTTCTGGCTGCTCGTAGGTTTTTTTAACACTCGTTGCCTAAAGTGATGCGAAACTCGGCACAATGCGGTTACAATTATGCACGTGGGTTCTTTGGTATATTTTAACTAAAGAGTGTTTAAAAATATATCGTTATTGCATTAAAAATATTCACTCATTCATTCATTTATTGTACCCTTAAAAGCCCCACCGGGGGCATTACATAGGGGGGGGGGGGGGGGAGGGTACATGAAAAATGCAAAAAAATCAACACATGAACTGGCGGGGTAGCTGACAGCTACAGTGCTGGTAAGTAATATAAACAGTGTTAGAACAATTGCGTGTGAAATGAAACTGGTACATAAATGAACTAGCGAAAAAGAGTAATCAATGAATTGCGGAACAAGCCAGGGTCACTTATGGCTACGATGTCAGATGGCAGGTCATTCCAGTCTGTGATGGTCTGCGGAAAAAAAGATCGGTTGAAGTAGTTGGTGCGGCCGGTGATCCGAGATACGTGACATCATGGATTTCCCCACACACCCCCTAGGGGGGGTATACACCCCCCCTAGTTTTCCTGAACACCCCCCCCCCCCCTTGAATCTAAAAAAAAAAGGAAAAAATAAAATTCTTTTTTTTTCAGATTAAGTAGAAAACACCACCTCTCAGGTGTATATATAGAGAAAGGGAAACATAGATTACGGGTATGAGCATTTGGTCGCCTCCCCCCCCCCCCCGCCCCAGAGCCATTGGGACACCCCCCCTTGATTAGAATCCTGGGGAAACCCCTGCGTGACATCAATCAAATTATATAAAATGCTTGATGCAATTTATAAAGCATTTTATTTACGTTAACAATGCTAAAAAAAGTAAATGATCTTAAGTGCCTTGAGTAATTGCTTGCCTTTAGAATATCATAACAATCCTCATCTCTACTTTTGCACTAAGCTCTCTTTTCCAGAACGGTGGATTGATAGGAGGGCGAGAAGTGTTACATCATTTGAGAAATACTGATTTCATGGAAATCAATCGCTTAAAAAATTAAAATGTGTGTTTTCAGACAGGCGAAATTTGAATATTAATAGCCCAATTTTTTGTACGGAGTTTAAGTGGTATCGTTAAAATTAGGGAGGCCTACTCACTGTGTCGAAAGAAGGACAGCACTTTTTACGTTACCGGAGTGAGTGATTCAGCTGCCTCGTCTTCCAAGGCTGTCATTGGCGAATAACATAAACTACAGGTGTTACATCCTTCAGTATCTAAATATTAAATAGAACGAACAGCCTAACTCATATCGAAGTTAGTTTTAGAACCGACAACTATTTCAGCGTCTCTTTACCCTGCAAAGCGTACACAACCTTTAGCCCTAGAGCGCTGTGGTAGAACAAACTTCTATCCAACATAATTGAGGTTTCGCAAGTGGGTATTTGTCGTCAGAGAATGTGAGAAAGCATATTAGCCTTTCTGCGTTAAAGGGTAACTGCAAAGAAAAACAAAGTTTACTTTTAAATAGCCTAATTAGGACAAGCATGTCACAAAACTATTTTTCCACCAAAAACAAAATTTTTTACAGCAATATTTATTGCGCGAGACTGATTTTAATTTGCGGCTATTTCGTCCGTTTCAAATCGCGCGCCACAAAGTTGGTATTATACGTTACGCAGTGGGTGCTATACGTCACGGAGTGACGTATAACAGCCACTCTGCGCGCGTCGAAAGAGAGGGAGTTTCAAATGTGGATAAGTTGTGACTCCGACTAAATTACGTCTTGTGGCGTAAATATTGCTAAAACAAAATTGTTTTTTCGCGAAAGATTTGTTTTGTGACATGCTTGTCCTAATTAGGCTGTTTAAAAAAACACTTTTTTTTCTTTGCAGTTACCCTTTAACGTTGTAATATGGCTCATAACTTAATTCCCTGTTTTCGGAGTTTATTTCTCCTGAAATTCGGAGGGTGTTTTTCGGAGTTTATTTTTTGCGGAAATTTCGGGGTTTATTGAAGTCTATTTCTGTTAGATTCCCAGTTCTTTGAAATTTGGAGTTTACTTTATTCTGTTCCCAATTTAAAAAAAAAAAAAAAACTGAAGTCCGGGTACTGTAACCCGTTGTCTTGAGCGAACCTTGATGAGCTAAAATGCAAAACCTTTTTGTCAGTAGTTCCAGATTTCAAAGGAATCTGAACTGGCATCTCCTTGGGACCACGGACCTTGAGCTGTCATAAAGCTTATTTTGAAACAAAAACGATTTTCGTTTTCTTTTTTGTTTTGTTATTGTGACCTCGAAATTCCGAGTTTTTTCGGATGAATCCGAATTGACAGAAAATTTACCGACGAGGATTTTTCAAACTTTTTCGGATTTATCCAAAAAACTGTGAAAATTTCATTTTCACAGTTAATAGTGCTTGATTTCCTTTTTACAAATATTGTGTTATTTTTATATAGCTTGTTATTAACGTTCTGGATGCTATGCACATGCAGAAAAAAACATGTCCTTGCACACACGTGGTGCATATCAACACGCATAAAAAGCCTAAAATATAAATTAATTTGCTCATTTTAAACCGCTAAGTGCAATGAACAATACAAATAATGTGTGAAAGACCCATTTTATTTTAAAATTATTAAAAATCGCAAAAACGTCGATTCTAAAGGGCTAACAAAAGTTGCGTAATTTTTTATAAATGTATATATGGGTGATTTCATCTCAACTCAGGCACGAATTTAGGGTCGAATTTTCAATTTTGACGAAAAAAAATATATGATTCGGGGCAATTCCTATAATAAAAGAAAACGCAAACGGCAATGTCGTCGGATTTTTTGTTCTCAAGTTATGGACCGTTGAAGCGGTCAAGGTGGAAACTGACGTTTTTCCAGCTTATCGGAGGTGCCATATTTCACTCCATCCCTTTTCCATACTTTTTACGCTACATCAATATAACTTTTTGGGAACACTCTAGACGTAGGCTTTTTCATGCTAATTAAGCGTCTAGCTCATAACATTTTTAATGCTTTTTTTTTATTTGTAAAACCGCCTCTCTGCGACGATATTTGACGAAGTTCAGCAAGCTGTGCTGTGTGACCTAATCAATATATTTTTATAATCTTTATATCAACGTAAAGCTCCAATTAAGTTCTTTCTTTTTAGTATACTTTCAATATTTTGCGATAAAGAAATAAAAGGCGGGGTGTTTTAGAAAATCGACTTCAAACTTGCAAGTCTTTCTTTAGAAAAAACTTGCGAGTTTGAAGTCGATTTTCTAAAAAAAAAAAACCTTTTATTTCTTTTATTTTTTATTTACATTTCGGTAATATAGTAGTCTGTCAGGACCTACCAACATAAATTCTAATATACTGTTTGTATGGCCGCTATTAGGATTCGAATCTCGTGCTGTGAGAGTTTTGAACGGGACTTCGTATTGAAGCTCAGTTGAGCAGAATTTTGACCTATGTAAGGTTTTCTATTTAATGTTAGTACTTACCTCAATATCTCAGCGTAAAAGCCAGTAAAGCAACAATATTTATCAAACAATATTTATTTACTTGGAACTGCAGTGATTGGCAAGGTGTGTGAGCTTCGCCATTGACGGAGAAGATACGTAACATCTAGACTCCCGGACATACTTAAGTCAAGAGGAAAAAGTCTAAGTAACCCGGCATGAATCACTGAAAATAAAAATGAAACCTAAACACATGACTAACACGTTTGAAGCAGCCTTACACGCTACAAAATGCTTGTTATTTTGTATATATCTTGGCACGAGAACATTCTCGTGCCAAGATACTAAATGTCCCAAAATTACATAAAGAAAAAACGAGTTCGAATGCTACCATAGATGCTAACGACACTCTTTCGTGGCGGCAATTTTTTTTAAGAACTTTTTATGCGAAATTGAGGCTTCAGAAGACTGCGATGATGATGAGTAAAGGCAGGATATTTGGACATTAAAAAAGCGCGTTTTCGGCACCAAAAATAGGCAAGCAAAACGATGTTTCAGGCTTCCAGTGCCTTAAATATAAGCACCTTAACTTTTTACATAAATGCAAATAATTTCAAACGAAGACTTGCGCGATTTGTATCTACAAGAGGAAAAGCGAAAATGTGATTATTTATGATGGCAGAAAGGCGCTAACAGTTGTACACAGCCTTTCAATTATCCCATAAAACTGCTCTACTAATGACGGCTTACTTTAAAGGGAATCTGAGGAGGTTGTTGATAACAACAATTTAGAGGCGAATTCGGGGGTATTTTTATCCCGTGAATCGTTTTCTCCGAAGATGTAACTAAACACGAAAAAATACGAAAGACCTCCGACCGGTCTTTAAGTCATAAAAGAATATTTCGGCCGCCAAGCGCGTGTCGCTCGTGTGGGCAGCGCGTGCAGTTGCAAGCTTGCCAGGTGTAGAGCCACTAAATGAGCTGCGGTTAGAGTATCGGCACATCGTTCCCCGACATTGTTGTGGGCCAGGCACTTTGCCAAAGGTGGGGCCCATGAGGCCCGCCCCCCCCCCCCTTCCCCCCCGAAATCGGCCATTTTGCTGGGACCTCCTCTCCCCCCTCCCCCTCATACAGCATTCTGTCATGGGCGGGCCCCCCCCTCCCCCCCCCCTCCCCCCAGAAACAAAATCCTGGCTCCGTGCCCTTTGTGGGCGCCGCCATTTTGGCTCGTATGCAGAGCAGACGCAACTGCCGATCGTCGTGATTCAAAAGTGCGACTTCCTCAGCATTATATTCGGTGTTAAAAACGTCATGTAATATTGCTTTGCTCTGTCGCGAACTGTTTAAACATTTGTGGAGGACGGAAACGCGTTTCCTGTGATTTAAGATAAAGCTTCAGATAATTGGCAACCATGATTTTAAGACACATTATAGAGCCTAGTGTCGTTACTCTGAAGCGTAGCTTATTTAGTGGCATTAGCCAGGTGTATTCCCCCGCAATGACACCAGTCGTGACGTCTTTTTTCTGACCTTCTTAAATATAGCAATATTGCGCGTGCATAGCTTCGATAGGCGCTGAAGATAGCCGAGAGCGAAGATTCCTAAAACTGCTTTTATGACGTAACGCTCCGGGATGGAGCCCCTTCTTCCCGCAGCGTTATGTCATAAAAGGTATTCAGCGGTACTTTGAATATGATTTTCAACAGCCTCCGTGCACCAAACTGAAAAATAATATTGATGCTCGTGATCCCGGTGGCCAAATAAAGACGATTTAAGTGCTTTTACTCGAATACGAAACACCTTCAGTTTCCTTTAACAAGCGAACTGCACACATTCATGTTCAATGACCACTGTGGCTTGCTCGAGCCGTTGCATGCAGTTAAACAGGCATGGAAATAAAATACTTGAAAGCTGAGAATACTGATTGAAAGAAGCACTATTTTATGTCTGCCTAGCACAAATATATTACGACGCAACAGAAACAGACACAAATAAAAAACGCAAGAGAGACGACGGTTTATTAAGAAAGTGACACGTAGTTACACGAGGAATGTTAGGTATGCAGCTCTGACGATTTGGTCATATACAAACGATGATATTGTCCGTATAGCACAGACAAAAAGTACTAACACTTCCAAAAACCCTTCCAAATATCTGAAGAGCATTCTTCAAAAGGTGTTTAGCAGCCGAACAGATTTTGGGACAAAAACCGTATTTTAGAGCCCGTCGGCCGTGTGCATTTTACGGCGTTAGGGCACGCAGATGCACAGTGATGGTTCGCCGTTGGCTCTTCAATAAAGAAGTGATCTGCTCACAAAGGCGTTTATGCTTAATCGTTGTGTTGAAAATAGACTTGAATTTGATTATGCTTCTAGAAACGAGGATGCAACTGCACATGTTTGCTGAAATCTAAGAGCACGCGGAATGTAGTCTAAATATCACAGTGAAAATTGTGGAAACAATAGCAGACCACCATCATCTCCAGATTTTAGGAGTCAAAATTGTACTTCATGTCAGTGGCGCAACTAAAGGGGTGTGTGTCTGTGTGTGTGTGTGGGGTGGGGGGGGGGGGGGGGTTGCGGTTCGCAACGGGTGCGGCGTTTAGGGGGGGGAGGGGGCATCGCGGCGGGCCACCGCACCGAGTGTCGTTGACCCTAGTGACTCCACTCCCTCCTGTAACTGGAAATGAACTTGTGCGCTGAGAAGAAAAGATTGACGTCGACAGATGTCATTGGGGCGTAGTTGTAATTGGGAACATTCGATGGCTTAAGCGACACCAGTACCCTAGGGTAATCAGCACCAATAACTCTTGTAACTTTTTAAGGACAGAAGATCCCTCGTTCTTGTACAAGACCAATTGTAACTCCGCACGTGCCTTTTCGGCTACTCGTCCTTTAAGAACGGCGGTGTTTTTTTTTTTTTTTTTTTTTTTTTGCTGTGCATCGAGAATTAGCGCATTGTACCTAATAGAGTTTCGCCCGAGCGTTCAAGTTTCTTCATAGTTCTTTCGAGGAACGCGGAGTTGGCGCACAAGTATTGGAGGTTTTCTTGAAGGCTATTTACAGAGAAGGCAGCTTGAGCCATCCTGACTGAAGCACTCTCGTCACCTGAAAAAGTTGTCGTTAACAGCCTTGACGTTCGAAAACTAGAAATTGTGATACTCAACAGCTTCTAGGCCATGTTCCCCAACTTGTGACCATGGACTCGGGCGGAAGGGGTACGTCCGTAACCTCCTCCTTGAACGAGCGCACGTCAAAGGGGTACGTCCGTAACCTTCAGCCTTCAGTGCCTTCAGCAACACGAACTTGGCTGAAGCAATAAGGTTTTTAACTTCCTTGAAGTGCTTCCTCGGTTCTTCACAAGCACGGTGAGCGCATGCGCTAGACATATGACATGCAATATCTGAGGGTAGAAGGTCTTCAGCAGATGAGCAGCCTTGTGCTTGTAGGCTGCGGCGTCTGTGTAGAGCGACAGAACCTTAGCGCCTTCGACTCCAGCAGGGTACAGAACTTTCAGGGATTCGTTTACGAAGTATTCCATAGACTCCCCATTTGTTCTCTCCGAAGGTTTTCCCCAAAGCTCAAGGACTCCCCTGACGGATCTCCGTGGTTTCGCGTACTTCAACCGCTCGCGCCATGTCAGCTTGGCGGCATACGCTGACCAGCGCAACCGTGTCACTGCTTGCTGTTGCTTTCCGGGAGCTGGTTGAACCGCATAGAGTTCAAAATAGTCAATGTTCACTCGTAGCATGAATACCGATCTGAAACTGCACTCAAAAGCAAAACTGAAGGCTACACTGTGTTCATATAAGCGCCAATGTTGAAAACAGGCATTTATATGCACTAACATCAGAAATAGGCGCATATGGGCACTATAAAACCGTAATAAATGTCTTATTAAAGCTCAGTTCGTGTTCATATATTGAAAAGGCTTGATAATGAAGCAAGGAGCAAAATAGGCATTTGCCTAAAATTCGGTCTGTAATGATGAGACGTTTAAGCCTACTTACTGTGGCTCAAATGTAGGCCGTTATATGTTGTCGAGAGTTCTTCAAATCCGTATTTAACTAATTTCGCGATCATAGCTGGTCCTTTTTATTTTATAGACAAAATATGAAGATTCAAATATAATAGAACACCATAAAACCCGAAATCACCGATATATAAAGTGTTCCCTTTTTTGACCCACATCTCCCCGTATCACTAAAATGGTTGTTTTTATTGTCCTTCTTCTTTTGCTGCTTAATTTTTTTGCACGTACTAGAACTCTTAATTGGCTGATCACGTAGGAACAAACCAATCGGCAAACTTAATGATTTAATGAGGCTCTAAAGGTTGTTGGATATCTTCTATGTTTAATTTCAACATCTGGTCCCAAGTATGTATCCTTTCACAGCCAGAAAAGCGCGTTTTTACGGGGATTCCCTTGGGCAAAACATTACATTATTAAGAATATAGAGGTCCCTGTACTTCTAGATACGATAAATATCTGAAGAAGCTCTGGCTGAGAGTTTGAAAATATACATTTCTGAGATAAATAAGATGGCGGTACCACTAGACGCCAGAGACTACAGTTCGTAGAGCTGTGAACATCCCGCGACTCTATTACAATCCAGAGCTCTCTCACTTACTTCGGGACCCGGTGGTGCGGACGCAATTCCGACTGCTCCCCAGAAAAGAACACGAGCCTAACCCGCGGCATTGTACGACGCGCTCGCAACGGGGCGTAAGTGAATTTCGCTCACGAGTCTATCGACAAGCAGAGATACGACAGCCACCCGCGCTGCGCCGTCAACCCGGGACCCAAACACCGAGGGCTCCGGGCAGACCAACCCTTTAGCCGGGCGGTCCCCCCCTTCTCATTGTTTCATTAGGGACACACAAAGAAGTGCCGGGCCGAAAAGGCCCCCATCGCGGAGACGTCAAAGTCATTGTTTCTCTCCGGCCGAGAAAAGAACTCCGCGCCGCGCCTCCCGGAGTCTTTGTGTGCCTTGAACTCCGGCGTGGCGCACACCAGGGCTTTTGTTTTCCCCCGGCGTCCCAGGGAAAAAGCGGGTCCCGTCGGTCTAACAATAACCGCATTGTTGTCTCCGTTCAATGCATCGCTTGCGGTTTCACGCGCCGAATCTTTGCTGGTCCTTCGTACTCCCGCGTCTCAACCTATATCTCTTGCGCCAGTTTTTTTTTTCTTTTTTTTTCTTTCTGCGTTTATGTTTGGATGTATGTTTTTCCCCGCATTGTTCTTTTTTGTCCCCAAATCGCCTTTCGCACTCTTTCCCTCTTCCCAAAAGCGTGTCCCGATTTTTGGATGATTTCTTTTACTTCCTTTTTCGAGACGGCATTTGTTGGTTTTTCCCTTGTTCCGAAACAAAGGCTTGGCCTTCTCCGTAGTGTCCCGCGCACGCGTCACTCATTGTAGTTCGGACCGCGGCGGTGGCGGCGTCAAGCGAACCGCGGCGTCTCTTGTGTCGGTTTAGGGAAACAAAGTGCCTCATCACTGCCTGCTCCTGACGCAGTATACATAATATGCGTATCACATCGATCCCTGTGGGTTTCGAAACAAGGAGACTATTCCAGGCTTTGTTTTAAACTATATATGCAAAGTTGTCACAGATAAAACTACGCACACTGACGAAGGAGTAAATAAAATTTGACCGTGACAGCACTTTGTATGTTTCTTATATGTATCAAGACAAACGCAAAGATACCATACAAGCCGGGAGATGCGACACAACACAAGTGCGCCGCCTTCACGCCACAAAAAAGGGTCACTGTTTTCTGCACTCGAATATTGCGCGATTCTGTTTGTCGCTATTAGTGTGCTACAGTGGTGGTAGTTCATCCTGAACTCGGTGACGCGTTCTATTTTATAAGAGACGTGTCCCGCTGTCAGCTCATTGAACAAAATCTGGACGCTGAGATAAGGTGATCCCGTTGGTTTGGTTGTCAGAGTTTTGCCCGAAGATGCAAGCAAAACATCCAAACCTACAACGCGTGCAAGGGCGTACCAACCGGGGGGGAGGCAAGGGGGGCGCTTGCTCTTGCCCCCCCCCCCCCCCCAGTTCTCAGAGTGGGGGGGGGGGGGGGGCAAGGAATGCCCCCGCCTCCACTCTGACCCCCCACTCTGACAGCCGCCACTGGCCAGTGTTTGCCCTGCCCAGCTGCCACTGGGCAGGGCAAACACTGGCTGGCGGCGCCCAAGGGAAACCAAGGGCAACGGCCCCCACTCAAAAAGAAGTTTGTACGCCACTGAACGCGTGCATTCTTCGCCTTGGCGGTTACGCTTTGATATTTCGGGTTTGATAAAGTCGTGCTAAAAATTAACGCTTTACGTTAATTTCGAATATAATTACTCAAATTGAATAGAAAAAAAAAGAAAAAAAAAACGGAAGTTTTGTGTGAACCCCTAACAATTATTCTCAACTGCAAACGCTTACGTGCAAAACGTTTCTTTTAGATTTATCCGATCGTTGATCGAGGACGAACCCACTTACGAAAAAAACGTGATTGCAAAAAGTAGAAAATCAATTAAACTATCTGGAGTAAACAGGAGTGAGGCAGAACCGACCAAAAATTGCCGCTGGGCGCCCGCGCCGCCCGCGCCAGGGGCTTTACCCGCGCCGAGATGCTGTGGCCATCTGGTGGTAGAAGCGCGAAACAGCGCCTCGAGTCGATTGCCGGGCCATCTCGCAGCGACTCCGAGAAACTCGATCGGTAAAAAGCTTGGCCTTCGTGGGAATTGGTGGGAATGCAGACCGCGCTCTTTTACAAAAGGCGAGAGGACTCTCGCCGCCAACCATGCCGCCAACCCATGGCCTCCGAGATCCCGAAGCGCGCGTGCGGCGTTCGCGCGCTTCGGGATCTCGGAGGCCATGGTCAACCGTGTTCATAAAGATCATACCGCCGATGCTGACGCGCTGGCGCTGCCTGTCATGGCGCAGTTAGTTCGACTTGCCTTCGAGCTCCGTTGGCCGCGACGCCGCGAGCTACGGCGCAGTCACGAATATATTTGATATTAGAGGCCTCCTCCTCCCAGGCCGGATATCGCCCCATTTGGTATTAGCGAATCTAGCGTCGTGCATAAAATTCCCCTGTGTATTCGCAGTTCCCTCCGGAATGGCGAATACACGGTGTCAGTGACGACAGCTTAAAGGGGCCCTGCAAGGATTTTATTACTTTTTTACTGGTACCTGAGCGCACTGAACGTAGTAACTTTTAATGAAACTTTTCTTTTCTCGAAATTCGCTTTATTTTAGCAGCTAAAGGCAAATTTAAAAAAAAAGCTCGAGGTACACCTAAGCACTTCTTATGAGTTATGAATGCGAAAGCATGCAAGCTGCCCTTCCACTCCCTTTGTCGTCTGCTGTGTAACGTTTCGTCGCCGGTCAGCGCGCGTGCTCCCCTGGTGACTTTGGACGCTCCGCGTTAACAGCGCGCTGATGAACACGCAGCGCCATGAGGTGAGCGGTCGTGGAAACTGACAAGCGCAGCGGCCAATGGGAGCCCTGTCGAACGCGCGCCAGCCAATGGAACCGAAAGATCAGGGAAACTAGGTGCCGTTTTCGCGCTTCAAACTGATGACGTCAGCTCGCTCCATGGGACAGTTAATGCTTTCGCATTAAAATTACAAAAACAAGCAAAAAATAAGCTCCTTCATGACGTCCTTGGTTGCTTGAGTGGCCGTGAACTAGAGGGTTAGTGAGCTCAGCGAGCGGTCACGGCTGCCGCACTCCGTGTCGACGGCTCGAGGGGGCGCCACTAAAGCAGACTTGTACCGTACGCATTACAAGCAACCAAATTACTAGTAATCGATTAGTTTTTGGAGTAATTTTGTAATCCGTTGATTACTTTTATTAGGCAGTAATCACAAGAGTAATCTGATTACTTTTTGAAGTAATAAAATTACTTGTAACCGTTACTATTTTTCCACGGGACCCCCCCCCCCCCCCCCCCCTGGCACACGCCTTTTTTTTCTGAAATGACAAAAATAAAATTTGCTTTTTTTTTCGAACGGAAAAAAGAAAGATTTTTGCGGAGCTGTAGGAAACGAGGTCAATCCCTTTCTATGTACAGTTACTGTGGAATGTCCGTTTTTTTTTTTTTTTTCGAGCTGGGACTGGGAGTGGGAAGCCCCAGGGAAGCCACAGTGCGTGACAAAGGCCATTCAGGGCGAAGTTTGAGCGAGCAGAATGTACCTTTGTAAGTCCTTCGTTCAAACTAGCCCCCTCACGCACACACACACAGAAATAAAAAAAATCGAAAAATCCTGCTTAGGGTACCTACTCGCAGCCCGTAGGAGAACCAGAACCGAAGAATGCCGAAAGCGGATGCAAAATATAACAAAGCCAGTTGAAATATTTCCCCATTTCCCCTACGTTGTCTTTGTGACAAGCAATGTTTCGAGTTGAGAAGTGATCAGGGCGATCTCTTCCGCTAATGAATACTACACATGATCCGTTTCAAATCCTGGAGCTGCTGCTCTTTTGTATAACATGCGAGCTCATCCACATGTGAATAATAAAATGAGCAACGCAAACTTTGAGCGACAACCCATGCTCAAGCTTAACAAGATCTAGAACCCCCTCCCCTCCCCCCCCCCCACACACACACACACAGGCGGACGCCCAAATCATTAAACTTCTCCAAACGAATTCTATGCTTGTGTCCGCATTGTGAAGGTGCAACGACCACGAAGAGGGAACCAGTTTTTCTTCTTCAATACTTGTGCAAATGTGAAATATAGGTTGGAAGTAGATCATTGTTATGAGCGCTAAAGATGTGTCTTCACACAATAAAGTAATCGGAAAAGTAACGGTTACTTCTTTAAGTAATGTCCAATTACTTTTGCCGTCGAGTAATCAAGTAATCTAATCGAATACTTTTTAGCCAAGAGTAATAGTAATTGTAATCGATTACTTTTTTTTTAGTAACGTGTACAAGACTGCACTAAAGCATGTTCTGGCTAGGCTGTATGAAGCGGGCAGCCAGGGCGGCTCGCATTGCATTTGATGCGCGATTAAATACTAATTCGGCATGACACTTCATTGGCCACAAACGACAGCAAACACGGGGTAAAGATCAGTTCAGAACGGAAGCCACTTCGCGCTCCCAAACCGCCAAAACCCAAACCGCAAGCCAAACCTGCTCGCCGAAGGCCTTCGGAACGCTCGAAACCGGTTGGATCCTCGAGCCCGTATACGACCGCAGCGACGCCGCGTAGATCCGGGACCTTTCTGCGTTCGCCGCTCGTCAGTGCCTGATTAACTGATCTCAATGACAATCGCTGGACCGCGCAACCCCGAGTGCGATCGAGTGCGGCCACCGAACGGCCATCTTGTACGCCGTTTTTTTTTTTTTTTTTTCGTTTTGCTAGCGTTTCAGAGGCCGGAGGCAGCGTACTCAAGACACGTTTTCTGCTCGTTCCATCGTCATTCGCCAAAGACGTTCTTTAAGATCCTGTGTGAGCCGTGATACTTGCCGTTGAGAACACGTGGAAAATTTTACGAAAGCTCAGTGCCGCAGGAAAAAGGCACAACTCGTCGAAAGCAAGCTTCGCCGGTCTCGCGGCGTGTTCAAAGCCACCTTGGCACGCCGAAATGCTATGTCTCTGCGCCTTTACACGCTTGGATACCGATCAAGAATCGACGCCGTGTGGATGTGCTTTGCGAGTGCAATGTGTGTGAACTCGTATGTAAAGGTACAACTCGTCGAACGCAAGCGCGCCGGTCTCGCGGCGTGATCAAAGTTTCCTTGGCACGCCGAGTGCTGCATCTTTGTGCCTTCGCACGCTCGGATACCGATCAAGAATTGACGCCGCACCAAAGTTTTGAAGGTGTGTCGCGCGTAGATGTCTTTAGATCATATATATATATCGGCCACGGAGTTGTGGATTGTCCAGCTGTTCCGGTGAGTTGCTTTCAATACAAGGGGGGGGGGGGGGGGGATATGTACGTGCTCTTATGTACTATTAACCATGGCTATGATCCAAATCTACTCTAATGGATCACATGGGAGTACGAATAAAGCAACGCTGTGGAGCAAGGAGGGTTTTCGAAGGCAAAAGTACAAAACGGCGAGAGTGAAAATCTTTGAAGCGCGGCCCATATGGTCATGTGCAATCTGTTGAGCAATCACAATTAGGCGAGCCGCGCTCAAACGTCAAGTGCAATTAAGTAGGTTGATAATGAACCATCACTGATCAGTGACGAGAAACTGTTGTGCGCGGTATTCTGTAAATCGTCGAAAAAAAGGCGCATCTTGCCTCCTCTTCCGTCGCTACTGGACGCTGGATCAAGCTCGTTTCTGGACCGGCAGTGCCGCAAGTATACAGTCGTCGGAGTAAAGTAAGACGCTGATCCGGTGGCTGCAATAACGGAGATATAATAGCTTCTCCCCAGAGTCTTTCATAAATTAACTCTTATTGATATACTACACAAACAAAAAAATCATAAGGCCTTGGTACTGGTGCACGGAGCGTGCGAAGAGGAATACAGCATTGAAAAACCCCTGAAAAAAAAAACTTTAACAGTTACAAAAAAAGTTTTTTTTTTAACAGTGGTTGGGACACGCGTGTCAAAAAAAAAAAAAAATAATTTTACGGGAAAACAATTTAGAGCGATATTCACGGCTCGAGACTCGATTTAGTAGGCAGTAACCCTCTTTCCACTTATTTTCTCTCTCGGCATTGCGGGCACGTGGAGGAGTGTCATTCCGGAATGACCCGTGACGTCATAGACTTGGCACGCAGAATTTCAAATAAATCTCTCGCCGTCAATATTGCTCTAAAAAATATTTTTTTCGCCTAAAATTTATTTTTGGACACAAGTGTACCAACTAAACTGTATAAAAAAGAAAACATTTTTGTCTTTTACCGGTTTGAAATTCACAATGAAACGGAGCTCTATGAAAGCAGGAACACCGAAGAAAAAAATATTACAGGAATTCGCATTATTCTGAAAGTTATTAGCAAATTAAATATTTTAGAAAACAACTTTAAGCAACCAAAACATTGTGCTTCCTGACGTGAAATGCAACAGTTTATTGATTACAGGCTGCAGCAAAGCAGTTGGCCAATTGGATGCGAGTTTGGTTGATAGCCCGTCGGCCCGTCGGTCATTAGGCCTCGCTGCATCCATCCTAGCTTCGGGGCCGGGTTGCGGTTGTCACCATCGATGAATTTACCGGGCTTATCGGATTTTGAGCGCCGAATTCTTAAAAGGAGTGTGGAGCTGGGCGTCCCGCCGTACGAGGACACCCCACGTAAGCGCCGCGACGCGTCTCTGCCTCAGTCCGCTTCGACACTCACGGAAGTCTTGTCCCCCGCAACCCCACCACCGGAGTCACCTCGACTTAAGACTGGATCCTTGCCCGGTAGATAATGAAAAGAAACACACGCATCCCGGTGCGTACGGTTGCAACCGCGCACAAGACACTTCATTGGAGCCAACTAACCTAAAGTAACCTAAAGTAACCGTTTCACCACAGGCTCGTCACGGTTAGTCGTTTGCCCCGTCCCGTTGCCTCACTTCACTCGAACAGCGCAAAGTTTGTTTCAGCACTAAAAGCAAATAAAGGTACCCCTGGCTCTTCTTAGTGCTTTTAGTTGCCCGGGACCGGGAGCGCACAAGTGAGAATACGATGCGCGTTGTCTGCACGGATCACTTGTCGTCTGCTCGCGATGGTACGTCGCGGACGCGGCTGGGAGGCGCGCATGAGCGACGAGGCGTTGTTTTCGCCCTTTTTGAACTTTAATTTGCAACTTTATTAGCATTATAAAAACGACTTGTTAAAGAAATAACGACGGTTAACGATATGACATACTTTATTTTGCTTTAAAATATCTGGGACGGCTCTCGCCAATCACGAGACACAGTGAATGGGACGTATAATGAAAGCGAACGCTGTTGTGCGCGCGCATCCAGCACCTTGCGGCGCCACCGTCGGACGAGGTCTTTCCGAGTTGTCAGATTAAAATATGATGCGCCTATTACTTTCAAACTCTTTCGTTGTCTCCTGTGTTTCCGGAACTACTAACGTGCAAAAACCGCAAAAAAAAGTAGACGCCTAAATATTGTTGGATACCCCTTAAGACTGCGAGTTGGTCTAGTTGGTTCTAATGCACAATAAGAAATACGCCAAAAAAACAAAAAAACGAGGACACAGAAGAGAGCCACACAGTACAGGGCGTGTGTGTGCCCTGTGCCCTGTGTGCCTCTGTTCTCTGTCCTCGTTTTTTTGTGTGTGTGTGTAGCAGCAATATAGCGTTTTAAAAGAGAAAAAAACGCCAATTTGCGTAAAACACTCAATGAGTAGTGCAACGTCGGCTACAATGAAAACCCGACGCACAACACGGGATACGATTGAAAAAGTGGCGCCACCTCTGACGTCAGCAAGCACGTGATACGAAAATCAATCACCACCTCCCAAAATCCTCCAAACTCGTTGCTCGCCGTTCCGGCAGATGCCGCCAGTCGCGCAGTGCCGGGCGAGTCGAACGATCAGCATCAACTTTCCGGTAGGTCTCGCCACCGTTCTTAGATGGCGCTCGTAGCTCGCCAGACAATTTTCCAGCTCCGAAAAGTTGGTTCGCAATATTTTTGTGAGAGTGAAAGAAATAATGGTACGAGCAGAATTTGGATCTGTATTAAATAAAGCTTAGATGGCTTCGTCCGAAGCGCTTCGGGCACCACCTGGTGCTGAAAACGGAAGATGAAGATGTGAAACCCAAAAAATAGAAATAAAAGACGCTGCTCGAGGCTCAGGAAATGAACTGCATTCTTCTTTCCTGGTACGAGTTGTTTTCCATCTTCTTGAAAAAAAAAAAAAAAAAAAAAAAAAAAAACACGAAAAATCTTTTTTTTTATTTTTTATCGCAATTTTATGTTTGTGTTTATCCCTCTGTTTTCTCGGCGATGTTTTTGAGCGATCGTCGGTGTCATTTGCAGAGCGTTTGATTAATTTCAGCGGCGCCCCTGAGGCGGAGTTTTGTGGGAGGGAGGGAGGGGAGCAAATTGGCGGCGAAGAAATGGCGCCGACGTGTGGCCCTGGGCGCTTCATCTCTCGCCGCCAGTTTGATTCATAGAACGGCCCAGTGCGTCGTTGAGGTGAGATTTGTCATGAAACAATGAACCGCGCGATGGAAACCCCCCCCCCCCCCCCCAGACACACATACAGACACACGCACACACACACACGCTCACACAGCCGTCTTTGCACTGGGCGAAGCACCCCTGTCACGCCGCTGCGTAAAAAAGGGCGCTCCTGTCATCTGTCTTTGAGTCACGGTTGCTTAGTTTGGATTTGAAGGTGCCTTTGAAAACCGAACTATCAATTTCCGGGTTTGTTTGTTGTTCTTGTTTTTGTTTGTTATGGTTTAGTATATTTGTGGGTGGAATACCTCGTGTGAATCTTTGAATATAGGTTGCGCGAATAATAAAGTTCTATTAAAAAAAAAAAAAAGCTGTCATTACTTTTAGCTAAACAATGCGGACTAAACAGACTCATAAAAATATGTTGCCTGTTGTGCTCGCGTTCATCCATCTTATTTGTATGGATGCTGTTTTTACGATTTGATGGCGTTACCCAAAAATCATTTTTTCTTTAAATTAATGTAATCAGTGTATTCAAAAGACAGCCGGTGCTTTGAAGTTCGTACATCATTAATAATGAAACGATGAATATCGTAACGTTGTGATTATCATAAAGTCTTGGCGCATACATCTTTGCCCCACAAAGTTCAATTAATTAAAACGGGTCAATAACCCAGGTTGTTTTTTTTTTTTTTCTTAGCAGGTCCGTGGAAACTGTGCATGACAACATCCAAGATTACGAACTTGACGGGTCCATGTAATTTGTTTCTAGTGGTCGTAGGAAGGTTTTGTATGGTATATTGAATAATGTACCTCTGTGTCAAACTAACAAAGAACTGGCCATCACTTGCCCCGTAGAGGAGGCGCACATCTCTCCCAGTATCCCCCTCTTCTCTGGAGACTTAATATGAGACAACTAAAATATCTAGATAAGGCTGAACCAACTTGTATAATAATTCATAATTTGAATGGAATACTTCAACGAGTATTTGGGGATAGCCAATTTGATGCTTGCGTTTTTACCGTACTACTTTTCTTTGTGAACATGCCACTCTAGTTTGTAATAAAAGCAAGTCTGGTTCTTGGACAAGGCTCCGCAAAGATTAAAATGTAAAGGTTTTAGTGTTAGAATTGTTGGTGAATGCAGTTATAGTTCTATCTAAGACACCTCGTCATTAACTTCACTATTCTTTTTTCTGTTCATAAGTGGAATGTAACGTCATAAAATTTATGACTTTCTTCAACATGAGTTCTTTTACACCCTGGTTGTAACCAAGAAGCAGCATCACATTTGTGACGAAAATAATCCCTGGAGAAGGGAAACACGAATAACAAAGGACAAACATAAATTGTTTATCGTTCAATGTTTGTCCTTTGTCCCTCTTGTTCCCCTTCTCCAGAGATTATTTTCGTCATTCTTGTCCAGCTCGCTCGCACCTTTGCATTTAATTGCATTGAATCATCACATTTTTCTGAGGACTTTTCAGCGAGGTTTATAGGTTCTTACTGAAGGTTTCAACTTCCAAACATAAAAAAAAACATAAATTTGTGATTTCTAAATAAATACATTGTGTGCACAGTCGTGGACGGTCCAAGCTATAACAACCGAGTGACTGCAGAAAATACCGGTGGCGCTGTCCCGATACGAGAAGTTGAACCAGCAACGAGGGATCCTGGGATAGCATGCGGACGAGATAATAGTGACGAACCTCACTCAACCTGATCATGATTGAGAAGTGCAAGCAGTTGCTGGGCACGTGCTGCTACTGGGCTTGAATATGGTTGCCATCGCCTTAGCCTGTTCCGATGCCGGAAAAAAAAAAAAAAAGATGTTTGAATAGAGCAGAGATTACGCGTTCTCATAAAATAAAAGCGACAAAAGCGTGGGTAGGCGCGCTAGCAAAAAGAAAGGGCGACTCTCACCGATGTGTTCTTAAACGCGGAAAAGGCTGAGCCACATAGCAATGGCCGTGGTACTCGCGTCCGCATGACATCTTTCGTTGCTAGTTCAACTTTTCGCGTCGACGCCTCGGTACCGCTATCTTTCGGTCGTTCCTCGTTCGTTTCAGTTTGTATTGTCCACGACTGTACTTCGTGTTCCTAGCCCATATCTCGGGTGTCATAGGCACTATCCCCGCTATCCTTAAATCGCCCCATTCTGCGCTTGGTGTGCGCCTTCGCGGCATCAACGGATAAGAGCGGAAAGCGGAAGCGGTGGGGCTGTATTTTAGGGGCGGTTTCGCGCACTCTTGGCGGAAATTTCCAGTTTAGGGAGACGTTAACTCGAACATAATTTTTTTTTTTTTTTGTCGTTTATATTTTCAGTTTTTGGTATAATTTTGGGATCTGGGTGAAACTGGAGCTTCTTGTGTCTTATGTAATGGTCGCAATGTCCGGTGGGTGGAAAAAGTGCCGTGACGGCTCTTTTGCCTCTAAATCTATCTACGATTGGCCGGGAGGTGCACTGCCTTGGCATACACTGCGATAAAAGTTTGACATTAAAAGTGCCGGCCCGTGAGCGTTCTTATATTTGTTGGTTGTATGTTTAATATCGCGTCGTCTTATTTCCTGCACATAATTTTCATTTTATGATGTCTTGTTGTTTGTGTTCACCAAAGTGGTTTATGTGCTGAAATTTTCAGTAACCGAAAGACGTAAAACCTCAGAATTTTATGTTGCCTTACTTCGTGAATTTGTAAGTGCACTACAATCCATATTACACGTCATAACATACTAGCCATGTATATGTAAACAAACCCATATATTTGACGTCACTATACAGTAGCGGTGCTTTTATTTATTTTATTTCTTATGACGTTGCACGAGCAAATATATTTATTTATTTAATACTGCTACCTCATTGAGGTTTTAGCAGGGTGGACACTGTGGTACAGCAAAAAACACCAGTGTTCACGAAAAAATGACCGCATCTCCACGTGGTGAATGATGTTGATTGGGGCGAAGCTATGGTGGTGCTGATGATACTGATTTTATTGTTCATAGGTAGTGCTGATGGTGCTGATTTTTTTTTATTGCTCATAGGTAGTGCTAAGTTCCGGGTTGCGTTTTGACTTCAGTATTACTGCTTTATGGTTGGTGAAATGCAGAACCTTGCATGCGAAGTTTAACGCGATTATATACGCATTCGACCGCAGCGCCCTCTCCTGTATAGACGTTGAGCGGCTACATGCAACGTTTCATCCATGACATCCCCAGCTCTTGAGTTACTACCACATCTCAGATACCCCTACTCGTCCCGCAGACGTGGCCGAGTGGTTAAGGCGATGGACTAGAAATCCATTGGGGTCTCCCCGCACAGGTTCGAATCCTGTCGACTGCGCAAATTTTTTTTATTTTTTTGTGAGCACGGACGCCGGACGGACGGACGGACAAGGCTAGACCCTAAGGAGCTTCGCTTCTACAAGTACATGACAATATAAAAACACGCTACAAACTATGTCCCGATTACCAAGCCGGTTCGTACAAGTGATTGTGATGCACTTAAAAAAAAAAAAAATTTCAAAACGCCGTTTTGAAATGTTTTGAATTAAAAACATTTTTGGGCATATGGTACACGCGTCTCTCTGTTATATAAAATTTTCCGCATTTACAGTGCCCACAGTAATTACGTGACCCTACGATTGTATAGGAAAAATGAGTTGCGGCATGCAAGCAAAGTAACACGAAATTGTAAGTGTTCAATAACACAGTAGAGTGAGAGGACGACACGATTAATATATGTGTTAAATATCGGCTTCAGTTTAATCTGTTCAAGGTGGCGATTTGTTTGAAGATGTGTCATGGTAATTGATTGCATTAGATTAACATATACATTAATTAAACTGGTAAAATCAGTCCAGGGTACAATGCACGCCTACTCTACCAAATTGTAACTCAGACTGCCGATGAATTCTTAATTATTTTGTACTTGTGTAATTATGTCGTATACTGCTGTACAGTCACGTTTTTGTTTATGCTACTGCGAAGGTGTTTAACACATGTCAGCGGTCCTGTCATCTGGAAAGACATCACTAGGTATACCGTACGTATAGGTCGGCCTGGATGGAAAATGGTGATAAGTTTTTGGGTGATTATAACCGGCGTGAACTCAGCATCCAGAACCGCGCTGGCGGTGGACATATAAGGGTGCAAATCGAATCTGCAGTACTCGCAAGGTGCACGACCCGTTGCGTATGCCTTCACTTCAAACATAGAAAAAATAAATAAAGCAAGTGAAGTCTAGAGAAGATAGGGAGAGGCTGAACAACGTCTCGCCTCTCACCCATGGTCGTAAAACAAAGATTGACAACGGCGATAGCCCTGCCAAGGGGGCCGACGCATTCGTGTAACCCTGGTGTACTGCTTTGTTCCTCCCTATTTTTCTTTTCCTTTTGGTATTATTATCTACGTAGTGACCCTGTTTCATCCACGAGCACTTTATTCCTGGGGAGGACTTTTTCCTCATTTTTGGGGATCGACTTTCCTTATCTTTAGTGCTACGCGAAGGAACCTCCCTCGGTTTCGTCGGGAGCCACCGCGACACGGGCGTCGGCGTTAGGGCACTCCATTTTCGCGGGGGGAACGCTTTCTCCTAGGCAGCGCAGCGGTGCCCTATCTCGAGCAAAGAGTCGGCGGAGGACGAGGTTGCACGTAAACGTACGATGCCTTGTACGACGATAAATGATCTTAGGGTTCGAGGTCGGGGCTAGAAAATAACGCGATATAAAATCACACGAACGAGAGCTTCGCTCGGCCTGGTTTTGTGGGAAACGCGATTTTTCCCCCGTTTACAAATTATGGTTAAAGAGTCGTACGCGTCACAGATGTGGCAGTGGAATGAAGACTTCGCGTGCTGGGGATTGGGTTACCCATACAATGTGTTCTTGTGGTCGGACGCCCGCACGAATTACTTTCTGGTTTTGGTTAATTGAAATTGTTTGACTTGAGAAATGGTTTAAAGGTTCGGCGTTTTTTCTACGAAAAAGCGTGGCTTTGTGTGATTGGGAACGACGCAAACGCAAGAATGCAATATTGTCGTCAATGTCTTAGTAGCTGTGTGCAAGGTACAAAACGAATATTGTTTTATTGAATCACATGGCATACTTCGTTTGCGGCTACAGCACGGAAAAACTTGATCTAGGACGGAATCTAATCCGTAACCTCTTAATATCGCTGCCAACCCTACTTTCCTTATCAACCGAATGATACGACTTTCAAACCACGAGACCATTTTGTAGCGGCTGCTTTGCGTGCATGCTTATATCTGATACATTCGTTTCGTGAAATCCGTGTTTAGAAAAAAGCAGCGTATGCAGAGAATAAAACAAGAACGAGCAAAACAATAAAAGCACGGTAGCCTCGAAGTCGTTATTTTTTATTATTATTATAAGATGCCTCAACAAATGACGAATCGAGACCTTCTTGACTCACAAAAGTCTGTACTTGTTTTTTGTTGACAAGGGCTCGTGGAACTCAGTATTTCGTAAGTATGATTTTTCCTTTCGAAAAAGATAATTAGAAGCCAGTGATAAAACAATTAGATCTGAGTTCGTTGCAAGCGGTCATATTTTTACTATCAATGTTTCATCGAACAAGTCTTGTTGCTTGGTTTGTCATTTCGCCGACAAATCGGAGAAAGGTAGATGAAATGAAATACTTCCGTAAGGAATGCTAGGAGCTTTTCGACTAAGAAGGAAGTTCCCACGGCTCGCTTTCAAACGAACACCACAGCCTAAGGTTAGAGACACCCAGATGACTCAGTCGACGGCCCCGTTTTTCTTCGAACGAACACTCTCCACAAAACATTTTCGTCGGCTACAATTTACAATAGGCGTACTTCGTCATCACGAGGCATTTCTTGCTCTTTTCTTAACATACCTTTAAAAATGTGCCTGCCTCTGTCTCGCAATTCCTTCATATTCAAACGTACACAATCCTCCACCCCCACCCCCCCTTTTTTTTTTCCCTAAGAAAGAAAAAAAAAGTAGAAAATATGTCGTGGAGTCTTTGGCCTGTAAACAAGCTCCGTTGATTTTTTTTTCTTCCCATGACCTCTTGGAGAAAGCGATCAGTGAAAGCCCTACCACGACTGTCGCCTTTTATAAACTTCCTAACCTGGAGCCCCTCGGTAGCCTTGAGATGGCGGGCATCACACCCCGATCTGCTAGTCCCGGATCCGCACAATGGCCGACGACGACGACGCCATTCCTCGACATCGGGTTGGGGGGGATAAGGATACAAAAACAAAAAAATATAAAGATCGGGAATCTACACAATGGGAGTCTGGGCGCGAATAAAGAAATGCTACGTCTTCCTTCGGGCGGCGTGATGGGCGTCTAGAGATCGAGCCAGGGGTCGAAAGGAAGGGGAAAGCAAAAAAAAAAAAAAACTATACATAGATAAAGAGAGAGAGAAACAGCGAGAGATAAATATATATATTTATATTAACAAAAAAATAAACTATATACTTCTATAGAAGTAGCTACGGTCCCGTCGAGAGCGTCTTAAGGTATTCACAGTTGACATAGGCCACCGATTCTGTCGTGCTCAGAAAATGGTCGCATAAAAAAGGCGAGCAGTTTTTGTAGGGGTCTGACCGGGAACTTTGAATAGTCGGAGAAAACGGGGCGCCCGAAGACGCTGCTGTTGGAAACCTCGCGTTGTTATGAAGAAAGTCTAAAAAATAATAATAATAATAACATATACGTATTTACATATATAAATGTAAAGGAAACCTTGGTGAGGATGCATTGTGAGCGCTCGCTTTCCATTTCGTCATCTGGAGGTAGGTAGGTTCTTGAAGAGAGCGGCGCATTTTCTTGTGAGAACAGCGGACGGTATTTGGTTACGGGAGGAGTGACCTCCGATTTTGGGGTCACTACCGGAACAACGCAAATCTGAAACGATTTTTTTTAGATTGTTGGTTTTGATACCGTGGGGCGCCACTTGTTTCTCTGTGTTTGAGTCGACATTCCAATGTACGTTGCCTAATCGCTTTATATCCCACGGTTCTCAGAAATTTGACAATGCTCGCTCTACACAACATTAGGTAATGATTTAATAGTCTGTCTCCTTCTTCGTGCATGGGGTATCTGACTCTTGAATATCGTTGAGGCCGGCAAAGCCTTGTTCAATCCTGATTCGTGCGGAGTGGTCTGATACCTCGTAACTGCGCTACCTTACCGGATTTTCTCAACAATGTTTTTGTCCATTGATCTGGTGCTGTCGCTCGTATTATTACATTGCGCTGATATACTGACGATGCGTCTTGCATCAGAAGTTGGTTGTACAAGGCGATTGCATGTACTTGATAGAGTGCGAAATAATCTGCAGTATAGCTATACGTTGCCCCTTTGTTTAGTTTATTTCTATAGACCTTTGCAACAATCGCCTTCTGCAGGCTGCCATTTTTGTCCGCTGAGCTGTGGAACGCCATTTGCGCATGCGCTGTTGCTCTGCTGTGCGGTATATCAGACGCTGCGCATGCGTCCACAGCTCAGTGACTCAGCATCTTTCACCCAGGTGATAAGCGGTGGAAAGGTCTATACTGCACTCTCGTCGCGCGAGCAAATGGTCAATGAGTTTGTTGTTGTTGCTTTGTGCCTAATGGAATCATAACTTATCTTCATTTTTTATGCATCGCTAACATTATTGCCTCGACTGAAAGTGATGTAATCCTAATCTAATTTAAGTTTCCTCTGTTTCAGAATGAAGAGTCGGATACTTTCGCCAATGCATCAAACTGGTAAGTAAAAAAAAAAAAAAAAAAACATGTCAACGCGGCTTGAGGAATGACGTCACGATTGGGGCCGATAGCTTGCTCGGGAAGGGCGGTCACTGAGATATCGTTCCAGATAACACTGGACCCGTGCGACCCTTGTCACCAGGCTTAAAGCAGCAGTAAAATGACTACGCATGGACGTATGCAAAAGCATTGGCTTGAAAAACAAAACGTTGACTTCCCAGTGTCGCTCTATAAGGACATATAGCAACCCCCCCCCCCCCCTCCCCCCTCTGCAAGAGGCACATAAAGCAGAGAAGCGCTGTGTTATAATCGTGCTTAAACTTTATGTTCTCTTATTTTATAGGGGAACGAAATTCTCGGATCCTTTCAAAAAGGAAATGGCGGTCAACGCAAAGTCTGCGAATCTATGGAGACGAATGACCCCCGTTGTCAAAAACAAACCCCATTTCCTCATCGAAACATTTTTCGGGAAATTCTTCCTGGCGCTTGAATCAGGCGGTGTAAACTTTTTATGCATTGGAATCTCACCCCAACTACAAACGTTATATTAGGTTGAAGTCTCGGCGCTCTGAGATGCGTAGTGTAGTTTATTTTGATGTGAGATAATTACGTACGGTTTTCTTTCTAGGCTGATGGTAGCTTTTATTTAATTTTACTAGCGCCTTCAGAAAACAAGGAAAAAAAAAAAAAAAAACAGAACGCGTAAGTTGTACGCATAAATAGAGTTCAGAACCATTCAACCGGTTTTGTTGGGAAACGAAGCCGTGTATAAAGGATTAGCCATTCGTTTCTCCTTGAGTACGCCATGTTTTCACGCTTGTATGCGAGATGCGTTCGACGTGCCGGAATTACTTCCGAACACCGAAGTTTTTGTTTGTTTGTTTTGATTTTTCGTTCCTCGTAAGCGACGTAGCTATGGCTTGGACGTAGGGAAGCACATAGGTTTGAACTTCTGACCCCTCTACAAATAAAGCAACACTCCAATTGCAAATCCCGCAATATTCATGTAGCCGCATAAAGCGAACTATGTTTAATGGAGACTCTTTACGTGTTCCTTAAAAACGAGGCATATGAAGGGAAAGTTTCCATGTGAGCCGAGTTGCCTCCTGTACATCGTTAGAATTGTCATCATTAAGAAACAAAATACGCTGTTTCAGTAATCAGTAGGTTATCAAAAAAACTGGGATACCCTAAGATGACGGAGCAGAGATGGGAAGTGTTTTGTTTCTCTCACTTCCTAAAATGTTGTAGTCGCCCCGGTAGCTCCAAGGCAAAGCGCCAGTCTGGAACCCCAGAAGGCATGTTTTACCTATTGCCTATTGCGGATGAGGTGCCATGTAACCGAGGTTTCGGTTGCACGTCAAGAGGATGGTACCGAAAATTAATCCTCACTCCTCCGCTGGGGCGTGCCAGATGCCCACCGCTGGTTTGGCACGTAAACCCCCAAATTTTGCATTCTTCATAAAAAAAAAAAGCTGGAAACATTGTACAAATAACAAAGACTAGGAAAGTGCAGACGGGACAAACGCTCGTCCCATCCTTCCTCGTCTTTGTTATTAGTGCACTGTTTCCAGTTGTATCATGAGCCAACTCGCCTGCTCGCCACTTTGCTTTATGAAACGTTCTGCGCGGTAAGTTCTATTACTACCATACGTGAGAACTACCGCCATGCTATATTAGCGAGTAGGGGATATCGGTGGATTGTGTCTTGCCCGTTGCATATCGTCGAAAGACAAATGTCCTGGTAGGGCTTCGACCTCAAACGCAACTTTTTTAGAGTTTATTCTTTAGTCTCGCGATAATTTTTACTCTCCCTTCTTGTGGAAATGCAGCATACGCGTTGAAACCAACGGGGTGTGTGTGTGCACGCGTGTGTGCGTGTGTGTGTGTGTGTGTGTGTGTGTGTGTTTTCTCGCTGGACTAGACGAACATCCGTGCAGTTCCTTGCGTAAATGCGATTGAATCTACGGGTGTGATTGCGCCTATTTATTTATATCTTTATTCCGTTGTTTGTTTATTTATTATTTGTCAATGTATTGAACCGTGTTGAATAAACCTGAGGCTGGGGCACAAATGAACATTTCTGTGTTCATTTCCGCCCAGTCTCAGGTTTATTCAACATGGTTAACATTCGCCAGCTCCGCCTGCATCCTTACTATATTATCTCTATTCAACCGTAATCGTGCGGTGATCAAAGCAAAGGTGAATGACGATTTTTTGTTTTTCTAATACGCACATTAAGGACACGAAGCGTCAGCAAACCATTATAGGAAAGTTCATCGACACGCTACATCGAGGTGTGTTTTTAAGTTAACACTTTTGATCTTCTGATCAGACACGACGTGCATGCCCAGTATACAACACACGCCTACACGTGTGGAACTACAGGTATTTGTGTGTGTGTGTGTGTGTGCATGCGCGTGCGTGCGTGCGTGCGTGTGTGCGTGTGCGTGTGTGTGTGTGTTTTTTTTTTTTTGCCGGGCAGTCACCTTTCTGTCTGCACGAACGGGGCTGGTTCGCGTTGCCCAGGTTCCTTCACTTCGGGCAAACACAGCGACCGCAGTCGTCGCTCTCGCAATACGCAGTAAGATTAAATAGAATGAACGAGAAAGGGACAAAGAAAACACACATATATATATATATATATATAGAGAGAGAGAGGGAGAGAGAGAGAAGGAGAGAACGGAAGATGAGAAAATAGCATGCATGACGGGCAAAGCAAAGAAGGATTCGTAGAGCAAACAGAGTCGCGTGTGTTAGCTGTTCGGCGCGCAGCCGTGGCAAAAAACCGAGTCGGATTGAATATTTGTCGCCCGCGCCGGGCGCCAGGGGGCGCGGCGGCGGGTCCTGGAATTAACAAACAAACAAAAAATAAAGAATCAGAGGGTTGCCGCCTGCCACCTCTGCTTCTGCCATCGCCGCCGCCGCCGCCACCGCCGCTGTTGGCAACCATGCTAGGCCGCACGCTGTAGCGGGGGGTGCGTTCTGGAGGAGTGCGCGTGTTCCTTGATTACCCCGTGACGGTTGTTGACGTATTCGAGGAAATTGCCGTTTTGCGGCTTTGAGGACGAGCCGCGAATACCGCCGTTTGGTCACGGATAAACTGCGCGCCAAAATGAAACGGCGGCGCAACAGGGTAAGAGATTTTAAAAAAAATAAATAATAAGTAGAAGAATAAGAACGAAAAAACTGCGCGGGAAAACGAGGACCGACACAGTGTTTTAGATGCTCCTGTCTGCTATGTATAAAGTATTTTTTCTTGCAGATTGTTGCTGTTTTGATATTTTTGCTTTGTCGAAGAACTCGCCTCAACGACATGTTCACCTTGTTGTGTTGTCTTTTTTTTTTTTTTTGCGAGGCTTAAACGGAGGGTACATCAAAGTTTATTGCCAAACTACGGTTTCGTAGGACGTCAACTTCCACGAAGAGTGCACGTGAAGTTGAGGGAAGGTAGAGAGCCCATAGGAAAGCCACATCTTCAAGTTGAGGCTATAGCGTCCGCACTGAGAACGGCGATGGTGTATCTATACGATGTTTGGGCGTCAGGCATGGACGGTATAGAAGATACATGTATCTTCGATACTATCTTTCGAGACATTTTCTGCCTCGGTATACGGTATCGCTTGCCAGAAATAAAAGTATCCGCGTATCGGTATCGAAAATAGATCTGTAGTGTATCGTGTATTCCCACAATACTCGAAGCTAAAAAAAAAAGAGATAAAAAAAGAAGACGTGCCACAGATTTTGAAGTTGCTGTGAGTCAGACTTTGTGCCAGCGGCGCTCGATCAGGCGGTAGCACACTGAAGGAAGAGATGGGATGGAGTTATAGCACTTGAGGAGCATTTGAGGAGCGGAGGGGGAGGGGGGAAGACAGAGAGAGAGGACTGCTGTTCTTCGCCTCTTTTAAATTGCGGTGGTTGCCAATAGAAATGAAAGACATGCGCCGTCATGCACAGGAGCTTACCGAATAAGCTGTTGCTGACTTTGACAGCACGTCAAAGGTCAAGCACTCTTCCACACGCGAGTCAACGGGGTCATCAGTGCCGGCAGTTTTAAATGCATCAACTCACGCATTCTTGAAACTTGGGCGAGTTGGTTACGCATAGTTATGAAGAGGGAAACAGCGACAAAAGTACGGATGACAAAGAAAGAGAAACACACAGACCGAGTGCCTGTCAACCTTATACTTAGAAATGTAATAAGCCTCGAATATTTCACGAGTCACCCGCTAAGGTTGATGGGGGTCGTTCGGATAAACTCGGCTGCGGTAAGAAGCACAAGAAGGAGTTTGTGATGTGCGCGGTCGGCGTGGTGTACAAAATTGAGTTGTCCTGTGGGAGAGTGTACTTTGGCCAATCAGGGAGGTGCATCAATGATAGGCTCAGAGGACACGCACTTTCGATAAGATTTTCACCGTTGGGTAATTTGGCCATTCATTCTCATAAATGTGGGTGCTCCCCTCTTTTCGAAAAGACGACGATTGTCGCTCGGCACAGTCAGCAGGTGACTCGTGAAATATTCGAGGATTTTTACATTTCGAAGTATAAGGATGAGTGCGTCAGTGCTCCCTCGATTGCGCTCTTCGATAAAGAAATCGCGTTCTGGGAGAGCTGTGACACGTGCCTTTAGGCGATGGTCCGATATGTGTTCGTCTCGTATTTTTACGCCGGTAGGTGGTTTTCCAGAAATAAACCTAGTTGTCAGTCAGCGCTTTGAGCCCTTTCAGAAACAGTCCGCTATATCGAATACACTAAATATTCCAGAAACCACGGAAAATTTTGTAACTTAAAAAATCATATTACCGTCTTCCTTAATATTGGCGATTACAGCGATGTATCGAACTATCGACGATACTGCATCGAGTATCTGTATCGGAAATCAATTTCTGGTATCGGTACCAGGTATCGGTATCGAGGACACTTTTTTGAAGTATCGTGCCCACCCACTTCTGTTGGACGGGACTGCTTTTTTTTTTTTTTTTTCTTTTGCTCAGCCGAAGCGAGCTTACTTTCTGTCAAGTCTTGAATTCTTGGCCGATGGCTGCTCTGCCTTTCGCTTAGTAGAAGACTTCAGTGTCCTGCAATCCCCGTCGATGAACAAAATAATCGTGCTATTATAGCTTCGTGACATGCGCCGCTAGTTCAATACTTTTATAGTAAATGACAGCTTTAAGGAACGAGGGGCGTGGTTTATGACGTTCACGCTTCCTGCTCCGTGATTGGTCCATTGCCGATCTCATTGGCTAATGCTGCGCTCTCAGTGGCTCGGGAAGGGAGGGGGGGGGGGGGGGGGAGGGGTTGAAAAAAGTTGCACGGAACTTACTACGCCTTGCGTTCCTTAAACTTCCACTGACTGTACATAAAACTATACCTCGCGTTGTTACTGGAGGGAACACAGCAAATACTTGAATTTTGAAGAAAAAAAAAAAATACCAGTACCCCAAAAGGAAGCCCAAGTTTTGCGACAAAGTTCTTAGCCATTTTGTGACACAAATGGTGTCTGTAAATCATCGAGGGCCGTCGCATTGAGATGCCTTCTGAACGGCCAGAGAGCCTGCGCACATGCGCCGTAAAATTCGCCACAATGCAAATCCCCGCACAAGTTCGTAGGAGAAAGACATACACGAAAGCGAAGTTTTTTTTTTTATGGGACATCACCATCGGTCATCGTGTAAATTGTTCCCGCCTACAATGAGACGCGTACTTCAACCTCGAACTGGTGATAGATTTTCTTGCCGTGCATTTGTTCACGCACCAGCAAAAAAAAAAAAAAAAAAAAAAAAAAATTTGAAATATTTAGAAAAAAAAGACGGAAATGGGAAAGAATTTGCGAAAAAAGCATCGGTCATCCCCATCTAGAGGACATCATCATTTTTACGCCCCGCATAAAAAAAAAAAAGTTACATGAAATACGATTTGTCCCTATTCAGAGGAAGCACCGCACATCCCTTCGACGTCCTCTATTTTCCCTTCATTTTTGTATACGTATTTTGCCCGCTAATAATATTATTTGTATTCTGTGTTTTCGAAACGTTCCGCCGTCCCTTATATTTCATCGAAGAAAACGAAATAAAAAACCGAAGAGAAAAGACACCCTAGCAGGAAAATCTAAAATACGCAAAACGTCACCACCGCGCGACCACATCCCACAAAAGATTTCTTGACATGAGCCCGATTGCGCATGTACAACGACGGACCGTCCGCACTCCGAGTTGAGCAATAAAAAAAAAAAGGAGGCCCAAAAAATAGAAGAAGAAAAAATAAAAAGATATAGAAGAGACGCACATTTGTCGTTCTCCGGTCTAAACACTCGACCGACCGCGTCATAGTCGCGAGCGCCATCTCCGGGGGACATCGGCTGCAGCACGCGCGCCCAAGCGCAGTCGAAATAAGGATTCTATTGTCTGACCCCCGCAGCAGGCCGTGTGTATCTGTCTGTCTAGCCGCTCGACTCTGGCGGAGAAAGCTAGATATAAATATATATAGACCTACGGTCCAGGGAACGCGAATGGCCATTCAGTACCCTCCATGCATGACAACGTCGCACATCCTAGGCGGGCTCTTCTTCTGTGCAGCTTTCTCTACGCGTCCTTCTTTTCCGCCTTCCTTCGTTGCACTGCTGCAGCGGGCTGGTTTCGCTTGCAGGCTCGCAAATGTGCATAGTGCAGGCGCGCAAAAGTTTTTTTTTTTTTCGCGTTCTGTTCTGAAATGACCGATATTCGGTCCTTCGTTATTCACTCGAACATATTTCTTCTTTTTATGAGCAGGAATGTCCAGACTTTTCTTCTTATTTATATGTTTTTGTATTCATTTTATTGAATGATTTTACGGCCCCTACGACGCCATCTCCCCCTTTCCCCCTCCCCCTCTTTTTTTACACCCTGTTTAATAAGTAAACTAAACTTATGCCTTTTAGCACTACGGCGTAATTTATAAATAACGCATAAAAAACAATGACGACGTTGCCTTTGATTTCACACAACCCCCTACTAACTTTTAAAAAGGAACTAATTTACATGTCGAATATAGCTTTCGCGAAAATCACTATTACGCACGTTTTTTTTTTTTTTTAATCTACACATACTGCCTATCTATGCAATAGCATGCCCTCTCACTCCTTCATTACTACAAGCGAACGAATGCTAACGTATCCATACTTGTTCTCATGTATACACGCTTGTATAAACTTTGCTACACGCAAACAGTCAGTAGTCTTGGGAGGGCGTGTATTTTTTTATTACTTGATCGTTTCTTTTTTATTATTTTACGTCGTACGTGTTAGCTATAGTTTTATTTAGGGAGGGTAGTTTTTTAGAGCACGTAAAAACCAAAATTAGGATGTCTTTAAGAATGTTTGGTTTCTGATGGGAAGACGGGAGCGTATCGTGTTGTTCAAAATATATGAAACCTACTAAATGTTTGTCTCTGCGCTTCTTCGACGGTATCAGAAGGTATCACCAGGTGCCCTGAAGGTAAAAGAAACTAGAAGAATAATGTCTGCAAAAATCATTTTTCTAATCACAAAAACAAAAGTTTTTTTTTTGCTAAGTTTGCGCGAAATGTTACATAAAGTTAACGCTCCAAGGTGAAGTGTGTTTATAATAAATTCATATTTGTATTACGTTTATTTTGTCAGGCATGTTTTTATTGATTTCTATAAATTCTTCATCTACATATTTATATGAAACCCAACATTTTCATTTTTTACACGAATGACTTGCAGCGCCGAAGCATTATAGCAGGTGTACCCTGAGTGGGGAAGGAAACATAACTATAATAGGATAGCAATACAGTCTGCAGTAAGGTATGCCAAGAAAAAAAAAACACATAAAAAGTGCACGTTAAGAACACAATTTAAAAATCGAGACCACCCTTAGAAAGGAATGGTCCCACTTTATTGTGCATAAAATAGGCATCAGGCAACTTGTTCCACACAGTAATTTTGTGAAGAAAAAATCGATGTTTTTTTTATAATCTGTGCGACAGAATATCTTGTTTTTTGTTTTTCACGATCGGTCCATGCGACTTAAGACGTAGTTTGGTAATTTTAAGTACCTGCTTTTTGTAAATCCCCGTAAAATTATTGAAGGACTTATGATGTGAATATCTAGTTCAAACGCTTCAAGGATAGCTACTAAAATACATTTCTTCTGCTTGTTGAATTCGATATTGAGCGCTACTCAGAAATCAGTCGGGTATGCTTGTAACCTTGGCTTACTGTATATAAGACACTTGTACAAGAACGAAAGATTTTAACAAAAATACGTATAATATGTTCAATTTTTAACTGTCTCTTTTTAGTACTACGATTATTATCGTGAAGGGACAACAGCGCTGTTCTGCAGCGTGCAGCTGCTTAAAACCTTACTACGCGTGTCCCGAAAAGTAGTTGATTGTTTAAAAACCATAATCCTAACTGCTTTTTTTTTTTTTTTACCGGGGGTTGTAATTTATTTGTTTTCAAGCACGCGAGTTCTACCATCAGAAACACGCATGTCTATCAAATGCAATGGGTTTTGCCTCTTCTGGGAAACATTTCTTGCAATCAGAGGCACATCATATCTTTGTTCATAACGTTGTTACCTCCATTATGTTGGTATCTTTAATTTTAGCTCACTATACAGGACACCGAAGCCGTAAGCAATACCACGCAATCACTGGGGTGCTCCGAATTTATCAACTGTCTGCAAATGAAATTTTATAGTATAGACTTGGCTAGCGTGAATACTTGTAAAATATTCGTTGAAGCGGAAAAAAAAAAAAAAAAACATATTCAGGGTGTACACAAAAAAAATTAAACTACGCATAGTTGAACGCTCATTTTCTGCCCAAAGGTTGCGCTAGAGGTCCGAACCAGGTGCCAAAGTTTCATCCCCAACCGATATCTTATTCAAAAGTTGTAGGTGATTTTCTGAAAATTTCACTGGAAAAATGGCAGCCGTCGGAACTTTCGAATACATGGAGCTCTATGGCGCCAGAAACCGAAAACGGGCTAAATGGGCCCCACTTTCCCGTTGAAATTTTCAGATAATCACTTACAACTTTTGAATGAGATATCAGTTTAGGCAACAACTTGGGCATCTGGTTCGGACGTCTAGCGTTAAACGTGGTTAAAGTGAGCGAGCAACGTAAGAAAACTGTAGAAGAATACAGGAGACAGGATAGACGCTGAACTCACAACTCAATATTTCATTCAGAAGCGAAGAAGAAAGAAGATGACACAACATAGCCTCCTCTATACTGACAAAGCCTGGCAGATCGCCACGAGACGCGGCAGCCGAAAGTGAAAAGGTAGAGCGGCTGGCAAGAGGCGTGTAACGGGCACCCCGCTGCGGCGAGACGCCAAAACACACTTGTCCCGAGCGATGGAATGTCCGCTCGTGCTCCTCGCGTTCCTCGCGCTACCGCTTCTTTTCTCGACGGGTTCGAAAGTCATGTTCCGGGTCCTCACCACTGCAAAAGCTGACTACATGTGTTCCCCGAGAAGTGCTCTGTGCTACCAGATCCTCGCGCTCCATATCTGCGACCGGGCACTCTATGGCTCTGTCGTCGAACTGCCAGGCTTTGAGAGTATAGAGGAGGCTATGCACGTAACCAATAGGCACGTGCTCATAGCACGAGAACTCAAGGGCGCGCGGGGCGATGGCTTCAACGCATCGAAGCGTTTTAAGACAGAACTTCCTTTTCAGATAGTGTAACAGAAGAATGGCCCACGCAGCACTCCTTGTATAATATAAGCCTCATATCTTTCTATGGAGAGTTTTTTCCTTATATCGACCGATGATAGCGGTGCTGGCCAGAGTTGGATTACATGTACAGGTTTCACAGTGCATAGGCAAGTGACCTCCGACCGTTGACATCATAGACAGGCTATTTTCAGGTAGCCCATCATTAATACATCTTCCTGTCTATGCCACGTAAGGTCTATCACATGTTAAGGAAATGCTGTATACCAGGCGCGAGGTAGATGGCAGAAACTGTATAGCATGTTTCTTTTTACATTTCACTCAAGATACTTCTTCCAAATTTAAGTGCACCTTGGAACAAATCTGCTGAAAAAACAACTGGAAATTGATATTTTTTGCGCGACTTGTTTTAAGTTGTGCGATAACTTGTGCAAGTATGGAACATGCACTGCCACTCGTTTCTTCTCGACACTGCGCTTTCTACCCTCTTCTCCTTTCACTTTTTTGACCAAGGATCGCACAACCTCACTTAACACCTGCCACGGGAACCCGGATGACCGGAGTCGCTTAATCTGAGCCTTGAAGCTATATTGAGTTGTGACTTCAGCGTCTATCCTTGTCTCCTGTATTCTTCTACAGTTTCCTCACGTAGCTCGCTCACTTTAACCACGTATAATGCGTACCAACTAGCCCAGCTCACCATTCTTTTACGCCTGGCGTTACCTTTTGGCGGAAAATGAGAGTTCGGCAACTTGTAGTTCATTTTTCCGGTAAAAAACAAACAAACAAACAACGTAATTGTTGTTCGGGGAGACAATACGTGAAATGAAAAAGTCCATGTCACTTTCTGGGCACCCAACCGCAATTCAGATTCATAAAAAAAAGCAGGCTTTGCTCTGAACTCATTTTACAGCTCTAGTATCCTGCACTCCATTTTAACGCGATCCACCTGGACCTGCGTAATCCGTGCGGCGTAGAAAGGCTTCAAAAAAGCTTAGAGTCATGTGCCCTAGCACCAACTTCGCAATGCCGTTAAACTCCCAAATCCCTGCCTAGTCCGGCAGGGTACTACAGCAACAACCCAAAATTCGTTGTCATCAAGCCAGGGAGCTCTTCTCCCAAACCCCCGTCTGCCGTCGTATCGCCGCAGTTTTTGCACGACATCGGGACAGCGAAGCGACGGTACCGCCAATATTCCACGCTTTCTAGTTCCGGAACTAGTCGCGAGATGTCGCTCGCGTCGAGCGTCTCTCGAGTTACTCTCGACCTAGGTCACGCAATCGACGCAAGAGGGCGGTGCCACCGCCGCCGCCGCTGCGCGAACGCCGAGAGGAAGAAAACGGGTCGATCGCTGATTGGCGGACCGGACGGCTAAAAACAAAGCAGCCTTCCCATTGGCCGCGTTTCCCCCCTAACTCCCTCAAGACTGAGGCGGCAGCGGCTCATCTTCTCCCCTTCAGCATCGTTCCCTTTTTTTTTCCTACATTTTTTTTTCTTCTCTCCGTTTCGTCCTCACCCTGCCGGGTTTCGAACCTCGGCTTTCTCCCTTCCCGATCCGCAGGCACAAATTCGGCCTATATGGCCGACTAAACACTACACTGAGGCTTTGATCAATACATCTCGCTGAAACTAAACTATAGGCTCCGGCGGAGGGGGGACGAAGGAGAGGCGCGACGTGAGGCAGGGGAGGCGCCGCCATTACGGCCTCCTTGCTTCGGCCTTCTGGGGAAACAGCACGGATACGAGGCAGGCAGGTCAGAGGAAGTGTGTGCGTGTGTGTTCGTGTGTTTGAAAAGGGGGGATGAGGGGGAGGGGGAAGAGGCATACTCCAACAAACTGCAGCGAGATTTTTTTTTTTTCAGCGGTTCTGCTTGTATTTTTACGGCAGAGCCGACTGCCAGCAGTTCCATGGCAACGAAGGTAGAGTCCGATATGTTTCTGCTGGGGAAACAAAAAATCGTAGACAAAATAGTTGTTTTTCTTTTTTTACTTTCTTTTTTTCGGTTTGGGGTCGAATTTGTTGCACACCGAGCAGGCCTCGTGAACGCGTTTGATCAATTCGGGCGAGTGAACGCGAGCTTGAAGCGGCAGCTTGCTCGTGCATCATACAAAACAGACGGCGTTCGCTGCACACATTATAGGGAGAGTGAACTCTAGACACGGCCTCGCGCATATTCGAAGCATGTTGTCTTTATACATATATGTGGGTGACCTTCGAACACGTCTCCAGGGAGTGTTTGTATGACCAGCCTGACAGGGCCGCCATACAATGAAGAAAGACGTCTCAGAAAGTACCTGCAGGTTATGTGCCGTGTCACTGTGGCTTCTGCGCTCTGGGCCAGAGGCATGGGGAGGTGGAACGCACTGACCAGGTTGGGGACGAAAAGGAAACACGTGGTATAGCAATCGCGTCCTGGGGTCGACGCCGGTGAAAATCGTCGGAATCGTCGCGGCAAGTGTAGTCTCTCGAGTGCGGGCGTGCCAAGGAAAGCGACTCTCCGTTTTATAATGGAGAGACGACAAACGTTGGTGTGCGGGCGGAGTGGTGTTAAACGTTTCATCGTAGCTATCATGAGATTAAGAAAAAAAATTAGCAGCATTATTGGATTATTCAGGAGGACGAATGAATGTGGTTTGATCGACGTGTCTTTCGGTTGCTATACTTTTTTCGAAAATAACGAAGGTCTTGAGAATATGTGTCATCTGAAAATTTGCTGTCGCTTTTAAAACGTTCACAGCTTCACATGCCGTCAAGTTTTAGTGGGTGCTGTGAACTGTTTACGCAGGAACGATTGAACGGACGTAGCCATTTCGCAACTCGCGTGACGCAGCTTCATTCCGCGCCAAAAAAATCGGAATGCCGATAAAAGTTTTTTTTTTCTTATGCTTTAACAATTTACGCAAGGACTACAGCCCCTGGTATCTTACACTTAAATTTTAAAAGCAAACTAAAAAAGAAAGTAAAAAAAGATCGTGTTAGACTTGTTTTTAGCTTCGTGCTCGTTGTCAATGATCGTATCAGTAAAAGTTACTTTATTAATTAATACAAACAATAAATTGATCAACCACCATGAAATCGGTTTACTGAATGCAATTGATTTCTGTTAGCTTACTTGTAACAATTTACTAAATGTTTTTAGTGTATTGTCTACTGTAATGCATCTTGAAGCGACGAAGGTATTGAAATAAATCGGTGCAGGCTGGTGGTAAACTAATCTATTTAGATGCTCATTAAAATCGACAAATTTGGAAAGTAGTTGGTTATCCATGTTGATCGTAGTAGGTTACTATCTGTGTAGCGTTATTACAAAACAGTGGGGAATTACATCTATTTGTGAGAAGAGAGAACAAAAGAAGCAAAATAGCTTGTGTAAATAGTCACGCTATTCACCCTAACGAATTATTATTACAAAAATGTCATTCTAATTATCTCATTACTTCGAAACAACAAGCAAAGCTCAAGTTGATATATTGTGGTTATATTATATCCCTGTTCATAAGCTCTAAATTATTCTTAAAGCAAGTGAATTCTTGATTTGAATTAAAAAATCAAGCCGCTTTTCCTGGTATTCACTATTGGTGTTTCGCTCTACACCGCGCCACACTGTCAGCACGAACTCGAATTCGGTGCTTCGCTATTCGCCTGTAATCGGACTTCCACCACGCTTTGATTGGTGTTTGTTACCGCCCTCCAAGTTAGAACCCTGGCGTCTTTAACGATGATTTGTACACATGCCTTAGTACAATAAGAAGTTCTTACTCAAACGGTATTGCTGGAGATTTTAACTTCCCTAGAACAAACTGGGAAACAATGCAACCCTATTCCAGTTCTTTGCATTCCGGTGACTCAAGCATGTTTGTCTCTTTGAAATGTTTCAACTAACACAGATCGTAAAAAGTCCTACACAGGGCAATGCAACGCTGGATTTGTATTTGGTTTCTAATCCTAGGCATGTGAATTCAACTAACGTTATCGACCTCATTAGTGATCCCGCCATTGTTCACGTTGAAATATCTTTTACCTTAAAACGACTGGAAAACTACCACACGCTTATTCATGTTGACGCTTTAAACTCGGAACTGGCCTTGTTCTCTCATCAATACAGTATGACTTGCAAGCATGGTTCGGTGAACGATAACTGGATTGAAATAAAAACTACATTGTGGCGTCTTATTTCCCCCTACGTTCCCATGATCAGAATAAAATACAATGCCCTTTCACCTTCCTTAGCGACAAACTTAAAACGCGTACTGAGTAAAAAGAAACGTCTGTTTGCGAAAGCCAAAAAGAGCGGTGACGACAATGACTGGTATCGCGGTAAAATAGCTAAGGATTTTTAAGGTCCCAAATTATCACATTTACTTCGTACTGACTCTCGTAAGTTTTGGAAGGTCATCGATCCGAGTCATGCACGGAATAACCCTGTGTTTGTTGGAATTGACAACCGTCAAATACGCGACAATAAAACATCAGATTTTTTTAACTCTTTTTTTTTTTTCGGGCGTGTCACAGGATACTTCCCTCTTCCTCCATATGCTGACTTCCAGTGCAGCCCATCGAATTCAATAGCGACGGTGTTAGAAAATTATTAGAAACGCTTCCTTTTATCAATGCTCCGGGAGAGGATCTCTTATCATGAACGTTTCTGAAGTTAATTAACAGTTTTGTGTCATCCATTTTCTCTAAACTATTTAAATGAAGCCTTCTTTCGGCAAGTGTCCAACTCGATTGGCGTTGTGCCATTGTCAAACAATCAGGTGTTCCATCAAACCCGTCTAATTATCGCCCCATCTCTCTCACCAGTTTACCCTGCAAATTAATGTAACCTGACAGTTTTACTACCATCGTGTCACAATTGGATCAGATCAGCTTTTTAAAACTCACGCAGGAGCGCAGACGGATATGATATTTATTAATTTAACCAAGACGTTTAATCAACACCTTCTAGAGTAACGAAAGCCTCCGAATGCTCCACTCTTCCTTCACAAAACGTCATCAGAGTCGTATCGCGCTCACTCGGCTATTGGGCCCGAGCCCGACCTTCGACGCGCTGATTGGATACGAGCCCAAGCTGAAAACTGACACAGCACTTGTGCCCAATCTCAGGCTTCGACTGATCTGACTGCGTTGACGTTGCGATCACGGTGCGTACGGTCTACCAGATTTTAACAGTGCCGCGGAGCGTACAGTAAATTGGAGCATCCACGCGCTTTCTTTCCCCAACATTATTCACTATTTTGTTAGAATTATCCTTCCTATCTAACAAAAAAAAAAAAAAAATAGAGGCTTAAGCAAAAATATAATTAATCACCCTTAAGCATTGTTTGTGACTAATTTCAGCCTATTCACTAAATGGGAGACCTCAACATATCAAAGGAACGCCGCTCTCCTTCAGGGTTGGCGTCCCCCCGCGCAACTGCATTTTCCTCACCAAACACAGTAAACAAAAAAAAAAAAAACAAAGAAATTGCGGAGGGACGCTTAAGCTTCGCCTTTAAAAGTTGGAACGCGATAGCTAAGCATATAAACTCCCTCCCGTTCCCAAGCAGTGTAAGCGCGTCTGCGTGGCCTACAATAAAGAAAAAAAAGTTCCTAGTCGGTAGCGTGTCTGGCTCGCAAACGAAGGGTCGTGGGTTCGAATCCCGCCTCCATGTGACGTCATACGTGAGCACTTTGGTTTGTTTGAAATCCCCACGCGAGATCATGTGGCGTGACGTCACACGTGATGGTGACGTCATTGACTCTATCGACCAATCAGGACTTTCCCGCCCTACCGACGCCGGCTTTTCTGGAACAGAAAACCCTAAACGCTATCACGTTAAAAAAAAAAAAGTCGATCAGCTACTAAAGTATGCAACCCGAGATGCAAATCCGCCACTTAATGAGGAAGACCGTAGCGAGTGGAAAGTCTCCCAAAAACTTCGAGGTTCCCCATCACGTGGAGTTCTAACCCAGTCGCTTGGCCCGGAGCTCACGTTGCGAACCGAAGACCGATAGACGCGCGTGGGCGTAGAGAACGGGAGCGGGTGGGTGCGAAGATTTAGAGATTAAACTTCCCTTTCCCTCCTTTGCTCCGCTTATACTAATCCTCATGGTGCTATCTCTCGTTTAAATTGTCGATACAGATTAACGTTTGTCGTTTTTCATCTTTGCTTGCTTCATTGTGCGTAGTTATTGATTTTTTTTTTATACTTTACCGAGATTGGTTTGATCGTGCTTTCTTTCTTTGTTTATTTTATTCGAGTGTGTTCGGGGGATTTTTTCGATTAAGTGACAACGACGTTCGTAAGTTCCTGCTCAAATTGTCGGGCGGGGGTGTCAAGTTCTAATTTGAATTCGCTCGCCGCGACTTGGACGGCTCCACTCGCTTAAAAATAGAAACGGACAGATTATTCTGGAATACAAAAGAGAGAATAAAAATAAAATTAGACGGGCAATGGAAGACGGCCGATTGTGGGATTGGCGCAGAAACCGGATGCAGGAGCGGAAACTTTCAATCTACGATTAGGACCACTTTCCGACTCAATAGGCTCTGTCGACGCGGCCGTCGGCCTCGATTTTGACTTTGCTTTCTTCTTTTTTCGTCTTTGATTCGTCAATTTGTCAAAAGTATTTGAATTCACTAAATTTGTAGAGATGGCTCTCGTTTGTCAACTTAATTTGTCACTCTCAAATTTAGATTATAGCGCGGTAACTCTGTCTTAGTGGAAATATTTCTGATCCGCGTATGTGCTGAGCGTTCCCCTCAACACATATCCAGCAGAGTCACGGAAACCACCGGATCACGTGGTTTCTGGTACTCACACGCCGTATGGCCAAATCCGTTGAATCACTCTCGCTTGAGCATAGGTCGGTTTTGATTACGGCTGCCGCCAACATCTACCGACTTCGGGTTTTCAAAATCGGCTACTAGAATTTGCCCTAACGGCCGCTCTGCAAATCCACCTCGCCACATAACCAGCGTGCTCAGTGGAGAAAGCACCGCATAGTTTGAAGGGGTTCTCCCGTTAGCATGTGTACGGCACGGGGAACTTTGAGATATCCTGACTGCAATACACAAAGCACGCTGCGCTTTGAGTGATCACCGAGTTCAGATTTTGCCGTCGACCAGGATGTGAAGGTCATGACTGAGAATTGTGGTTGCGGCGGGGACCCCGACTGGTGTCGGACTCGGTAGAAGCGATCTTCTTACGTTCCCGACAGCCGGCACTTTCTCTGCTCTTTTGTTAATCGCGACCAGAGTATGCTGGTTAGGGTAAAGGTGATTCAGCCCTTAGCTCCGACGGCAGTGCGTTGCAGATGGAGTTCTTAAAGTGTTCATCTTGTGAAATCTAACATCCATATTTCGCCGAGCTATAGTTGGACTACATCAGAAGACCTGGTCGAGTTGCCTGCTATTGGATGGGCGCAATATTAAGGTCACGTACTCCAAAGTGAAATATTCGGTTTCTCTTCGTAGGCGTGCATGAGAAAAAAGCATTACTGTCTTGAGTTTTTTTCTTTTTAAGCATTAAATTGTAAAAATGAAAAAGTATGACTTCTTTTTAAATAAACGTCTGTTCCCATTTCAACGCAGTTTTATTTATTGATAACAATTAACATTTTGCAAAGAGATATGTGAAAGTTTACTTTTCACTAATAACGTCCACACTCGGTTCTAAATAAAAAAAAAAAGTTCACGGAACTAAGAGCAATCACGTCCTGCTCGATACCCCAGACTCCCAAATGCCACCGCTCCCTCAAACGTGGCGACACTGGCTGGCACCGATTGATTTCCCCCACTCAAATCACGTCGCCGCGACCACGTGTATTACTGTGCCACAAAGAACACATGTTTCCCCGCCAAAAGGCGAGGCGTTCACCGCCCAGCTTCAAACGTACCTCGGTAACCTGACCCCGCCACCCTCCCTCCGCAACTAACTCACTCCCTCTGCAAAACGCAGGGGGAGACACAAACAGGGCGTAATTCAACATGGCGGACTTAATTACATCTCCGGCATCTCAACCCCTCTGACCTTTTTCTCGCGCCCCGCGAGAGCATGTCCGAGCCTGCCTTTTCCGTTGCGCTTAAACAAACCGAAAGAAAAGAACGCTCAAATACTCTCTGTGGCACACGTAAGAGCCCGCCAAATTCTGCTGCGTCACTCGCTGTTTTCGGGCGCCTGTCGCGTACCGCGGCTTGAGTGGGTTTTGCCGTATTAGCATAGTTAACGCAATTTATCAGCGTGCCCGCGTGTCGGACCCTGGGCGCGTTTGTCGCCGCCTCCGCGAACGGAGAGCGGGCGATACACTCCTTTTCGCCTTACGATGCACCGCGAAGGACGCTACCAGCCATCTCGAGCCAATCCATTTTTGCGTGAGGGTCACGTGACCTTGAAAAGAGGCGTGCGGTGACGCGTAAATCGCGTGGTCACGTGGTGCGTCGATGGCGCCATGATTGGTTGGGATGGTTCGAGCAGCGTCAACTGTGGTCTATCGTAAGGTGGAACGAAGGTTACCTCTGTGCCGGAGCGCTCGGCGGCGGTGCCGACTTCAGCGAGGTTAGTTCGGTGCGGGGTGCGATAACCTAATTGGGGAGGGCGATGCGAACGTTTCGGTGATTGGCTTAGACAAACCCGGTAACCCGGTTAGCCGGGTACTACACGAAGTCAGTCGCTGCAGTGGGTTCGTGTGCGCGGCAGCTGAACGCTTGCCTGCCTGCCTGCCTGCCCCCGAGAATCGTCTGTGGATGACGGGAATTGGGATAAACACCTGCGACATTGCACCTTTTTTGCGTTAGAAAAAAGGCAGTTAACGTCCGGGCAGTTATAAAAATAGAAGGTCAGTCAAAAAGTGCAAAAATCTTATCTTTTACGGGGACTCAGAGGTTAGAATAATATATTCCCTTTTATTGCAAATTGAAAAGACTTAGCGTGAATTTGACGCTTGTCGGTGGTGCTACCGCTACCTGTCTAAAAAGAAGCACGCCTTGCCTTTTTAAATATATGTTCTTCTTTTGTTAAACTCCTTTCACTATTACGGCATCCGGAGAAGGTGCTTTTGATTATCATCCCCGATTACTTACACCAGCTCCGTGACAGGAAACCCACAGCAATTCGCCTCTCTTCACAAAAAGGATAAATGCGGAAAGTCATCCGTTAATTTTATCCGAAAATACACGTGGGAAAACAGGAACAAATATACGAGGCTTCTAGTGATATTTGAATGCTAAAATAAATGAACAAAAACTATGTGAGACTAAGAAAAATAAACTACGGTGACCAGAAGCAAGACTCCTGCCATCAGCTGATTGCATCTAGAATTCCCATCGGAACTTTAGTATCCTTCCTCGCTTCCGACTGATATTCTCCGTTTATCTGATTATCGTTGTGGGCAAAGTTGGTATGTACAATAACAAAAATAATTTAGAGACGCAATTACTTAAAGGACAAATAATCTTCGAGGTATAACTTCGTTAAAATAGAATATGAATAATCCTGCTAATTAGCATTCTTTTTTTTTTAAGGTTGCATAATACATTAAGGCGGCTACAGTAAGACGCGGGCATTGGGGTACACGAAAAGGCTGGACATGCAAATAAGATACGTTAGCACGTAATAAAGGCGAGGCACTTTTAGCCTCGGAGCTACGCTAAACATCTCTAAGACCTTTAAGCAAACCATCTGATACCTTGAGGTCTGGCCTTCAGAGCACCACGACATGCTATCGGGTCTTCTTGCGGGACCTACGTGTGTAACACCGAAAATCATAGAACAATGGCTCCTGAGACGTGGTCGATTGAGCAGCACGAGCCTCTTCCCCCCGCTCCCTTCCCTCCCCAACACCCAATTAAGCCGTCAAGGCGAACCTCCCCGTCGCGCCGTATCCTCCTCCCAGCGGAGCGCTCCCGAAGCAGTGCCTTATCTGCTCGGCGATGGACAGGCCCCCGCTCACTTCATTTCCATTTTTAATCTACGGCTTAGAGCCCACTTATGAAGTGCCGCGCGTCCCCGCACCGACGGAACGCCGCCGGTCGCCACGCCGCCGCCGTAGATTAAACCCCGAGCGTCCGCCCTACAGCCGCAGAACGCGGAGTCCCCATTCTTCCCTCTCCCCTTTTCCTTTGTTTTGTCCCTCTGTTTCTCCTCCGGTGGTTTTATATTTATGCATCGAGGTGAACGCAGATGGCAAAGTCATCACCCCCCCCCCCTCTCCCCTTCTTCTCTCCCTCCAGAACCATAATCAGGAGCTCCCGGCGCTGATTTCGTCCCTTCAACACTGTGCCTAGAATCTTCTTTTATTTTTTTACTTACCAACCGTTCCCTCGGGTTAATTCTCCCTCCCTTTCTGCTCCTCGTCTCATCCCCTACTCCCTCTTCCTGCGCGCGACATCGTCACCCCAACGGAGTCCGCCGATTTGAACGCATCGCCCGGCTGAGCTGATAAAATTTCGCTTCTGGGTCAATAGCTCCCTGTTCGCGACTTAACGCGTCGCGCCCGTAGCCCTTGGATGTTGGGCGGGGGCGCATTTTTTTTTTCTTTTTAAATCTTATTATGATTCTATTGTTCTGGTGCGTCTGTGTGTGTGTGCGTGTCTGTTGGGGGCTGCGTTCTTGTTTTGTATGCTTTACGCTCCTTTTGGTTTCGTTTGTTGGTTTCTCGCGCCCGGTGTCTGTGATCTGGAACTGTCGTTTTAATAAAGTCTAGCCACGACGGAACACGTGCGAGTTCGGGACGCCCCCGCCCCGTGGCCGGAGGCCGGCGGTCGTCAACCCATTCTCGGCGCACGGTTATCGGGGCAGATGAACACCCCCTGCTCCTTTCTTGGCTGAAGGCCGTTTTTATCTCGGCCATAACTTTTCTGCCTGTTTTTTTTTTTTTTTTGCGCATGATGACACGGTGTGTGTGTGTGTGTGTGTGTGTTTTATGGTGGGAGTCTTTGCGGCTGCTCAGACGTCAAGATGGGGATTGATTTAGATGCGGCTCATTGGTTTGGTAGAGGGAGGTGCTACTATATACTGTTTGTTTAAGATATCTGTCCAGACTATTTTATAAGGTGTAGCGTGTATTTGGTTCCCTTTTGGTGAAGGCTCACGCCTTGATAAGAATGCTCACTTAACCTTCTACAGAAGCTGCTGTTAGTGACCCTGTCCCCCCGGTTTCGCGACGGCCTGAGCGTAAGGCAAAATCTTCCCCGTTAAATTTCGCGGGAATATTATCGTTACGTGACCTATGTTTCCCCGCTAAAGTTGGCGGAAAAACTGACGTCACGTGACCTATGCATCAATTCACTTTCCCCGCTAAATATGACTGAAAAAATTATATCGCGTGACCTGAGGTCACAGGACCGACGGACGAATTCAAGTTCTCCCCTAAATTTAGCGGAAAAATTTACGTCATGTGACCTATGCACCGATTCAGTTTCTCCGCAAAATTTGGCGGGAAAACACGTCATGACCCTGAAATCGTTTATTCACCAACGACGTATCTACGCTGAATGAACGCAACGTCATTTCAATGTCGGATCACCGTATATGACGCACGATCGGCGCAATGCAGAGTTTTAGAGAACCGTTTTTCACATTCTATAGACCAACACGCGGCCCTGACGTCACGCAGATGCGGTGGCGCTGTCGACAGCCCTGCGCATGCGCAGACGCTTCACTTCATGCGAATTCGGCTTCTGCGCACGCGCAGTGCCCACACCCTGTGTGGGCAAACGCGGGCTTGTTTGTAAACAGCGTGTCGGTCTATACGGTACGATGAGCCCCCAGGTACGAGCTGGGCACGTGCTACCGCAGAAGACTCGCACATGCGTAGTGCATACCGGAGTGCCCATCGCACCGTGTCCGATGTGCAAACACGGTTTCCTAAAACTCTCTCTAATGTAAATCGATCGTAACCGTCATACCCTCGAATAAGCAGCAAACCTTCCGCTGTTTAAACGCATCACGTCGAGTGATCGTCACGAAATTTTTACACATTGACTAGAGTTTTGCAGCAATAATCGAGGTAATATCACACACAAAAAAAAAGGCTATGAAGAACAAATGAACAATTCGAAGAACCCCAGGGACGAGGGGAGATAAAAAAAAAAGGGGGCAAACACAACACCGTCTCAAATAAAGTGTAAAAAAAAAAAACATGTAGAGTTTGGTTATAGACGGAACGTCATTCGAAGTTTCCTGTTAATGAGAAGTCTATCAATGGCTACGTTTACATGGATGCGACAGCAGCGCATCGGATCCAGTTAGCGAATCGGATCCACTTCAGCCACAACGTTTACATGGATTCGGATCGACCAGTAGCGGCCCCTCGTGTCCAAGGACCACAACGCAAACCTCGTGACCTTCAGATTGTTTCCGAGGTGTCCGGTTTGCCTAGCGGCATGCAAAGCAAAGCTCCCGTAATCCCTCGCTCGAGCACTCGATCCGATGCGACAGCGTATACATGGAGAGTCTCGATTCGGATCGACCATCTCAAACCACCCCGTCCCAGCGGATCGGATCGGATCCGATCCGATCCGATCCGAGTTGTTTACATGGACCGATTCGATTCGTTAACTGGATCCGATGCGCTGCAGTCGCATCCATGTAAACGTAGCCATTGATGAAACCCTAAAATCGGCCTCAGTTATGCTCAGAGTTTGCAGATGAAACATAACCGGATCTTTATGAATCAACGTGTGAACCATTTTGATAAAAGAGTTATTTTGCAGAGTCGACGAGAATCACCTTGTTTAGCTTTTTTATTATCAACTTCATCCTGCATAAATTCCCGCAATGCACGCAAGACCCAGACAAAAATACAAACCTGATTACTGTAAAGCGCTGGGTTTATAATGCGATTAACTTGAAGCGAATTATAGCAGGTTTACTCGCGATAATGTTCTCAATAAAATGCGAGCTCAGTCATGTTCCTTTTTGGTGTAGTTTCGGTTCCAATGCTAATGGGAATTACTCGTTAAAAGCAAATTACTATAAGTGGGAGAAATCGTATTGAAGTTCAATTCAAAAGTTTGACAAATGTTGACCAGGGTTGTAGACTTTACTCTAAGGTATACCTGAAATGTACTTACACTTACTCATGTTCAAATTTGCACACGTAGGTACCAGATACGTGTTTTAAAATGTACCTAAAGTCAAATATAACTACTTTAGGGGAGCCTTCTTTTACTCTGTAAATTGTTCTGTTAAAAAAAAATAATTTTATAAGAGATCAATTTGTGGCTGATGTAGCAATATTGTAATTTAGAAGGACTACAAAGAAACATCGAGACACCCTCCTCGAATTGTTTTGTTGTTGTTGTTTTTGTTCGAGGACTCTAATAAGCTAAGCATACACTATACTAATGTTTTAAGTGTATTGAAACATGTTCAAATTTGTAACAATGTTCACAGCTACAAAGGGTACCAAAAAAACAAAGTAAAAAAGAATTAGTCTTCTTTTCGGTCTGCAGCGGCGTAATTTGTCGAGCTTTTGGGGGTCACCTCAACTAATCGCAGGATGCTCTATGAAAGTACGCTTCATTTCAGACATTTCATCCCATCGGTAGTTTCCCAGGTATTGTCCGCCGTGCTTGCGATTTGGCCTGGAAAAACTTATGGACAGCAGTGTCCTTGTAGAATTTTGATATTGAACGCTGCTTTAGCCAGATGTGGGTTCTTCCCCACTTTGCCTGAGATACCAAAAATAATATTAAAAAAAAAACACAATTTTAATCGTTACAAGTTGCTGGAAGTTTTAGCTAAGATGAATTTACAGTTACCGTAAAAAAATTATGATAATTGTTAGCACCTTCATTAAACGTGACTAGTTACCGAGTTTCTTTCCTGGCACCTATGTACAGTCTATAACAATATGAAAGACCCCTCTGATGAGGCTGATTCAGGCGGCTGTGCTGAATTCGCTATGGTCACGCCCACGTTTCTTGGGGTGAGGGAATAAACAAAACGTCGTTCTATTCTCTCTAAAAATAAAGAAAATAAAGTGCTTCTGGTCAAAGTGTGCTTTGCACCGTTGTATAAACTGTCTTGGAAAATCGATCAGTCGTATTCTGGAAGTCCGTACCCTTCACCCTTCTATTTTACATAGCTATAGCCCATACCACTGACCCCCCTCCCCCCCCCCCCCCCTCGAAAAAAGTAAAATGAAATAAAAAAGAATATTTATATATATGTAAATTTCGCCCGGGAAGGAGTTTTTTTTATTATTATTAACTAAAGTGAGAAGGTGAGCGGTTAACTGCCTGAATGCTTTTTCTTTTTCAAAATTCCAGTGTAATTTCTTCCAAGAAATTGGAAGGACATTATTTCCAAATGAAAAAGCAAGTGGGCTACCAAGCTAAGTTGTGTCGATCCATAACGCACTTCATCAGTGCGATTCACTTCCATACCAACAAAAAAAATAATAGCCATGCACAACTAACCCTTGAAGTTCATTGCTGAGCACCCGGCAGGCTTAAAGATCGGCATCAGAGACAGGTCGTTAGCATGTGTCACGCGACGACGTGGCTTTTTGCTTGTCAGCGGGCCGGCATGCACCTCCAGACTGAGGACTCAGCCGAGTTCCTCCCCCTCGCGGAGTGAAGCGGTGTCATTAGTCGAGACTTCCCGCTGCTTGCTGCAGATGCCCAGGGCGGGCGCCATGACACAAGCAGCCCCTTACAAAGCGAAGTGTGGCCTGGAGAGCGATGCTGCATAGCGGTATAATGTAGACACTTTGTTCTTCAAAGGTAAGAGGAGACGCTCGTGACATAACGGTCGTTCTTTTACAAGGTTCCACAAACAGAACTGTGCCTTGATTTGTCTACCGCTGCAATGGACAACTCAGCTAGTTCATTAAGCGAACTACAGTGTTTCACCTGCATGCGCAGTAAATTCTCTATCCACTGCATTTTCAACCCAAACTGTGTGACGCCGATTCGCTTTATGTACACTACAACAGCTCACGCAACGTCTACGCGAAAGACTGCTGCCGCTATACCGTATTCAACTGCGAGCGCAATCGTGGCTCCCTCATCCGGGCAGTTCCTCCTCGCGAACTAATGGCGTCCGCTGAGCGGCGCGAAATTCATGACGTAATAAGGGGAGGGAGCGTGTCGAATGACCCCTAGTGGTCGCGTGATGGACGATCGTGTCGATGACACTCCCGCTTCTCCCTGCCGCGACTTCCCCCCATCAGACTCCACCACCTAGCGCCCGCCATCTTGATAGATGATTTGCATGCGCTGATGAATTTCCAGTGGTTTGGGTCCGGGCAGTCTTCGCCACTCCCGACCACGGCGGCGGCGGCCCGAGCTTTTTTTATACTCCGTTTCACCGCACGATGAACCGCGGAGGACGCCACGAGCCGCCCAAGCCAATTCAAGGCTGTGTAGGTACTTTGGAAGGGGTGCTGCAACGCGAATCACGTGACACGTTCGCTGCGTCGGATTGGCTGGGATGGCTCTTAGTGTCCTCAACGGTCCATCCTAAAGTAAAAGAAAATTTTTTTTTTTTTTTAGATGCGAGGGTTTTGGCAAACGGTCCCCGCTGCACGCCGCTAATCAGGGGAACTGCTGTCCCTCCCTCCCCCCGTAATATGGTGTGTAGGAAGCGCCCCGCTGTGGGGAAAAAGGGGGGCTACTCCGCGTGTGTGGCGCTGGGTTCGAGATTGCGCCCGTTGCTGCGACCGCGGGAACTCTTCGGTTGGCCCACATCGCGGTGGGATCGGTGCGTTGGAGGGGTGGCTTGCGTGGGCATGAATAAGCTCCCGCGCGGGATGGTGGCCGTGTCTCCCGGTCTGGGGCGTTTCTAAAGGCCACTCTGCAGCCGGCTGCGAGGCGGAGGGGGAAAGAGTCATCGTCGATGATGACGTCCCGTGATGGGTGGCCAGGGATTTGGTGAGCGTGGCGGGATGGTTTCGAGTCAAGACGACAGGGATTGGGACAAACATTCGGAAAGCGCAGTTTGGTGGTGGAACTGAAACAAATTTTGTAATAGGCGACATTCAAAATTTGGAGCAGACAAGACGGTACCGAGCTGGGCATGTATATGTGAATGCGATACGGACGTAAGCTGTGGGACCATTTGTGGGCAAATTACTCTGCGCTTTAGAACTTAGCCGCGGACGAGGGAAAAACCTAATGCCAATGATTCCAGCCTCTAGTGCACAAAACCAAGGGCACCTTTGGTCATGCATGAACACTGATTGAAACTTCAACGCATAGATCAACCTTATGTGTCAGTTCGGCGCTTGTCCAGCTTGACTGCATACGTGGGGAAAGATTGCGGCACTACTGGAACTAAACCCTCACGGTCATTTGAGATCTGCTTTCATGACTTGAGGCCCGCCCATGGTTCTCTGCATCACGAGGTTGACCATCTTTTTCGCCAACCTGAAATGACACTATCACTGGTTTTAGGGAAATATTCAGCCATATTTGTATGTTATTTATGACAAAACTATATTGGGTGTACTTTCATCGAGGTTTTGCTTTCGCCGCAATTTATCGTTGACCTCAATAAGAATACCCTTAGCGAAAACTAAGACGTTTGAAATATACCACATTCTAATTTGAGTATATTTGAAGTACAGCTCATAATTGTAAGTACACAAAAAATATACCGAAAATACACACTTCTTTTTTTTTACTTAGTTCTGAAATATATTTCTGAAAATAGTTTTAAAATGCCTTTATTTAAACTACATTTGAAGTCCTCTTCATGCGTTCTGAAATATGTAAATACTAAATTAGTAGGCACAAAATACCTTTTAATTAGATTTCTTAAAATATTAGTTTATTTTATGCAAAATATACTACAACACTAAAAAAAGGCAGCGATCAAAAATATGTGCAGAATGCTCTTAAAATACCTAGAAATCGTAAATACTGTTCTGTTATACCCTAAGTACGTTTTGACTGCAATAATTTGGTAGTTCGACTTAAACTACCAAAGTATGAAAAGCTTGCCTATCAGAAATTCACTTCAAGCAGATGTGGAGTACATTGAACTGCCTAAATACAACACTTGATTAGTTTGTCAATTGAGTTGTGCAGCATCAAACTGATGAATCAGAGAAGTTTATGTTATTGTTTAGTTTTTTTTTTTTTTCTATCAAGAACACACCTGATGAGTTTCTTGCACACCAATCACAAACGGGGTTCGGGAACTACAACCACAATACTTGCTGATGCTGGAAAGCTTCAGCAAGAGCAGTGAGCAGATATGTTTGACGTGGAATTGTGTTAGCGCATGCGTTAGTTCACTGAATGTGTATACTCGCCATTGTATGTGATGTGAGTAGTGACTTTAATATAGTGACGTTAATGACCGTATTAAATAGTCAACTAGTAAAGAAAAGCAAAATTACTATTTTAAAGTGAAGAAACTAGCTTGACTCGCTTCATCCTGAGTGGTGCTATGCAGAGAAGCAATAACATTTCTTCTAGAAGCCGTTTTTGTGGATATTGTTTTAGCGACTGCGCCAAACGCCAAATTATTATTAGTTGTACCAATGCTTTTTAGTAAGAGATATCGTCCACGAACTTCAAAACACTGTTTCTCATTTGACAGACTCCCTAGGAGAAGATAGAATACTTAGAACCTTAATAAGTGCAGAGCTGGTTACCGGCCAAATGATTACCTTGAATATGTAGGCTATATAAGGCTCTAGAGCAGTCAACGGGACTGTGATTCAGGTGTCCAGTGCGTCGTGGTCTTTGTGTTTGTGTTCGTTTCTGATGTGTAGTTGTGGGATGTATTTAGTAGAGTCTTCAAATACTACACAAAAATGCATTTACGAACAAAAAAATAAAAAAATTGTGTAGCCGCTTTTTAGGACACAAATGACATCTTGAGGGGGAAGGAATTATATTTTTGGTACATCTAAAATATTTTCTGATCAATATTTATGATATATTTTGAATACATTACGTGCGTATTTCGAATGCGGACAAAATAATACAGAATGAATACAAAATGAATATTCATATTCAATATATTTCAAATTCGTTTCAAGTACGGCCTCTTTTTGCTAAGGGTATAAGCGAGCCGCCAATGATTACCACCCTATGACCGGCTAAAATTACGCTTTCTCGGCCGCCAGTGTACAAATATTGACTACTTCAAAAGGTTAATTTCCCAAGCACCATCTCTTAAAAGGCAAACGGAAAAGAAAGCTAGCTGCATCATCATACCTTCGTGGGCACCCGCGCAGCAAACGATACCGCTCACCTGTACATCCTCGCATCTAATTTTACTCTGGAGCATCTCGTTGCCACGCGGAGCCCGGAGCGTGGAACCATCACCCAGTTCCCCAAAGGCTCTTTGTTGCGGCATTACGATGCATTCGAGAACCCTTCCGTCCGCCTTTGAATGCGAGCCTCCCGCTCGAGGCACACAATGTCCTCGAGTCGCGTTACGACCCTCTCCCCCCTTCCTCCCTTTCTCCTTTGCACGCCCCGGGCGATGCCCCCTCGCCCATCCCCCATGCAGCAGCGTTCCCCAATCTCCCCATTAGCTCGCTCACGTTTCCCGAAAACTGAGGCCGACACAGAACACGACAGATTCCGCCGTTGGGGCGTCCGATTTCAACGGACAGTCGCATAAAGCTATACTCCCTGTACTCCGCTTCGCCTTCCAATGAACCGCGGCGGATAGTCTACAGCCCATTCCAGCTAATGGAGCGCTGCGAATTTGTCACGTGACTACGCGTCCCGCTTGTCGCTGCGCCCTTCCCGAAGGTCACGTGTTACTCACACGGCGCAGGATAAGCTGACATGGCTGGTAGCGTCATTTACGGTTCGTTGTAAGTTGAAACGGAGTGTAGCTATATCGGTGCACCGTCTACTCCGTTTACAGTTGAGTCCATAACAGAGCGCACCTTAGGAGTTCGCTGCTCCAACCAAAGCCTTTCGTCACGTGACAACGACCTCGCGGTCGGTGAGCGCGCGTGCAAGGCGGGTCACGTGGAATGAGGCTTGTAGTCGATTGATCTGAGGAACATACATCCTTGTGTCTACTTCTGACTCTGGCATGCATGCATAAACAAAACAGGAGAACGCCCACCGCCAGACGCCGGCGTTGTTCGTCTTAACGCGTTGAACGAGTCCAGTGGGGACAAATTCAGCTCGCGTTAGGACTACCCACTAATCATTCCAACCATAGTTCGGCGTTCTAAGATATCCGCGCGCTCTCGTCTGCTCCTCTCTCTCAGTTTCTCAGAGCATTGAAAAAATATAGGGCAAGGCGAATCGTGTGCATCTTCTTATGGCTGCGCAGCCAATGAGATTTTGGCATTAACCGATGAGAACCACGAAGTACGAATCCCGAAGCAAGAAGCATGACATAATAAGCCTCTATCTGTATATCTTAAGCTGTCAATTACTATAGCTCTGGCGCCCGTCACCGCCACTTTCCTGTTGGACGTATGCGAAGGGTTTGATAATGCGGACAACAAAAGAGAGACCGAGATTTCTTTTTTTTTTTTCTTTTTTTCTCTTTTCGAAGAGTGCACGTTGCTTGGGAGCGTCCGGGCGCCCGGCTGCGCACTGCATCGATCGCCGGGTTGCTCCGAGGGCCTGGGCCGTTTCCCTGGCGTTCTCAAAAATGGCAACCTTTCGGAACACCGCGGGTGCACGAACCCGGAGTCACGCCGCTCGCTAAACGTCTTTACCACCTCCAACCAGAGTGTCGAACCGAAATTTGTATCGGTTCGGTACATGGTTCGCGGTTTTCGGTTCAGTTCTGGGGAGGAAAATTGGTTTAAAACGCTCAACTGATACTATATTTTCCGCGTTGTTTTGGCTATGCGGGACGCAAGTTCGTCTGCTTTTTGTTTTGCAGGGGTTGTGGTGACATCAGAACGCCGAGATCTGATTGGCTCTGATTGAAGGATTGCGGGTAGACCTGATAGCAAGCTGCCTTGAGATCTACCCACTATCCTTCAATCATAACCAATCAGAGCTCGGCGTTTCTCTGACGTCACCACAACCCCTGGAATAGAAGCAGACGAACTTGAGCTCCGCATGCGCACTATTTCCGCCGTGAAACGGGCAACTATACTGTAGAGTTTTTTTTTATCATTCATACAATCTCATTTTATTTTCAAGTACCAAAAATAAGAAATTCTGCGTTATTCGATTTCAACGAAACTGTAAAATAAAACATCGATTAGCACACAAAACGTCGTGTTCATACGACTTAACACTCATTTGTTTACCTCGGTCATATAAATTTTACCTGGATTATTTATTTATTTAGTTTTAATGATTTGAATTAATATTGTTTATAATTACTAATTTCAAAGATTACGATCCTTTTGATGCTCCTGTTCCGAATATTTTTAATACCCTTCATAGTCACTCTTCCACTTCCACACGAACGTGAACAAGAAGAGGACATTTGCCACACCATCCCACCCTGAAAAAAAAAAAGCGGTCCCCGCTTGAAACGTTGGTAAAGTAAAGGCCTTTCCTGGAACTCCTCAGCTTTCGTTTCACGTCCAACCGGCCCGTTGAACCTTCTCACCGTGTGTATATATATATATATATATATATATATATATATATATATATATATATATATATATATATTATCGTATCAGTTTTTGGCCTTAAAAACTGCTGTGAATATTTAAAAGATTATGTAATGGCCACGCAAAATTGCCTTTAAGAAATCAGTTATTAAAATGAAATATAAATGAAATACTAAAAGCTTTAATAAAACGCAGTGCCTGGCTTATTACGGTTTTACTTCTTGCTTCGTGAGTCGTTCGTTGGCATTACCACCTGCTAAACCCTTAATCTGAATGGCTACCGAACGGTGATAGTGCTCGGGTCTTTTCAGGCTCTGTGTTTTTTTAGTTCCCAGTTACTATAGACGATAAAACAAAAAACAAATCGGCCTCGCGATAACTTTAACATGTTCCTTGCGAAAGAAGGCAGTTAAAACCGCACAGCAGACTTTGCTGTTATTATTATTTCATCTATAAAGCTATGAAACGTTTTAAAGAAACACAAAATGGCGGCAGTTCGGTAGTCGAAAAACAAAACAAAAGTTTAAAAACAAAACTGACAGTTCACGCGCCATCGCAATTACGACCCGAAAATTACGAGCGCCGCTAGCGTCTGTTTCTTCCGCGGTGGGGGAACCATTCATAGTTTTCCCCCGCAAATGGCGACTTGATGGCAGCGCCGCCTTTGTTCGCGGGACGGACGACTTCCAGTGCCCGCAGCGCTGCCTTCGCCGCAGACGACGCGACGACCGACGCGAGCACGAAAGATGCTCTCAAATCGACGCCAAAGGGACGACAACGAGCTCCGCTTTGGGCGCCATTAAGGGAGTGCGTTCGCCGCACCGCAGCGTGCCGCTTCGTAATCGTCTCCAAAAAAAAAAAATAAAAAAAAATAAATGCTATAGTTTTAAAACAAGTCTCTGCGATTTATGCCTTGTTTCACCTTACGAAAGAGCAGGGAGGACGTTACGAGTTATCCAAGCCAATTCGGTGCCGTGTGAGCATAACGTGATATTTGGGGAGGGGCGTTGCGACTGGAGAGGGGTAGTCACGTGGTACGTTTGCAGCACTAGATTGGTTGGGATGGCTCGTAGCGTCTGCTGTGGTTCATTTTGATGTGGAAGGGGGAATAATAGGAAGACGGAGTGAATGCGACGATAGTCACATTCGTTGTTTGTGCGGTTTTTGAGTGCATTTGGTCGACCGGCTGAAAATGCGGCATATTGCGGCATAACGGGTATTAAAGATTTGGGGCGGCGAACGTGTGGTCTAAATGAGGCGAGAATTCGTGTGGCGCGCGTCATTAGATAATCGGAAACGTATAGCGGGAATTGTTTTTGATGGAAATTTATGACAAATTCCGAGGCTTGATTGTTCTCGTTATTCGTATCAACGATTTTAATGACAAAATTCTTATCTCTCGAACTGCCGCCATGTTGAAAAGCTTTCCTTCTTGCGAGTATTTTCAGTGTTATGATGTCCTCATGTTCGGTAAACAAGACGCAAGCCTATACATTTATACGTTGACGGGGTAGACTTGTAAATAAAAGCTGAACAAGGCGTTTATTTTTTTTTATTTAGAAGTTTACGGTACACAAGCGGGGATACCAACCAATGTCTCCTTTCCGGAAGGAAAATGTTTAGGGAAATTATGTAGTGCGTGTGTGTATGTGAAACTGAAGACGGAAAGTCCAAATTCTTGATACAAAATTGATGGAGTACTAGCTAAGCAAGCGATAGTTCGTTTGTTTGTTTGTGTTTTTTTTTTCTGTAATTGGAATTGAGGTTTGCCTGACTGAGCAAATATCAGAGTAGGTACGAGCAAAAATAGTAAAATTAACTCTAAAATTACCAGAAGCAAAAAGAAGTATTCGCGTCAGGCGTACGCGAAACACTTCTATAAAATCAACCAAATCGTTAAGGGAATATAAGAAACCAAGCGCTGTGTATAGGCCTTTGCCCTGAAGGCCCCGATATTACCCATGAAATAGGAATATATGCTGAGCGGCAAGTTCGTCTGCTTCTTTTGCAGGGGTTGTGGTGACGTCAGAATGCCAAACTCTGATTGGTTCTGAATGAAGTATAGTGGGTAGACTTCAAGGCAGCTTGCTTTGAGGTATACCCACTATCCTTCAATCAGAGCCAATCACAGCTCGGCGTCGTTCTGACGTCACCGCAACTCCTGCACAAGTAGCAGACGACTTGCTCTCCACATTAGAATTCTGCCCCGAAAACCAGGGTTACGTCCCTATGCTAGCTGGTCCGATAACTGTCGATTATAGTCACTGACAAGGTGAGAACGGCAGTGAGAAGCTTCAGTTGTCCCGCCTCCAGCGCGAGCCTTTGCGACTTTGACAGTGCTTCGGCGTCTCGTTCACCTCACACGCGCAACCAAAGCACGACGGAAGGCACGGAACGCGTGCTGGAGGCCGGGCGTTTGAAAGACACGCCCTGCCGTTCTTACTCTGTCGGTGACTATAGTCATAGCCTCTTATATACTGACAAAGCCTGGCAGATCGCCACGAGAAGCGGCCGCCGAAATGATAAAGGTGGAGCAGCAGACAACGGATGAGAGGAGAGCCACGTGACTGGCGCCCCGCTGCGGCGAGACGCCGAAACACACTTCTCCCGAGCGAACAAGTGTGTTTCGGGTCCTCGCCGCTTCAAAAGTTGTGTGCTGACGTCCAGGTTCCTCGAGAAATGGCTCGTTGATGCTCTGTGCTACCAGATCCTCGCGCTCTAAATCTGTGACCGGGCACTCCATGGCTCCGTCGTCGAACGGCCAGACTTTGTGAGTATAGAGGAGGGTATATTGCCACGCGCGGCGCTGAAGCGAGCACCTAAGTGGCCGAATGATAAAGAAAAAAACAACAAAAAATTAAGTGGCCGAATGGTTACGGTGCTTGGCTGTCGCGCGGAAGATGTGGGTTCGATTCCAAGCAGCGGAATGTTCTTTTATTTATTCTTTCTACTTGACGTTCTCGCAAATTCGAGAACTTTTTTGTCTGATCGCGTTACGAATGTTCTAGGCGCCGAACGTTCTAGGCCAAATGTTCCAGAGACCCACGCGGCTACAAAAGGCACTCCCGTGGCAAGCCGGAGTCAGTCTCGCCCAAGGGTTCGATCCTGCTGCTACGCCAACATCGACGCCCGCGACGCTCTATAGTTATCTTCTGTTTCCTTTTTGTTTTGGGCACAAGTTCGCCCCATTAAAAGTATAGTCTGTTTCAGTTTTCGTCGCTTCATTAATTGTCATTTGTGAGAATATGCTATAGAACACTTCGTTTTGAATAATAAAAACACACGCTCCGAATTGCCGTATGCCCTTTATCTGTTTACTCATTCGGTGTGCTTAGATAAGCTTGAGATAAATAAGATGAGATTTCTCTCTGGTAGGCTAGTCTACATCGAGGCATCTGAAGAGCTAAAAGTATCGATAGTTTCTCTTAAGTCAGCAGGTATAGGATGTCTGTCGTGTTTGCTGCAACGTTCTTAATCATCGTAAACAAATGAAAGAGACTGCATTCAACAGATCATCCTGTATAAGCTTACTTTTCTCGCTTTCTCTCACCTGATGAACCTATTTCCCTGCATAAACTTTGGGAAGACTCGTTTCATTAATCTACATCATTACAGCTATTTCAGCGCAAAAAACGAGGACAAAAAAAGGGACACAAACACGGTGCAAAAGCGCCGCGTTCTTGTCCCTTTCTTGTCCTCGTCTTTTGCGCTGAATTTTTTGTCATGAATTACCAACTAGCCCACTTATCAATACCAATCATCGATGTAGAATTAATTGCTATATGTTTACTAACAATGTGTGTAAATTAAAGGGCTTCAACGGGAATTAAACACTCCATAGACGAAAGTATCGTTTCTCATTTCCTGCATTTCAACTGAAACCTGAACAATTATTTTACCGCGTCTGTACGCCCTATTACGGTACGCCGTTCTCCTCGTTTCAGCGCGGTTGGACGCCACGGAAAGTAGTATCCCGTGAAGCGGCAGTCACTTCGTCTTTGACGAAATTGCAATGCATAACGGGAAGAGAATGAATGGGACGCCCCCTTTACGTTCGTTCCAACCACCAGAGGGATCGACGCTAGCTTTCCCTCCTTCCCGGGGATCCCGCGGCTGGGCTCGCGGTTGTATGTTTTGAGGGATATATGCGCATCTCACACCGGAAGTGAGGAAGGCTTTCGATTTTTAGCCGGATATTTTTGTTTTGTTCTTTGCTGGCGCGTTTATGGTATATGTATGTGCGTTTCTACGAGCGCTCGTGGTAGAAAGGGTGCCGCCGCAAAATACGCCGTTTACACCAAAAAAAGAAGAAAGGGGAGAGAGTAAAAAGATTCTAAACAAATATATATATATATATATATATGTAAAAGGGAGGAAATGTTTGATATGTACACACATAAAACACCCCTAATGCTCGGGCGTCTGCTAGAAAGGGACGGATACACATCCCCTGGAAAGATGTATTTTCAGGGACCAGGAAATGAACGAAAAAATAAAACCCTGTAAAACGAAAAAACAAAAACCAAAAATAAATAAGAAGAGCGATACATGAAAGGATACGACTTTTTATCTCCTTCGTTTGATTCGCGCTCCTGGTTTTTATTCTGCATTCATTTTGCTGTCTCTACCCTCTTTGGAGAATTTCTTCTGGTTCCGGTTTCCCTCGCGGTACCATATATATACCGAATGCAATGTACACATTGGCTCGTGAATTCGCCACGGTTCGGGAGAGGGATATTGATGGCGATGTCTTGGGTGGCGGATCATGAACGACGGAAAAAGTCGGTCCCTAAATAAACGTAAACAAAAAAGGAAGCCCGGCGATATCACCGAATCGGATCGGGTTGCCGCTCCCCTTTGGGGACTGAGCGCACGCCTCTTCCTCTCTCCCTTCCCGACTCTCTCTCTCTCTCTCTCCATCTGTTTGTGTGGGTGGCTGTGTACAGCGTTCCGTGGAATCTACGAATGTGTGTGCGTGCAACGAACACGTGTCAACCCCATTTATTTTTATTTATTGGCTCGAAAAGGATTCACCGTCGCTTGCGGAGTTTCCTAATTTCCTTCTGCGAATCGCGTGGTGCTGATAATCTCGATTTCGTCTGGATTTCCCCCTGCGGGAAGAGACGGGAATCGTTTACACGGCTCGCTGCGGGTTCGCGGCGTAATAAATGCCGAAAGATTTTTGATAGGAGGCTCGAGCTCTCTGCTGTTGAAGAATTCGGTTCGTGGTGCAGGGACGGGCTTACAACATTTTCCGTCTACGTAACGGTAGTTTCGGTATATGTAGCCTAACCCGAAATTTATCGAGTAAAACTAACTCCGAAGAAGCCCTCATGCGCCCGTTCACTCCTCTGCGTGGTACGCAGACTCGAGTCCTATTACCTGGGGGAGGGATCTCAGAGCACATCGAAATGCAGACGATGTTTTACTTCGTATAAATGCGATAATCCTTGACACCTGGCGTGTGAGATGCCACGATAAAACATCGCACCTTTTTGTGTTTTAGCTCGGTTATTAGCTACAGAACCTGTTTTTAGATTGCGGTGCTTAACTCTGCGTGTAGTGCAGTGAAGCAGGTGCCCGGGAAATATTGAGAACGTAAGAGGAATGGAATAACCCTCGATTGGACTCCTTTTTTAATTTTTTTATTTGATGCGAAACCGAAAAAAAAGTTGTCTCCTTTTCTAGTTTTTTTAAATTTTTATTTGATGCGAAACAAAGAAAATTTATCAGGCAGCAGGGGAATGTCTGTACTAGTAATATAACTTCTTTTCTGACAGCAATGTAGACGAACGTAAAATGTACAGTTTAAACGCAACGCGGGCGGATATTATGTGTTTTATATAAGAAGGTTAATTTAATTCAAATATATTTATCGTTTAAATAAGGGGGGGAGTTAGAGAGGTGCCGTCTTCACTATGTATTTATCAGGCTCTGTAGACATTAGATGAGTGGATAAACGTGATGGTAATTTGGCTAATTAACGGAAGTCTGTAATTTTTTTTTTAATTATTGGTTTCAGGAGTTGTGTTGCCATTGCATCATTGACGGAAAGTGGTATTAGAGGCCAGACCAATTAAACGTATATGCAAAAATGTATTAGTTCTTGAGACATTGATTGAGCGATTTTCACAATTTTAGCCCGATTTAAAAATTGCCCGAAAAAGAGCGCCGCAAGCCCTGCCCACAATGACGCCCAGAGAAGAGTGACGTCGTCGTTTTAATTATGTCGTCCCTATCTCGGCAGCATGTACTTGCTGGGTAACCGGACGACCCAAAAGTGACAACGTGACTAAAACGACTACATCACACTCCGGAGCGTCATTGTGGGCAACGTCTGCTGTTCTTGCGCGCAATTTCTAAATCGGGCTAAAAAAAGAAAAAAAAAAAACGGGAAGTAGGGTGAGTTACGATAAGGAAAGAGGGACATTGAAGACTTATCGTAAACACTTATCGTAAATTAGAAACCAACACGCTCCACCATCTACAGAATGAGTTAATGTTTAAAAAACTATTACACTTCCCATTGTTTTAATTCGTCTCGCCTCTTATTGTATTTGCCGTCAATACTGCAATCGCAATATAGCTCGTAAAACAACTAATTAAAATGTAATTGACGAATTTAAATTAATTAGGCAACTTACCATGACGATTACTTCCTCACATAACGCCCGCCGAATCTAATAAATACATGGTGACAACGGCACTCGTCTAAACCTCACCACCTTTCTGCAAAAAAAAAAAAAAAAAAAAATGTGCTCGAGTTAAAATCAAACACTTTGTACAATAATATCCTGGCCCCGATATCATGGGCACTAAAAAGGTCCTATAACAAACTCCTTTAACGATCGGCGAATGAGCTTAATTCTGAGCTTCCTTGTCGGTGGGTTGCTAGTTCGCTAAATCTTTATAAAGGATATGGTTCTGATTGACAACGCTAAAAACGTTCACGATTGTTTGCCCTGATGTATCCCCAAGTGTGTGCACTTAAAATTCAAAGTTAAACGAGTGCACTTTTTGTCACCAGCCTCTCCATTTATGGCGATCAGTTAACGGTGACGTTTAGCTTCCAGTTTCATAGATGGAGGGCAATCTTAAATGGGAGAAAGGAAATCACACAAATCGTTATTACCATAATAAGAGTCAAAACGCAGGCGAGCTGGTGCGCAGGTTTTTAAATTACTACTATATTTTTTAAAGAGTTTCTTGGAGGTGGAGTCATTACGAAACCGGGAAAGGGGGGAGGGGAAAAAAGTAAAAAAGGGTACTGACTTTTTTTTAGTGTTGTTTACGCTGCAACAGCCATTAGAGAAAGTCACACGCAAGCGCCTTTAATCATATTCATATTCAGCTTGAAATACAGCACCTCCTTATCATATAAAGAGCACATTGTATCAAGAGCACTCATCTACCTGCTCTATAGCAGGTAGATGCAATTACAGTAATAACTATATATGCCAATGGCAACTGAAACAACAATGCCGAAACACAGATATCAAAAACATTTTCGAACGCATATAATTAGTTTTATTTTTATTTTTCGCGAAACACATATTTATATTTTACGAGGCAATCTTCTGAAAAGCTGCTGCTGTCGTCCCGAAACTTACTAATACTGAAACGTTTCCGTCCACAATATGAAAGACACAATGCAAGCCGTCCACTTCGCTATGAAGCGGCCTATTCTCGCTCCAGACGTGTGCATCGCTGCCTCTATTATTCTAGTGGTTTTCTTCACGCACGAGTCTAAACCTCACAAAATCGATTCATGTGAAAACCAACTCCAGTTTATTAACACACATATTCTAGATTAAGCATATTGCAGTACAAAAATACAGGTACCGAACCCATATTTGGGTATGGTGAGGGGCAGTCGCGCGATACCAAGATATCGACCAACACCGCCACCATGCCCAGGGTTGTGACCAGCCAAGACCCGAAATCGGATGCCGGCCACGCAACTCCGGCCGCGAAAACGAGTCCCTCCTGAGACACAAAGGAACAACGGTTCGGGGGGCGGGGGAACCCCGTGTCCGGACTCCGGAACGAGAACCCCGAGGATGGAAAAGGAACCCCAGCAGCAGCAGCAGCCACTCCGGCGGGGCGAGACGACGGCGACGACGGCAACGACGACGTCGGCGACGTCGACGACGTGGCCGTCCTTTGTGTGCCGATGAAAAGGACCGGCGAAGCCCCGGCGTCTCTATGAGTGTCTCGCTCCTTTCAGGCCGGAAATCCCCAAGCCAACTTTTATGAAAGAAGTCCCCTTTTCATTTGCGCCGAGCAGAGAGGGGATTTCAATGCGTTGTTTTGTGGGGTCCCCATGAAAAGGCGGGCGGCGGGAAAGGAGGACACCGGCCAGGCATTGTCGACGACCAGGCACAAGCAGGGCTCCCTCGCCCTCTCGCCCGGCTCTGCCGCCGCCGCCGTGAATGCACTCCGCGTGTGTATTGAAGTCGGTGGTCGACGGCGTTCATTCAGTTCTTATAATACAGTTGGTTCCCCCCTCCCTCCCCCCCTTTTTTCTGGGCTCGCTCTTTTCAGCTTGTGCGCTATCTCTTTGTGCCGCTCAGGACCCCCCTCCTCTTCTCGCTCTGTGTGTGTACGCCAAGAGACAAAGAACGGGCGGCCCCAGAAAAGGGCACAAATGTGACGCCGAGATGCTATAAACGCTGCATTTGCTCGGGCGGAGATCGCACTGCGCGCTGGGAGCTCGACGCTGCCAGTCGAAGCTCGCACGTCGACCGCCGCGGAGGACTCTAGGACACGTCCTACCTGCAAGCGCCGCTCCACAGGACTACGTCCAAGACTCCAGGTCTGCGGTGTCTGCCGCAACGGCCGGTGCCGTGTCCGTCGACATTGGTAATGTGAGGATGTTCCACTGTGGCTGGATATGGAGGTGACGTGATAACCAAATCCCGCCGTCTTGTGGTATTTGCTCACCGGTGGTCTCTAGTGACCGTGTGTCTTCTGTGTCAAGCTCCCTTTCCTGAAGGCTAACATGGCAGTGTTTCGTCGCTTGTGTGCTGAACGGCGAGATGACCCGACGGTGCGTGTACTAAGGCTAGAAACGGTGGTCTAGTGCGGTAATAAAATCTGCTGCCAGGTGTTTTTTTACGATCGGTCGTGATCTTCAAGTGGGTCTAGCCGACTTCAGCGTTGCCTTCCCGTCCTTGAAGGTTTCGGTTTCTTCACCCCTTTGCGTCGCTGCTTGAAAGTGGTGTGCCTCTGCAGATAGTCTGAGTGTCGATTGAGACGGATGGCTTTTCCGTTCCGCGGTATGCCCGTTACGGGATTTCTTCGCTCGTGGAAGCCAAGGGCTGACTCTACCGTGAGTATTGGTGTGCAAGTTGCAATCGTTGTTTCCTGTTTCGTTTGGAGCACGATCGTCATCCAGCAGTGCTATACGCCGGATCGTGGGAGCGGATGAAAACTCTTGCCGCCAGACGTATCCCGCGGTCCGTTTCAATTTCGCGCCTCGTACACGGGATGCTTTTTACGAGAGCTGGGGAAGAGAAGTCACTACAGATGGCGCGGAGGAGGGGAGTCCGGAACGACACAACATTTGCTATGACAGTTTAACTTTTACTCTTGATTTCCGATATTTCGTTTTATTAATCGGAGTTGTGAGTTGTTTACTATTGAGATGCCTTTGCTTCAAAGCGCTGATATTATCTAAAAAAGAAACGTAGGCCGTTTTCTTTGATACTCGTTGCATTTCGATGTTTTTGGCTTTCGTCTGTGTTAGTCTTCACTTTTGACGATAAAGAGCAATCAAGGATCCTCTCATCAGTTTTGCGTTGAATTAAGAAGCTACAGATGGCAAGCTTGCTTCAATTGCGTATCATATTGCCTTCGCTAATACCGGTGTTGGGCTCTGCAGTGCAAAAGATGGTAAACACCAGTGTACAGTGACTGCCGTGCCAAGACAGGGTTACTATAATTGTAAGGATATGAATGTGTCGGGGCTACACCAAGAGTCTAGCAATATTAACATGAGATTAAGAAACGTTTTAGCTGGACTTCGTATACCTAAATAATATATTTGAAATGGAACCTCCTGAAAGGTCATAAAGTAATCGACGTCTCATTAAGGCATACTTAGCGTATTTTTGCTTAGAGAAATCTTAAAGAGCATTAAATGCTTAAATCTGAAAATCTAAGAAGTCGCTAATTAATTGTGAGCCCTGCTGTAAACTGCACGTTTTATGGCTATCTGATTTTTTTTTTTCAATTATTATTACTCATATTAAGCGCACGCTCTAAATTCCAAGATGAACTTTGACTTCCTGTTTTGGAATTCCTTCTCTGAGAATTGTTGTTTTGCTAGCTATGCCACCGGTTTTCACAGCTTCATTGTGATTTTGGAGCCATTAACACAGGAAGACGCGAAGACTTGCACGATTTATTATACATGGGGTGCTAAATGTTCTAAGTAACAAGGAATGTTGCTCTACATCGGCGAAAAAAATACTGTTCATTTATAGTTTGTTGCAACAGAATATCTTCGAGAGAAACTCTGCTACCAGCACGTGCTCGTTGCCTTCCGTTGTGCTTTGACTGTGCCTGCCTAACGAGACGCCGAAGTGGTATTAAAATGTAGAAATCTGACACTGGAGGTGGATCTTCTACTGCACATTTTATGTTGCAGCAGACTATAGAAGATATTATTTTCAGGTTTATCTTTGCAAAGACTTTTATCTCTAAAGTAACTGACAGGATGAGCGGCTCTTCCACAGTTGCATTCCGTTGTGCTTTGACTGCACGTGCACTCTTGAGACATCAAAGCGTCATCGTGGGAAGCTCACGCTGGAGGTGGACCAGCTGAAAGACCTCACTGCCGTTCTCATCTTGTTAGTGACTATGGCTCTTCACATGATCTGCGACTTCTTGTGATTCTTTGCAACAAACATTATTATTCAACATCAACAAAGATTCGAACATTACTAATGATCTCAGTAGATGAGTACTCTGTGCAGGATGAATACGCGTTCAGCAGCCAACGACCACTCGAATCGACTGTGTCGGCGGAAATATTCCTGTTTAGTTCAGACAGTTCACCGCACGCAACGTGTCAAGCAATGAAACAAGTACGAGGGGCGTTCATAAAGTTCGTATTATTGTCACGAAGGAATAGAGATTCAGCAATCAAACTCGAGTAGGAGTTGAGACTTTCTCTAGATATTCGCTACCAAAAATTACCCACTTTTTCTAGCGATGCACCACATGCCGGAGGCCATTGTTATAGAACTCCTCGTTTTGAGGGTTCAGGAATCGCTCCACTTCAGCAATCACTTTGTCGCCGTCCTTGAAATGCTTCCCTCTTATTTGGTCACACTGGAAGCGTCTCCACCATTTAACCAAAGTGTCATAAACTGGGGCGTTGTCCCCGAACAACGCTCCCAGGTTGGAATGAATATCCTTGGCATTGCTTTCCTTCAAATGGAGAAAACGGATCACTGCATGTGCGTAGTACCGATGGGCGGTGCCATTTTTGTTACGACTCCCTAGCGGCGTTCCGAGCTACTATAGCATGCGATGTTTATACTGTGCGGAAACTAGAAGGACGCGCGCTCATGTTGATGCCTGTTTTGTTTCATTTTTTTCAATTCTTTGTGCCGATAATACGAACTTCATGAACGCCCCTCGTAGCTTCCGGAAGCAATCGCGAGTAACAGTAGCCCAAATCTCACTCTCCTTGTGGTCATTTTGCTTTCGATCTTATCGTTAGTGTAGTCGAGCACGGGTAAACTAAAGTGACAACACAGTCAGCGGCGTTCAAACTCACTTACACAAAAAACAACACTTCGCCACAAGGAAAATTATAGCATAATTTAAGACAAATCCCCGAGACTGGGAAAACAACGAAGGACAATACAATGCACAAGAAACAACAGTTCGTCACAAGGAAAATCGTCTTTTCTCCAGTCTCGGGGGTTTGTCTTGAATTATGTTAAACCTTGCACCAGCTCATTTGCGCCCCAACGTTTTCTTCAAAAATGATAGGTTCATAATTTAGACACACCAATAACGGCCACATCGCCCGGCGGCGCTATTATTGCCGACCCGAGGTGCATCGATCGCGCTAAAGCGTCCAAGCTTACTCAACATCATCCACACCAGCAACAAATTCCACTGTGGGTGGGGGTCTCTTGTTGGCGGAAATAAGAGCCCGCAGATGGGAACAAGCATATGACGTTCAACAATGCACCAGAATGTCTGGTGTGCGATCATATATACACTTTACTACCACGTAAAATGTTCGTTTCTAATGCGCTACACTTCGGACTGGACACTTTGTGTCTCGACTCCCGAACCACATTTTACCGGAACGGTTGCCTCTTGGTGGGCAGTACACCAAAGACATTTTGTTTGGAAATCGGGGACTCGGCCAGGCAAGTTGCAGTAGGTTAAAGATAGCCTGTATATAATGGGAGAAACATAGGTTGTGTTGCAGGAAAGTGGTTGTCGTATGAAGATCGTTAACAAGATGCCTCCACGATGTTTTTTTGCTGAAACATGAACGCTGATTTCCTGAAAACTTTGTGGGAGCCTTGCAAAAGAGAGGGGCGGTTTCTGCGCAAGCACGAGGTCCAACGTTGGTTCAGTAGGTCTTTTACCTTATTTAAAACAATCTCCAGAAAGAACTTTGTTACGATTAAGCTGGTGCACTCGCTTGCTTTGCCTTAATGAAGTGCGATGTGCCAAGGAGTGATGGCTGACGAGAGAAGTCATCTTTAAATTCCGACACAATCCCAACAGCAGCTGTAAGCTTATACCGCTTTTGGTCATGCAAGTCGGGCATACTCTTTACGAGTTATCTTTCTTTTTCATCTTCCCCTAACCTCAATACAGAGTGGTCGTCTAAGAAAAACGTCCAGGCTAACCTTTCGTTTCTGTCATCAATATCAATCGCCACTTCGTTGCTGCTGTCTAAAATAAGGCTGAAAGTGACAAACACATGGAATACAAAACTGTGCTCCAAGATGGGTTTCATAATAGGAAAAGACCAGACGCCCACTTAGTCGTAATAAAAATGTATAAATGTACAACGCAAATGTAACTTAGCGGTGTTGTCGGTTACGTCCACTGCTTTGCCCGTTAATCTAGTGTTATGCCTGCAAATGCTCGAATATCGTAGCTTGAGGACATAATGCACATGCTGTATTATATAATTTTCACTCCAGGTCTTAACCAACGTGCGTGAGTCACATAAATCTACAGTTCTTGTAAAAACAATGCCTCCCCGCGCTTTTCTAGTTCTGTGGAACTTGAAGGAAATTGATCGTTGCACTCAGTTTGAGTAAGGAATATAACGACGCGCTAGAAGCACTGTTTAAGGTGAAGTGTTAAAACTTATCCCAAGCAGCATTTGAACATTCAGAGTGCAGTTTGAAGTTGCTCCCAAGTCTTCTCAAGCACAGCATTCGAAAGCGCAAGTCATTGAGATCGATAGAGACAATTCGAAGAATGTAAAAGCCGAAAAAAATTGTTCGCCCTATAAACACGGCAGGAGAACGTCCAAAGCCCTTCTCAGTGTCCCGTCGCAAACTTTAATTCCCAATAAAAACTTCTATAATATTAAATTTTTTTTAATAGTATTCGCCTCAGCCTTCGGCGTCAGAAAAGCGTTCGAAGAAGCGGTCAGAAAATTAATTGATTTGATTTCGCCTCTCGGTTCAGGAACGCGGTGGCAGCGTCTTGTCATGACCACGCTTCCGCACGGCGTGTCAATACGCCTCTCGCTCCAGCAGCGTCGCCCGCAAATCCGGGAATACTTGCTAATTGAAATAAAAAACAAACGAGCGTATGCACCCATCCGACCCTTATTTTATAATACCGTATGAAAGAAGCCTATGAAATATTATATAGATTTTTTTTCAATAAAAAACGCACTGGTTAATTTGCTTAATTTGCTATTTGACCACGGTTGTCTGCCCCACTTAAATTATTAACACATAAATGGAATCGTTTTTTCTTCCACTTGTTTTTGAAGACTTTTTAATAAGAGATTTTTTAATAAATTGTTGTGGCGCGCAGCATGCGCACTATTTGATGTGTTTAATGAGTATAATACATGTACTATAAGATAAGGGAGATTATCTGGGACCATTCAATATTATGAAGTGGCCGCTGATAAACTACTAAATTTGAAGATTGTTTGTCATGTGGGTCTTTTGTATGGTAATGGGATTTGGGTAGTGTGGGTAAATATGGCTTTTTTTTACAGTATAAGTTGTGTCCTAATTTGGCATGAATATGGCTTCTTTAGTTGCTGTGTCGTCTATAATAAAATAATTTAATGACTTTTGCCTAACTCCTTCTCCGAGAAAAAGCTTTTTTTTTTTTTTGTTCTTGGCACAAGATGCACGAGACAATTTAGAAGGTATCAGGCGTCATTCTCAGAGCTCAGTGCACAAGCATATATCTAACCTTTGTTATAAACACCGAGAGAGCAGTGGTTGGTGCACGTTCTCTTGTTTAACACGAAGGTGAGTGCGTTGACACGTTTTCCGTTATTTTCTACAGGTATACAGGGAGCTAAGACTAAACGATCATTGCTGGGGTTAGGTGAGGCTTGGCAGAAAATGAACTGTTATACAAATGCATAGAAGCAGACTTTCATCAAATTTAACTACCGTTAACGTTATGATGTCCGAGCAGGGGCGTGTCCATGAGAGCGGGGGGGGGGGGGGGCGTGTTTTTTGCTAGATGATGTAAAGTCACAGACAAAAATATAGTCACGGAGTTATCTGACGTCACAGACGAAGATCATTGCTATATGGTCAAAAACGAGGCATATCTTCCTGGAGGAGCAGGTGTAAGCTCTTTTTTCATGAAAGAATTCGCCCTTGGGGTCAAAAACAAAATCTCCTCCTCCCTCCCCTCCCCCCCTCCTCGTCCCGTTATGTCCACACTGGCACTGAGCCAGAATCACAAAGGTCGTAACACTGGTTCACACCTCTTTCGACCGACTACGGCCGACACCGACACGACCGGTTTTAAGCCGCTTACGACCGCTATCGCTGCTGCACGGCCCGTCGTCAGAAGTCACAAGCGGCTTAAAAACCAGTTGTGTCGGAGTAGGTCGGAGTAGATCGCCAAAGTGTACACCAGCCTTTAAGGCTCGTTCCCACACTTGCGCTTGACTACGACAGACTGAGACAAGGCCGGTGTTTAAGCCTCTTATGACGGCTTATGACCGGCAACATCGCTGCTCAGCCGGTCGTAAGCCGTCACAAGAGGCTTAAAAACCGGTCTTGTCGAAGTCACTCGTAGTCAAACCCAAGTATGTAAACGGGCCTTTAAGGCTGGTTCACACGCTTGCGCTTGCTTACGACCTGAGGGGATAAAAAACGGCTTTAAGCCTCTTGGGATAGCTTACGACCGGCGGCGTTGCCGGTCGTATGCAGTCGCAACAGGCTTAAAACCGGCTTTTAGCCACTCCGGTCGTCAGAAGCGCGTGAACAAGCCTTAAGCCTGGTCCACACACTTTCGAATGATTACAACCAGAGAGGCTTAAAACCGGTTTTAAGCGTGTCATAACTACTTACGACTGGCTGCAGTGCTGCTCAGTCGGTCGTAAGCACTCACAAGAGGCTTAAAAAGCGGTCATGTCTCAGTCTGTCGTATTCAAACACAATTCTGTCAACGAGCCTTTAAGTGTCTGTTTCCCCTATAATTGTACATCAGTGAGCTCTCGTTGCGAATAAAATATCATGATGCTTACCGACGATACGCTCTCGTAGTACTAGCAAACGAGCCCTCGAACCTAATAAAGGTAATATAATATAGCACACACTTCAACACAATTTACAGTATAAACGGCTCTTGCGCCGTTCGCTTCTTCAGATTGGAGGCGCCTGACGGTGGACATGTCCGTGAAAAATCGGGTAAATCAAAGTCCCAACTTTTTTGTATCTTTTTTTTTTTTATCTCTTTGTGGGTAGCTCAGACACTGAAGAGCCAGAGCAACAGAGGCGGGGTGGGTTTCCAGACCCCGGTCCATCGGCCTTGCTTGCCGTGACGCTGCAAGACGGATCATTTGTCCGACGTGTGGCCCGGCGAACGCCGGCCGCGTCCATTAGGTGTCCTTTGCCAAGGCACGGCTTTTCGATTCGCTATGTCGAGGGGTCCGCTCGGGGGCCCGCCGGACCTCTACGCTGTGTCCCTGACTGGAAAGCGCGAGAGCACCACCATCCAAAAAGGGTGCTGATGGACCGTGACCGGAAGTGACGGTCGCCGTCAGCCATTTTAGCCGCTTGACAGACCAATGGAAGCCTTCCCCTCCCTCCTTTCCTTCACCCCCTCACGCGAGCTTTTGGGCGATGAGGGAGCTGGCCGTGCCATAGTTCGGCCGCACAGAGCCTCTCTTTCGGCCGGAACAGGAAGCAAATTTTGTTTGGTGCTCTCGGTCGTGCCTGCGCTGGAACTACTACGCGATGAATTGAGGGATGAATTATGCAATCATGAGAGGGTATTGCGCTTTTTTTGCATTCATCAACGGCAGGAAATGTATGCAGTCCCTCGCAACGCTGCGTAGTGCCGAGGGCCATCCAGCTGGGGGATTCTGTCGCGCAGCACGGAACTCAGGGCATTAACGAAAGTTCGATCCTCGTCCTTGGCTCGTTCAATCTGGATGAGCAGTGTACTTGCGTAAGTTCGTGGAACAACAATACGTAAAAAAAAAACAAAAAAAACATCACTTTGTCTAAACAATAAATGTCTCTTTTTTATAATAAAAGTCATTTTATAAATATTATCAATAAAATTTATTAAATCTAGGCCCACGTGAGTACCACTTCGTGTACTATTTAAGTTAGATATGCTTAGTTTCGGTTTTATTGATTTAACCCCTCCCCCCTTCCTCCCCCCAACGCACGCACACACTATATAGTCTCTTCCTCAGTAGCTCAGGACTTCCCTTTCCTTTACAAAATTTAATTTGCCGCACCTGTTTATCCCGCCGTACGCCGTTGTATTTATCGGTGCATGGATAAACTCATTTACACCGCTTCGTATACAGGAAGCTAATTCATCTTCTTTTAAATGCAGAGCATGCAGCCATGTCGCAATAAGCACCAACTTTGAAACGTCTGAAATATAGGCAATGGACATATCAAGCGCCCAGCCCAGCAAACTTCTGAGCCCACCGAGCTAAGCGAGCCTCTCCGTCAGAGGCTTCTTCGATTAGTCAATGGAAAGTTGTGAAGCTTTACGCGCTATCGACGGTGCGAAGTTGTAAAGCTCGACTCGACATCGCCGGGGCGAAGCAGGCATGACGAAAGCGGCGCGAGTTGCTTTAAAAACTAAAGTATAACTCCGGTCAAAAGTCTAACCAAGGTAAATGGCTGATATTGATTCACGGGGACTAAATACGAGCACTGCCAAAATAATAGACTAATGGGAAACCGTGCATTCTAAGACCGACATTAAAAATGCCACCACCAGCGTCTCAGCGGGCATTCAGCGGTGTGACTGACTGTTAAGCAACCTTGTGCTCTGATGTCATCTTCGTTTTTAAGGAGGTTTTTTATTCGTACTGTCATTTCTTTCACCGTGTTTTTCCGCTGCGTGTCTAGCCGTCCCAGCGGACAATTTCTGCTTGTCATGTTATGTTCTAGCGGCAGTAGTATGTAAGTGCTCTTCGACGATCCCACACGAAGATTATAGGGTTTTTGCACTTTACGTCACTTCCGGTTAAACTCAAAGTCGAAACCAACATTGTCGTCTGCTATCAGTGCCTTGGCACAATGTTGGAGGCGTTCGGCGTCTTATTGCGGCAGCAGTAGTGCCGTAGACTCATTGAGCCGTCTTTGTATAGACGCTTTACACACGATAGCCGCCCTTCTCTTGTCTTACCGAGATGCCGAGCCACTGAAGCGGGCGTTGACGAGTCTCCACAACGGCCAATGCTGGGGGGAAGGACACAGTAACACTTAAAATGGCAATAACCTGTCCTGCTGTGGAAATGATCAAGTCAAGCGGACGGAATAAGAGGGAACAAAAACTGAAGGTCAGTTATGGCAGCGCCCATGCACAGCTGCTGTAAAGCGTCTATAAGCACGTTTCAGAATATTTTTTTTTGTCCTAGTCAATCGCAAAGTGGTTCCTCACCTGACACGAAGTCCGTTGGACGTATCATCAAATGACAGCGAAGTGTTTTTTTTTGCGTTTTGAACACTGACATTGATCAAGAACCGGCCCCGAGAAGGTTATGGTAAATTTTTGGGGGCGTTTTGTGACTAAATTTAATCTTGAAGGAATATTGTCGCTACACGGACTGCTAAGGGAGTTGGTAGGATTAAAATTCCATCTCTAGTATTTTTGTCCGCAATGTTTCCGGAAGTGTTTTCTGCTTAGAACAATCCTCAGCATATACGCGTGGTGCGTGCGGTGTTTGCGTTTTGCGACGTTCTACATAAAATACAAGTTATCCGGTAAGGAACTTGTCCAGATCCCCAGACTAAGAGCGTATTATACTACGCTCTTAGTCTGGCTTCATATAGCTTTCAAATAAATTAATGATAAAATATTTTTTTCCTGGAACAAGCCAAATATTTATGTGGATCCGGGATTATTTGTGGAACGCCAAATCTCTTCGGTCTACTTTTGCTTCCCTTTTCGCTGGAACACGTGGATATTTACGTTGATTGTTGTTCCATTTAAATGTTGTTCCACTTATCCTGTGCCATTTAAGTACCAAACTGCTCCAGTGAAAACTTCCATTGAGATTTTCTTTCACATTATTATTTAGAACGATCAATTATTTGAAACAATGCTCCGTTTTAACTACGAAGTATGTGGAACACGGTTCCCCCTGGTTAAGCGGAACGTTTTCGCAAGGAAGTTCCCTCACAACCGGAACCTAAGTGAAATGAAATTAAGAGTGTATACGCGAGACGTGATCGCGGTACCTTTACCGTAACCAGAATGAAGAATAAAAAGATTTAAATCTTGATTTACATCACACAGGGTTTACTATGATGATTCAAATCAAACCTTTCTCGCAAAAATAATCTTTTGTTTCATTTTTGTCTATCATTTTAACGCTTTCTATGTACGTTTGCCTTGTATTTAAATCAAATGATCATCAAGCGAAAAAGATTTATAGCAGTCTGAACACAAGCAGAACGCGGTGCTATCAAATCGGAGCGATGAGCTTTCTGTCTACCTTCCACTTTGTTCGTCAGTTACATAAAGTCCTCTGCGAGCAAATCAGAACGTGAAAAAAAAAAAAAAAACGGTAACAAGAAAAGTAATGTTCTAACTAATGCTAATGAGAACAAAGAAGCAAAAGCAAAAAACAAAAGTTTTTCAATTAACCAAAAAATCAAACTGCTCTGGTTATAGGATAGTGCGATTTACATCAATGAAGTTTGTTATTTAAACTCTTTTTAAATGTTTTAATTTACAGCAATTATTTAGTTCCCTATTGTTTTTAGTGATCAGACGGATTGATTGATCAATCTGCATTTTTCAAAATGCATCTAATGATAAACAACTACTTTTACCAGTGTATTGTGATTTAAAATGAAATTAATCTAATTTAAATTTTAAAATTTTTTATTTACTTTATTTGTTTAAAATTATGATTTTTGTTTGCTGTTTGCAACAGTGTATTGTTTATTAAAACCAAATACTCCATGCGAACGGTTGTTTAGAGTGTAGTTTCGTCTTCTTGGTCGGTTCCTGTGCCTGCCCATTGCATGGGCGGCTCGCAGGGCCACTCTCTCTCCAATTTGCAGAAAGGCAGTACCCCATTTATTGATATTGAGTAGCGATCTCCTTGCTTTCACTGGGGCTAGCTATTCAGGGGTCATGAGTTTGTTGTAGCCTTGGTTGCACTACTACACTAAGCTAAAACGGTAAGCAGAGGGTTCATTCTTAAAACAAAACCGAAACGTTCGAATCAGCTAACTTGTTGCTCTTGGCCTCAGTCATGCCATAAACTCTTCGGGCGCCCTCCCACATACAGTTGGAGTAAAAGAAGAAAGGCGTTCAAGGCACGCCTTGAGGCGCATTGCACTCGCAAAACGTCTTCGAAGGATTGCATTTACGTGCGCGTCGTCGAGTTTGGCCATCACGACGATACGTTGGAGCGTACCATTGAAGATCGGACTCCGTCACCCCTTGATAAAGTATCAGACATTCTAATCTTGATTGCGTTTCAGGGGTTTATCGAACCGTTTTGTGGTGCAGAGTTTTTGTAAAACTTTTCGTTCCGAATCTTCAAAAGCGGTGGCTATAGTTTGTTTCAGCTTAGGTCCAGACGCAGTCGACGCTACGAGTTGATCGGGCCAATCAAACAACGTCAAAATCGCACCAACGCTGTCGTCGTTATGTTCCTGTTCCTGTTCTAACATCGCTGAACCGATCATGCGCAAGGAAGTTCCAGTGACTTGCGTTTTAAACGCTGTTGAGTTGGTTCCATCAGCTGGTTGCGTTGGCTACGCCCAGACGTGAGGTGAAAGGAAGTATACAACTCGCACAATATTTCAAGAAAGGCCTTCAACAAATAATGGCTATAGAGCTCCACAGCCAAGGTATTCAAAGAGCTTTTACAATGCTCCACCCGGCTGAAGGCACGGTGAAATTAGGATGGCCGATGAAGACATTCCCGTGACAGTATTTGAGAAACCGAAGTGAAGCGGGAAAACGAAATCCAGCAAATCGTCATACATATCATTGGTCGAAGCTACCGAGTTCCAATGGGCGTTCAGTGGCTTCATTCCGTAACTCAGGGATAAACATATGTGTGCTTCTGCTCTCGTAAATGTCCTTTGCCATTTAATGACGATTAAATTGACCAATTCTTACAATATCCTACCCAATGATTCGTACTTGGCTTTAATCAAATTATCAGGTTTCTGTCGCAAGAGAGAAACGTTTTTTTATCTATATAAGTAAAGGCTACCACAAACCTACGTGAACCCTAAAAATTGTTCTAAAATCGAGATATAGCCCCTTGGTTGTTTACCCGTAAAGAGGTATTCTTTAGCCAGAAAATAACACTTTCACGTCCGCATTAAAGTGGATTTTTTTAGGATCCAGGCTTTTCAAGAATAATATATCCAGTCAACTGTCTTTCATATTTTTCTTCGTCATGCTAGCATTCGCATAGCCGTACGATATTTTCATGCAACACGTGTTCTTGCCTTCTCTTGTGTCGTTGACATTCAGGTAATTGTCGTTACTTCAAGAGGTATAATCGACCTTTTTACTGGTGCTTGCAATTCAAACGAAACTTTTTGAGGCACGTTGGCGTTTTAGTTAGGTTCTCTTTGACAAAAGTTGTGTGTACCAATACCTAAGAAAGATTTGTTCCTGGTCACAAAATTAAATAAAACGTAAAAAATTAAAAAGTATATTTTGAACTTAGACGTTCATCAAATAAACTTGGTCTGTCTGTAGACATTATCTCAGATCAAAGATGTCCAGATTAGTAAATATAACCTGAACATAATATCAACCCTAAGGGCCTAACTCCCTTGATGTAATAGTTTGTAAAAATTATATATGTAACTGTCGAGTGAATAAATAAACTAATAAAATAATCAAACGTCCTTTTCACTCCCAAGAAAAGGTAAATACTCATCGAGACTAATAACCGAAGACACCTCATCTTGAACAGAGTTCGAAAGGCGTCGATCTTTCGCTCTCTATAGAAGTATGACTGGCACTCCAGCTCTTGCGTAACTTTGGTCAATACCATTTGCTATATAAATACGAAAGCAGAGACAAAAAAGCGCCAGGAATACTGACCGACTAGCTACTCTTCCACTTCTTTTACCTCGAGTTAAGTTCGTTTGCACACAATAAAAGAAGAACCCTGTTCATATAGGCAGCGTCAGGAATTGACGTACGTACTTTTCGAGCTAGATAAACTGTGAAAAAAAGAAACTCGTTAGAAAATACTGCAAATAGAAATGAAGCCAGAAATGTTACGAATGAGCAATCCGATCCAGATGACGCCTCTGCAAAGTTCGCTACGTAAGCTGCCCTGTGGCGATTTTGTCTCTGTTCTTTCTTCTTTTTTTCTCGGCAACAACAACTCTAAAAAGTGGCACGCCCAAACGCACATCATCACGCAGAGCTAGAAAAAAAAAATGGTGGAGACGCCCACACAGACGGACGATCGTCCAACAAACTTTCGGGGGGTGATGGACACACCTCCAATGCAGCACACACCGCGCACCCACCGTCCAGACCCCCCCCCCCCCTCCCCCCCCCCCCCTCCTCCTAAAAAAATTAATAAAAACATAAAACCAATGAAAGAAAGCAGGAGGAGAGTTTTACTTGCCCGCGTACACTGCCGAGTGCTCCGTAACGCAGAGGCGGTAGCAACAAACTAGTAAAGCAAGCAACACCGAGTGAGAGGTGGATACCCGTTCGCAACTAGCAACCCTCACACACAAACACACAAATGCAGAGAACGGCCGAGCAGCAATGGAAGCTAATCTCAAAGAAGTGACTTGAGAGACGGCAGCGCGCAGCGTCTCGACATCACGCAAAAACAACTAGACTCGTACAGAGGAGAAGGAAAAAGAGAAGCACAAGAAGCCTGTACACGGTCCGTGTTGCCTTCGTCCGCAGTCTCTGCGAGAGCTTTCTTCGGGAGGACCAAGAGAACGACAGCTTCGCCGCGAACGCTTTGCTCCTCCTCCTCCTCATCCTCCACCTTTCTGCTCCGCAGCTAGTCTTCTCCCCAGCGTCTTCCCTTTTCCTCCTTGCTGGCTGGCGGTAGCATCACCGAGCGCTTCCACTCGCTCGCACGAAGCGTGCCGCCTCTTTTACTCCATCCATCCATCTATCTCTCTCTATATATATACATTTATACGTCTATATAGATATATACACCCCGGAGAAGAGTGTGCGCGGCGTCGCACGGCGTTTTTTTTTTTTTTTTTTCTCCCCACCCTCCTCGTCCCATCTTCCCCCATCCCTGGGTCTTCCTCGGGCGCGTCCGAATTGAAAAGAAGCCCAGGAGCTTCTCCCCGGGTCTCCGGGACCTTTTGTTCCGGGGCTTCCCTCTTTCCCTTCTTCTTCCCCTTTCTCGCTTCCCCTCCTTCGCCCTTCGCTTTTCATCAGCCGGACTTGAGCCTAGGTTCTCTGGCTGCGCCTGGTGTTCGGGCCATGGCTGGCGGCGGCGCCATGGCGGGGCATTACTATATTTGTATTTATGTCTTGTACATAAGCTCCGCGAAATGGATCCCTGCTTTGCCAAGGTATATGCCCTCCCCCCTCCTCCAAACTACTTCTTTTTCTCCTCAGCTCGAGCGAGAGCACGGAGCTGCAGATGGTGTAAACAAAATAAAACAAACCAAAAAACAAGAAAGAAAAAACTGAGAGATCGGCAATCTTTCTCGTTTTGTTTTTCGGTTATCTGTTTTTTTCCGTTGCAGAATCTCGTCTTGTTTCTTGCTCTCCACCACGCAGGCTTAGGAGCGTTGCCGCGTTTTTGGTTGAAACGCTAAGGATTCTTCTTTCTTATGTTTAGGCTGTTTTTTTTTTTTTTTGTTTTCGTAGCGCGCGTCTGAACGCGTCTGTTAGCACTCGCGTCCTTTTAATCTCGGAGAGTTGAAACACATTCGCATGGGAAGACGTAGTAGGGAGAAAAAGGAGGTGAGGGAGAGGTTTCGCGGAGTCGCGGAGCTGTAGCTCTTGCCGTTTCTTACACACTATTTTTATGTTTCACTAGTTTTACTGATCTGATTTGTATATATAAGCTATCATGCACTGTTCGACGAATAACTAAACAAGATGTCGCGTTGCGCACGAACGAGATAATTTTTTTTTTCTGACATCTTAGCCCTATCCTTGCTGATTTAAGCCCCTGATGGGCATCATAACACTGAGTATGTTTTGGAACGTGAGTGTAAGGTTACCGTTTGTAATGGTGTAGTGATAATGCGGGCACTAATGTCTGATTATGATCCGAATATTCTATTGCCACTATGGGCGAATACGCTTGTTGATTACTCTATGGCTAGCATATAGTACGAGTGTGGCTACGACTCCGAGAGACTTGTCGCTAGAATTCGCTTGAGTCGGTAAACCATACTGTTGCCCTAACAAAAAAAGAAATTCTCGAGATCCCATTTTAAATTTCTAAATGGTTTCAGTTATGACTAAGCCTTTTACGTCTAAGTAGGCGTTAGGAACACTTATTGAATACAAAACACTAGAAATTGTAAATGAGGTGCATACCATAACACTTTAAAGCGCGAATGATAACATGGGGCGGAAATAGAACACAAACACCAACTACGACTTCTACAAAATATGTTTGCTAAAGCAGATGTTATCGATTGTCGATAACAAATTTCTTCGAATAATTTGACCATTTTAATTAATCTGTGATAATGAAACTTAATTTAGTTGCACGGGCATAAAATGTGAACTCTAGGTGAATGCTTCTGCAGTTACTTTGAATTACATCAACGATACAGCTGAAGTAGAGCAGTTACAAATACAATTTGACAAAAAATTAAAACAAAACATTTGCGCATTATGCTTTGTGTATTTGTGTGAGTGTTCATCTGGCAAATATATGCTTTTGGGGGGGGGGGGGGGCATCTAATTCGAGTTGACAAAACAAGATAAATGTAAATACAGTGAACTCCGTGCAATGTACGCGACCGAGAGAGTGTGATTTTTTATCAATTTTGTTTAGATGTGTGCATTCTGAACTTTTATGTTCGCTATGTTTTATCTTTGTGATTGTCTTCATCCAGTGGGTGTGCTTTTGGAATTCATTTTTAGCAACGTTACACTTTCTATTCCTTCTTTTTGTTATCTTGTGAATATGTTTAGCAACATTTTTAGCTTACCTGCATTTTTTACAGCTTGTTTATCTGTAGCTGTACAAGGTAAAAATAAAACTGATTTGATTGGGTTGTGTTTGATTGGATTGGATTCGAAGCAGGCGCGTAGCCAGGGGGGGGGGGGGCATGGGGCCCGCCCCCCCCCTTAAATCTTCCATTTTGCTGGGACCTCCTCTCCCCCCTCCCCCTCATACAGCATGTTTTCATGGGCGCCCCCCCCCCCCCCCCCCCCCCCCCGGAACAAAATCCTGGCTACGTGCCTGATTTGAAGATAGATCGATATAGTGACACGTCTCCTTTCCAGACACTAACTTGCACTGTCCGACTAAAGCAAGCGCCTGAGACGAGTTTTACATTGCTCGAGTTATGAAGTGCCTCACTATCCAACTCCTCAATCGCTAGGTCATTGGATATATTCATTAAACATATTAACACACCATAACAACATAGACTGCTCAGTAAACATTTTGAAATTCTGCTTCGCAATTCAGCAGCGACTTGTACCAAACGCAAGCACATATCCTGCCGAAGGGCTCCAAAAAACCATCTTCCATCAAAGATTTTTTTTTTTTCATTCCCCGCAACAAATAGAGCTGCCGCCAGACTGTATCAGCTGCGACAGACAATCATTAATAACGTCTGCCGTGCAGACGAGCCCGGGGTCTCCATCGAGCATCCGACTATGAAATTTTCGTCGTTGAGGCATGGGCAACAACAAACACAATCATGGCGGCAAAGAGAAAAAGGACGAGGGGTGGAAGAGAGAAAGAGATGATGCGCTAGGAAATGGAGAGGGAACTTGCGTGCGCAAAGTGTTGCGCAGAGATGCGAAAGAGTAAAGGAAGAGAAACCGCAAATTAGGGCTTAACGAGCGCAGCCTCTTCGTCCGTTGAGCACGGAGCGTGGTCGCTGAAAGTGCGTTCTATCGTGAGTTCGGTACTTGAACACATGACGCTCATGGCACGCGGCATCGTGGTTCTTTAAATTTTGGGTGTCTGCTGTTAGCCTGCCTTTAACTGTGATATGGTCTGTGGCGAATAAGAAAGTTGTGTAGGAAAACTTTGGACGTGCTCGCAAAGAGAGTATTCAGTGTCGTGCGAGCATTATGATGTCTTCGTACGAGTTTGCAACGAAGTTCCCAGGAAGACCTTCGCTTTTCAAACAAAGTATTGCTGCCGCAGTGCATTGCAAGGGCATGGTCCGAAACACCAAGCACTGTGTGTATAACTAAATTTTATCCTTCACGGAAAACAAATGGCGGGCTAGTTGTTTTCAGCTAGCTAATACAGTGCACAAGAGAAGGACTAGATAACATGGTGAACAGAACAGCGCAAAAAAAAAAAACAAGGACAGAGAGAAGGAACATGCACAACACACAAGCGCTATGGAAGAAGTTCTTCCACTAGTCTTTCTCTAGCGCTGGTTCTTCCTTCCCTTTGAGTCTTTTTTCCCCCCGTTTTCTCTTTTCTGTTTGGGCAATTATGTCTGTCTGTGAACACGGAGTCGCAGGTGCGGCTGCTGTAAGAAATATTGTTTGGTAAGTCTACGGCATTACAAAATTAAAAGGCGGTTTGTGTAGCTTGTATGAACAGCGTGTGTTTTTAACAACACTGTGATGGGACTGTTTTTCTAGTAAAGAGCATGGAGAATCAAAATCTATGACACGAAAAAAATTCTGAGAGTTTCTTCAGTCAATCACAAGATATATATATATATATATATATATATATATATATATATATATATATATATATATATATATATATATATATATATATACAGCGTGTTTTTTTTTAAGCTTAACAGATTTGTTTAAAAAAAGCCGTGAAAGTTACACTTATGCCGCTTGTGGAGGCGAGTTATACGGCCAGGGGGACATATTATAGGGGGCTAATCGTAACAATCAGTCAGCTAATTAATTAAAATTCGTTAATTAACTTTTTAATTAATGAAAATAGGCATATGGTTCCAAATAGAAATTTGCTCAGCGTCATCGAAAACTCCTAAATCAGTCATTTTCAGAAAGACTTTGAGCGCGTGAGAAGCGTAGTAGTGAACTGAAGTTACCGCTCGTGGAGCAGGTACAAAGCTAGAGGTTGCGATAAGGCGCCCGCGCGATTTTTCCGTCTCTTATCTAGCCCCAGCCTTGTACCTGCTCCACGAGTGGTAACTTTAGTGCACTACTACGCTTTTCACGCGCTCAAAGTCTTTCTGAAAATGACTGATTTAGGGGTTTTCGATGACGCTGAGCAAGTTTCTAATTGGAACCATATGTCTGTTTTCATTAATTAAAAAGTTAATTAACGAATTTTAATTAATTAGCCGACTGATCATTACGATTAGCACCCTATAATATGTCCCCCTGGCCGTATAACTCGCCTCCACAAGCGGCATAAGTGTAACTTTCACGGCTTTTTTTAAACAAATCTGTTAAGCTTAAAAAAACACTCTGTATATATATATATATATATATATATGTACGTATATATATAAAAGCTTACTTGCCAAACCATGTTTGGCAAGCCCTGGAACTAAAATGGAATTTGCAGCCTCTATCAGGTATCCTGGTTATTGCTCTTGTTACGTTGACTGTAAAACTATCACCGCGAAGTTGTAGTTTCATCTTCGAGAAGGCACCTTCCTTCTTGCCTATTTTTTTTTCATACAACATTCACTGGTTGTAATCCCCTTCTCACAACTAGAGTCAAAACTACTGGCACTGTCAATTTTGAAATTGGAATTTATTTTTTTTAATTTTTATTTGACCGACTGTCAGTCCTGATTAGGACTTTGACAGGAGTGGCAACAAGTTACACTTGTAAAAGCAACAGGTAAAGCAACACGGCAACGAAGCACAGTGCAAGAAACATAAAAAAAACAATGCAAATCAAGAATAAACAATAGCTAGTTTGCGTCTAGCTGGAAAAGGAATAATTCAAGATCGGTGGAAGAAACGACATGTTCTGGCAACAGATTCCAGTCCCGCACCATACTTAAAACAATCTTTATTGAACGAGAACACTTGTAAGTTACGCGAATGTTTGTTACGAATGATACTGGATTGATGAAGGGTTAGGTAACGTGATTGGTCAATGAGCAATGAACCAGAATGTATCATGAGAAAAAGCTTCAAGCGTTTATTTTCCCGACTAGACTGAAGCAACGGAAGGTTACACAGCGCATACAGCTCTGTCGGCGAATCTAATCTGCGATATCTAGAATAAATAAAACCCAGGGCCAGTCGCTGTACACTTTTCTAGTTCAAGGATTAGGCTTTTCATGTGCGGGTTCTATACTTCCGACGCGTATTCAAGCAGAGGACGAACCAGCATCTTGTAAGCGAGCAGTCTAGTCTCTGTAGATGCTAGTTTCAAGGACCGTCGTAGAAATGCTAGTCTTGTATTAGCTTTTTTTAACAATGTTAGTCACATGCATGTTCCATCGAAGGTCGCTCGATATAGTAACACCGAGGTACTTATCATTGTCTACTTTTTCTAGGAGGACGCTATCGAGGCTGTACGGATAAACCAGGGGATTTAATTTATGTGTGATGCACATACAAACGGTTTTTCCTATATTAAGAGACATTTGCCACTTTGTGCACCATTCCTTAACCCTATGCAGGTTCGCGCTTAAATTACTTTGGTCAGACATAGTTGCTACCGTAGTGTACAAAATACAGTGATCTGCAAAAAGTCTCGCGTGCACCGACATGTCTTTAACCAGATTCGTCTATAAAGATAAAGAAAAAGCAACGGCCCCAGAACTGAGCCTTGTTTCACACCAGAAGTAACAGCACAAAGATTCGAGTAGTTATCTTCAATGCTAACAAACTGCTTTCGATCGGAAAGAAATGACCCTATCCATCCTGACAGAGTTTCGTTCTTTAGCATAGGTCTTACCTTGCACATTAACTTACTGTGGTTCACCTTATCAAAGGCATTTTTAAAATCCAAAAACAATAACGTCGACCTGGCCTCTACTATCTAACGTTTTCGAAAAGAAATGCATAATTTCCGTCAGTTGCGTAACAGTAGAAAGCCCCTTTCAGAATCCATGTTGGCAGCTGTTTAGTAAGCCGCGCTCAGCTAGGAATGTGTGAATATGCTTGGACATGATGCGCTCAATTCTTTTACAGCATGTTGATGTTAAGGAAATGGGGCGCTAATTTGCCGGGGAACATGATTTACCCTCCTTAAATATTGGAATTACTTTAACCAATTTCCAGTCGTTTGGGACCGAAGAACTATCGAGCGATTTCTGAATGATAAGCAATAAATATTTGGACGACCATTCGGCATACCATTTTAAAAACGCGTTTGAAATTTGGTCCGGTCCTCCTGCCTTCGAAGGGTCTATATCGAGAAGCAACGAAAAACTTTTCTCCTGAGATTACAATACATCAGAAATTGCTGGTATTCTGACGAATTCATCGCACTCGGTAGAGTGTTCCGTCATCGCAAGAAATTACAAATTTCTGAAGATACGTTCCTTCCTTAGCCACGTTGTACTTGGTGGTCTACATTTCTTTTTATGTGCGCATTTCGTATATTGCTAAAATAATCCTCGCGCTCAAAGTGCTAATCAAGCCGCGCCTAAAGTGAAGGCGCTCGTCGCCTTTGTGCCTTGGGTTATCGCCGACTGAACCAATCGCGCACAGTGATTGCGCCACAGTCCTACGCTTTCTCGTGATTATTTGAGCCGCTGATAGCGAACCCACAGAGAAAACCAACGTCGTGACGATTCACTTTTTCTTTTTCGTAAAATTCGTTTTTTCGTATGAGGAGCGCAAATTCGTCTGTTTCCTCGCACCGGTGACGTAACAAACAGGCCGAGCTACGATTGGCTATGATTGGAAGGATAGTGGGTCGGCCTCGAGGCAGCTATAGACTTTGCAAAAGTTGCCTTCTGCGCGCTGCCATCTTTGTCTGCTGGGCTGTGGAACGCCTTCTGAGCATGCGCTGTTGGTCTGCTGTGCGGTATATTGGATGCTGCGCATGCGTCCACAGCTCAGTGACTCAGCATTTTCCGCCCGGGCGCTTCGTTCGAGACTGCCGCTGGAAAGGTCTATAAGGTCTGCCCACTATCCTTCCAATCAGAGCCAATCAGAGCTCGGCGTTTTGGCGTCACTGCAACCAGACATGTGTTACTGAAAAAAAAGTAACCGATTACAATTACTTCATTGAAAAATGTAACTAATTAGGGTAATCGAATACTGCCTCACGAAAGTAATTAAAAAATCGCCAGAAAGTAATTGAATCCATTTCTCGTTACTTTTTTTTTTTAACTTTTCAACAGGTGTTGTCGTTCGAAGTTCTCGTCAGACATCTTCTCACATTTTCTGGTGAAGATATCTGCCGCGACGCTGGAAAACGCTCGACGGATGCGCTCGAGGGAAGAGCGGTGTTGTAGTGCACACTTTGCATATCAGTTCGTGGTTACGGAGTGCTTCGACGGACGCCACCGAGTCCTCTGGGAAGCGAAACGCTTCACTCTTGGTACTGCCTGTTGAAAGCGTTTCGAATGGGGGCGTTGAGCGCGTTGACATTGTATTCCTTTTGGTATCTTGGTAATTTATAGTTTTTTAGGGGTAGAAAAAAAAAGGTGCAACGTTGGTGCAACATAGACGAGTGACGTACAGACAAAAAGAGCGATCTTTTTACGTAAATAGAAACTCAACTCAATAATCTTAGCTCTTTTGAAAATATATATTTGATTACTTGTAATTGACTAGAAAAATAGTAATTGAATTACAGCGAATGTTAACGAAAAAATAAAGTAATTGAAGCATGAACAAGTTACAATAAAATGTAATTGTCTACAAGTAATCAGTTACTTGTAGTTCGGTAGGTACAAGTCTGACTGGAACCTTTGCGCAAGAAGCAGACGACTTGCTCTCCGCACGGAGTCGGCTGCTCTCGGACCGAAAGTGAAACGGAATATACAGTTGGTAACAGAAGACAAAACGGTCACCGCGGTCGGTGTCGGTACGGGGCCGACTTCCCACGCACCCGATATACCGTAGTGTTACTCTAATAAACTCGGGAAACAGGAAAGCTTACACGGGGATACGTGTCAGTGGACTCCTTGCCTACCCCCCTTCTTCCCCGGAAGCCCTTAGCCGGCGGAGGCTACGCCCAAAGGCAGGCAGACAGGCGAACGCAGCATATATCGAGAACGTGCGAACCCCAAAATACGAAAGCACACACGCACACCTAGCGCGCGGGCCATCGAGCCACGAGACCCGCGCTGCCCTGCAAGACGCGGAAAAGGTCGATCTGGCTTCTACGTGGCGTGACACCCGAGGGAGAGATGGCCGGACGTCTCCGGCCCGTAACTGCGGGCCAGGGCCGCCGCTCGCAGTATGCACCGATTCGGCCCGCCATCCACGCTCCGCTGCGCCCGCGAAAGAGCTCCGACGAAACCCTCCTTGTCCCTCCGGCCGCCGCGCGGATGATGATGATCCATCACCGCGGCGGCAATATTGCCCTGTCTGCGGGAAAGGGGGGTCTCTCTGCATCCATCAGGGGCGAGAACTGTTCCCGATTGGCCGCCGATTCGTCGGCAATCGGAGACGGGCCGATCGGTTGTGGGCCTCCCACGGAGGCGCCCGGAGGGCGATGCTCCCGCGAGGAGGCCCCGTGCCGACGCCGATTGCCGACGCCGCCACCGGCGCAGCGGAGGATGGCGAAATTGGGGCCCGATTGGCCGCATTAGGATGCTGGCCCGGACGGGGATGATCGAGGGGGGGGGGGGGGGGGGGGGGGCTCGGTCTCTGCGGGAAGGGGGGGCACGCAGATTGTTTCCACACGTCGCTCTTGTTTTTCTCATTGTTTTGGAGGGTGTGTGTCTGCTGTGGTTTCGGGGGCAGGCTGGATTGGGGTAATATTTTGTTTCTTCAGTTTTTGGTTTTTGCGGAAATCTAGAAGTCTGGTCCTTTTTGCTATATTTACAATCACTGGTCACAAGCTGGTTTTGTAAGAAGAAACTGCCACAGAAATAAATACAACCTTAGAATTGAAAGGAAATTTACCTGCAGGACTATAGACATTCCGAGACTAAGACAGCACGGTGTTCTTCGTGCACATATTTGGCCTTCCTTTAAGTTACAAATACTTGTTATGACCGAAAACATTTTCGTACATTTCGTTATCAGGTCGCAGACGCCATTTCTTTCAGCAGAAAATCAAATTTTCAGCTCCTTGCTCCGCAATAGAGAAGTTTTTATCGATTCCAATCGTTTAATTTTTTACCGTTGAATTCCTTCTTTTTTGTAGGTCTATAACCAAACTTAGCAACCGATAAAGAAAAGTTAACCGGTTCTCTCAAGCTACAGACCTCCCTGAACTATTCGAGACGCGTTCGATCCCGCTTTTCCAAACCTCACTTCTAAAGCCCCGCTTTAGAACAAAATGTCGGGTCTGTCGCCAACTCGGCCAAACGCCGGAAACGTCGACACGATGCCCGGCGTCAGCAAGAAGAAGAAGAAGCCAGCCAGCCGTCGCGGACACCGTTACCGGAAAACCAACAAAAAAACCGGCCGAGGGCCGCGACGACGTGCTTGCCAATTCAATCAGCGAGCCGGAGCTCCCTCGAGCGTCGCGTGCCTATAGATTAGTCACACTACGATCCGGGCACACGGCGCGAGCCTCCTATCTCCAACGCCGTCGGTCGCTCGCTCGCTCGCCGGGGAGAAGAGCAGGCAAAGAAGCGTCGGCCGCCGCATCAGCCGCTCGGACGGGAAAGAGAGGGGGGGGGGGGGGGGGCAGGGGCCCCCCTGTGCCCCCCCCCCCCCCCCCTGAACGTAGCGTGTGTGCCTGTGCCCTCAATGGCGGCATCCCCCTCCTCCGACGGGGCTTCAGCGCCAGCCGTGGGGCTTCGTTATTTGGCTTCCCGCACCTCTCGGGAGGGAAAGATGGAGTGTGCCTAAATTTAGGGAGTGTTTCCAACTGTTCTTGTAAGGGCCACGTGGTTTATGGGCCGAGTTTGTAGCAGGAGTGACGAGGATAGTTAAGAACACGGTGATCGTTCGCAAGCGTCTCCGTCCGTGTTATCGGGTTGAACTGTCGAGACCGTTTGCAATTTAATGCCGTCCGCCATTGAATTGCCAAACGGTCCCCAATGGTTCGAGTTGGTGCCTCTCTTAAGTCTAGGCTCTGTGGGACGAAGATGGTCGATAGCTCATTACATCGGCCGCAGATAGCGCGCCCAAGATTGGCCCGGACTGCGCGGCGGGAAGCTTGCGGCGCGCGCGAGCGAGCCGGGGTTGGGGCCCCCCCACTATACTCCTCCGACGGTGAGCGGCAGGCGGCAACCCAGAGTTCCACTCGGAGCCCCGCTGGGTTGGGCTTCGCCGCAGCGCCCTGTAGCGTGGCGGGTCTGCCAACGGCGCGAGCGTGCCAGGCGACGGAGGTGCGTTGACTTGTGATGCTTCGAGCACTTTGGGGCTCTGTGCAGTCTTCATGCCAGTGCTCACGCGCTTCGGCTTCTTTTTCTTTTATTTTTTTTTCTACTGAAAATACTCTACAAAACCGTTTTTATTTTATGTTTATTGGTTGAGGCACCAAATAATCAATCCTTCCAGCCTTTTTTTTTCCTCTTACGTTGACGTATGGAATGTATGACGTTGATGTATGGAATGATTGTTCTGACTTCTTGGTAGCTTTATGTTATCGTCACATATTCCTGGATGAATCTATGGGGATAACACCACAAAACATATAATAGAGTAGAATCAGGGATCATAAAATCACCATATACCACACGTAGCATAGTCATTTCTGTTTTCGCGTCACCGTGGCTAAGTCTACTCATCTCTGTTTATAAACGGCAGCACCGGCATTACGCAAGTGGTTGCTGTTGTCGCGACAGCACCAGAAAACAAACCGGCCCCTAGCGACCCTGGCGCACTTACGCAAGTCATTTCATCACGCCTTCAATTCTGACAACGCGGGACAGGAAACAATACAACGAGCTGGAGAGGCTGCGTCAGACATGCATCTCGGTGGTGCGGAAAACGAAGCTGTCGCCCCCTCGTGTGTAATTATGGCACCTTTCGGTCGGCCACTTCGATCGCGACCGACACCTCTCGCGCGAGTTGACCAATCGCTGCCGTAGTGAACGTCGAAGACAGCGTCAGCAGTCCCAATCGATATATCGGATGGACAACGTGTCCCCGTCGAAAAAAGCGCACAAAAAAAAAATGAACACACAAAAAAAAATTTTCTTTTTTGCCGCAACGAGCATGTTACGGTTATTAAATGCACGACCGTGACGGACGGCGGCTACTGCCAAACAATGTGTTACACGCTACTATAGCTACACGCTTTTCATGGTATCAGGTTCGGTGTGTGCGCTTACAGGTTTTTGCTCTATAATTATCGTAGGGCGTTCGTTTTGCGAGTGACGTTTCATTGACTTTGTCGCGTTGTTCGGTATAAGCCCATGTGATTTATCGCTTCTTTTTGTTGTAGTTTTTTGCGAAAAAGGAGATCGGTAGCCGACAGCATTTGGAAATCTTGCGTGGTTCTATTAGCGGCGAGATGTTTCGGTGGCGCCCTCCTATGGTTCCCCCTTGTGACGTCATTACCTTGCAAACAACAAGTTCGGTGGTGTTTGTAAATAGCATGGTGGAAGCTTGAAATCATTGCGCTCTCAAAGGAACACTGCCAACACCGTCAAAATTAAAGTTCTTTCATTCCTCTTATTTTGGTCGATGATAAATCCTTTTCTGACGTCATAGTCAGCGTTCGGCCAATCGTGGAAGGCCGACCACAGCGACGCTTTCGGTCGAGCACGTCGCCAATAGGTCATGCAGACGTTGACGCCAGACAGGTTCGCTAGTATTTTGGGGACTCTGTGCGACATGTTGTGGAGGTGTGAAAGACCCCGTCTGATGAGATGGGTTTCCGTTATGGAAAAGCTTACATGTAGAGTTGAAGACCTTTTCACCATGTCCCGCTGGTCATTGCTCAGCTGACGTGCTCGATCCGTTTCATTATTCCTTTATTCTTGTGTGTTCAAGTCAGAGACCGGCTAGACCTTTTCGATATTTACAAAATCACAGTCTAGCTTGCGATCTTCACAGCCCAGCACGCGAGTGTTCGTCTTTTCCGAAAGCGAGGAAAGCACGCGCCAAACGCACGAACACTCATGATGGCACCGGCCACACGCTGTTTTTTTTTTTTAAAGGTCTATTCGCGTCTCCAGCTCGTTGCTCGCCCTCCCGCGGCGGAAACGGGAAGAGCTCTAGTGAGGGTCGCCCGATTTTCCTGTTTAGCGGGCACGGCGGATTTGCGCGCGATTATGGCTCGCGAAATGTCATTACCGAACGCAAACAACACTGTTCACTGTCCCAGCGTAGTGCTGCAGCCGGTATGGGGTTGTACCTTACTGGAGAGTTTTAGTATTGCGTATACAAGCAAACGAAAGCGCTGTGCGTTTGCGTTAGAGTTGCGTGCCCCACGTTGTGCGTGCGCCTTATCGTTATGCGCCAATCCAAGACCGCAATGTTGGGCTCCGCACACGCGCTAACGCAAACACACAGTGCTTGCGTTCGCTCGTATACGGAATACTAAAACTCACTACTGTTTCACCGTCTTCCAACGCCAACGCAATTGTGCTGCAGTGAGCAGACGTGCAAGCAGGTAGGCGTTCCTTCGAACTGGAAAGGCTGAGATTGGCAAAACGATGGCGCGTCGAAATGAAAGTAATTAAATTCTATTAAAAAACTAATAATTAAAAACAAATCTTTTTTTTTTTTTTTGGGGGGGGGGGGGGGCATTTGGTCTGAAAGGATTTTGGCGGCGACTTTATAACTCTTGCCGACTGTCAAAAGTTGCGACTTTGATAGCAAAATATTCCTTACCCACAATTAATGTAATTTTGCATGGATTTCTCGCATTAGCGAGGATGTTTTGATTGATTTTACAGTATTTTTATTTTACAACTTGGCAATAAAAAATGCTGCAATTGGCACCAGTGATTATAATCAGCACTCTTTTGATTGTCATACTTGTTCGCGTGTTTAAAATTAGATCATAAGCAACAAATTATATTAGAGTTTGAAAAATTGCGAATTAAAATATCTGAATTTTAATATTATTATTTTAATACAAATCACTGCAATGTATGCCCCCAGTTAACGCCACCATCACAAAAATACGCCATTTAACCAGGATAGTCTTTCCAGACAGGTATCATTTTTGACATCGTTATCATGATAGACAAACAGTCAAACACTGGATGATATACATAGTCCCATGCGTCACGCGTTGCTATAAAAAACACACACTTCAGCTGTCTGGCTCGGATTCCGTCTTTGGGTTGTTGTAGTGAGAACAGCATTTATTAACTTATAGGTTTTCTGGACATATTGGAAAAATTTGATTTACTCTGTTATTCATGTGCTGTGAATAATGCTAAAGCAATTAATCATCTAAATACCCAAAACCCATTAAAAGGCCCGCCGTTCATTAAGTCACATGCCAATTATCTGGGCGAGAAAAGGTAGCGAGAACGCACAAATATCAGCACTGATTATTTCATCAACTACAATATTCTATGTTACCTCTAAGGTGTATGAAAGACCCTGTCTTAAAGGGACACTGAAATTTCCAAAATATTTTCAAGTGCCTGAATCGAACCTGTATGTCACAAAAATAAAGTTTCCGCGAACAACTTCATTGACTAAATAATTACGATGTGAGACACATCTTGAGTTATGAAAGAATTCGACATTAAGACCTATGTCGAGAAATTAAATCCAAAATAGAGGTTAGTTTCGGTTTCGCTCCGGAATTTAAACATACCTCCTAGAGTAAGTATTACGCTAAACACCGTTTTAGTTTTCCGGATAAAGAGGTGACCTGCGCTCATAACACCCTAGCTTCCTGGTATTACCAGAAATAATTTCTGTCGCTCAGTGAAGCCAGCACACTAGACAGGCTCAGCAGCGGCACGCATTTCCGACCCTCACTATAACCGCCATCTTGGAAAACGAGTGGCGCCACCTATAGTTAGTTGGAGTCGCGAATAAAGAGAGAAATTTAAGCGGTGGCAGAGTGCGGAGCGTGTAGGGCGAAAGCTCGCGCTGCAGAACCAAGGAGATCCTGGGTTCAGTCCCCACCCCTGCCCGTTTCCATCTGGATGAGCAATGTACCGGCGTGCGGTCGTGTATCCCTACTGCGTGGTGCAAGTTAAAGACCCCAGGTTAGCGGTTGTACTGCATAGGCTAAATTTTTCATCTACTGCTAAGACACCAGACGCCCACTTCCGGCTGTCTATAAATACACACAACACAATTATTATTATTTCTGTTTTTATTATTATCGCGGAAAAAGGGATAGCGTTAATTTTGCTTCTGTAGTGTGAACATCGACTGCGATAATTTATTTTCTTAGTGATCACACGTTATTTGAAGGAATCGCGCGTGTTCGATGTCAGCTTAATCGAAATAATTGGATGTCAGGCGTACAGCTTATCGAGGGGACAGTGTGTTGGCAGCCGATTTAAAGTTTTTCTGGTCTCATGACATAATGAATTGTTTTAAATTATGCGGATGTAGACCATTCTCTTTCCCCTCGTACCCCGCCACGTAGTGGAAGCATTCAGTATGGGTGACTATAATAAAGCGAGGCATTACAACCTAGATTTAAAACAAATATTAAAGAGGCAAAACAAGAACGACTGACAGTCGAGATAAAATCGCGAAAACCTTCCAGTTGCGTGGCAAGGTTCAAAACGATGTTTTCCCTTATACCGGAAGTTTCACAATGCAAGATGGCGACGACTACACGGAAAAGGTACATATTACACGGACTCTGGATGAACACATCGGGCCAGCCCTTGGGCCCGTGAAATCACGGTTTCCACGACGCGGCCCTGTTATTTCGCCGAGGAGGTGTTGCTGTTTTCGACGATGGCCGTTGCCGTGGTTTCCACGCACTACGCGCTGTGACGGGGGGAAAGCCGACCGCGCCCTATAGCGTCACAGAGTGCACCTTGTCTGAAGAGCCGAGGGCGAGCTAAGCGGTGAAGGACGAATGAAGGTCGCGATATCCCTAACGCTTTTTTAGCTAAGGTACCCTCTACACGTCTTAGTTTTTTTTTATTTTATTTTTTTGGCTGGGGGGGGGGGTGGGGGGGGAGCCTTTCACAGGCTGAATAAAAAAATTAGGAACTACACAAGATCGAGAGCATAGCTCATAAAAAATTTTCTTGCACAAACACTCACGTTAATTATTTTTTTTAGAGCGTGAGAGAGTACTGACTGGCGGCCATAGCTGTGTCCGCATCTGTTTTGCGCGGGCTGACGGCTTGCTTCCCCAGTTGTCTTGGCAACGTACATTCCACGCCGTCGAGATTGCCGGTGTTGGCAGCCTATATAGAGAGTATTCACTGGGCGGCATATTTGTGGGTGCTGTCTAGAGCGCATGCTCAGAAAGAGCCCCCATTAATAGGCTGCTAAGACCGGCCATTTTGACGGTGTGGAATGCACGTTACAAAAGAACCCTGGAAGCTATCCGTCAGCTTGCGCTCAGCAGTCGCGCACACAGCTATGGCCTCCAGTGAATACTCCCTATACGTGAGCTCGTTCTGGGAATGCGTTGTGAACGGCGCCCACAAACGTTGCGTGGGTGAACGCGCGAAATCAACCTGCAGTTTTTCCTACGTCAGGCAGCGGAAATCGATTGTGAAAATTCGATGCGGTGCAACGGCCTTTCATTTCGAAAATATTGTTATACCACAGATAAGAAGAAAGAAATAATGCAATCGTACGAGACATTAACCATGAATCAGCGCGCCGTCTAATGAGCGTATATTTCTACGCGTGTTTCCCGGCTTCAGCTTTTTGTTTGAGCTCACTTATTCTGGAGTATTTCTCCGAGGGCTTAAAGAGATCTTACTAAAACTAGTGTCACGCGTTTCTTTTAGTATTAGCTTTTTCTTTAAGGGTTTAAGAAATATCAGGCAGAGGATGAACGATGTCTTTCCGTTACCGGTGGTGAATAGGGGCATATAGAACCTCAGCCTACATAAACAAAATGACTAAAATCTCGAATAAGAAAACAAAAACGTTAATATTGCGGTGGTTATATACACACTAAAGGAACCTTTGTGCACCGCTGTTGACTTTCACCTCGAATTGAAAGCGCAAACAAACATAATCGTCGTAAAAAAAAAAAAAAATGCAGCAAATCCCGTCCTTTTTTAACCCACATTCAAATCGTCCACATCGCGACTGTGGAAATTCGTAAGAATGGGGGGGACCCGTATCTTCGAACAGGGTTCACTTGTCGGTGACGAAAGAAGAGATAGAGAGAGAAAAAGAAGGGAGAGGAAAAAGAAAAAAAAAAGGGTTTTGGGACGCATGCGCAGTAGGGAGCAGAGGGCACGCACGAGGCAGGCTCTGCCCCGGAGCGGCGGCGGCGGTGCCCCAGGCCTCGGCTGCTGCAGCCCTAACGCTTTAGCATGACCCTCGATGGACGCTACCAGCCCTCGCAGCCAATCGAGAGCTGCGAACAAATCACGTGACCCGTCGCTGAGCTGCTTTCCTCAAAAGTCACGCGACACGCACCCGGCGTTTGATTGTGCTGCGCTGGCTCGCGGCGTTTCCTGAGGTCCACGGAAAAGTGAAACGGAATATGGCTGGTTATGGTGGGAAATCGATGCCAAGATGGCGCGAGGGTAAGAGAGACACGGTTGGAGGGAGAGAGGGGAAGGAGGAAGGGGGAGAAAGGGGGAAGGCATTCCTTGGAGTTGCCATCGATCGCGGCCGTCAGCAGGTGCCCCGGCGGCACCGCTTTTGCTTCGTCTCGGGAACTGCCTCTTGGGAAACACGTACGGTCTTCTAAAAAGAAAAAGAAACAAGAATAGGAAGAAAAATAAAATGGAGGAAAACATGTAGGCGTTGGGTTAGAATGTTTCGGGCATATGTGTAAGCCTAAACCCCGCAGATTTTGGAAATTGGGAGGGTCTAACCGTTTTGGCTGAAATAGTGCATGTGGAGAGCTTAGAGTTGTTAGAGTGTTGTTTTTAGGGGGTCATATCCGATTTTATATTGACATTTTAGACTCGAGCGAGTTCTAGTTGAAAATCTAATTTAAGATATTTCTTTCCCAAAGCTTAATTAACTATATCACTCAGGCCATGCATTTTTTATATTATTTAGAAATATTAGTACCGTAGTATAAAATTACTCATGACCCTAATAAAAATGTTGAATAAAAAAAATTCCCACTCAAAGTTACTCTAGATTTACTACCCCAACCTTCGAATATGTAATTATAAAAACATTTACGCAAAATCAATTCAATGGAGTGATTCTTTATATATATATATATATATATATATATATATATATATATATATATATATATATATATATATATATATATATATATATATATATATATATATTTGCCTAATTAGAAAACCCGGCAAAACACATATGTGTTTCCCTAAATTCTTGCTTGAAGATTGGCTCCCGGTTCCCCTCGCGAAATATATAACCAGTATAATGAGATTCCAAGCACGAAGGCATTAAAACTTTAATATTTGAGTGATGACCGTGTTTTGTAAAATTCTGTTTTGTGCGTAGCGAGATAGCCTAAATAAATAAACGGCGGTTTCTTCAAGTATTATATTTATACCGATTATCAATATTTCCCACCTGTATCGTTATGCTAACGAAGTCGCTCTTACATTTAGTCAAATGACACCATGAAATTGCTATTGATTTCGTTTGTAAGGCTTTGTCGATGCAAAAGAGATGGTAATGAATAATTGAACAGAGTTACGTTTTGTGATAAATATTGCTTAAGAATGAATTATTGTGGAATAACTTTTCACGAAGATTTTACTTCATGGGACTTTTGAACATTTACTTTTTAACGTTGCTATTTTTATATTACTTATTAGACTGGTACGACGGCTATTGACAACATATTGTGAACGAACGGCATCATATAAGTCAGCTTCCGAGTGTCTAGAGATGTATCAGGTTATGTTGGATCGCTGGTCTGAACCGAGCTTTTATCGCACGGGACAATGTAACTGTCGTCTGCAGTGTCCTGTTCCCTCCTCGAGACCAATTTCGCTCTCGGGGAAGGGCTGAACAGGTTTGATATATGACAGAAAGTATGTATTTTACAGCTTCGTATACTGGCATTAAACGAAATCAAACAAAAAGTACGATGTGGTGCTATGGAAATTTACTTTGTGTTATAGCCGGATTTTTAGTCGACAGTCGCGCGGCTCGTGACCGAGAAGCTCGTTTTCGAGCTCGCCGCAAAGTAGCTAGCCGTACACAACTCCTGCCGCAAATCTCGGCTTTGACCGCATTTATGTTTTCTGATATGCGATTTCTCTGCCTGCGACGCACTGAAGCACCGCTCCCAGCTGAGTGAATACCTACCTCCTTTACAGAGGTCAATGCAAGGCGACCATTGCAGCCCCACACGAACAGTGCAAAAAGAAAAAAAAAAAGAAATACTAAGATATAAAGACTGACGTCCCTCGCGACATTTTGCGACGGGATTTACGGGGAAGGGAACACATGGCTGCTAGGAACCGTAGTGGAGCAAGTTGTTTTATCGGCTGTCACAAATAATTACGGCATGAACGTTTACGTTATGCTAAGAGAGTCATCCCTTGGGACGTTGCAAGTACCTTCTGATAAATGATATCACTGAGAAGAAATCAACCTACTGGGAACACTATGTATTGCTTAGGTGATCAGTGGGAAAATCTGTACCTTCAAAATGACGAATAATAAAGGCGGAAGCGCAGTGTTGAGAATTAGTAATTGGGGTAGCGAGTGCTCGTGTTGATGTTTGTATGTTTCGTGTATGTGTGTGTGCTTGCTGCATATGCTGCATGCACATGGTTCGTATACTATCGTGTGTTTTGGCGTAATGTATGTACATGCGTTTTTGACAAGGTGCCCGAAGCTTTGATGGCGTGAGCATATATAAATAATGTTGTGATCCATGAATTGGGCGGTGCCTAGCGCCACATGGGTACTCAGAATTACTCTGCTTGACCCTGCCATCTGGTGGCGAGAGATTTAACCTTCTTTCACTTCCTGGTTACCGTGCAAACAATGAGCCAAGTAGCGGCTTCGAATTTGCTCTTTTGTTAGCCGCTTTTGGCTTCGGAATTGTTTACCAGTTTATGATGATGTGCGGTACCCACGAAGGAGTTGTGCCTCAAGGAGTAACAAAGGTTATAAGATATAAAGTGCGCGAAGTGGCCGGGTTTCAGTTGTCTCCGTTTAACATTGCACTGTTCACAACGATAAGACTGAGTGACTGCGTTCGAAACGCAAGTTTCCTTACCTGTGCGGGTAGCTGACTTCGGCAGTAAATGCAGATCGTGAAAAGCTGGTGTTGCCTTTCTTTAGATGGGTGCGAAGCAGCTGACTGCTTTTCTTGCGATAGCTGCTTGCAGGCACTATGGGCCAACCAGTGCCCGAGGTATTGTCCTGTCCGAAATCTATACCAACTATTTTCGGTTGAACCGCGGCAGGGTTTTGTGTACAGAGACCGACAATATACGCAAAGCCTTCGTTAAGCCTTATAGAGGTCGATTCGCTCGATTCGAAGTCGGTATCATACGATGCAGACGAGGGGGCTACTTTGCTCCCCTGCTTTCAGAAACGAACGTTTCTCCCTTTCTAAAGAAACATATATGGTTAGAAGATTGCTCCTTTCTTTATAAAATAATACATAGACCTTTTTGTTTTGTTTTTTAAAGTGTGTGCAAGCGAAGGCCGAACTGGGTCTTCTATAGATCAGGCCGTCTATCCTTAACAAGATAGTTCCTGGACATCGAAGTCCCTGTTTCTCCCTCAATTTTTTCACATCGTTTGTTTGTTTCTTTTTTCGCGTTAGTTTCGTACACTGCGACAGCAACGGCTGCGACCGCGCGTCAGAACCAGGCAGCGTATATCGTAACCAACTTTAGGGGTTACGAGTGACAGTGAAAACCAATTGCGTGCTTTTCGCGGTTCGTGATTGGTTGATAAGCGGTAAGCCCTAGTCATCCAGTTTGTAAATGCGTTACCATGTAGCCTCTTTCTTTTTTTTTTTTTCGGCTCGATGGATATTATTATGTTGTGCCCCCTGAATCTAGACAATAGATTCTTCTAAAGCCGCGCTCACACTGATAGTACATTATATAAAAGACAGTCTCGCAGACATGTGAGAAGCACATATATGTATACAAAGCAAACATGATTCGCACATGCTTGAGACATGTACGCACATAATTATCTGATACAAGTTTTCAGCGAACACCGGGTCTTTTTGTATGATGTATAAGCAGTGAGCCTGCTGCCGGAATGTTTATTAAGTGTGGTTTTAAGAGCACGCTGTATGTCAGCGCATTGGGCGCCGGGCATGTTCAAAGCTTGCTCCGTTTTATCGTCGTCCATAAACAAAGGATCTTGATTGGGTGCGAATGCATGTTGCAAATGCAGTGCGTTCTTCCAAACCGAGATCGCTTTTTTTTTTTTTTGTCAGACGACGAATGGGAGCTAGTTCTAGACATGTGCTGAGAAGAAAGACCGACAATATGCCGTCCAGTGAATCAGCCTTCCCTAACTTACTTTTTTACATGATAGATGAAATATAAATTAAATAGCATTACCATACTTTGTTTCACTTTAAGTCCAGGCGCAGCCTGGACTTTAATCAAAAATATATTGAAAGTGGCGCTTTCGACGCTGATTTAATTGTCTCATTGCCTCGTAGCGTTGTCTGCGTCTGGACTTAAGGGGACAGTGACAGGGTATTTATGGTCGCCGAGGTTTTTACTTCTACGTAACATATGAGAACCCAACTACCCAGAACACAATTTGCGGCTCGAAATTCGGTTTCTCTCCGCCCGAAAACCGCCGATCGAGAACTGCCTGGTTTGAATCGCGCTTACCCTCTTCTCCGAGGTGACGGGCCGTTTTCTAAGGTTTAGACGCGACCACCAAATTTAATCAAAGTCGTAGGTCATCGAAGGCACACACACACAATATTAAGGATAGAAAAGAAATATGATACCCATTTGTTTTTTTTTTTGTGGGTTTTAAAAAGCTGCAAATGCGTTGTTTGGGAAGAAAAAAGTATCACCGCCATGTGACTTTCGCCACCTCTCTCCTCCTCTATATTTCTTCTACCTCCCCAGTCCAGTTTCGGTTTCGAGCAGTTGCGTTTTTCTGACTTTATTAAAAATATACGTGACGCTGTAGACAAATATTGATTGGGTAGTCTTCTGATGCCATAATAAATTGCCTGGCAAAAAAAAAAAAAAATAAAAAGAAATTTGGGGGGTGTCAGTGTCCCTTTAACGTTTTCAGTTAAAAAAAATAACAACACGAAAATAGATTATTTTGACCTACAGTTTAGGTTTGTAGAGGACGTTTCTTCTACATCGCGTTTTAATTTACAATATTTACAAGAGCTTAAAGGGACACTGACAGGGTATTTATGCTCGCCGAGGTTTTTAGTTGTACGTGACATATGAGAGCCCAACTACCCAGAACAGAATTTGCGGCTCGAAATTCGGTTTCTTACCGCCCGAAAACCGCCGATCCGAGAACTGGCCGGTTTAAATCGCGCTCACTCTCTTTTCCGTGGTCACGGGCCGTTTTCTAAGGTTTAGACACAACCACCAAATATAACCAAAGTGGTAGGTACATCGAAGGCACGCACACAATACAAAAAATAGAAAATAACCATGATACCTATTTTTGGGGGCTTCTAAAAAGTTGGAAAGGCGTTGTTTGGGGGAAAAAAGTATCACAGCCACGTGACTTCCGCCACCTCTCTCCTCCTATATATTCCTTCTTCCTCCCCAGTTCTGTTTTGGTTTCGGTTTCGGGCAGTTTCGTTTTTTTTTTTTTTCCTTTATTAAAAATTATACGTGACGCTATAGCAAAATCTTGATTGGGTAGTTTTCTTACACCATAATTAATCGCCTAGCAAAAATGAAAAATAAATTTTGGAGCGTGTCAGTGTCCCTTTAAGCTAAAACAAAATCTTGCAATGCGAGAAATCAAAAATCCTCACTTAAAACAATTTAGTAAATAAGATTTATTTGCTTTAAATCACTGTAGCTAAACAATAGTGGTTCTATACCACTAAAAATTCCTTTCAACATGGCAGGTTGATATACAAGTTTGATCATTGATATAACAATGCCAGAAAAACAAATACTCTGAATGTAAAGTACGGTTTAATGAACAACGTTTTATTTCTGCAATGCCCTACTAAAACAAAAGCAGATTGAACATTTTAGTCAGTTATACAACTTTGTTTGATTTTTCTGTCGAGTCTTCTGTTGATATCCGTTGGACACTACTTTTCTAGATTTCTTTTCTATCTTTTGTGTTCTGATTTTGTTGCAGTAGGTCATTACGTAGCTTACGAGCAAAGTGTACGGTAGAAATCGTGCTCTACTCTCATATTTTATCAGAAGAGCTCTTCTTTTTTCTCGTGTTCACTTTTATATATCTTTCTTGTTCGATGATTTTTCGATTTAAATACAGAACAAATGCACATAGAAAGCTTCAAACGACAGACAAAGGATAAATAAAAATATTTAAGAAATATTGTTAAGGGAAATCGTCAAAGTAAAACTGACCTGATCTAAATCACCATTTGAATCATGACATAATTCACGACTTAAATCCTGATTTAAATTGAGATTTAGGTCATATACATTTTTATTCTCCACCCTAATTATTAGCGAATGATAGTCCGTTTCCGTTAAATCATGTCTCAACCTATCACAGTCGTCATACAACTTTTCTGATAAATTATTTGATCTGACGCGTACACGCTGCCCCCCCCCCCCATCGAGTGAATGAAACACCCGAGCGGCAGCAATGTCTACTTGGACAGTGGTCAGCGGTTACACCCGTTACCTCCGCACCGGTGTCACGCTCTCAGCGTCACTTCCTGCAGGTTCCTTTCTCACGGCACTTTCCCACAGTCCGATAACGAAGCGAACCAGGACTGCCCGTGGGCGGCTTTGCAATGAACACAGCTTATTAATGGCCCAGGAACGGTTCCTTAATTGGGCGAGTCGCCAAGCAAGGCAGCGTTGCCTCCTACGCCGCCGCCACCTGTGCGCGCGTACCGTCCGCGGTGTATATGCTTCTGCGCATCCAGCGAGGGTGGCGGCGGCGGCGCGCTCAAGCCTGACTGACGGCGCCGAGTGCTTCGGCCATACCGTGCACGCTTGACCTGTGGGACCAATTATCGGATGCCGTTGCTGGCAGGCGTCGCGGTCCGCTGGCTCGCAATTAAAAGAAGCGGCGGCAGGGGAGGATGCTCATCGCGCAACCATCGCGTCGATTCTCGAGAAGGGGGCGCGCGTCCGGTTCGGAGGACAGTGGGGGTCACGGAGACGATCAGTGTGAGGGCTAAGGATATGTTTTCGGAATTGTTGTTACAGTCTGCTATATCGTCCGTCATATTGCCCCTCTATACGGCGGAAGCATTAGATGGTTTTAGTAGATCGTCTCTAGAGCTCCGATAACGGTATACACCCGATACTTTGTTGATGACTTTGCGCGTGTTTCGCATCGTTATCGGTGGTATGGGAAGAACCTGCTGCAACTGTCTGTTAAGACGCCATTTGTGACCTTACAAGAAACTTGAAGTGTCAAATCACGAAGGCTCGAGACATGGGTTGTGGGACAAGATACGAATATCGAAGGTGACACCTGCACGATTTGGATAGCATTTTGTGTAGGGAAGGTTGTTCATGCAGTGCCGAATCGGTATGATATGAAAGGGCGTCTTGAGGTATGCTCCCGTTGTTGGGGACACTATAACTAATGCAGTACGATTGCTATATACTAGACCATATGCGAAATTGCTCGAACATCTGGCAACACTCTGTGCGCTGCCATCTTTGTTGCGTCGAGATTCCTCTGCTGTTTGTCAATTTCGTATCGTTGCCCGTAACAATCGAGGCCTACTGCTCATCGTCATCGATCATCACCCACACCTGCGAGCCAAGGGTTAGTATTGTTTTACGCTCTTATTGCGCATGTGCGCTGGTTTTTCGCCGGAATCAACATGGCGGATACACTTCAGCTCGAAATTTGGCTTTGAGTGCCGGCAAAAGCACGGGCGCGGGCGCCTGGTTTTCAAAAGCGCTTTCTCTGCGCGAATGCTTGTGCGAGCGAAGGATTCTTCAGAACTGCACCGCCCTGGCCATTGCCACCGCCGAAGCCAACTGGTGAGACGAATAATGTTCTTCGGCGCCCCACTAGATGGCGCTGTGCATTTCGCATATAGTCTGTTGAACAGGCGGGGATCACCTTATTTTTACTGCCTAATGATAGTGTTCCTTGTAGATTACGTATTTCTATGTCACGATCCATGAACGAGTGCCTAAAACTGTGGCAAAGAAGAAAGATATGATAAGAACGGCGCACAAAATACGTCAAATATGGCGGACTTGTCGGACTGTAACAGGTGAGCTGTAACGGCTTCGTATATGGCCAGTGCCCCCTAGCAGATGTTTCGCGAACCAGCTCCTTCCCTGGCAGGTTGCTTTTGAGAGCGCCTGATATATATGGTGATGGTAGCACAAAATTGTCTCTGTTTTTTTGTTTTTTTCTAAGCTATAACACGATAATCTATCAATAAATAACAAATTATGGCGTATACACGTACGCTTAATCCCACTTCCGCCCTCTGTCAGACAATAATAACACTCGGACTTCGTACAGTCATTGATGTTTGCTCTTTTTTGCTTCCCCTGTTTGGAGCATTTGTATGCCCTGATGAATGCGATCAATGAATAAATAAATAATCAAAATGCGCCGTATACGGTGTTGTAGTTTTAAGGGTGACATGACCTCGTCAAACATCTGTTGCGAGGTAGGGATTTGGAAGGCCAGTTGGTTCACAACTAAGACAAACAGCGCCGAAATAACACGAGGTAAGACAATTGGCGCCTTGCCTTGGTCCTTCTGTTATTTCGCCGCTGTTTTCCTTTAGCATGCATATGTTGTTTTTAGTAGCCATTTTCTCCAAGACAACATTTCTCTTCAATAAACTGTCTTGGGTGATTGGGGGGGGGGGGGGGGGGCAAAATAACAGTCATAAAATATTCTCAATAAAGTTCGAAGCAGGTAAATATTTTGGTTTGCAGGGAACTAGACACGTCAATATTCCCATACATACTATACTAAACGTGCTCGCAGATGAATAAACGTGGTGATGAAAGCGACAAGTTTTTCGATAAAGGTTGCAATATGAATCAAAGTCGATTGGAGAGTGAATCTAAAATGAATTTAGGAATATTGCGGTTTGAACTGTCAGCATTTGCTCGTTGTTTTAAGGATTGCAAAAGCGTTCCGGATGTCAACAAAACCTCACTTTAAAGGGGTATTCACACGAGGGGTGCTGGAGGGACGTGCGGGACGTCAGTGGCCAACGGAACCCCCCCCCCCCCCCCCCCCCCCCCCCAGCGGTACTCCTTCTCCGATCTCAAGCATTCACACGAACGGCGGGAGCCGAGAAGGATATCAGTGTTATCAGACGCATTTAACGGTCGCACTCCCGACAACAGGGCTGGCTGTTTGCTGACGAGAGTAGAAAAATGAAGGCGTTAATGAAACTGTGATACGCGATTATGGCAGCAGCGCTCTTAGATGCAGAAGACTGCTAAACTGCTTCCTGTTAAAAGGAAGATGCTTCTTGAATGGATGGATGCAACACAAAGGACGTGGAATCAAAAACCAGTTTTACTAAGAGCGGCTAGAGGACGGCATTGATGAATATCGAAGACTCCTTCGGGTGTTTCGGACGATATCAGCGCGAGCCACAACAAGTTAGGCGACCCGTCCACCGCCCTCATGTCGCCGAGCGAAATCTGTAAAGTTGCCAGACGCGCGAATAAAATGCCGCCAATGACAAAAATATCCCACTCCCATGGCGGGGGAGCGTTTGCACAGACCGAGCAAAAGCTCCCCCATCATGTTCGCGTCAGCGCGGCGTCCGTGCAAAAGCGTGACGTTGTCACCACGTGATTTTTGAATTTACATTTACTTTAGCTCGCAAATATACCGGACGCCAGTGTAGTTTAAAACAAGAATACCTTTGTCCGCAGCAGAAAGTTTGAACATTCGTATGTATCCTGTAGGATACATATGAGTGTGACCTAACCACAAACGCCGCTTTGAGTTTTTGTGTGAGCACAAAGTACTTTTGTTTCTTCGAAGAATAAACACACAACGCAAATCACAGGCTTACTGGTATACCCTCTGCAAAAGGTGATCGAGGGTATACTGCATTCTCACTGGGGAATTTTGTTGTACAGTCAATTGCTGTACTGGCTGTGTTGGTGTCGTCACTCGTTATCACATTGGTGCGATTATTGTCTAGGCGCTTCGATTCAAGCCGGGTAATATTTTCTACCTCCATTTGCGAGGCGTCTTTTAATGAGATGAAGCTTCCCAGATGCGACTCACAAGCGCTTTATTCAACGTCGTTAACCGGCCGAAGATCGAACCTCCGAAACAAAAGTTGTTGACTCCAACGAATCTGCCACGAACTGTCACATTAAAGAACACTAAACACGTACGAACATAATAGTCAAAAGGAATGAAAGGAAAATATACGGTTGGGGTTTTTAAAGCGATACATTGAGGTTCTATATATGCCGGGTATTTGAAAAGACCATTATAAACGAGGATCTGATTTGCTCGATTAGAAATGGTCCGATAGAAAACTAATGGGGTATATTTCTGGCAAGCTACTGCTTCTTCACGGCGTTAAACAAAGGATCGTGTTAAACACAGACCATTTGTAACTGTTTTACGTTGTCCTCTTAACTCTTTCCAGGAAAAACGTGTGGATGACCTTTGTGGTTCATGCCCAAGTTTCTACCTAATACATATTTGGATAATCTTTTTAAACATGTTTATTGTGAACTTAGTTTATCAAAACAAATCTGAAATAAAGTTTTTTTTTTTTTAGTGAAGATTTTATAACTCGGAGCAGGTGTTAAATTCAATGCAGTTTGCACACATCCAATTTAAAGTGCACTTGATGCGAGTCAATTAAAACCGTCTAAAGAAGCTAAGCCCGTTTCCGAGCAATACACGGCGGATTCTATTGTTTTGTTTTAAGAACTCGCACTTCAGTGGCAATATATCACCTACTACTACTTTCTCTCTCTCTCTCTCTCTCTCTTTTTTATCGATTTTACAATAACGTGACGAGTGCTGTATTTTGTTTGCCGACAAAATTAAAATTATTTTTTTTTAATCGACCAGTGCCCAATTTTTGAGCACCTTTTGAGAAACATGTTGTTTTGTGGTCAACTGGCGACGTAAAAGCTTAAAGACAATGAAGTTTAAAACACGCTGTTTCTCTTGTTTGTTCTTATATCTATATAGTTTTTTTTTTTCGCCTAGTGGGAGTGCATTGTGAAACGTGCGCCTTTAAGTCTCTGTTTTTTAGATGCGGAGCATCTCTTGCTTGGGTCTATGTCCCGCGGCGTCGTAGTCCGCACTCACACTACGCATGCGCAACTCTCCTCCTTCCCTCTCTCCAACAGCTGCGCGTTACTCTCTCCGCTCTCTCTCTCTACCAGCTGCGTGCACTTCGCGTGCGTTCGCTTCTACTCACACCGCGCGCGCATGCGCAACTCTCCTCCTCTAGTCTTCTTTCCTTCAAGTGTGAATATAAGCAGCGGTAGCGCGCTGCGCGCGTTCAGTTCAGCGCTGTTGACTCCACTTCACTCCGTTCTTCCGATGAAGTGTGATGGAAGCAACAGTCCCGTCAGTTAGTGGGTTGGCGCAAGCAAGCGTCAGCACCACCCCACAAACTAACAGCAACGCTACGTCCACTGAAGACAAAAACGTTACTAACAACGTTACTAACACCGTTAATAACGATCCGCGATGCTCCGCATCACCCCATGGTTCCCCTCGGGAAGATGGTGTAATTTTTTTTAGCATTTCTCTTAGTCATAGTTATACCTCCTCCAGCACAGACTAACCAGCCATGACAATTACCACATAGTTAATCTTACTGTCCTCGCGTTTTGTGCTTCTTCCCTCGTATGATTATTGGGCGCACAGTAGAACAGTTTTGTAGCGTCCACTCACTCTAATGTCTCGCGCTCTAAGTCTAATGTCGCACCCTAACTCTAATGCCTTAGAGTCGGAGTTCTTCCTCTCTATTTCTAAGTAATGTCAATGCGGCGGCGGCGCAGTTAGTGAAGCGGCAGGTGCACAAAAGCGTCTACCTTCGATAAATGGCCGTGTTTCTGCACGAGCGGAATGCACACGGTGATGGTGTTGACTAAACAAATTGTCGTGTCACCGGAATATTTTTTTTTTCGAGTGATGCCGTGGAAACATTATCCCAAACAATTGTTTTTCTGCAGGACTCTACAAAGGCGAACAATGTCGCAAAGGAGAATGACGTCGCAGACTCCCAGAAGTCACATGGGTTGTTTTACTCCCCTCGCGGCTGAAGAAGACAAGGCCATTGTCTTATTCAACTTCTCTTTGGTCCCTGTCATTTTTGGAACTTACCAGAGAAAGAAAGAGAGAGAGAGAGGTATAACAAAAATGGACGAATGAGGAGAAGAAAAAGCCTGACCAATTTATACGTTCTTTTACGCGCTTAACGTCTCTTAAAACAAGTAAAAGGTGTTTCGTTTCTCATTAAAAAAAATTATCATGTAACCTCTGATTATTATTTGTCTGTCTGTTTATTATTTCCCAAATATTCTAGAGATTTGCGTCGTCATCGCACCTGTCTGTGTACAAAAAAAAGGGGGGGGGGAGCTCTCTATGGCTGTTTCTTGCCCTACAGTTTTCTTATGCAAACTTATAAACACAATGTTTTTTAATCTTCTTTTTATTGTTAGTTTTTATGGGAAATGACCCCATAAAAATTCTACGCGCGCATAAATGGCTCGTCAATAGCCCCTTCAAAACCCGGCACGGCATTTTCGCATTCCCGCGGCCTCGGTGCTACCCCGTGACGACGAACTCGGAGAAGCCGCGCGTGATGGAACGACTGCGCGAGTCGCGCGACGCTCGGCGTTCCCCGGCTGGGGAGCGCAGCCTGCGTTGAGTGAGGGCGCCTTCTCCTCGGAGACGCTCTCCGTGGCTCTGGGCGTTGGCGTCGACCAGGGGGCGACCCCTCCTCCGAGACCTGGATTGGCGGCGACCGCGGGGTGCCGCACCCTCAAAGGCGTCGCCCGGCCAGGGGACCGCCTCGCCGACCTCGCGCACACGGCACGCAGACGTCTTGGACGCCACACGGCGACGCGGCGTCGGAGCCGACACGTGCTGCACGCGCGGGAAATTGGAAGTCCCCAACCCCGCCAAGTTGAAAGACGGAGACACAAGAACGGTGCCCGCGGCTTTCTCGAAAGCAAAGTTGGCGAAAACCACGACCAAACACTCAATAATTTACTTCAGCTCAAGAACCTATAGAGTCATTAAATAGGAAACTAGGCATCGAGTGACGTTACTTCGGCCAACTTTGTGCTTAGAATCGTAGTTGCCAGTTTGCCAGCTTTACCTGAAATCTCCAAGAAACGCTTTTCCGTCCCCTGAGAAATGCTTAAACAGCCCGTGACGGAAGAGACGCGATATCGGCTGAGTTTCCCAACTTCTTATGTCTAAAGCTTGGGAAGTCACAGTTTCGTATCGTAACTATCGCCATCTGCGCCCACTGTGCACCACCAAGCACCAACATGGCGGCGCCCACAAAACAATATCGGAGATATTAAAGACTCACTGCAAATGCGGATCTGAAGACGGGAAAGACCTTAAATAAACCATGTTTCCTTTCAAGGATGAATGGTGCTGTTTTTGTTCTGTATCTATAGTGCCTTAGAAATAACGGAAGAGGCAATGGCATCTGTCGGTGAATAGGTGAAACGGCGAAACCGAGGGCTTCTGCCCCGCTCAATGCAACGCATATACCAGCACAGACCGACCTTGAAAGCGGAAAGCGGGGAAACTACAGGTACTGTATGCCTTCCCTGTTTCCCGCTGTCTCTGCCATGTTCCCCCTGCTGAGAGCGTCCGAGGAGAAATAAGCTTTGATTAAGAGCTGCGTCACCCTTCGAAATGTGGCGTAAGCGCCATCGTATTTTGGCGCTTAACGTTGGGCAACAATACTACGAGTTTGAGGCTTCAAAGACTTGCAGTATTCGATTGTTGAAAATAGGAATCACCTAAAAGACTATCTTGGATGGAAACCGCTAAAATGCCGGAGATTCGCCCTACGCTTAAAACTATTTCATAATATATTTAATAACAAAACAGGCATAAACAAGGAATCATTTCTTCAATCACCTCACTTTATATCACGAAGGGTGGATCATCAAAATAAGGTTCGCGAATTTTCATGCCGAACTAATATTTTCAAACACTCCTTTTTTCCTCTTACTACTCATCAATGGAACTGCCTGCCCGAGTCGCATGTCCTAATATCATCAAACGCTGCATTTTTTTCCAAACTTATTGAAGAGTACTTGTAACTTGTCGTCTGATTGTGTCAAGTGTGCTATTTATGTATAAAAATGTTATATTGTACTGTTCCTACATTTTTGTAAATTTTTGATCGTTACCTTGATTTTGTGTTATTTTTTTCCTCACTGTAATCCCCCCCCCCCCCTTTCTGTAATGCCTCCGGGCGCTGAAGGGTATATTGAATAAATAAATAAATAAATAAATAAATTACAATAACTTCGCTTGAAGAAGGACTGTGACGATAGGCCCCATCCGAATACAAGCAATAGCCTCTTGGATTGCCTGTCCGCCTTTGCCCATTCCCGTCTGATTCGGATTACATATTACACGCGTTATTTCGTACATACATTCTGTTTCTGCGGTTGCATACCCGAAGTGATCTATGAAGATGAAAGGCCTCCTTCTTTCTGCACTACGTTTCACAAGCATTCCTCGTCTCACCTCCCCCCCCCCCCTCACCACCCCCTCTCTTCCCCAATCTCATACCCCACTCCCCCCCCCCCCCCCAAAGAAAGAAAGAAAAAAACTCCTGACTACTCATAGTCAGACTCAATATCGACCCAGCCAGCCCCTGACGACATGAGATGGGAAAGTGTGTGTGGGGGGGGGGGGGGGGGGGAGGGAGGGGGGGGGCACATGGCACAGAGAGTTGCCCAGTTGGAGAAGTGGCCGCCACGGCGAAGTTTTGAATAAGAAGCTTGGCCAGTTGTCTCACTGAACGTCCGTGTTCTTATTTTTCTTCACTTTTCTTTTTTTCTTCTTGCAAATGCGCACGTGTGCGAGCTTTCTTGCGCCATCGTCAGCATCCGAATTACTTTCTGGCGCAGGCTGCCGTCCACGTGAGGTGGAGAACTCGCGGACGTTGCGTCAGCGCGTTGCCGTCCCTGGACCTTCCACGTGCTCGAGGGTGAAAAGACGGATGCGTCTCAGAAAATAGGTTAGGTTAGGGTAGGTTAGGCGGGTGGGCGGATTTAGCTCACGCACGTGGAACGAACGAAGGGATCGAAATCGGCAGTGTGTTGGCTCAGGCGTTGGTGCAGTAATTGGTGTGCGCTGGAATGGTACAGTTTCGGAAAATTGTCTGCGGCTGGTTTATCTTCTTGTTTGACTGTTTCTTGCTTTCTTTCCTTGTTTCTTTTATTGATGATGTAAACACTGTAAGGATTTCTTTTTGTCGGTTGTCTTTATATGAGTTCTATTTTTCTGGTGGCTTAAAATAATTTTTAGCTGAGTGAGATTCTGACTTCTCTTTTTCAAAATACCTTAATCATCCCATCAACTTTTTTATACAACCCCCCCCCCCCCCCCCCAAAGAAAGTAAATAATACTTAATCTCTTTCGCCGACTTTGACCAAGTTTCAGACAATCCGCTCGCTAGTCAGCAAAGGTCCAACGTTCGTAAATATGTTGGCAACCAGGATCAAGTGGCGCTTTAGTTTTGGAAATGGGTTTAACATCCGTTTTTCGCACTGCGGTCTACATTTTGTCCCCAGAAAAACAACAGCAACACGGAGAAGCGGCGGCTTAGTTAATGAACGTCATTGAACTACAATACCTGTAACTTCCTCGACCAAATTACAAGCCTCCCCCCCCCCCTCTCCCTCTCCCATAGCTCCAGATGGCAATTTCTAGGGGAAAGAAGGGGAAAAGGGGGGGGGGGGGCTCTTTTGCCCCTGAAATTGCCGTCTGGTGTTTCGGATTCTGTTAGACAACTGAAATCAACGAGGACGATATCACAAAGTGAAATTAACAACGTGTCTCTTATAAAGTGACAATCTTATTGATAGAGGGTACTCAAAGGACCCAACACCCAATACCCAATCCCCCTTCCTTTCCTTCCAGTAGAGCGCTCATAGCCCTCCCACTCTAAAGGTGCCGAAAACAATCGGAGAACCGCGTTAAAGGAGACACACTACGGATTTCCTTAAGAGCGGCGCAATGGGGCTATTTATTACCTCCGCCTTAGAGGGGCATGTCTGGACACAACTGCAGTAAGTGAGTGTGGAGGGGACCCAACCTCCGCTCAATCCCTAATCTGGCAGTGCGATGCAAGCCACGTACCCCTACGGTCCAGTCCCCCGTCTGTCTATCGCCACGTCATCACGCTCCCACACCCACACGCGGAGAGAGTGGGGTCACGCGATGAAAGACAGGCGGTTGATTGGTCCGGCAGGCGCGCAGCTTCCACCGTGCTGTCAGGGACTAGGGACGAAACGAAGTACATCTAGCGTTGTCGTCGTCGTCGTCGACTCCGGGTTTGTCCCCGGCGCTCTTTTATCGGCCCAGAAGGGAGCTAACGACCTGGAACCCGGGTTCTCCGGAACTCGGCCGAATTAGCCCGTCACCGTGGCCGACTCTGGGCGCACAAGCGACTCCCGGAACGGGCTGGATGCACTCCCTTCACCCCGTAAGCTGACAGCGCGGTGGGAGCTACGAGCTCGCCGGACCAATCAGCCGCCTCCCTTTCATCGCCTGCCCTCGCGCTCTCTCTGCGCGTGGGTGTGGGCGGGAGCGTGATCACGTGGCGAAATGGGGGAAAGACGATTGGTCCAACGAGCACGTGTAGCTTCCACCGCACTGTCAACTTGGGGTGAATGGAGTGTAGTGTAAAAGGGAGTAGGGAGCACCCCGCGGGTGTGAGGATTTGCTCGTTGTATGTGTTCTCCCCATGGCGACACCGCGGCCATGGAATGTGTTTCTCTTCCGGTTGTACCGGACGCTGATGGCTGTTACTGCGACTGCCTAAATGCGTTATGGTGGCCGCACGCAGAGCCGCGAGAATTCGGTGTGGTGCGAACTGTACGTAGTTGCGGCGAAGGCTTCTCTGGGTGTGCGGGCGGGGAAGCTGTATCTCGAAGGCTGCGGGGTTCTGTCGCGTGTTTGGGGCCGAAAAAAAAAAAAAAAGCATTGAGGAAGCGTGGACAACAAAAGACATAAATACCACTTCATGTGGCTGAAGACACGTCAAGGCGGTTGTGCTGGCTCTTGGAACACAGTTACGAGTAGTTATTTCTAAGCTGTTTTTAAAGCTATGATTTTGTTCATTGTTTTCGTCTTTATTTTCTTTTCTTTTTGTCCTACGGGTAAGTGTCGCGTTCATAATTCTTAACTTTCCTGATTCCCTTAATTTGTTTTATAGTGTGCATATGCTTTTTTTTTATTATCTTAACATTTCACATATTCTGTTAAAGTACAGATTTACCTATATATCCTTTATCCGAATGACGGGATTTTGAGTAGAAAAAGTATTCAGCTCAGTTCACCATAAGGAAATGGTATTCTGGACCCCATAAAATGGAAGGGAAAGAAAAACAGACATAAACATTCCCATTGAGAAAAGCATTTGACGAAGGAACAAAAAACACGCGAAGCTAAAAAAGTGCGCGAAGAATTGGAGAGCAGTGTGCATATGAGAAACCAGTCATGAGTTGCGGAGCCATCCTTAAATTGTTGCTCTTATACTGCCTAATGGTTTAGATTTCCTGTTTTATTGGCTAACGATCAACTTTCGACTACGCATTGAAAGGGATTGGCTTTTCTGCGGTGCACATGTGTCTTAGGCAAAGCACGCTTAAAGGGACACTGACACCCCCCAATTTTTTTTTTTCCTTTTTTGTCACGCGATTCATTATGGTGTCGGAATACTACCCAATTAATATTTTGCTACAGAGTCACGTATTTTTTTTAATAAAGCCGAAAAACGCAACTGCTCGAAACCGAAACCGAAACTCCCGCACCGCACGGAGAAGGAGAGAGGATAGAGCGAGTGGCGGAAGTCACCTGGCTACACCCGACCGTGCGGATTTTTTTTTCTCCGCAAGTAGCAGACGAAATGCGTTCGTTCGCCGTGCGATTCCTTTGCAGTTATGTTTGTTCCGCTCGCTGTTCTGTACTTCAAGATGAGTTGTTTTGTACATTTAAGTGTTGGCAATTAGTAGTGAGTGCCCGAGTGCCGTGGTGAATTCCCGTGATCGGCTCCGAAAAGAATACTCCCAAGATGTTGCGTGAAGAGCTGCCTCACATGTCCTGCATCTGAAGGTGGCATTGTGCGGCAGAGTGCGCACGTTTCCGAAAGATCAACGGGTCGGGATCAATGGCTGGCTGCAATTCCTGTAGAACAGTTACGCGAAGCTCGGAAAGCGGACGCTACCCGATTCATATGCTCCTTGCAATTTGTGGAAAGTGACTACATTGAGTTCGCAGGTGTCAAAAATGAAATCCATACCATTTAGTCCAGCCACGTATCGTCCACAACAATTTTTTTTTTCAGTGATAATTGTAAAAAAAGAAATGTAAACATCGCAAAATGCTTAATAATAAAAAAAGGTACACCCCCACACCAGGGAACGAACCCGTGCCCTCTGCGTGTGAAGCGGACGTCTTTCCACTAAGCTACTAAAGGAACTCTATCATGCCAGTGATCATGCGTAGTAATGCAGCGGGTAGACACTATGTCGGAAGTTTGCTGCCAATTTCCCTTCAATACATGCACTCCCGGCTTGAAGTCGGGCAGCAACACGTATAGGCCACATTCGCACCTCGTAAAGAAACCGTACTCGTGCCGCGTGAGGGTATTGAACTCGAAGTACGCACTTCGTGCTTGACGTTTGAGCGAGCGATGTCTTCAGCCACGAGAAGGAACGACGGCTCGGTGACGTCTTCGTGCAATCGGATTGCTGGTCGGGCGTGTCGTACGGTCCAAAATTTCTCTTTCGAAGGAAGACAGAATTCGCCGGTACCGTGAACGACAGTTCTGAAGTAGAGGTCCAACGCCCGTCGTCCGCTGCCATCCGCTAGTCCCATGCATTATACGCGGAACGACGCCATGTTGAGAATTATGCAGCGAACGCACAAAATGCTTCCGGTTGTCCGTGCTACCTTTTTTTTTTTTTCAATCAACGTATTTGCAGCTTTTTGGAAGCCACAAAAATTGGGTTTCCTATTTTTTTCTATTTTTAATATTGACTGTGTGCCTTCAATGACCCACGACTTTGATTAACCCGCCAGTTCTCGATCGGCGGTTTTCGGGCGGAAAGAAATCGAATTTCGAGCCGCAAATTTTGTTCTGGGAAGTTGGGCTCTCATATGTCACGTACAACTAAAAACCTCGGCGAGCATAAATACCCTCTCATTGTCCCTATAAAAAGTAGTTTTTGGTCTGTGCCTTTTCGACGATCATCCAACAACACTTGGCAAAGGAACATGATTGTGCACATAATGTAATAATAAAAAATGGCTTCGGCGAACAAAAAAAAAAAAAAAAACTGCTCCTGTTTTGTAGCCAAAGGAATCAAATATATGACTTTTCGCGCGATGCAACTTGGCACTAATGAATGAACGTGAATATGAACGGAATATTTCGATGTTCCGTTACTTTTACGTTGGCCCCCCTTTCTTTAAGTAATAGTCACGTGATCAAAATGTAGGATCTACATTTTAACTTCCCCGCTTACCATCCAATTTGTTCCTTTGCGTTTTTTTTTTTGTTTTTTTTTTACTTTAGCAGTTTTTGTTTAGCGGTGTTCGGAGAGTCTTAGTGATTAAAGGCACTCTCCAAGGCTTTGTCCTGGGTCATTTCTTTTCCAAGTCAAAAATCTGTCGGTTCTTTTTCATTTTGTTTTATGTAATCCCCGCCCTATTTACTCAACATCCATTAGCAGTATACAAACCAACAATGTGACAGATTCCTACATATGAACTAGTTCACGTTTCTTTTTACTCATTTTTAGATGTGACATTTTTCTCGGATGTCAGTCGTCGGGCAGCTGTATTTAGTCGGAAGGATAGATACACGAGGCTAGAAAACCTTCGGCCATAACTCCCGTTATATTTCATTAGAAACCTCGACTTGGCAACCCCCCCCCCCCCCTCTCTTTCCCAATAAATTATTCTGGTGCACCATAAAATCTACCAACTCTCAACTGAGTTCTTCATTTTCATTCCTTATTTGAATCTCCTTTTTTATGACCGTTCCGACGATTCGTTGCTCCAATTCGTTTCTTACGGTCCGGGCGTCAAATTAAAAGACATCATCCCTTCATTAATCGCAGCGTAACCTATTGTCAAAAAGAAAACCTCTTAATGCATTTTGTTACTACTTTTTATGACAAGGACGGCAAGCAATCTTTTTCGAATGCCTTTGCCAGTGATTCTTTCAGTGTCACTTTTATTTATTTTTATATTATATTCCGCAAGATTGTCTCGGCTAGGGGGACGTGCTGCAATTAGCATTCATCGACTTGAAACATGGAGTGCCGTTCCACATATATCAGAAGTAGAGGACGACGTCGACGTCTTGGTGGGGCCTGCCGACGACGTTGGGATGGAAGGTCCATTCACGGCGTACTACTAAGGCTGCTCTGCCCGACAGCGGCGCCTCGCTTTTTTTGTGATCAGAGAACCAGATTAATCGTCAGAGTTTGCTTTGCGAGCATACGAGAGAGAGAGGGAGCAATTGTGTGTCTTCTATTACTTTGTCGCGAACATAATTTTGGAAGTACGTTTCTTCATAACCGTTAGCATAATTGCTAACCTCCTCCCTTTCCTTTCCAAATGAACAGAAAAAAAAAAGAGAAAATGCGCGCGGCTAATGATTAGAGTAGACTTGATATTGCAAATGAAACATTTTGGTGAAAAAAAAAAAAATAATGCAGGTACCTTAGATATTGAATATCACGGTACACTTAGAGCCACACGCATAATGTGAGTTTATCGGAAATTTTATAAAAATCGATCAAAACAATGTAAGCAAAGAGATAACCGACGGCTGAAAGCGAACATAAATTTAGAAGCGAGCAATATTTCCTTGTTCAGCCTTTATACTGGCCATGTGGTTTATTAACCAATCATGGCAAAGAAAGAAGAAAAAAGATAAAGCTTACAAACACGTATTCGTAACATTCTTTCATCAGTCCGTGCCATGGTCACGAGATCATTGGCCCAAACGAATAACGCGTGTAAGGGAGGCATCGGAACTCCTTTAACGCAAGAAAAAAAAAAAAAGAAACAAAATATTTTAAAAAAAAACGTATGAATCATACAGGTGCCGAGTGGGACAAAGCAGCTGAATGTTTTACGATCTTTTATCGAGCCAGGACATCAAAGTGCTCGTCTTCACAGCACTGTCCTCCAATGGGCGCCAATTGAGAGACACAGAAAGGTGCCATTAGTGACTCCATTCGCGCCACTGTTATCTCGCTCGCGTTTGTACTGCGCCCGAAAGTTCAGAAGACACCCTCCTCCTTCCTGAAAAAGACCGACATTTCGTTTCTTTTTGACGTAATTACCGCCTCAGCGCACGCGCACAAGAACGCGGACGGAGCGCAACACGCATCTCTACAACGACTTGTTCGTCGCAGGGCCTCTCGCGCGCCCTCTGCTGCGAGAACCACCCGAGATAACGCCAGAGAGAGAAAGTGTGGTGAAGCAGACGACACTCTGTCGGTTGGGAAGCCCCAGCAAAGAAGAGGGGAAATTAAAGTAACGGTCATCAAAGGAAGAAGCGGCTGAAGCGGAAATGATAATGATGATCGTGAAACCACGTGTTTCTCGCCGCTAGGGAGAGAGACTATTAAAAGAGAAGCCGAATTAATTTCGGACTCATTGCCATGTGTCCTGGCCCTGGGTGCAGCCACAAAACCGGAAGTGCAAGATGGCGGCTTCCCTCCTTCCCTCCTTCGCCGTCCTCCCCATGTTCTCCCCTGCCCAACTTCCGGTTTAATTTATTGCATTTTTTTTTTGTGATTTCTGTTGTAGCTTCTTTTTGGTCTTTTTTTTTCTTTGCGGCCGGCGTATCTTTTGGCCGAGATGGAGTGTCATTATTCGGAGGAATTAAAAGTTGCCGAAGGCTCAACGGGCGTGTCAGACGCGGGGAAAATGTGGAGGGCCGAGGGTTCTTCGAGCGTCGAAAGTCGTACTTTGTTTGAAGAGGACGGCGGCGTGGTGCTCGAAACGTACGAGCGTACACGAAGATATAAAGATTTCTTTAGGAGACGAGACATTGGGAAAGGGGTTCATTAAAAAAGCGGAGGAGAATGTCTAGAGGAAGTGGCTCGTGAAAATGTCAGGTATGAATCATCGTCCCACCCCGTTGCCTGCCATGCCGTCCGCCAACTCGTTCGAGCGTGCAGTGTCACACTGCATAAAGAGTTTCCGATGATTAGAGGACTTGTTTCTTTGTAACGACCACACGGTGTTTTTGTGCAAGTTTATGTGACTTGAACTGCTCACGGCTCGCATTGAAGGTTTACCCGGTTTCGGTGCCCGACAAACGACCAGAACACACTTTAGATACTTAAAGGCCGACGACCAGACTCGAAACTCTGCAAGCCAGAATATCCTCCTCACCACGGGGGAGGAGGAAACAGGCAACACTGGACAGGGTAGAAAGGGGGAGAGAAGGAAGCGAGAAAAAAATTAAAGCCGTTTACAACTCCCTGTAACGCCGAATTAGAGCGCAGCTCTAGAGGAGGAGGAGGGAAGGGTACGGGGGGGTGACGTGACCTCGGGGCGGGGGGGGGGGGTCACGTGACCTGGGGGTCAGTGACCCCCCGATGACGTCACTGATGACGTCATCAGTGATGATGACGATGACGATGCGGATGCCGATGACGTCATCAGTGACGTCACTGATGACGTCATCAGTGATGATGACGATGACGATGCGGATGCCGATGACGTCATCAGTGACGTCACTGATGACGTCATCAATGATGATGACGATGCGGATGCCGATGACGTCACCAGTGACGTCACTGATGACGTCATCAGTGATGATGACGATGCGGATGCCGATGACGTCATCAGTGACGTCACTGATGACGTCATCAGTGATGATGACGATGACGATGCGGATGCCGATGACGTCATCAGTGACGTCACGCGTCCCATAATGCACCGCGCGGTTACGCCGACGGCGACGCCGACGCCGACGCCGCTCAAGCCGGAAACGGGCGCCTAAGAGCTGCGCTCTAATAAATGAAAGCCGTTTACAACTCCCTGTAACGCCGAATTAGAGCGCAGCTCTTGAGGAGGAGGGGAAGGCACGGGGGGGGGGGGGGGTCACGTTACCTCGAGGGGGGGGGGGGGCGGAGAAAATTTTCCGCTAAATTTAGCGGGGAAAATTTTCCGCTAGATTTCGCGGGGAAAATTTTCCGCTAAATTTAGCGGGGAAAATTTTCCGCTAGATTTAGCGGGAAAATTTTCCGCTAAATTTAGCGGGGAAAATTTTCCGCTAAAATTAGCGGGGAGATTTACCCATCATGCACCGCGCGGTTACGCCGACGGCGACGGCGACGGCGACGCCGACGCCGCTCAAGCCGGAAAGGGGCGCCTAAGAGCTGCGCTCTAAAATGGAAAGCGTGAACTGGTCGTCGGCCTTTAAGACCTATCCATCCCTCGTTATCAAAAGCTACTGCAACCTGAGGAATCATCTGTGGAACCGTGCAGCAATGAACGAGCAAGTCTCTGGAGGCAATCACATGCTTTTGTGCTTGCAGTCATCCACGGTGAGAGTGATTTGACAGTGATGCGGAGGTTGCTGGTCGGTCCCGATAGTTTTGTGGACGAAATGCATAAAAAAGCACAAACTGAATCGGTGTAGTGAATGGATGGTTTATTTAGTTGTGTGAGTCGAGGACTGTTGATAATCTTACGGCTCTCTACTATGAAACATCACATTTCGAGTCGCAGTTAATTTATCTGGATAATACGCGTCGAGGAAATTTCAGTCGGGTTCGAATTACGCCCTGCCTTGGTCTTGCTCTTTGGCTGATATTGTTTGCAAAACTGTCCATTTACAACAAAATGGTGAGTTGGGTTAGTCGGTTCATTACGTACTTAAAGCGGCAAAAAAAAGGACAGAGTGAAGAACGACGGCAATACAAGGCGCTTGTTTTTACTCCCAGGTAAATTTTCTTTTAAAACACACTGGGCTAAATAACATTTATAAAAAAGCATACACATCGTTTTCAAAATGCTCACTCGAGCTCTAAAAATAAATTTTCCTTATCCATTAAGGTAATTGAAGGCTTGCTGACACACTAATCAGGATCCTTTGTTTTGATTGCATATGCATTGTGAATTTCTCTGGTTGTTTTTTCGCTGTGTCACCCCAGAGTCGCGGTGTCCGGAAAAAGAGAAGAGCACTCACATCGGTTGCAGTGAACTGCTAAGTGCCCTGAGGGTGACTGCTTTAAGGAGGCTGCATGTTTTCTCAAGCGGTCATTTACTAATGATTACTATGTGCATGTACGTATAATTACACTGTTCTATTCATTTTCTTACATAAAAAATGAAAGCCGTTTACAACTCCCTGTAACGCCGAATTAGAGCGCAGCTCTTGAGGAGGAGGGGAAGGCATGGGGGGGGGGGGGGGTCACGTGACCTCGAGGGGGGGGGGGCGGAGAAAATTTTCCGCTAAATTTAGCGGGGAAAATTTTCCGCTAGATTTAGCGGGGAAAATTTCCCGCTAAATTTAGCGGGAAAATGTTTCCGCTAAATTTAGCGGGGAAATTTACCCATCATGCACCGCGCGGTTACGCCGACGGCGACGACGACGGCGACGCCGCTCGAGCCGGAAACGGGCGCCTAAGAGCTGCGCTCTAAAAATGAAAACAAAAACTGAGACAATTTTGTAGCATAACAGGAAGAAGTAAACCCACGCTGCTGCGTACGATTTTCATATATGTTCAGATGTGACGACATGACACATAGACCGAGGTTTGTGAATTAAAACACGGGTTGAAGGACTCATTTCTGCTGGTCAAAGCGAGTTTATCGCGCGTAAATACAACTGCACGTAAGCGACGTCCTCCACGTTCAGACACTGAAACCTCCGCTTGACCGTAACAGAATCAACAAGAAAAGTACACGACCGTCCCTTTAGTCGTATACCAAATGTCCGTAAGAGAACTTGCCATCCACGCTCGCATAACGGAATACCTAAATGGAGCCATGCGAGCGAACATTCCTTTCGCGTTTACCGGCAGAAAAGGTATAGTGCGGCGAGTCCTCGCCACACTCCACACGCCGCGATTGTGTGCGACCGCCAAGCGGTGCACCCGATGCAGCAGCGAGCGGCGTTCAAGGATCCGTCCCCGGTCTTTGTCCGACGCCGGGACAGACAGCGGGCCGCGCGGGACAGCCACTTCAGGACAAGGTGTGCTTACAAGTGTCGTCCCGTAATCGGCGACTATAGGGCGACAGCGCCCGAAAAGGAAGCCCTTCTTCGCACATACACGCGCACAAACATACGCTGGCGTCGATTGTGGACGACGTCGTGAAAGAACGGCTTTATGGCGCGGGCGAGCATCGAAGGGCTCTCCTTTGAGACGCCGGCTAGGATCCCCGATCGGCCACAATAGCGTCGCGTCGCACAATGATCGCTTTCTTGCCGTTCCCGGGCGTCTTTTTCGGCGCGAAGATGAGAAATAAAATTGGAAAATAAACGTCACTAGAAGCGCGAATAAGTATATACAAGCGAAGAGCGGCGCATTGCTTCGGGAGTGTACGGCGTCAATATTTGGGCGATTCGGTGCACGCGCGCATCCCATGCTCCTCGTCGTCACCCAAGCGACGACGACCTTTCTCCGTGGTGTCGCTTTCTTCTTCCTTGGTGGGCCTGCGCGCATCTGTGTAAGAAAGAAAATAAAAATGTAACGGAGCTGATGCTTGTTTTGAAGCCAGTCGCGTTGTTGAGGTATATCAGAGCTGGACCGGTCCTCGGTTAGTCGTGGTTATTCAGTGTTAGATGCGTAGCCTTTTCTTTCCGGCGGTGTTCCCGGGTGTTCGGACAATGCACATTCGTGCATCGCGAGATTGAACCGCGAAGATCGGAGGGACCTTGACGTAGCCGATCTAGTGTTGCGTCCGTAGCGGTATGGCATTTTTCAGGTTTGTGTATGCAAGACTCAAGAGGGATGGATGTGTTTTTTTGTGCGTTTTTTTATTCCGCCGGCATGCGAAAGTAACGCAATGGCTTGAATGCAGAACACCCTGGAAAGATCGACAAGACGCCGAACGAAAATGTGGAAGGGTCATGACATTCACACAGGCGCAGTTCTGATGCAAACTTGAATGTATGTTTGTTTGTATCTTAAAATATATGTTTCCCAAGTTTTCCAAAATCTAGGGATTACCCAAATGGAAATAGCTGCGAAGTTAAACCTTTCCTGTCACTTATTTTTTGATATGCTTCTTCAAAAAACCTGGATACAATTTGTATCCCCCACACCAACCATAAAAATTGTAATATTTTAGATGCCCTAAGTTACTTTGCAGCCATACTACCCTTGACAGTTATTCCTCTTCTTTTCTTTTTTTCCCGAATAACTCGTCGGAACAGTGTAAAAAGATTCGGAATATTGTCAACAATGCGGTAAATAAAAGATAAGAAACATTTGTGTTTTCTTGTGCGAGAAAAGAAGAGCCGAGCCTGGATATTTCAAAGAATTTCGTATAGTTCTTCGAGTTCTTGTTATTCCTGGTATGTATTTCTTTTTACACCCGCCGTCACTTCGACTAAATATTTGCTTAGTCACAGGACAGCGAATTTCGGCGCGAATTCAACTCACGATTGAGATGAACAACTGGACGGGCTCAAGAACCTTAGAAACTATTGGGCAAATTGGAGATCTCACGTAAACACTGCAGTGTCCTTGAAACCGAGCACTTGGGAAGTCGAGACGTATTGTCTCTTTGTACCACAGCGCGTGCAGTCAAGTTTTGGCATCGGTGCTCCTTCACCACACAAAAAAAATACATATATATATAAAAAAGAAAGAAGCTCCAGACGGCCCTCTCACCGCCTTGGCCAAAGCCGAAGAAGGGGAGCCCGGTGCTTCCTCCGCCCACGTCATCCCCTCCTCACGTCACCTTAGGGGACACAAAGGAGAGGCTCGGATCCCAGGTGCATCGAACTCGTGGGGGGGACCTCATGGTGCCTGTTTACCCCCCGTCCGGCCACGTAAACAGGAGGGACCCCCATATATTTTGGAAGACTGTCAACGGACATCGACAATGGACGCCTCCCCTCCTGTCCTTCTTGGGGTCGCCGCTGCAGCGGCCTCGTCGTGTGAAAACGCCGGTCCCTGCGGGCACCGACTGTTGGTCTTTTGTACTCGCCTGGAATATAATTCCTCCGCACTTTAATTGTTCTCCCCCTACCTACCGAACCCAGAAGCGTAAAGCTTTCCCCCACCCAGACACATTGTGATGTGGTCCCCTCCGCCAGCAAGGGCCCCGCGTATACCAGGAGAAGCCGGCGGCACTCTTCCGGCAGGATCTGCCGACATCGAAGCCGATGCGAGCTGCTTTGTGCCGTTTTCGGTCGCTCTTTTAACTGTTTGCATTAGATTCGAACTTTTCTTCTTGTTCTTTTGGGCGGGATTCAGTGGCATTGTTGTGTGCAGTCAGGGTCGCTCTTCAAAAAAATAGGCTTAGCTCGCCGATGTCGTCCGACCGAGGGTCCGCTGAATAATAGCGTGCGGAATGTCCCTGGGCCCTCGGTCACATCGGACGTCTACGCATTTATATATATATATATATATCTTTTTTGGCAAGAAAAAACCTGGGTCCGCGAGTTCTTTGCAGATATTTCTAAAGGCATGCGGGGGAAAATATTTGGCTTGGACTTAGGTGTGACTCCGCAGTCAGCGTCGCGCTGAGTGTCCTGGCACCGATGGAATTATGGCGGGCCATGAACCACGCGGCTTTGTGACACGAAACACGTGATGTTGTGTGGGTTGAGCTGTGAAGCATCACGCGGTTATGATCGTGTATTTAATAAAAATAGAAAGTTTAAAAGAAGGGGAGGGGTATATTTGGGTTGACTGCATGCTTTTGTGCGGTCACGCACTTGCGCGATCTGTTTGGATGTAGATGGCGCCACGCAGTGTTTATCTAGTGTAAACGAAACGCTTGTTGGCCGCGCTTGACTTCATCTTGTTTTCACAGCTCGATCGTGTTGGCTCTGTCGGCGGCTGCAAACAGTAGGGGGCGCCCCGGGCTATCTCTCATGGTATCGGGCTTTGTTAAAGGTTCTTCGAGTTAAGAGGGAGCCAGCAGACTATGCGTGCGTATTTAACGTTGTCAGTATATCTTCACGGTGCATTCTTTTGTGTTTTGATTAGCGAAGTCATCTGAGAGATACCTCGGGTCAGTGAGAAACGGAAAAAAGATCGTGGAAAAGTACGCTTGATTGAAGCCTTAACGTGGTTGAGACTTATAGAGTGGCTGGAAAGCAATTTTATTTTACGAGCCTGATGATTAAATGGGCTTTTAAAGATTTCATCTGGTCAAGACAAAACTTGATATTTTAAACATTGGTCAAAAATTCATAATTTTTGGGGGCTGGAAATGGCGCATCTATACTGTGTGGGCTACCTTAACCTTTCGTCATAACATTATCATCGTATTATAGCGCTTTATATCAATGGGGCACTTGTATAATATAATCCTGGGAATAACCATTTCTGCGCATGGGGTCTCGGCCGAGAGGCCTGCAATCTCACGGAGGCTTACTGCAGAAAAGGTGCCAAGTAACCGAGATTTTGGGGGTTTCACGTAAAAAATATGCCCAGGTGACCGAAATAATCTGTCCTCCTTTGGGGTGTTCCAGATGCCATTCTTTAGTTTGGCACGTGTGAAGACTTCAGACTTGAACGGCACATGCAAATCAAACGAAGCTCGCGAACAATGTTTTTGTTGCTTTTGCAAATTTTGTTTTATTTTTATCTATATAAAGAACAAAAACCATTCCACCACTTATTAAATTTTCTAGCTATATTCCGATTTCTAGCTACAACTTAGCATTAAGGCCCGTTCACACTCTTGCGACCTCTTAAACCTGGGTTCCTTAAAACTTCTTAAACCAGAGGACACACTGGCGCCATCTATTGGGTAGCAGTGTAAACTCGGCGGTCCGGCATATTTTTTTATTTCTCTCGCGCATTAAGGCCCGTTCACACTCTTGCGACCGAGTACGACCGAGAGAGACCAGACCGGTTTTTAAGCCTCTTGCGATCTCTTAGGACCGGATGCGCTACAGCAGAGCTGGTCCTAAGAGATCGCAAGAGGCTTGAAAACCGGTCTGGTCTCTCTCAGTCGTACTCGGTCGCAAGAGTGTGAACGGGCCTTTATCCTTTCTTTCTTGGCTCGAAAAGCTTTTGTCAATGTTATAAACGAGCCTTTCTATGGGTATTACGCACATTTGACCTCGGAAATCCCGCAAAACCTTCGCTCCTTGTGACATGCAGTTCCAGGGTCACCGCATAGATGGCGCCACAATGCCAGTGTGTTCCCCCGTTCTAAAAAAAATTAAGAAGGTTTAAGAGATCTCGTCTCTCCCAGTCGTACTCGGTCGCAAGAGTGTGAACGGGCCTTTAGAGATCCCTAAGTGTGTTCTCGAACGATATGTATTTGTGTTTCGCACATTTTCGTCAATCTTAACTTTCAACATTTCAGGCGTTACTCTCCTCAACCTCAATCTCGTGTTACAGTAAAAGTTCCATTAATCGAACTCTTAATAGGCTGCTCATTATTATGTCAGTTTCTTCGCGGTCTGTTCGGGCGGGTAAGTTAGCTCCGTTGAGTCCGCTTTTATCTGAGCACTGGTGAGCTGCAGTGAAGCAATGCCCACAGTGTAAACATTGCGACATTTCACATAATGGCGCGTGCAAGGAAAAACACTCGCCTGCGCAGTATTGTACAAGTACTCATACACGTCGCGGTATTTAAAAAAAAGAAAGAAAGAAAAGAATGCAATAATATTTGGTGAGCGTTGGTATGACGACCAAACTTAGTAGTAAATATTTAAAGTGCAATGTCGCGGTACTTCACTACTCTGCAAAATATCTGTCTCTCTTTGCCAAATATTAGAACCCTGTACTGGATAACTTACGATGCTTCAACCCGTGTCTGTGTTAGGTGTTTATACAGTTTAGAGGGGGGGGGGGGTCTCCAAATTTCGGGCCGCGGGCCAGATCCGACGCGCGGAGACGTTTCGGCCGGCCCGTGGATGGTCTCAGTTATTTCCAGTGCCGCCCGGTCCCCGGACCGCTGCCACCAACGCAAACAATAAGCGCTCGTAAAAAAACAAAAAAAAAATGGGCCGCGACACGCAACCAAAAGCGCAGATGAAGGTATCAGAAAGCACAAGAGAAAACTATAGTGTTGTGCAAAATGTCGAATAGTAGGTTTAAATAATAGGATATTATTCGAAACTACTATTCGAGAAAAAAAAATATATATATATATATAAATCTTAGAGTTTATCTTTGAAGCGAATATCGAATATCCCGTTAAATACGCTATTCGATATTCGCTTCAATATGCGCTCTCATATTCATATTTTTCGAAGTGTTCACCGCGGCGAGTTAACCTCGTTAAGCGCGCTTCTTGCCGAGCACCGGGGCACTGCGGAAAAACAACACCCGCGGAGCTCACTTTATTGGGGTTTTGCTCTTCCGCAGCGCATCGCTGCTCGGTAAGAAGCACCCTCAGTGGGGCTAACCCGCCGCGGCCAACGCTTCGAAAAGCACAAATACTCCAGTGAGATTCTTAGACAAAAGCCCACTTTCAAAACGGGATGTTGCAAGCGCGCGTGGTGTGTGTAAAAAGAAACAGAAACTTTGTGAATGTCGATATCTACACTACAGTAAATATATTTTCAAATTACACTGCCTTTTATGCGAGAGTATATGTTAGGCAGAGATGTCCTGTCAACCTCCGTTCATCATTCATGATTGTCTTCTTTATTTATTTTCTCATATTCTATACAGTATTAATAAAGAATATTTGTATATAGTAAGAAGATTTAAAAATCCCCTTGATTAGGCATACTTGGGCGGCATCTCTATATGTTTGATTTTACGTCAAATATGTTTTTTACTTGTCATTCCCAAGTAGGCGAGGGATTTTCTGAGGTCACAGTACATAAATATAGATAAATTCAAATTAGCCTGGCTTCGATATGAACAAATGGAAGCTTGAGTAGAACCTTTACGGGTTCAGATGGGGTTTCGTTTAGGCATGGTGTTGTGGTGAAAAGCTTCCAGAAGCTATTCGATTAAAAATTATTCGACCAAAACTAGTATTCTCTTCGATTTCGCTTCGAACTCAAAATCCACTTTTCGGACACGCCTAGAAAACTGCTTCAAATCGCCGGTTCTCTGGGCGTATTATTTATAGTACATTGTCATCCCCACAATCACTATTCGTAGTTCCCTGCTTCATATCTGCATAACTATGAAATAATTCCGTTGCATGTTCATGTATATCGCGCATAGTGGTCTGATCTAATCTACCACTTGCATTAGTCTTCTGCCCTGTGTGAATATGCCAGAGTTTATATGCGATTTCATTTATATCTGGTGAGTCTCGGGTTCACAGTAATTTCGTAATATTATGACTAGTAAAATATTGGAGTTAAAAATAAAATATATTTGGTTTTGAATTTTTGTTCTAGTTTATATTTCTGTACCTAAATGCTTATTTAGGCTTATTTATTTAGTATTTTCTCGTTTATATTATCTTACTTACTTTCCGAAACTCGATAACGCAACAGGTCCCCAAACCGGTACCCTTAGCTAAAACGTTTGTAGACCCCTGGTTTAGATGATCATTCGGGAAAAACCGAACTTAATGTTTGTACACTTCGCTGGTAAGAGACCATGGACGTCACTCGATTTGGCCGTCGGTGCCATCGCAAGACGAGGAAATTGTACTGAACCGTTGTCATGACGCTGACGGCTTCAGGACTCTTACCGGCCGCATACAGTATAAAGATCAGTGTTTCGAATGTCCGCTAAACCACCTGAACTTTATAAAAAAAAAATAACGCAAATTTATATTGCCCTCACGTTGCCACTGTAGGATAGGGTCCGGTTCCAGGTCGCGCCTATGCTGCCTTGTCAAATCGCGTACAAGCTTAACCGAAACTGATAGCCATCTTTACAGATGCTAAGGTGTCAGGTTACGACCCGTCGCTGTGCACAGTTGCTGCACCAAAGAATTGCTCCTCCAGTGTCATATATCAGGCTCCCGCTGTTCAACGTGGCCATTCGAACTTTGACAACCTTCCCCCTAACGACCCTAACTCTAAATAACCCTTCCAATAGACGTTTCACTCGCGTTACGTTCTCAAAAAGCGCGGCACCGCAGTCACCTATGCGGAACGCGCGCGTACTTCACCAAACCGCTTCACCCCTCCCCCCCCCCCCCAAATCTGATCTAAAAACCCAACTGCGGAACCATTGCAAAAAAAAAAAATAGAAAACCCAGCATGCACCACCAGCGCAAACATTCAGGTGTAGCAACAGCAGCTCGGTGACAATGACAATGAAACTGGGTTTTGCGCTCGTCTCAAACCCAACCCAGAAAGTAGTTTTTTCTCCTTTTTGTATTTGGCTCTACCTTCATAAACCGATGGTTTCGATTCTAAATAAATCACGCGCACACCCGCGGACATCTTGAAGGGACAGCGGCGGACATGCGCACCGCAGCCTATAGCGTCTTCGGGTACACCGCTCCCTTTGTGTGCGCGCGCACGCGGCGTTCAGAGCGAAGAGAGACCAAAAAGGAGTGGTTCCTTACCTCCCCAAAACGGGAGTGTGGGGAGTGTGTGTGTGTGTGGGGGGGGGGGGGGGGGTGAGCAAAAAAGGCTACCGCGGCAAGGGTCAGAAGACGTCGGACCGACCGCGGTTCTCAGGTGCGCACCGCCCGGGGGCGCTGCGTCGTTATGCCCTTGTCCACCGCTCCGTCAGCTCGCTCCACGGACTCGCGAAGACCCTCCCTTTCTCTCCCGTGACACCTTCACACTTTAAGGAATATATTACGGTTCCCCAACCACGCCAGCTGACCCCCCGTGGCCCCATTCAAGGGGTCTACCCCCCTCCTCACGCTCTCCGTGGTGGTACCCGCGGAGCGCGTGTGCGGACGCAGTTTCGCCGACAGCGTCACACGGGGCTGTAGGCTCGCTACGGGTTCGAGGGTACCCCCCGTTGAGACCGACGGAATGCCGCGTCCACTCCTCCCCGTACTGCTGGAAGCCTCCCGCGCGGGATTGATTACCCCGCGGGGGATTAACTTGTTGCACGTCGCTTGTCCGCGGCAGCATCACAACCCGTGAGTTTCCCCGGCGAGAGTGTATACACCCGCGCGCTCCGCGTTCATTCATGGGACCAACCTTCGTTTCTGTTGGTGTTTTATTTTATTTTTTATTTATTTATTTATTTATTAGGGCAAGATTCAGTGGGCCGTTGTGTTGCAGTGTCCAAGGAGCGCGAGTTCTTGAGTTGTGTCGGAAGTATTGTTGTTGTTGTTGATTTTTTTCTCGTTGGTAGTAGCGGTGTGTGGCTGCAGGAAGCTGGCTCAGTTCGGTCATTCAAGGATTGGGAGTGGGGTGGGTGGGGTGGTGCGTGTATGGGGCTCGGTTGTGGGATGGGGGGGTTAACTGGCAGATATATTGAGGCGGTTTCTCCTCTGTCGTATTTCAGGCGCAGTTAGTCTCGCTCGATTCTCGGGTCCGTGATTCGTCCTGTCAGTCGTAAAAAGAAGTAGGGATGTGGCTTTAGATCACTCGGTGTGAGGGAAGCTGAAAGGAAGAAAGGGATTGGTTTAAAGCAGATCACTACCTGATCCTATAAAGCGAGGCTTTAGGGAGCAACGAGGGGGGTACGTACTCCCTACTTATTGATTGGATTGATTTGACATGGCCTAGGTCTTTAACCAGGAAAAGCATGAAGTCATGGGTCGGCGTAATCGTTGGCATTATAAGGCATTAAGGTATAAGACGGCACGCAGTTGAGCATAGCAGTAATCGTCACTTCGTTATTGACTCGTGAATTCTTGTTCCTATGATCCTATCGCGTGATTATGTGATCTGATTGGTTGCCCAGCAATAATGAGATGCTCCAGGCTCTACATAGATACTATTGGCCTTGACTTGTGTTTCTGTATTTCGTCAAGCAAAAATAAAAAAAAATATATATATATATATTTTTGTTGGATGATCAGTATTGTGAAGGAAATGTCGTTTACGCGTTACGCTTACTTCGCACATCAGTACACAATAATTCGACTGGGAGAAAAATTTCGCCTAGAAAACGCGACTAATCCTTCCAGCAAAGATTGGTCACCACGCTTACTACAAACCATAATATCAAGAAGTTACATACATCTCAAGTTTGACAAGATCCCGATTTCAAAATTGGGGGACGAAAAGTCGAGGCATACTCATTACGCGATCACTGATCGTTAATTAAAACGATATGGTATGAGGGATACGAATAATTTTTAGATAGCTCTAAAACATCAGGGCTCGACTGAAGTAAAACGAAGAAAATAAAATCGTCCGTGCTGCAGAAAGTTCCGCATTTACTAGTGTCGGCCGTGCCACCATGCACCACACGCCGACAGTTTGGCGACCGCGGAGAACGCCCCCACCCCCATGGACCCACGATTAACGGCACAAAATTGAAAAATTCCTCCGAAATGAGATATGCATACAATCCTCCCCACGTCAGCCCCTCCCCCCCTCCCCCCCCCCCCATATAAAAAGAAGAAAACAAAAAGTCGCACCACGTCGAGGCTCTCGTGGTTCGCACAATATGCGCCTCCCCGCCGAAATTATTATAGTACAAAAATAACCCGGCAGCATAAAGAAGGCGAAGAGAGAGATTATATTCCGAAGGCGGCGGTAGTAGGTTTTATAAGTGCAAAAATGCGAGCGCGGGAGCAGAAACGGAGCGGCACTTTTATTATAATTAATCCGGTTTCCTTTTCTTTTATTTCTTTCAATCACGCCCTCGTTTATCGGAATGCGGGTATGGAATACCCTCCGGGACCACTGGAAGGATTTTATCCAATCAATATTTCCACATCAGTGGGAACCAAAAAAAAAAAAAGCACACCATAAAAGTACGTTTTTGTTCGGTTACAAAAAGGCAGTAACATATGGACCAGGTTTTTTTTTGTGTCTCTTGGCGACGTGCGCGATCAAAAGCGTCGCTGTGGTCGGGTTTCCACTTAATGGAGATGACAGGAATGTGAGACTGGCCAACTTTGACGGTGTTGGTTTAAGGACGCGATGACTCCGAGCCTCCAATGCGCTATTTACACGCACCACCAAAATTGTCGCTGACGATTGATAATCCTAGACGTGACGCCACAAATAAGAAACATTAGAAACATCTCGCGGCCAATAGTCACTAACTGATTGGCAAACGGCAGGGAGTGGCTAATTAGGTTCCCATTTCCTTCTTCGTGATTGGGTCTTCTGCTTTTCTATCGGCTAGTACTGCAATCTCATTGGTCACGACGGAGCAGTTATATGATGATCGAGACTCGCTCGCTACGCCCTGCCTTTTTTAAACTGCCAGCGGTTATACTACGCGTGCATAATTAGGTATCCTAGACCGACTAAAAACTTAACAAACGAAATAAGTGGTAACCAAGTGGAAGAAATCTAAAAGAATACATAATACGTTTTATAAAAATAAGCGTACTATAAAAATGTTTTCTTCCGTAGAGTAAATTTAGAGCTCTTTCTGTAGTTCCATAAATATGTCAACGCGTTCTGTTCGCACACACGACCGTGCGGGGCACTTTTCTTTATTGGTTTATTTGACATGCTTCTGTTTCGTTTAAAAATGAAGGAGAAAGGTGCTCGTGTATTGTAGCACAGTAGTGAGTTGGGCTAGTTGGTGTCGCATTTTAAAAGGGTAAAAACAGCGCAAAGAAGGCACGGACAGAGGAAATGTACACACACAGAGCGCTGACCAGATCCTGGGAAGCACCGCCTTTTGAGTGGCAAACTTCGGACCCTTAATCAAGACCTTACGCACGTCCCCCGGCACCCATGGACGTCACCAAGCACCAACGATGTTCCTCGACTCGCTCCCACTCGATGCTGTGGAACTTGCCAGGGACAGCTTAACCCGTGATCATAGAAACTCGGTGCTTCTCGCTGCTTCGTCCAAACACTAAGGACATTTCGCAGATATATCTACGAAATGCCCGTATGGTGTGAAACATGAACGCTTGTGCATGAGTAACTTTCACACAAAACGCTAGCCATAAGGCAGCATAACCAAAAATGTATACCTTGAGGAGCGGGCGGAAGCTGGCGGTACCTATAGCCGTGTGATATGGGCGGCAGTGTTGCCTTATTTGTTCTCCTTATGGGACTGTGTCAATATTGACCCCAACAAAGTTATATCTTATATTGACAGCCTTATTCTTCGCGAACTCTTGGAAGAACCAGAGTCGCATGGAGACTAGATTCTCCCACGGCTGTCTCTTATCTGGGGTCCTGACGCAACTGTCCCAACGAAACGTCAGTCGCCACTCTGAAGGCTGCTTTAGACATTTTCCTCTGAGTGTAACCGGCTGCGGTATACGACCACGTACGACCGCTCACAGCAGGATGGTTGCTATGGCAACAGTGGTCCGCGTAACGCGTCACAATGGAACGCAAAGAGTCGTAACGCGGTCGGTCACTTGCAAACACAAATGTCTGAACCATCCTTGAGGGTTCCAAGGGGTACGTCTCAAGTTCTTTCTACCAGCTTCGAGAGACTATAGCACTCACAAAAAAAACCTCCCGCGCGCAGCCATCTTTGCCCTCTTGGTTGTGAAATCAGTTCTAAGCATGCGCAGTGACTCTTTTCTGCGGAATATCAGACGCCGCGCATCCGTGCACAGCTCACTGACTCGGAAGTTTGCGCCTGGGTATCAAGTGCTGAAAAAATGTACAGGGCGTTCCCGTTAAGAGAAAAACGTGTTTTTCGTTCCGAGTAAATAAACTGTGCATCGCAGAGAGCTCGAACTCCGTGAAAGTATGACTGTAGCGGTTGGGATAGATCGTGAGAAAGTTTGAGAAAATGACATTGTTGGATCGAAAAATAATTGAGAAAAACGATATTTCTCTATGAGCTGACGTCCACCTAAGCCTAATATTGTCAAAGCGAGAAATGACGTTGCGGGCGCGTGTAACATCTATTCCAGCGGAGAAAAAAAAAAACATTCAACAAGCAAGAAAGCAATAACCTCTTTCTTGCTGACAAGTGTTTCTCACTGGCATAAATCCCACGAGCATCCGGAATGTCGAGTTCAGTTTTTGTGTGTTGACGTCGCCTCATAGTGCAATTTCAATTTTCTCAATTATTTTTTGGACCCGGTAACGTCATGTTCTCAAACTTTCGCGTTTATATCCCACCCACTAGTGTCACATTCTCACGGAGTTTGAGCTTTCTGCGATGCTTTATTTACTCGGGCCAAAAACCACGGTTCTCCTTTCTCGGGAACTCCCTGTACTATATCTTCGTGCTTTGTTTTGTATATAGCCATGCATCGTTCTGCGCTAGATACAGAGTCACCCACAGCCGAAGAAACGCAGGGTGAGGCTCGTCCCCGAGCATCTTACTATCGCCTCGCAGCCAATGGGATTGTGACATTCATCGATACGATTGCCGAAGAACCAATCAGGACGCGAGTAGCCTGATCGTAATAGGGGCCATACCCTGCGTTCTCTCTGTGACTATGCAGAGAGCAAGTTGTCTGCTTCTTGCGCAGCAGTCGCGGTGACGTCACAATGACGCCGAGCTCTGATTGGCTTTGATAGATTGATTGATTGATAGACCTCAATGCCAGATGGCTTGAGGTCTACCCATAATTTTGGTTTTTAATCAGACAATAAGAGCTTGGCGTTTTGACGTCATCGTAAGCCCTGTGCAAGGAGCGGACGAACTTGCGCTCCGCACAGCCGCCACCAGCCGATCGAGACCACGGGCATTCTAGTCCCCAATAAGGACTTTAGTCCCCTGCAGGAAACCACGTGACCCGTGCACACTTCCGGTCCACTCGAGCGCACGCCACGCGAGGGGTGACCGCGTTAATCTGCTCGCGCTAAGACTTTTTAATCCTCGCGAACGCCGAGCCCGCCCCCGCTCCCACGTGTTCCCCGAGCGCTGCATGCAGGATCAGCAGCAGCAGCAGCAGCGGCTGCGGCTGCGGCATACGCAGGGACCGACACAGCGAGCGAGGAAGTGCGGGCGTGAGCGCGTCTGTGGGTCCTGCAGCGGCTCAAATTCCGGGCTCAGCCAGGCAGGAAATTAAGAGAGAGCAGAGCGTGCGGCTTCGACGCGGGGCATATCGGCTGCAGCGGCGACGCGGAGGACGTTCGTGCCTGGGCCGGGGCTGATAGACAGCGGCCGACTATGCACGGGCATTATCGGGAACGGGCCGCCGCCTTTGCCGGCGGTGTCGGGGAAGGGAGCCCGACGGTGCAGCAACCACCGTGGATGGGATTCGTTAGGGAGGAGAGGACGGTATGCGGGATCGTCGATGAGGGACTGGGTGTTGCGATGTTGGAGAGCAGGATGCGCGGAGATGGATCTAAAATTTGCTTCTCTGCTTGGCATAGAAAAGTTGCTTCGCAGCTCCGATGCCAACTTTGTTGCGTCGCTTAATCAGAGAGTGTGTTACGAACGGGACCAAGTAGTTTACCGGGTCTGTGTACCCAGAAAACCGAGTTTTGGGCAGTTTCGGTAGGCGTGATCGCGTGTTTGCCAATTGTGATTCGTGAACAAGATTGTGGTGTGTTGAAATTCGCCAACGGGCTTGACGACGAAACCGTTATTTTTGGCGATACGCCATATATCAATCCTTTAATCACTAGATTATCTTGTTGTTTGTTTTTTGTTTGGGAGTATCTTCATCGTGAAACATAATGAAAGCACAATCGTACTCAAATGTCACTAAGAGCAAACATTTACCTGCAATTAACAAGTTCAAACGGCTTCGAGGTTGTGTAGAAAAATACGTAGGTTGTGACAATTGTTTTCTTCTCTTATACTGGTCAATTGCTTTAGCTTTCGCAAACAATATCCTCGAGCTGCGAGTTCGGTCTCCTGGGAGTCTGCCGATCAAAATAAAGAGTTAATATTAAAGGGCCCACTTACTAGTCTACAAGGTCCTAGAACCAGTGAAGAAAGTTCGAATTGGGTTTGTGCGTCTGTGTGTGTTTGTTGGGGGTCTCACTTAACAAACGCACACGGAAGCACAAACCCAGTCCGTGCTTTCTACAACTAGAGGGGGGGGGGGGGGGCGCTCCTTTGTGCTGGTCGCTGGGGATCACGAGTGTCGAACGTTTCCTGAACACGTAAATTGACCAATTTTTGTCTTTAGTTTTTCGTTTCGTACAGCCCCAACTTTGTTGACATACATCAACGAATACAGACACGTTGCACTTATTGCCAATGGACCATATTTTCCGCCAGGTGCTTTCTAAATAAGACTTCGGTTTCCTCTTTGAATCTCAGGCGTTTGCCCCGTTGTTTTCATGGGGCTTAACGAGGAGGTTGAGCGAAATACCGAATAAAGTTCACTCGCTGCGGTTGCATTGGTTACCGATACGATCAAACAAATGGCCGTCGATCCGCTATCCTGCAAAAAAAAAAAAAAGAACAAAACTACGTGGCACAGTGTGTCTCCGAAGTCCTATATGAGACACCGCTTTCGTGCTCTACCGATTGTGCGCGCCTGAGTGCGTCTGCGCAAGCCTCCCCCGCCATTCGCCGATACGAATTGCTTTCTCCATTTGGCGCGCACTAGAATGACAAAAAAGCCACATTCATCCATAGCCCACGTCTCGGGAAGTTTTCGGCTCCTCTTGGTACCAGATGAACGCGCCACTCCGAGCAAACTTTGAGCCTAGCCTTCCTCGGACTCCGATTCGCTCATTTCTCTCGACTCCTTTCATTGATTCACTTCCGAGACGATCAAAGCACGCAGCCTTTCTTTTTTTGTTTTTAGCGCAGAACGGTGAGAGCCACACTTGCGAACGAAACCTCGCGACGAAAGAAAGAAAGGCAAGAAACACTGTGTGTGCGTGTTCTCTATGCCACGACGTTGGGACGGCTGCGTGCGGGGCTTCCTGCGGCAGCAGGATAAATAAAGGAGTCGGGCATTACACCAGGCGGGGGCAAGGCCGCGTTTCCGAACCCATATTTTCCAGTGGCGCGTCGAAGCGACGAGCGGCGACGATGGCAGCGCCACCACCCGTCTTTGAAGCCGCGATGATTGATCATCTGTCGGCGCCAGAGGATAGGCGCATGCAACATCACCGATCAAATGCTGGATGCCTGGTTTTATGTTTCTGTATTTTTTTTTTTTTTTTTTTGTTTTTGCCAGCGAAGCGACGGAAGACGAGGTCTCCCCTTCGATTTATTTACAGTCTCCGAGAAAGTGACGTGCCCGACGACCCCGTGAATTTGTCTTTAAGTCCCGAACATGGGGACGGTGCGGCTAAAGGCTATGTATACGGTTTTTGCACGTGCTATGCGTTCTTCTATTTGTTCGTTGTCTGCTTGTTTACGAGAGTTTTTTTTTTCTTTTTTTTTTTTTCTTAATCGTAGGTACGTGCGGATTTTAGTTTGTTACGTACACGGTCTATTTGTGGTATTGAGATGCATTCCGTTTAGGACATGGGAGCTAGGTTACTTTGGATACTGGTGCCAACGAATGATCAGTAAAAGCCACTCGGGCGGGCTCGCATTCGGTGTTTCATCAGCGGGTACCTAAATTTGTTTTTTTTTTTTTTTTAGTTGAAGTTTTTCTATCTCGGTTGTGGTGAGTTCCCTATATATTGGTTGGAACGCGTTGGCATACCATCTTGCATTCGAGATACTGCACTTTTATTCGCAAATATTGCAGGCCTTGAACGGCTGGTTGGTTTTTGTGTTGCATTAATTTATGTCTTGCTCCCCAGATGAAGGGTGAATGGCCCTCACAAAGACACTCTAAAACTCCGGAATGCTATATTGGAACTGAGGGGCTGTTAATAACCTCACTCAGCTAAGCTGGAGTGAAAAGTTGACTTTTTTTTTTGTATTAAGATTTTGAAGCTTTACTACCTGAAATATCAATACATACTCTGAGCAGTAAGATTCCATGCTCTGAAAAAATTAAAATGATGTTAGTTTAGAAGAATATTGTAATTGATTTCGGTGTCTCTTTAACCGCTGTAATGGAGGTTAAGAAACATTCGTCTCCAATTAATATGCTCCTAACGTAAAATAAAAATTCGTACAACCCCGCTTGATACCAGTTTCCATTTGAGCTCCCCTATCCGAACAAGCCCGACAAAAAATTGCCATCGAGGAACGACGCCAGACACTTTCTGTTCAGAACCACTGCTGCTGGAGTCGACAATCGGCAGCACGTCGCCGCAAAAACAAACCAGCAAGCGAATGAACCCCCCCCCCCCCCCACACACACACACACACAATCTGCCTGCTGTCTCTCACATGCAGACAAACACACACACGCACAAAATAATCCATCGACTCGCACAACGTCCGCCGCGACGGGCCTCTCCAGTCACCCATTTCCGAAACGCCGCTGAGCGCTAACCCAACGAACACGCCGCGCGGCGCTTCGCGATTAAGTCGGACGTCAGTCAACCCCCCACCGAGCACGATCCTTTCCCGCATTTCCCCCGAGCGTCAAGTTGAGAAATCCCCGATTTCCGGGCGCCTTCCCCTAATCCCGAACACCAACCGCCGCCTCCCACACGACGCGCGAACGCGGTCGCGCCGCCGCCGCACACAGACGCCGCATGTGGGAACAACACACGGCCTAGCCGGATTGCGTCGCATTTCAAACGTCTGCGTTGAATGAGAGTTTTTTTCTTGTTTGTTTTTTTGCGATCATTGAAGGTAAGAGAGGGCAGATGGGGGAAAAGGGAAGGCGGGGTTCCCGCGTGGTTCTAATTAAAAGCTTGGCGTATGTTTTGGCCTGCACCCACGGGTATACGCGTCGTCGCCGTCAGTTCTTTTTCGGAAAGTACTGATAAGGGAATATGCGGCAGCGAAACCGGGCCGATGCTAGGGCTGGTTGGAAGGCCCCCGCCTTTGCTATACATGTCCTCCCTTCTCTCCCCCCTCCACTGCAGTGTGGGGCACTGGAGAGTCCTGATAGCGGGTTATGTTTGTGCGCGGCTCGGATTGTATGTGTGTTTTGTGTGTTTCGCTGTGAGTGCGCTGCCGTGCTTACGTTTGAGCTCAGACGGATAATCAGGAAGCCCGGCAGAAAGAAAAGAAACTCGCTGAATTGTAAAACATAAGTTCAGGGGGCATATACAGTTGTTTTCGTGTTTTATTAGTTTTTAAGTTTTTGTAATGCAGTCAAATAAAGGTTAAACAATTTGGGAATCTATGGAAGATAGAGGGCTCAACCTCGTTTTAGCGTGCATTAGAAGGACCATGAAATTTGCCTTGAAACGCTCGATTGAACTGGTTTTGTCATCAAATATAAGCACTGCAAAATTATGGCTGTGCAGCGACTCTGGGGTTTTGAGACTAAGGCGACCGCCAATTTAAGAAGTCTCGACTGTCACTTCAATATTTTATTTTCTAGCTAAAAATAGTCAACATAGCTTTTTCCTTACCTCCCACTTAACATAGACTCACAAAAAACCTGCAAATGGTTTGACATCTCACTAGCTGGCACAGTTCGCTGGAGAGAAACAAAACCTCCATGAAGTGGTATACTCCAGTTTGGACACGTTAATCCTTTGAACCATGAGCAAATCATTTATCTTAATCCTAGGAACAAAGTCGGGAGACGCAGAAAGTGAAGCAAAAAGGCGCGTATACTTATTTTTTTTCTAAAATTAAGCTATTTGTGTAATTAGCTATAATTTCGCTCATTAATGCTGTCAAATTTGGCGGGTGTGCACCCGACAAATTTACCGAATATCACTAAGTTCAACGAGATGTAAACCCAGAAAGTTTAAGAGCCGTGTAATGTTTTTGTTATTTTGTTTTGCGCTGTTTTATAACACGCACATTCCATGGAAACCAGCTCTATATTCTGCGTGAAAAAAAAAAAAATACATAACACGTGTACGCCTGCTTGTTTAAAAACAGAAAGCGTGATCGATACGCCTGTTTGAGACTTGACCCCCGCCCGAAACGCTTTGGGTCCTTCCCAACTGCAGAGAGAAAAGCTTCCCTTTTCCTCCCGCAGTCCCCCGCTGCGTCGCAGCCCTAGACGCCGGTTCTCAATCAATAACCGATGCATCTTCCTCAGCGCGTTCCCGAATCGCCAGCCGTCCCTAACCGATCAAACAAAGGCGCGTTCACCCGGCTTTCGGGAACCTAATCCCGACAATTTGTTGGTGGCAGCGACCAATATCGTCTTCAGATATGTGTCTCTCTCCGTTATGAGGGAACCATCGATTTGACGAAGCGGGTATAAAGTAGGAAAAATGCTCGTCCCCAACTCCGCTTTGCTTCGTTTCCCCGTTATAGCGAATCCCGTTTATAGCGAACCGTTATTCTCTGTTTTTTTTTTTTTTTGGTAAATGTCACGCCGATTTCTTAGTAAAGGCAGTTCCCTGGGCTAATATATTTCCTGCGAAGAGTGCCGTAAAGAGGGGAGGAGGTTTGTTAGAATCAGAAACATTGGATTTTCTTAATCCATTCAGTTAAGGTTCAGAAGGGCATTTTGGGTTTTTCAATTTCAATTCCGTACGAAGCAGTATAGTGATTTTTTACGCGGTGCACTTCTCCTAACTACGTTCATATTGTACTTTTGTTTCCACTTAGTTTACATATCTAGCAACACTTACGTTTTACATAACGAAGACAATGTAATACGTAAAGAATGCGAATAAAATATTTGCCACAGTCACAACTGCGGAGGACTTCCTAAATAAGAAAGCTAATAGCTTTCTCATTTAGTCGGGCTTCTGCGACATATTTTTACATAGTCCTCTAAAACCCGTCTGCCCGCCTTTTTGTCAGATGTCACGGGTACTTTAGTTCCCCGTCATTAAATTCAAGAGAAAACTTTTGATACCGCGCCCAGTCTATGTTCGTCTCAAAGGTGTCTCTTCGGGAAATCTAGTCAGCTCGTTTGCATTACAAAGTGTTCGGAAGATACCTCGGGAAAGAAAACACTTCGCATTAAGCGTATATTTAACCGTAACAGCGGTCCTATTAAAGAACGTGGCTTCATTTATCCGTCTAGCACCGGATGGATCGCGAGGCAAAGATTGGACCTCCAGCATGTATACGCACACGTCCAGGCAGGCAACGCCGGGTGGCTCATATATACATGGATGTCCGTAGGAGCGACGGCCACTTTATCATTGTCATCGCTATGACACCCCCATCGCTCATGATGGGTTCCCCTTCCGTTCCGTGACGTCATCGCTTTTATTTGCGCGCCACCCCCTCCTCCTCCTCCCGTCCGCAACTTTGCATAACTTTTTTTTTTTTTTTCGTGGGTGCTTGCTCGTCGGTGCTTGCACTTCACGAGTGTAAGAGTATGCGCGTGCGAGTTTTTGAACAGGAATAGAAAGAACACTTAGTTTGTCATTTCTTTATTTTTCTGTGAATTTGGGAAGTTAAGTTTCTAGATGATGTTTCGTGTTTTTTTTTTTTTTTTTTTTTTTGTAGATGCGTATGCTGGAGGCGAGCAGTTTGAAACTTGCCTGCTTCTTCAAGCACGGTTAAATGCAAAAAAAAAAAAAAAGTTCGGGGACTCGATTAAAATGACTCTTTTTTTATGATTCCCGATTTCTTTCGGGTTCTGGGCGCATACTGTGACATTTGGGTTTTCTTCCGTTGAATTGAATTTTGGAAAGAACACCGTAGGCATTGCAAGTGTTGCTCTCCTGAAGTATCGTTGGCGAAATATGACTTAAGCATATAACGCGCTTGTACACATAAATCGAAAGGTATATACGTGGCTTTTATTGACGTCACATAAGCTGGTATGGTGGTAGTCCCTTCTGAGGCATATATTCCCCCAGTTCCGAACTGCTTCTCCTCCGCCGTAAGAACAATCAGGAATAACCGCAAGCAAGTTGCGATCACGTCATGCGCAAGACATGCATATATGTAGGTTAAATATATATAAATATATGCTTTAAAACCATTTTCCCTCCGTTTCCCTTCGGGATGATAAGAAAAGTCACTCGGGCTGTCATATTCGTAGGAAGTAACTCCGTTTAGTAGCACGTTTTTTAACCCTGACAAAGTGCTAAAGCCGATTCCTCGTGTCACCAGACAATTTTACTCACGACGCGGCAGTCGAATGCTCTTAGAGGACATGGCTACATTCACGATACCCTTAATGCATGACTACGGCATCCCTTTCCTCGTTGCGTCGCCATATCTAACACGTACCCACTTTCCCAAGTGGCTCGCGAAACATAAATACACACCGCCTGAGTTGCCAAGATGTGCAATCAGATGCTGAATATATTCTTATACTCTGGAATGGAGCTATAAATCCGTAGAGCACTCAGGAAACCTCGCTGTCACGTTACCCGCGAGATAAAAAAAAAAACAAAAACAAAAAAAGGTTGATTTTTTTTTTTTACATTTTGACTTAAAGACGAGGTTCGCGATGTACCACTGTACAGGACGCGACTGCGTGTAGTGTTATGTTCACCAGTAGGGTTCCAGCATTTATTGTTTCGGAAGATTTTGCTTCGTGCCGTAGTCATTCGTAGTAGAGCTCCCTCACTCATCATACGTCGCAGTGATTTGTTTCTTCGGGTCCTGGACAGGAAAGCAAACGCACGAATATTTGTCTTCGCGTACATGACATCCCCTCGTTCTTTTAAACCTAAATTATAAATTGGCGAAGTTGACTCCAAGAACGCCGCCAGCCACACCCTCGGTTATTACTAAAGATTACGGTCACCGACATATTGAGAGACGCAGGACGTGTCCTATAGCAAATGTGGACGCTTCTCGCTTCGTGATTGGTCCTTCGGCGATCTGTCTGGCTAATGCCGCAATCTAATTGGCTGAGGACCGATAATGAGATGCTCGGGATTTGCCACGCACTCCGTTTCTTAAGTTGTCGGGGACTATACGGAGCGCAAGTTTGTCTGCTTCTTTTGCACGAGTTGCGGTGACGTCAGATCGACGCCCAGCTCTGATAGGCTTTGACGACATACTAGATGTCTTAAAGTCTACCGACTATTTTTTGTTTCAATCAGCCAATAAGAATTAGGCATTCTGACATCATCGCAACCCCTGTGCAAGAAGCAGACGAACTTGCACTTCGCATAGTGACGAACCCTTTGGATGCTCGTTGATTCAGAAGTGCTGATTTGGGAAGCTGGCCGTTCCGTCGGACGGTTTGGTCGCCAAAGGAGGTCACCGATGGCCCTCCCTGGTGGAGGAAGCAGCCCGGCGGCTGCAGCCACGGCACGTCGTTCGGTCAGCGACCCTTCCGGACCTGGCGGTGGTCAACGCTCGCTGCGCTCGGCCGAGGCTCCTTTGTCCGGCGTCCTGCCTTCATTAGGACGGCCGCACGCGCTGACACCGACCAACACTCTCCGCCGACGCTGCCCGGAACTGCCGCTACTGCTGCTGCTGTTGCTGCTGGCTGCGACGCCGTAGAGTTGCCTCGCTTCGCCTCTCTTCCTCTTCGGATTCAGCGCTGGGCGAAGATGATGATTCCGGATGATGAAATGTAGAAAGCGCTGGGCTTGGGGCCTCATTAGTGAGTGGGGAAACACGCCGCGCTCGTTCTTCCTTGCGGACCAGTTTGTTGATCGAACTGATTTGATGAAGAATATATATTTATTTACCTATAAAAATATAAAAATTAAAAAAATGTAGATTCTCGCTAGTTAATCGAGAGGAGACACAACCCCAGATATATATATATATATATGTCGAGTGATCAGCAACTGTCATGGTGTGCGCTCAGAAATACCGTCTGCGCTGTGACGCCGCAGTATAACAACAATAAAAATGCTTGTGTGTCTGCTTTTCAAAAGAGCACTTGAAGAGCAAATCGTGGCAATTTACGAATGAGATGGGAAAACGACCAGGCCGCAAAAATTGCTTCCACTGAAATAACGAAGATTGCGATGTGGCATGAGCATGACGGTGAACGTGCTCTGATTTCATTAAGCTAATTTTAAAATATAAATGTGTTATGAGACGTCATCACTCGCTCAGATTCCTTCACATTTATGAGAGTGGCTATCTGGCTGCTCTGTAAGATAACTCGGACATTTTTTTGTTTGTTTGGGATGTTAGAGTGCGATTGTTATTTTTGAAACAACTGATTATTTGTAAGAATTAATTGACGTATGAATAGTTACGAGCCAACAATATGTGGCCTTCAATCCTGAAGCTGTCAGCGGACAAACACAACTACACGTAGAAAAATGGTACGCCCACGCATCTACTTCACCGCAACGCACCTGGAAAGCCAGTCGTTGGAATCTAGGGAAAACTGGGTTGGGTCAGGCTACGAGAAAACACCGCTTCTCTGTTCATCTGCATGGCACAATGAGCGCGGGCTTTCGTGATATGTTCATAAAGTAAACCAGACAGCCATCCGAAAGCCTCGCTTGCTTGAGTACCGCTATAGCCTCACATCAAGCGAGTGAAAGTTATGCGGTGGACCAGATGCGGTTTTCGAGGTCCGCCAAAGCAACTGTATATTTTCGCGCCGCGTCTTCAGAAGACCGTTGAATCGCCAGGTTTCCATAGGGACTGTTCGCTCGTTTCTTCCGCTGGCCCTCAGCCCCAATGAAGGCTCCGTTGTTTCTCGCCGCACGATCGCTGTTGTGCGCTGGGCACACGCCTCGCATTCGGACGCCGGGGCGCCGCTCCTGCGCTTTCAAGAGCACACTGGGAGGATGTTGAGAAAGCGTCCTTTGGCCATGTGAAGAACGCTCTCCTGAGAAGCGCGGCCCTCTTTTAGGAGCCCAGGACCGCCGGGAAGTTCTATGCTAAGTACGATTGGAGATGACAGCCCTGGGAGCATATATCTTCCACGGTGTGAATGGATTCATCAAGTGCGGCTGCGGGCTTTAGCTTAACGGTGTCAGAGCGACCACTGGGGGGAGGCCTGTAATCTCATTCCCGGTATAACGCAATAGCCTCGCTGGCTTTCTTTTTTTTTTTTGCTTTTTGGTTTTTTCTTTTTCTTGTGGACGTGACGTGGGCCAACAAACTCTGCTTGAGGGCAGCACGCTCCTGGAACATCAGTTTTCTGGGAACGAAACAAAGCAACAGTGCGGCGTTGTCTGGCCTCCTAAAAAACTCGACAAACTGATTCTCGATGTTATCATAATGCACTGATCTCGAGCAGTTTCTTTTTTCTTCAGTTGTTATTATCTTAGTATTGTATCGTATTTGTTACTGTTTTTATTTATTTTTTTAAACCACATGGGACAAATTGGCGTAGAATAAGACTTTTTTTTTTTTTTTGAGATCACTACCCTTTTTCGGTTCAATAAAATGCATTTGCACTACCTTTTTTAGCTCATTCCAGAGTTTAATGTCCACAGTTTTATTAAATATACATTCACGTGGGCAGTTATGGTGCCCAGCAAACGTGCTCATATTATTATTATTATTATCATTATTATGAAACAAACTGACACCTTAAAGTGACTAGCAAAGGTGCCCTATCTCCATTCAGTGCGGGCTAAATAAAGACAGCAGGTGTCTTCATTGCGAAGGTCTACTCGCTTGCCGGTCACAGCTCCCCTCCTCCTGAACGAGACACCGGACACGACTCTATCCGCTGCATAAAGATGTCTTCCAAGGCATCCTCCAGCACAAACACCACCTAGGCCCCACAGCCCAAGAAAGAGTCTACCTCCCTCAGACTCAAACGTCCACTCTCTGGAAAAGCCTTCCAAGACGATGAAGGGTATTAAAGCCGTCCTCCACGATGCGCCGTTTCTCTAGGAGCGCAAGGGACAAAAGCATTTCAAGAAATCATCCTGGCGTCAGACGATGCGTTTTGTCTAGTACGAAACGAGTGGTCCCCAGAAGGACGTGGCCGCTGAAGACACGGAGGAATCCGCTGAAGAGAAGCTGCGAGTGAATGATGAGTTATCAAAAAAGGAAAGAAAAGGAGCTAGTCCGATTTCCTGGAAAGGATGTTCGCGCTGGTCCTCGGCAAGGACCTCAAACTCACGAGGGCCTTTCAGGGGCCGGCGGTCCGCGCTTTAGAACCAAAAGGAGCGCAGACAGCTGGGTGCATCGTCAAACACTTTGGGGGCCTTTGCATTGCATGAATGACACCCTGGCGAGACCAAGTGCCGACGAGCGCACGTGATCATCCCCGCTCTCCTTTTGTACACACATTGCGTGTTTACGATCTGCCCTGGGTCATTTCGCCGAAAAACGGTGGCTAGACCCTTCCGAGAAAAAGAAGCGCGTGCATGCCTTTAGACGGGGAGACGCGCGAAAGTTTTTCGGCTTTTCTCTGATACGTTTAATTGAATGCGGCAGCTTCTCCTTAGCTTCCTTCGTTTAGGGCCTTCTTAATTCGCCGGGCTTCCGCTTGGTTTCGAAGAAATCCAAGCTGAAGGATAACACAGCGCAGATTTGCGTTTCAAAACGATCCGAACTATAATGTCGTTATCTTATCAAACGTTTTCAAATTTTGGTTTTATGCCTTCACAAAAATTCGCCGCGTTCCAGATTTTATAGCTCGTTTAGGCATCGATAATTTCCTTTTTCTACCAGTATCCTCCACCGTGAAGGTGGAGGATCCTTTTTGTTTCGTAGAAATTAGTGACATGAATTTGCCAAGAAGGCGGCGCGTTAAAGGACGTTATCAAGGACTTGTTCCCGATGCCTTAGTTTGTTCAAATTTGTATGTATGTATTAGGGATAAAGGCTATATTCAGTGCTGGGACAGAAACGCTTAAGGAAACACTCGATTAGTATGTATCTCTCAAAGGGCTTGAAAGGGTCTTTTAAACTTGCTTACGTCATACACAATAAACTTCAAAACACCTATAATTGTGTTTGGAAAGTGTTTCACACCGAATACGCCTTTCCAAAGCGCTATATATATGTATAATGACGAAAATAATCCCTGGAGAAGGGGAACGAGAGGGACAAGGGACAAACACAAATCTCCAAACACGGCTAGATGACTGCTGCGCGACCGAAAAAATCCGCCTGGTTCGCGTATCGAACCCGGGACCTCTTCATTACAAGTGGAGCGCTCTACCAACTGAGAAAACAAGGGGTTAGACGTCAGTAGAGCAAACGGGGTTTATCAGCTGCCACCAGTCTTACAACAACAAGGGTGAAGCTTGCAATTTAAGGTTATCATTATAATGCAATAAAATGCAAAGGTGCAAGCATGCTGGACAACAATGACGAAAATAATCCCTGGAGAAAGGGAAGAGGAGGGACAAAGGACAAACACAAATCTCCAAACACAGCTAGGTGACTGGTGCGCGACCGAGAAAATCCGCCTGGTCCGGGTATCGAACCCGGGACCTCTCCATTACAAGTGGAGCGCTCTACCAACTGAGAAAACAAGGGGTTAGACGTCAGTAGAGCAAACGGGGTTTATCAGCTGCCACCAGTCTTACAACAACAAGGGTGAAGCTTGCAATTTAAGGTTATCATTATAATGCAATGAAATGCAAAGGTGCAAGCATGCTGGACAACAATGACGAAAATAATCCCTGGAGAAAGGGAAGAGGAGGGACAAAGGACAAACACAAATCTCCAAACACAGCTAGGTGACTGGTGCGCGACCGAGAAAATCCGCCTGGTCCGGGTATCGAACCCGGGACCTCTCCATTACATGTGGAGCGCTCTACCAACTGAGAAAACAAGGGGTTAGACGTCAGTAGAGCAAACGGGTTTTATCAGCTGCCATCAGTCTTACAACAACAAGGGTGAAGCTTGCAATTTAAGGTTATGATTATAATGTAATTAAATGCAAAGGTGCAAGCAAGCTGGACAACAATGACGAAAATAATCCCTGGAGAAAGGGAAGAGGAGGGACAAAGGAGAAACACAAATCTCCAAATACAGCTAGGTGACTGGAGCGCGACCGAGAAAATCCGCCTGGTCCGGGTATCGAACCCGGGACCTCTCAATTACATGTGGAGCGCTCTACCAACTGAGAAAACAAGGGGTTAGACGTCAGTAGAGCAAACGGGTTTTATCAGCTGCCACCAGTTTTACATCAACAAGGGTGAAGCTTGCAATTTAAGGTTATGATTATAATGCAATCAAATGCAAAGGTGCAAGCGGTCGCGCACCGGTCACCTACCTGTGACTGCAGATTTGTGTTTGTTTTTTGTCCAGGGATTATTTTCGTCATTCTTGTCCAGCTCGCTTGCACCTTTGCATTTAATTGCATTATATATATATATATATATATATATATATATATATATATATATATATATATTTTACAATAGGTGTAATGTTTTTGATACACCTACTGAGCGTGTGAGAGAGGTGTTGTTACTCCTTTTGGCGGCCCCAGAAAGGTGTTTAGGAAATATTACCCCTTTTACCGAGGAGAAAATATTTCCGCTTGGAAACATCTTTTTTTTTTTTAAGTTATCCGGGACACATTATTGTAATAAAAGGCGGGTGTCACACTTGACTCTGCGTATAAGACATGTTTTGGGAACGTTGGAGGAGAGGGGTGGGGGGAACTAACCGGCTAATCAAACCAGAAAAGAAGGAAGAATTATGTACAAAATTAGAAGTGGCTACCATTTTTCATAGTTTCGGTTTGGGCCTCTAAACCGCGGAGACACACCCCATCGCTATCGCTATCATCAAGAGGACTTGGCGGTGGTCGAACGGGTGGATAGAAGTGCAGAAGTGCGCCATTGTCTATCAAGGTAAGTTATTGTAATTTTTTTTAAGTATACGACTTGGAAATGTTAATAGGTGCAATATCAGAACTACCGACCTATGTACGTCAGTTTTGTAATCGGATCCGCACTAGAATGTTGACTACAAACATATTTATTTTCGAATTGGGCGAAAATCGGAACTGCCAGTTGTTCGTATATCAGGAATTTAAAAATTACGAACTTCGATTGGTAAATTTGGTGCCTTCGTTCGCGATATATCAGTCAGTGATTCCCCTTGACGTCAGTACGAATTCTTTCACATTTCAGTAAGGAAGCTGTGCTGGTATTCATGTTTACGGTTCAAACCTAAAATATTTGAATGAGGGAACCAGTGACGTTTAACTACGTTACTTCGAGATACGACGTCAAGTTACTGGGACATTCTCGCTTCGCATGCCGCGTACCGAGCCACTCGTTGAATTGGTTGCCTCACCAAGTATACGAAGCACGAGTGTATCGCTATTGGCGGCCGTATCTCGGCGTAACACCCCCCCCCCCCCCCAAGGCAACTACTTTTCAGTCAGTTAAGTTAGCGCCTTCTCAAGCCCTAACGCTTGTAAAATATATGAACATGTATAAACCTCCCATCCTCGCAATAATGCCTCTTAGCCGCTGCGAGGTAACCTGAATAAATAAATAAATAAAGAAAATAAAAGGTGCGTCACGAAGCAATGATTAAAGAGCGAACATTTCTATTAAAGGGTAATTCAGTCCCAGCATGCGAATGCATAAAGATAAATGGTGTTGGCTACGGGAAACAAGCTTCATTTTCTCATTGTAAATTTATGAAAATCATTTAGAGCTTTTGGACTAGATAACGGCAAGCTCTGAAACATTGGCATCTGGTCCAAACCGCTGAGGCGAAACGTTTAACAATGCAAAGATTTTTTTTTTGTTTTTGTTTTTGCGGCGAAGAAGATTTTTGTTTTTTTTCCAGACATTTGGTACATATTTGCTTGCAGTTCATTTCTTCGAAAGCACTAGCTCTAAATGCTGCTACACGCGAAAAAAAAAAAAAAAAAAACTAGGTCGCCCGACGCCCACATACAGGTACAAAACGTTTTTTTTTTTTTTTCAAATGATTTAGTGAATTAATATTGTATTTAAAAAAAAAAAAAACAAGTTGTCCATAGCGGGACAACTTCTCGCAGTTGAAATTCAAAACCACTTATGCATTTTGAAGCGAATACCCTGCTGAGGCATTAGCTTACGAATTATGCTTGACTTTCTGAATGCCATATTTTGAGAAAGTTCTAATTGTAGTTACGCAAATGTCAAAAATGCATTGCATTTCTGACGTTCCAGTACCTTTTCTTGTCATTTATGACTGCTTCCTGCTCGTTCTACAGAGTGAAGACGCACTCCATGCGGCCTGCCGTGTGTTGTGTTCCATGGAAAGAGACAAGTACTTTCCGAACACCTGTCTTCCATGCAGAGACGACGAAACTCTTTAAAGCGCTTAAAATCACCGAAGGCCTAGCAGCTTTGATGGCAGCGTTCTGGGTGTTCAATATCATGTATGCTAAAGGGTGCCTCGATACAGAATCTGCCTTTGAAAGGTTGTTTTTTTTTACTTAATATAACGAAGCTGAAGTCTCCTGCAGTCATGTTCATGAACTAGGACAGTGACTGTGTATCCCAAATGTTGTTGCCAGTTAGCGGCTTTCCCTCTAACTTTGGCTGTGTTGAGAGTTGTCTGGTAAGTAATTTTATTTTAGTTTTTTTGTTGATTGTTTTTTTATTTTGCCTATTTCTGATTCTCTATAATGTTTTATATTGTTTTACATTTTTTCATTGTGAGTAAATTAATTTCTGTGTGAGGTAGAGCCATAGGTTAGATTCACCTCTGCTTACTTGTAGAAAACATTCTACAAGTAAATTTCTACAAGTTCTGGGATTTATAGCCCCTTGTTTTTTGGAGTGACTATAGGACCCAAAACTTATAGACATGACTGCTGGAAGTTACATGTGCTGTCCGACGAGCCAGATACCACTACTGCAGAACAGAAACATGTGCACAACATGTGGATAACGTCGGGATGGTATGGCTGTACACCTAGAATCGGCACTAACATATCACTCGGATGTGTATTGCTCACACGATATCGTGATGAAGCAGAAGACATCTTTATTGAACAGGTATGGTCTAACAAAAAGACAAGGAGAGTTCAGGCGAGCCGGTGATAGTTAATCAGTTTGTGTAACAGCCTATACTGTGGTTCGAAAAAAAAAAGTAGAAAATGGACACAGAGAGGAACATTTCTATAATAAAAAGAAACTGGATTTGTTATTGGTGACATGAGCGACCAAAAGCGTCCTTTTAGTAGGCATTCCAAGGTTGCCCAATTGCTCATTATGATGTTTTCATTTTGAATAATTCTGTTTTCATCCACGGAAATAGAAACAATGTTAGACTCTCAACTTTCAGAGTGTTATTATAAGAATGCAATGACTCCAAGCTTTCACTGTTTTTTTACACAAGGCATCGGAATTCGTTTGCAACTGATCTTAAGCAGCCAAGATTACAACTCGTGACGTTACAGCGACGCGAATCCGGGATGTGACGTCACGAAAGGAAGCCATAAGAGGGCGCCACCGAAGCATTTCGGCGCTCATAATCTGTCGTAGGAAAAAGAGCTTTGTTTTCATTATTTTTTATATATAGTGTTGATGGACTAATAAATCATTCACCTGCATTACAGTGTCATTCGTGCCTCTTCTAAATATAGCGGTTCTTTATGGTTGAGCTTGCAAAACCGATCATTAATATGTCTTTTTGTTGAGACACCAAAGCTTGGCTGTGATATTTAGGTATGAAATACTACAGTATGTGTGTTAAGTGTGAGTCCCTCTTTAAAGCGACCATGAAATGAGTTTTCAACTTCTTCCTCCTTGGCTTTATACCTCAATTCAAAAGCGAAATGAGAAATCACGTGGTTGTGAAGTGCTTGAGCATCGGAGGCGAAGACTTCGAGCTTCCACCGTGCTTTTTAAGCGCGCCATGGAACTTGTCATTCTCAAGTGATGATAGGTGCCGTCAGGGCAGTCATTGGCCACGGACGCGAATTGAAATATTCGTCGACGGATTGATTGCTGGCGACTGCATACGTCCGAGTTGCGCAGTGTTCGTGTTCTATGCGTGAGCTGGGTTCTGCTGATGTGTTTGGGCACCGCGGATGCATCACAGTGAAAAGGCGGAGATCTTTTGAAAGAAAGGAGATACGAAATAGTCCGCTATATTTTAAAATTTTTGTACCGAAAAGCAGTTTTTACGCTCGTGGACTAGTTTAGTTTTGGCGCACTAAACGATATGCGATTAGTAAAATCCCAATTTATCCCAGCCGAAAATTCATTTCATGGTCTTTTTAAGTTTTCTGGGCATTGCAACATATATATTGTGAAAATATACTGGATCAAATCCCCCTGGGTTCTGCCCATTTTTTCTGAGCATCCTTGTCTGATAAAAGAAACGCCTCAACGAACCTCTTTTTCTGTTTTAAAGGAAAATGAATGCATGTGTATGATGATTTGAATGCTGTTACCTTTTCTTTATAGGAGCATACATTTCTTGTTGTATCAACCTTTTTTTTTTAGAAAGTAAACACAAACAGGCTTGTAGAGCGATTCAGCGGCACATGACTCTTTGCATGTTACTTCTATTGTTAGAGCGCTCTCTAACAATGGAAAACATTAAGTGTCCTGTATAGCTCAAGTGCTCTCCAAGGCTGTTTGTGTTTGCTTTCTACAAAAATTGGCACAAGAGAGAAATGTAGGACCCTATAAAGTAGGTAGACAACATTGCTTATGAGGTGTAACAACGCCTATCAAAAGGTGTAACAACACCTATAAAAAGGTGTGAATTATAGACCTTGGATATATTGGCAATTACAGCTATATAGGTGTTTTGAAGTTTACTGTATATTCTGTAAGAACTTAAAATCTTTGAGGATTACAGTTGTTTTGCTAAAACTTTAAATCAAAGCATGTACCTGTCGCTCTCTTACCTTAGCTGCCTTTCGTTTAGGCGTAACCTACAGGAAGAATCTCTTTGCTTGACTCCAAGTGGGAAAGATCAATTCTTATTTTAGGTCTATATTCTTCAGTGTTAGGGGGCAGATTGCGTCCCGGGCACGTCGCCTTCTGAATAAAGTGGAGACATTGACGGAGGTATGTTCCCTTTAAAAAAAATAAAATACAGAATAAAATACGAAGAAACTTACCGGCAGGCGGACTGCTGCATAAGACCTTAAAGGGCGCGAAAGTCATTCGGGTCACTGTTGCTTCATACCCAATTTAGCAAACTTGAAGATCGCCACAGCTGAGAGCAACGAACAAAAAGATGGGGCGCAAACGAGCCGGTGAAGGTTTGACATAATCTAAGACAACCCCCCAGCTTCGGGGGTTTGCCTTAAATTATGAGAGAAGACGTTGCACATTTGACCAACATTCGTATTTCTTATGAGTATCCTGCACACGGAACGTTCAGGAGTTCGCTGTCAGGACACCATGTGCAAAGAGTCAAACCTCTTCTTCTATTTTTTCTTTGTTTTTTTTTTTACTGATGTCAGTACATCTCTGCGAGGTTTATTGGATCTATAGTCACCTCCAACCTGCAGCGAAATGTCTCACCGCCGACGAAGTGTCTCGCTCAACACACGAGTGTATACCACGATCTCACTCGAGCCTCCCCAAAGAGTCCTCCAATCCCGGATATGCGGAGCGTCGCCCGTGTGGAAACCCAATTAAGCCACAAGTCACCAACAGAGATGCCGTCACACGCATTGGCTCACGCACTTCATATGTGCCCCGACAGGCGACAGCAGCTGCTAGGAGGCTCCCTCGCACAAGCGCATATATCCGACGAACTTCTGCCTCCCCTCCCACCCAGAAGACACTCCCCCTCAACTCACCCAAATCCGGTGCCGGGATATTTGCCTAATCCCGGGAACCAGACTTGGTAGTCGCTCGGCTATATTGCGTGACCCGTACCGCCTTACTTTTTCTCGTTTATCTTTTTTTTTTACTATTATTATTTAGTATAACTCGGCACTCCCCACCGACCGCCGTGGGTCCCAGTCGCCCAAAAGCGCGTTGTTTATTATGCATATATGTAGATATATTATCTCGTAGTGACTTTTAATAGCATCAGAATCAATTTGGCTGCTCTCCCGGACAGCCCGAGCGCGCTAGGGACGGCCGTAATATCATCTCCCGGAGGAGAGCAGCGGGAGCAGGGAAGAGGCTGGGAGATCGGAGAGGAAGCCAGAGAGAGAAGAGAGAGAGACAGTGGTACGTGTTAGGTCTTGGTGGGACGGTGTACGCTCGAGTTTAATCAAGGTTAGAGGGACACGCGAGGCGTGGGCGCATGTCACGGGAGCAAGTCTCGGGTTCGGTGTTGCGTGACATGCGGATCGTGGGCGCCGATGTGTGTTTAAACGTCGTTTTGCAGCCTCCCCTCTTGTCGGCCGCCGTGCCCCCGTGACGTGTCGGGTTTCGGTTCAGGAGTTCGGGCGTTGCGGGCCCCTGGCTGACGTTCAGTGTATGGTTTTTTTTTTCTGTGTTTTGGTTTTTTGTGTGTTTTTTTGTTTTTTTTTTTAATGAAGAAGGATGAGCTTGGGTTTGCTCGCGGATGTGACGTGATGGGCAGATAGCTGCGAAAGAGTAACCCTTGTCGTGTGTCGTTGTCGTTGTTACCGAGTCGGGTTCAAGGTGTTTAGCACTTTCATTGGCGCGTTTCCACGATTGCTGATAGTCGGGTGTTGTCAACTTTGTCGTGGCGGGGAACGCAGATGGTTAATTTTCATCTCGGTCGTCGTCCCTTCAAAACATATGAACGGAAACGAGAAAACAACGCGAAGCAGGTCTCTTCCCCCGTCTTTCATATCTCGACGCCGATCAGCAGAATCCTGGTTGATTTTTGAAATAAACGAAATAACCAAGTAAACGAAAAGTTGTCGACAAATTGAGAGCTACGAGAACAGCAAAACGATCCGAACAACGCGTATGAGAGACTTCATCTGGGGTTATTGCTTTTAGTTGCTTAGAAATATGGGTATGCGAATACTGCTTCGAATGAAAGAGAACAGCGTGATGCCTAACTTAAACGCAGCAAAGAAATCGGACGCGTTATGACACTGTGCTAGTTATGAATGACGCAGCGTGTGCTATTTTAGAACCACTATTCACGCAGTTCTACTCGTGAATTAAAAAAAAAAATATATGCGCTGAAAACTGAGCCTTTCCAAGAACGTGCCCACGAAAACCCGCGCCCCATATTCCTCCACCGTCGCCAGAACGAGTTCGCACGACCCCGACTCACCGGCGCGCAACCTCCGCCACGCCATCGCTCGGGCCGGGGGGCAAACAGCGGGGCGCCGGTCCTCTGTGGTCGAGGACCTCTCCGAAAACCCGGTGAGGGTGGGGGGACCCACCCCCGCAATGCGGAGTCGTAGCCCATCGAGTGCTCCGCAAATAAGCTCCACCGTCGGTTACGCGCACGAGGCTTAGACTTTGTCCCACCTTAGGTTGGACCGCAGCGGACGCTACAAGCCATTCCAACCAATCGAGCATCACGAATCACGTGACTTCCTTTTCCCCAACTCCTCTTCCCGCAGTCTGCATTCGGAAGAGTGCACATGTAGCACCGCTGTAAACAGACGATTTTCTTTTTCGCCAATACACACTCAAAATCACTCACTACACGCTCCGCGCGCGGTTGCGCCAATCCCGAAGATCACGTGAGGCTTAAGACGCATTTGATTGGCTTCCGTGGCTCGTAGTATCCTTTGCGGTCCACCCTAAGGAGAAACGAAGTATATACAGGGAGATGGACCTCGACGGTGCACGCACGCGGCGGGCGTCACCAGCGGGAACCGACGTGCCTGCTCCAGTCTCGACCAGCTGACGCTCGAGGGAGGGACGATGAGTCGCGAAAAAAAATATTATAATAAAGACAAAGACAGGCGAAAGCCGACCGCTCTTAGCAGGTCGAACTGGCGCGCGGAGAGTGTCATTATTTCACCAAGTTTCCAGTCGACGAGATCTCCGTGGAATCCCCCCATCGCTCCGGCGTTTTCTGCGGTGCACTAGCGAGGTCGGCGCGGCTTTGCCGCAGTGTTTCTGGCCCGGGGATGAGTTCACGGCGGCTGGCGCTACGCGGCCCTCGGCCGCCACCGTGTTTGTTTTGATTAAGGGGAGGGGGGCGTGGGGTCCTCGGTGTTTCCGGGTGAAGTGGTGCGGCGGTGTGCGGAGGTGCGTATACCGGCGGCCGCTGGATGCCTTGTTCCCCGTTGATGAGCTCTCGTGGGCGTGTAGAAGAGGCGCCGAGGTTGGAGGGTTTGAGCATACATGCGCGGGTAACAGCTGCTAACTGCGCGCCGAGGACCCCCCCTCGCGCGCGCGCGGAATCGATCGGGCCAGGGGACGCGGTGCCGCTCTCGGTGCCGACGTCGTTATCCGCGGAACAACTCGGCGTGTTTATAAAAGAGGAAAAACAAGAAACAAAACACATACACCTAAAGGAACTTTTTGATAGCCTTCTCATATTCATTTGTTGTTTTATTTACTAAGCAGTTTGTCCTTAATTGTTATTAAAACAAAAATATTAACCATTCTGTGACAAACAAAATTGTGCTGTAAAATATTTATTTAACGTCTTTAGATATTTTTGTGGATGGAAACTCATCGCTACAACGATAATTAGTCTTGTACTTTCGTTTTCTTATTGATTTTGATTCAAAAAGCAAATCTCACTCTACTTAAAAGGTATAATCAGTCACAAAACAATTATAATACGAAGTGCGGGTTAATTTCTATTCAGTATTTCGAACCTTTTACGTTTTATTTTATTCGTTTTGCTATTGGATTTAGAAACCAATACGCGCCGTTCTACACACGAACAGTTTTAAAAACCCCGGTGGATATATGATTAAAAACCTTTACTCCAGCTTAACATAACAAAGACATCAACAAAAACAAATATACAGACGTTTCGCCACCTAGAGGCAGGTGGCGAAACATACTGCGAGAAAAGAACCACGCGCGTGGGCGTGTTCCAGAAAGAAAAAAGAAATTTCAACACTGTTAGTTTCTCGATTACTTCAAAACAAAACCGCACAAATAGATGGAAAGTGTTTACCTTAGAAGAGACGCAGAAGAGCGATCCTAAACCAGTGTCTGCGATCGATATATGAACGCTGCCGCCCATCAATCGGAAGCAGCCCTTACCTTGTACCGCAGACACCCTAACCCTACCGTTCAATGCTCCTCTCATACTTTCATGATCTTCATTAATAAGGGAGTATGGCGGATGGAGATGGTTATAGAGGCCCGGAGAGTACACGAAGAATAGATGTACGAGGGGGAAAAGAAAACAAAAAAAAAAAAAAAACGTAGGTGGCGGTGCTGTGAGTACCTCACGTGATGGTCCAGCTCTGCTTAGTCCCTCCCGATTTCGCTGGGATCTCGCTCGCGCACGATAGCGGGGGTGAGTGTCGTCGAGACTGTACGTGGGCTTCCGGAAATTGGGCAAGGCGAGGTCTGAGGGCTCATCCATATGGAAGACCACCGGGGAGAGGACAATGTTTCCTGGATAGAAGGAAGACGGGGAGGGGAAAGGGCGACGCAATGATAGCTGAAAAAGAGGGAGTGTGGAGGGTGGGGGAGAGGGATAGCGTCTCCGCAGTAGGGTGTCCTGAGTGTCTCAAGAGGTTCCCAATTTGATGTCACCTTCGAGACCGTATTGTCTAGACGGGCTTTCATGTTTGTTATATATTTTGGTTTATATCTTGTCTCGTTGTCCGAAGGAAGGGCAGGCTTGTAGCCAGGGGAAAGGGGGGGGGAGCCCATGCCCGACTGAAAAAAAAAATATATGAATTTATTTCTTGATATGGTTATTGGGCACCTTTTTCATATCAGAACTTGTTATTTCGTATCAGTTTCATATATCGCATATCAGTTTCAGCTATAGGCTAGGTGGCGCTAGGTACCGCCCAATTCATGTGCTACAAAAAATATTTTTATTTTCTCACGTCTGCATGCGATACATTACGCATGCCACTACATCAGCTGAACATTTATGCTGAGCAATAAACATACATGGCACAACAACATGAATACAACAGCACACCCGAAAACTACTTCTTAGCTCTGCGTTTCCGCCTTTTATACTGGTCGTTTTGAAGGTACGGATTTTTTCGGTGACCACCTAAGCAATAAATATTATTCCCAACATATTGATTTATTTTCAGTAATGACATACCTCTGAAAGTATTTTGAGTGGCTGTGGGGATGAATCTCTTAGCAAAAAGTAAACGCTCATGCCGTAATTATTTGAAAGCCAATAAAGCAAGCCGCTCCACTGCGGTTCTAAGCCACGTGTTTGCTTGCCCGCGCGCCACATCGTATACTGAAAAAAAAAAATATATATATGAATGTATTTCTGATATGCTTAATGAACACATTGCAAATTCTGTTATGAAAGTCATATAAGTTATCATTTAAATCGCATATGAACGATGCATGCTGCATATCAGTTGGCATATGTTGAATATCAGTTCTCATATGTTGCATATCAGTTCTCCTATGCCGTATATCAGTTTTTAAGTATTTCATATCAGTTCCATATGTCACATATCGGTTTTTGGATAATTCATATCAGTTTCATATTTCGCATATCAGTTTTTGGATATTTCGTATCAGTTCTTATATAAATTCATATAATATTTTTGAGTAGCGTGCGCCCCCCCCCCCCCGAAATCTTCCATTTTTCTGGGGCCTCCTCTCCCCCGTCCCCTTCACACAGCATTTTGTCATGGGCGCCCCCCCCCCCCCCACCCCACCCTCCCCCAGAATCAAAATCCTGGCTACGTGCCTGAGGAAGGGGTATGTTGATCATGAGAGTTGTTTGTGCGCTGCCTTATGGGCTTATTATTTCGCGTCTGAGTTAACGGGAGCCATTTATCTTGCGTAAGACGTTTGGAAGGTCTATCACTGACAGTAACTGGGTTGTGTTCGTCTTGGTTTCCCATCTAAGCATTTATTAGTTTGAGAGATATGCGCAGTGGAAGCAGGATTTCGCATATAATTAATGGAAAACGGGACAGCTGCTCGAATGATGAAACCCGGGCGGTTCTGCGACACAACCTCCTATCTTACCCAAGAATGAAGTCAAGAAAGGTCACTCTATATTGTGCAGGACGTGGGCCGAAAAAAAGACTCCCTTTTCTGTTTGACGATACGGGAGAGCCACCAGTTCGCTTAAATTCAAAGATATAAAGTTTTCTGGCTATCATTTCTTTTTTTGTTTTGTCGCTTACTTATTTGACATTTTACGACATATGTTCCAGTAGTGTAGTCGCATTTATGAAAGCAATGAATTCATATTTTATTAGGTTTTATTAGGATTGGGGCCTGGTTTTATTAGGTTTTATTAGGATTGGTTCAAGCGCCACCTTAAGCATTCTCCTAACCTGGAACAAGATAATTTCTTCAATTTTCGCAAGTTAGGTTCTTATGCACGAAGATCGACAAGATCCGTTAATAACGTCATTAATTTTGTTTACGAAAAGCTGGATAACCGACGAAGAACTATTGTTTGAAGTTCAAAATTTGAAGTTCATTTTCCGCCATCAACAATGTAGTTCTGAAGGTCACGAAATTAAACCTTTGTAAGACGAAATACGATGAAATTAGTGGCAGTTACATTGATAAGTTCAAAATATAATATACTAATATATTAATAATAACGAGGGCATCTAAATCATGAGAATCAATCTGGTTCAAGTGCCAAACATTATCCTGACCTGGCACAAGATGCTTTCTAGAATTTTCACAAGTTAGGCTTCTATGCACAAACAGGTCTACAAGACCCCAAATGACGTCATTAGTTTTGTTTACGAACAGCTGGATAACCGACGAAGAACTATTGTCCTAAATTCAAAATTCGAAGTGTGTTTTTCGTCATAAATAATGTAGTGATGTTCCTGAGGGTTACGAAATATACCTTTGTATGACAAAATATATGGAACTTAGTAGCAGTTGCGTTGATAAGTATGGAATGTTATATAATAATATTAATAATATCCAGGCCATCGGAATTATGTTTGTGAAATAAGCCAACCTTCGGGCTTTCTCTAGCTCAACACCTAAGTGAACCTCACTTGATATGTTCTCGCTTGTTCTCAAATAAACAGAATAAAATGATTAGCCTCAAACCCTTTACTTCGAAAATATGTGAGGTTCACTAAGTGAACAGCATCTAAACCTTTCAATAAACAAGACTGAAAGAGCTCTTTCTCTCTCTCTATCTTTTTTCGTATTCTTTTTTTTTCCATTTGTAAAAGAACGAGTGAAGAAGGCCAAATTCTGAGAACACACTAATCCGCAATTAATACAAGTGATCCGAACTTCGGGGTGTCTCGATCATTCATGAATTTAGTAAGGAAAGCTCATTTTATTTTTAAAACGAAATAAAGTTGTTTTTTTTGTTTTTTTTTAATTCGTTGGTACAGTTTTTAGCGCAACCGTTTGTTTTACTAAAAATGTCAGAACAGTGTTGGGCTTTCGCTCTGGATTCATGTTTCCTAGCACACTTCAAGGTATATACCATTTATATATACCAAGCAAGCGGTGACGAGTTTTGAATGAAATGTACTCAGGGCTGTTAAGGCTCATTCAAAGATAAGGCAGTGTTAATTATGCCACGTAATTCAAAACTTCGTAAAGACGATGTTACTAAAACCAGAACTTTTAATTGCACGTGTTCCTTAGTATAAGATTTGCCGCGCGAGCCCTCCCGAGAAGACGCGTCCCAGAGGCATTTCTAAAACGCGACAGCAAAAGCAGTTGACTTTCTGGGAGAGAGGCGGGAAACATCTACTGCCGCTCGTTAAGTGGACGTTGGCGTGGCACGTGAGGTTTTAATGCAATACACGCCAGCTGTACGCTTGTAATTAGAGTCGAAGAAAGCGGCGTGCAGCACGCTTTTGGGCAACTCCCACTCTCCATCGCCGTCTTGCTGAAAGCAACGAGCATTAAACGGAGCGCCTCCCGTTACCGTCAGTTTAATTAAACTAAAAAGAAAATAAAATTCTCAGGTAACCTTTTATTTTAATGGCAACGAACTCCTCAGAAAGAACGATAGACTGACGTAAATTGCGTGTTTCGATTTTCACATCCCTTTAAAAAAAAAGAAAAAAGACGATGACACTGCTCTTGTTTTTACCACAAAAATAAAATATTAGGCATCGTCGAACGCTGATTCTCTGCCCAAAGGCAGCGCTAGCGGTCCGAGCGAGATGACAAAGTTTCGGAACTAACCTTTGTATCAATCAAAAGCTTTAAGGCTGCGGTCCCACGGCAGCCATCTTGAACTGGCGCCATACATTCATTCGAGAGGTCGGTCGGCAGCCGTTTACGCAATTTGGTTTTTAATAAAACAACTTGCGATTAATTCAATGCTTAGTTTTTACCAATAAAACCGACTTTGAAAGCGCGACCAGCTGTTTTTTAGCGGGTGGCAAGCGGGTAGCTTTTAGTCAAGCAACACTGAGCGACGCGTACCGCAGCACCCTTGTGACGTCACGTCGCGGCCGTACAGCTGATGATCAATGTTGCCACCCCTCTAACATATAGTTTCGGTTTTGCCGTAGACGCCCGCAACCAGACTTTGAGCTGGGAAACTAGACACAATAACGAGAGAAGAAAAAATAAATTACACATCGTAATTCAGGGTCACTGACCCAGCTGAAAGCAGTCATAATTCCAAACTCGAACATGATGACCGGAGTTGCCCACGCGGAACGAGGCGAGACCCGATCGTCTCATTACCGCACCGCAGCCGAAGAGATATCGTCATTATCGAATATGAACGCCGGAGTCACCAGGCAAGACGCCTGAATACTTTATTTATCTTAAGGTCTTCGTAACTATCCACTATATTAACTCAAATCTTGAAAAACGCGCGACGTGGCTTCATGTGTTCACACTTGTTGTTTCGCAGTTGCTCCTTGGGCATTCTCATCGGCTAGTAGCGCAGTCCCATTGTCTGTGGAGTGATTATAGGATGACCGGGACATGGCCACGACTCGCGTTTCTTTAAGATGTCGGCGATATTCGTTCAGCTGCTGCTTACCGCTTCAGCTCCGACCACAGAGATGATTTAATTAGACGCAATGTGATATCAGGCTGCGCTGTGAGAAATACCCATGCGGCTGTTTTTTTCACGTGGCGCACATAGCTCCGGTTACCGTAGGTGCGCGAGACAAAACACGAAGAATGGTTTTCCTCGAAGACGCAAAGTGCGAAGGAAGTAGGCATGATTATAATGCAATTAAATGCAAAGGTGCGAGCGAGCTAAACAATAATGACGAAAATAATCCCTGGAGAAGGGGAACAAGAGGGACAAAGGACAAACACAAATCTCTAAACACTGGAAATGGAGAGGTCCCATGTTCGATACCCTGACCAGGCAGATTTTTTCGGCGTGCGTGCGTGCGTGCGTGCGTGCGTGCGTGCGTGCGTGCGTGCGTGCGTGCGTGCGTGCGTGCGTGCGTGCGTGCGTGCGTGCGTGCGTGCGTGCGTGCGTGCGTGCGTGCGTGCGTGCGTGCGTGCGTGCGTGCGTGCGTGCGTGCGTGCGTGCGTGCGTGCGTGCGTGCGTGCGTGCGTGCGTGCGTGCGTGCGTGCGTGCGTGCGTGCGTGCGTGCGTGCGTGCGTGCGTGCGTGCGTGCGTGCGTGCGTGCGTGCGTGCGTGCGTGCGTGCGTGCGTGCGTGCGTGCGTGCGTGCGTGCGTGCGTGCGTGCGTGCGTGCGTGCGTGCGTGCGTGCGTGCGTGCGTGCGTGCGTGCGTGCGTGCGTGCGTGCGTGCGTGCGTGCGTGCGTGCGTGCGTGCGTGCGTGCGTGCGTGCGTGCGTGCGTGCGTGCGTGCGTGCGTGCGTGCGTGCGTGCGTGCGTGCGTGCGTGCGTGCGTGCGTGCGTGTCTTTCACAGTTTATTTTTCGCCGAAACTTCGGGGTTTATCGAAGTTTCTTTTTGTTGGATTCCCAATTCTCTGGAAATGGGAGTTTATTTTACTGTGTTCCAAATTGAACAAGAAAAAGAAATAACATACGGGAAAACCCGTTGTCCTGAAGGAACTTTGATGAGCTAAAAGGCAAACTTTTTTTGTGAGTAGTTCGAGATTTCAAAAGAAACTTAAGTGGCATCTCCTCAGGACCACTGACTTGGTGCTTTTACAAAGTTGATTAAAAATAAAGAAAGTATTTTTCGCGTTTTATTTCGTCGTTGTTACCTCAAAATTCTAAATGTTTTTGTTTTCTTTTTTTTATATAAATCTGAATTGACGGAAAAGTTAGCGACGTGTGCTTTGCGGATTTCTTTTCGGAAAAAAACACGGAATCCTAGTTTTGAGTGAATCACTCATAACTGGGATTGCTGGGCGCTATTCAATTCGGTTGCTGGACGCTGTTAGATTTCAATCTCTATTCACGAATCCCATAGGGCAGTTTCACGAAACGCCTTTTTACTTTCCGCTAGTTTGCGTTCCACCGTGTTGATGAACAGCGTCCGTCCCTTTCCCCTTTAGTTTCCATACAGAAGCTTAGTTACTGGCGTTGTTTTTGATCTTGGTGAAACGCACAAGCATGGCGTGTGGCACCGTCAACGACATAATCTAGTCAGACGGTGGACATATACGGGAAGCATAAATTCATTTCGTAGTCGCACGGTGGTATCTACCGGGGCAGAGGTATTTCGGCCACCGACGGGTCGAAATCGTTCATCGCCGGCTCGTCTTAAGCCAGAATGAAGTCTAGCATATATCAAAATCAAGTACCAGATGACGTTCTTTTATGTCCCCAAGTATGCTATGACTGGCCCAGTCGACCACGACGCGAAGGGTCTCGAGCGAGCTGTAAAAAACCGTTTCAGAGCATAAAAGAACATACGTCAAAAGCTCGTCAACGTGGCGTCCGGCGAGATTTGGGAACCGGAAGTACGTCACGTGAAACCGCCTTATAATATACGCTTTTGGTTCTTCATCAGTTGCTGGATGTGCCTCATCCATCGTAGTGATAGCTACTCTAAAGGTGCAATCCAGGAAAGTAGACGCTCGAAAATTGTTTTAGAGCGAGCTTGAGTTTCGCGCACACAGAAACACACACACACTTCCTACACTTTTACAAATTTCCGCCTGACCACAATTCTTAAACATTACCCGACTTCCAATTTTCCAGGCTAAGACCCCAGGGTGAATCGCTGCTATCGACCGACTGCACCCGGCGATTGATTCGGCTCAAACATTGACACGACACAAAACTAATCTGCGCTGGGGATTGGGAGTTACTTAAACGTCATGCTCGATTGCCCTAGCACAGAAAGCACGTCTCGCCCACGAGTCTTTCGGCTTCGTTAATAAAGAGTTTTAGTATAGGAGGTCCCCCGAGTAGTTTGGGGCCTCGCACTGCGCAAGCGCAGTTGGGGGCCCCTGTTCTAAAACTCTATATGAGGAGAGCAAGTCGTCTGCTTCTTGCTCAGCAGTTGCGGTGACGTCAGAACGACGCCGAGCTCTGATTGGCTTTGATTGAGATGATAGTCGGTAGACCTCCGTGCTAGATGCCTCGAGGTCTACCCACCATTTTTTTTTTTAATCATCCAATAGGAGCTCGGCGTTGTTTTGACGTCATCGCAGCCCCTGTGCAAAAAGCAGACGAACTTGCTCGCCGCATAGTCTTTAGATTTACTGACAACTTAAGAAACTCAGGGCCTGGCGAGACTCAAGAATCTTATCGCTCACCAGCCAATAAGATTGCGTCATAAGCCACTGAGAACACATGAGAACGAATCACAACGCAAGAAGCGTAAACATGATAAGTCACGCCCGACATTTCTTAAGTTGTCGCTCAATGTGTGATCGAAGTAGCGTAATACCACTTATCCTCTTCACTTGCTCGGCTCATTTTAAGTATATAACGGATTGGTACTTTCTGTACGTCGTGGGGCCAGTACTTTCGTGAGCCTGTACTGTCAAAGTATTATTATTATTATTATTTCTTTACTTTTTTACAAAAATCTTAGTATATTGTAGGCCTTTAATGTTTTCGTTTTCCCCGCGTTCTATCGTATTTGCCAATCTGATTAACGGGTTTCGTCTTTGGGTTTCATGACTCATTCGAGAGAAGTTTGCGATATGAACGTTTAAAAATACTCGCAACAAACTGTATATTGATTTCCGATTGCACACATTTAAACCACGAACAAGCAAAAATCTTACTGCCGAAACAGAAGATCCCTTAAAGACCACCCTTACTTTGTCAAAAACCCAGGGCGGGTTTCTAGAATGACTAACATTCGTTAATTCTTTTCAAGTGCCTCAATCCGCCGAAATCGGCCAAACCGCAATCCTAGTCACTTTGCTTTTTTTTTTTAATTTCTTTAGCAAGCGCAAAAACAAGACCATGCCGCGGTGGAATCCTGATCAATGACGCCAGGGCGCCATTTTGTATTTACGTTCTCTCCCTCCCTCTCTATCCTCAATCATCGAGCTCCCTCCCCCCCCCCCCCCCCCACCCTCCTTTTGCGTGCGGTTGTATACGGTTTAAAGCAGAGCAAGGGACAACCCCCCCCCCCGAAGTGAAAAATGTCACTTTAAAAACCGACCCGGACTTGGAACCTCCATCCATACCACTTTATTCGTTGCTTCCAAGTGGTGCATGCGGTTCGGGATCCAAAAAATAAATAAAAAAACATAATCATACACACGGTTCGTCTAAAAATATGGAAATAAAAACCAAAACAAATAGATAATACAGAAGTTTAAGGGTGACGGTCCAGATTAAAACTATACCCTCACCTCTCTTTTTTCTTTCTCTCTCTCCCTCTTTCTCTGTCTGAGGTTGCGTTTGAAGAAGCTGCTTTTGAAAGAGGGAAAACAAAATAAAATATCCGTATTTATGGTGCGGTCCCTGTCGCCTTATCTGGCCTCCGAATAGGAACAGATTGAAATCATTGAGCGCCGAGGCCGTTCAAGATGAGTCGTGTCCGGAGGGTCGGATCGTCGCGGTTGCAAGAATGCGACGTCCTTCCCTCCCTCCTACGCCGGTCTGCCGAGGGGTCGCTGTTCCGAGCATTTAGCCAGCGTGAGATTTTTGAGCGTTTTCTTTTCTCGTCTAAATTTCTATTGAGCGTCGGGCCTCGACGAAAAACACACAGCCAACACTCTGCTCACAGATGTCAGCGAAGCGTCTGGTTAGAGACCCACTTGGGGCGCTGTGCGTGCTTGTAAATAGGCAGCGTCGCGACGTGTTTTCAAAACATGCCTCATTTGCTGTCGGTATACGTGAGCCCCAAGAGCCTCAATTGTCTACTATATAACAAAAAGCGTTATTTTTATATTGTATGTCAATGTTCACCTTGGCTTAATCCAGCTGCTTCAAAAAGTAAATATTTATAGGTAATATTGAGATGCGCATTTGTAGGTAATCATATTGAAATAACCATATAGACTTTTTTTTATGGGCGTAAATGTTTATTTTGCGTTCTTTTAGAGCGACACAACTGAAGAGAGGGATCGCCAAGCGGTCTTAATTGTCTCTTAAGTCCGCGGCTCGTAGTGTCAACTTTTACAATAATGCTCTTTGAGGGAATAGGTAGGCACGCGATTAGCCAATTTGTTGCATTGCTCACGAAACATGGCACACGCTCAAGAGTCTGTTCTTAAAAAAGACTGACGACTTTCCATTCGACAGCCAGTGCCATCACATTGGCGTGATCTCAGGCACGTGACGTTTTGTATCGACCATTTTAATAATCGCCTGCGGCGCACTGCCCTCTTTGTCTCCTGGGCTTTGAAAGGCATTCCAGGGGTGGTCCAGCTGCGTCAATTGCGCCATTTTGATAAATTCTCCTTTACCTGCGCCTTGCTGCGCCTAAAGACACAAATTGCGCCAAACTAAGCCAAACCGCGCCAAACTGCGCCAAAAAGGGCTAGTCGGTCCGTGAACGAATCCTTTTTTGGAAGAATGGCGTTTTCGGCTGGCAACCCGGTGGGAGTTTTATTTTCTAGGCTAGGTGGCGCAAGCTGCCGCCTGATATAAAGGGTAGAGCCGTTACCATAGCCATCACAATCCAATTCAGGTTTCCGGCCCAGCGGCATTATTGCGCATTATTGTTTTGTTGCGACCGTTTTGATATGCGGCGTTGTGGCTGTTCATTTCTGCATCGCGACTACTAAGTCCTCTTGAAGATGAGCCAACGTGAGTACTTTTTTTTTCTGCATGGGCGTTTTAAGTTACAGACCCCATAGTAGAAATTTGCTCCGACGCTCGTTCACCGGCAGACCAGTGGCATCAATACCGAACGTGGTACTCTTTTCGATCGCGTGGTCGTTGCTTGATTTCCTTGTTGCGAATTGTTGCGTGTTCCTTTTCATGTCAAATGCCGTAAACGATTGGTCACCCCTTGGTTGTCATACTGTCGCACTGTGTGCGAACTCAGAATAGAGCTTACAAACATGTTTAATAAATCGCTATAGTTTCGGATTCTCGGACGCCTTGAGTATATTTATCACGATCACGAAAAACAGGTCGACTTACAATTGTGTAAATACATATTCACCGCGGTAACTTTAAAGTTTGTAGATCATGGCAAAAAAGTTTTGGCATATTTTCTTGGTTTGTTTAAAATTGTAATTGTGTCCATTTTTTCTAGAGCGAAGCACCAAGTTTAAAGACTCAGTACTCAGTGAGGTGGACTCAAATAATGATTTAATTAGTCTCTGGTGCAAAAAGGGGACTCACAAAACTGATGCATTTTGCGTCCTCTGCAATTCATCAATTTCCTGCGCACAACATGGAGTAGCTGCCATCAAACGTCACGCAGCATTGAAGAAACATGTTGAAGCTGCTGCAAGGCACAGAGATGAAGACGGAAACCTTCAGCCCCCCAAATTGGTGCAAGCCGCATTGGATTTCTCACAAGGTGCTTCTGGCACATCACTCCAAGACCAAGTGTGGAAAGCGGAATCAATTTTTGCTATGTCCGTTGTTTCAAAGTCTATCCCTTTCTCGTGGGGAGACAGTGCTACGGGAATGTACGAGTGTATGTTCCCGGATAGCGAGGTTGCTAAGAAGTTTAGCTGCAGCAGGTCCAAGTTATCACGCATCGTGTCCGATGGACTCGGCCCTTACTTCAAGTCCAGAGTTGTGAGTGAGCTGTGCCACCCAAATGTTTTCTTCTCCGTGATGATCGACGAAACCCCAAAGCCAGAGCAAAGAACGCAGCAACTGGATGTGCTTGTTAGGTACTTTTCTAACAGCCAGCAACAGGTTGTCGTTGAGCATGTGCAATCGTACAACCTCGGGCGTGCCACCGCGGAAGTAATTGTGGGCTGCGTAGAAGACGCGCTGACTGAGCTACCGAAGAGAGGGCTTGTTTGTTTTTTCAGTGACGGGCCTAACGTCATGAAAAGCGTGAGGAACAAGCTCCAAAAGGATATGCCATCAAGTTTGGTTGACATCAACAACTGCAACCTTCACAAAGTCCACAATGCTTTTGCAAAAGGTCTCGATGCGTTTGGCTCGGATGTTGAGGAGGTCGTCCGAAACGTCTACTACTACTTCAAAAGCGCTGTTCGTGCTGAAGCCCTCGGAGAATGTCAGGAGCCTCTAGGGATTGCTTCTCATGTGTTTCTGCGTCATGTCTCCAATCGCTGGCTCACACTTCAAGATTCACTGTGTCGTGTCCTAGAACAATTCGAAGCGCTGAAGTCATACTTTCACAAGGCAAGCATGACAAAGCAGCGAGTGGACACTCAGAATCTTCACAGCAAGCTTGCTGCAGCATTTTCAAAGAAAGACCTTTATGCCAAGGTGTTGTTCTTGAAGAACTGTGCCGAGCTTTTTTCTCGGTTTCAGACACTGTTTCAGAAGCAAGAGCCCCTGCTACACATACTCCAAGCGGAGTTGCTGTCTCTAGTCCAGCGAATCCTCAGCCGTTGTTTGAGGAGTGCAGCCTATGTGGACAAGAGTGCGGAGGAACTGAAGAAACTCGATGTGCAGGACTTTACCCTGTGGAAAACCAAACCAGAAGTGGGTATGGACACTGAGCAGGCAATGCTGAAATGGGATCCAGGTGAAAAGAAGCGGTTACTTCTTGGGGCCCGTGCCTTCTACTTGGCTTGCTCGAAAGACCTCCTGCAGAAGCTGCCTCTTGACAATAAAGTCCTTCAGCACACAAGTCTCTTGGGATTGCAGCCCAGCGACGTGGAGTCAGAAGTCCGATCCTTGCGATACCTTGCTTCCCAGCTGCCTCAGGTGCTTGAGAGCGACCACGTGTCATCACTGGTCGATGAGTGGCATCTGCTGAGATGTGACTCTGCTAACAGCCTTCAGTTGATGGAAGATGGACGGATCGACACTCGTTGGGCTACAGTATTTCAAGAAAAGTGTGCAGCTGGTCAGCAGAAGTACCCACTGTTGTCAAGGCTAGTAAAAGCGCTGCTCTCTCTACCTCATGGCAACGCGGACTGTGAGCGAAGCTTCAGTGAGAATAAGCATCTCCTTGAAGGCCGAGCCTCATTGTGCATTGCGAGCATCAACGGATTGCGGCAAGTGAAGACCTACCTGCAGAGGTATGATGGAGATGCCACAAAGGTGCCCCGGACACCAGACCTTCTGCGAAGCGTCAAAAGAGCAGGAGCCCGGTATGAGGAATGAATTGGAAGCAGAGAGGCCGACATGAAGAGAAAAAAGCCTGACAGCGCACAAGTTGATGCTGACAACTCGCATGACAAGCGCTTAAAGAAGCAGTTGGAGGAAAGGGTGATCTCGTGCCGTGTGTTGCTGAAAAGGGCGGAAGAGACCATTCGTGCAGGACTGAAGTGCCAAAGCTTGGAAAAAGTAGAAGGTGGCCAAACTATGTTAGCTGAAGCCAATGCTACTTTGTCACGCACTCTTTGCGAGCTGGACGAACTGAAAAAGATATGCAAAAAGCATTGAATCAATATTTTTTTTTTCACCTGTGATATATAGCCTACAGTCAAAAGGCAAGAAGTATTAAGCAATATTTTAGTTTTCATCTGTGATATTTTGTTACATAGTTAAGCTTTAGCTGCAAGAATGTTCTGTCATAAATAAAATGGTTTTCTTATGGTGAGTTCTTTTCTTTGTAAATTACTATATGAAATTCAGATGTTCGTGACACACACAGACATATATATATATATATAGGGGGGGTGAGGTAAGATTGACAAGGGCAGCCGTAATATATATATAATAATAAAGACATGGCACAGAACTGCTCTATGTTCATGCTGCTCCAAAATGTTTAGTTTTCTTGATACCAAGGTGCTCCAAAACGAGCTTTTTCCTGCTCCAAAAGGGGAGTTTATGTGATACGAATTGCTCCAAAATTGGGTTTTTCTTGCTCCAAAAATTGCTCCAAAACCTAAAATGGCTGGACCACCACTGGCATTCTGATCATGCACAATAACTCTCTTGTGCGGAATGTCAGACGACGTGCGTGTCCTCACAGCCCTGTAGCTTGGCAATGTTCAACATCGCAGTTAAGCGCTGGAAAGGTGTATATGCGGCATATCGAAAGTTCCATACAAAAATAAAAGTCAGCAGCATTCGTCTCTTTTGAGACCTCCAATTTCAAGATATCAAAGCGAGATGGTAATCGAAGCTCATAGTAAGTACTTGAAAACAAACCTTATGAAGGCCTCAGAGTGACAACCGCCTTTTGACTAAGAGATTGCTTTAAAAACAAAGTATCCTTACCCCGAAGAAGTCACTGCGTTCAAACCGTGAGGAAGTCCTAAAAAAGCCCTCAAAGTACCTCTAAGAAGACTGAAGAAGCTCTCAAGACACCATTAAAACACCCTGAAGACGCCCTCAGGTTACTTTGAAGAAACCCTGAAGAAGCCTGAAAAAATCCCGAAGAAGTCATGAAGCCGCCTTGAAGATACCCAGAAGACTCCCGAAGTATCCTGAAGAAGCCCTGAACAAACCTCAAAAAGCATTGAAGGTACTCTGAAGAATTCTGAAAATCCCTGAATAAACCCCAAAAAAGCCCTGAAGAAGCACTGAAGAATACCCGAAGAACTCCTAAAGATACCCTGAAGAATCCTCAAAATCCCGAAGGAACCAAAAAAAATATCCGAACAAGCCTTGAAGATACTTTGAAGAAGCCTGAAGGTGCCTGAAGATGTCTGAAAAAGCCAAGAAAAAGCCCTGAAGAAGCCTTGAAGGTACACTGAATAATCAAGAAGAAGCTTGGAAAGGTCTTAAAGAAACCCCGGAAAATCCCTAAAGATGTCCTGAAGAAGCCCCGAAGAAACGACCGTAAAACTTCGATAGCGCTAACTGAAAAGGAGCTTGCTTTCCTGAGAACGAGGTAATGCTGTACCCCGCGCATGCTCTATGATGGTTGTTTTATGTTGTGTTTTGTAACGAGGGTTGATTACAAATACTGGAACAAGTTTCAATAAAAATCAGTAGGAAGTTACGCCTCCCTGTCCTCCCTTCGCCCTCATCTTTGCTGCGCACGCACACTTTTTATGAAATGACAAACCTTCTAACCCAAGCAGCCACTCTTCTTCCACAATTGGTTTCTTTTTTTCAGGGAGGACACGAACAGTTTATCCAGGCTGAAGGTTCGCGTCCGAGCTTACTTTCAAGACGGCCACTCCGATAGCTCGTTCTACCTGTCTAACCAACACGCTCTCCCAATTTTATCTAAGTAATTTCTAGATTAGCAGCTAGTGCCAAGGCATCCATTTGCCTTTACTGTGGACTGCGCCCCGACGGGCCCACGCCCACGTGATGGGACGAGAGTCGCCCAGACCATATGCTGCCTCGCCGTCTCGTCTGCGTCACCGTCTCATAGGAGATACACCTTTGCTGCCCGCATCGGCATCTGCGACCGAGGCGAGCAGTCTGTCTGGTTGTTCCGGCGCCAGTGCGGACGAAGTCCCGAGGTTGGCAGTCCCGAGAATGTTGTTCCAGCAGCCAGGGATACTACAGCGTGGGCGACATGAATTGAGCGCACTTTAAACTTACCGCATAAATCGTTTTTTTTTTTGTTTAACATATCGTGTTCGGATTTACTACAGAGGTGCCTGAAGTTAGTGGAAGCTTTCGCTAAAAATGTGGAAAGATTGGCTCACCTGAGTAATACCCAACTCACACTTTCAACATAAAGGTACCTTTAACATAGGACCCTTTGCTATCGGCGAATCAACCCGTGCTCTTGGGCCGCGAGCACACGCCACGCGCGGAAGATCGTTAATTGATTGGCCGCAGAATATAAAGGTCCCTTAGCTAAAGGTACCTTTACGGTCGTGTGAATGGGGTATTAATCTAGAAGAATCAAGAACGATAAAAAAAAAAACTATGTTTTTCCTATGCTTTGCATGTACACTAAGAAAATATTATGTGTTACTGTGGCGCTTATTTGGGCCAAATGTTGTGAAGAATAGGTATGCCAATCATATTTTCTTTCCATTTCACAAATGTTTCAATCGTTGTAAACGCCAGAATAGCCCTGAACGATTTTCGGATGATTTTGAGATAAAAGGCTCAGCGATAACTTTTCCATAGACAAAACCTCTTTTTTCTTTTCGTTTGACTCTGGAGGTTTTATGTATTCGTACTCTCAGTTATTGAGCGCACCAGCTTCGAGCACCTCTGTAGTATACATCCCAGAGCAATAAGTTAAGACACCGATTTACGCGGTGAGTTTAAAGTGCGTTCAATCCATTTCGCCCACGCTGTAGTATGTTCTGAAGGCTGCCCTTAAGAAGCCCTGAAGAAACCTTAGAACTCTTGAGACTCTCACAAAGCCCTGAAGCTCTCAATGGTTCCTGAAGAAGCCCTAAGAAGCCTTAAAGGTACCCTAAAAAAGCCAAAGGAGCTCCGAAGGGCCTTGAAGAAGCCCCGGGGGAACCCTGAAGCAGCCCTGCTGATATCTTGGAAAAGACAGAAGCTTTCCTACCGAAAAACCCGGTATAACTTTTCACTATCCGGATTATGGAACCGGAAATTTGTTTCTGAAAACCCAAAATCCAGATCGCAGACAAAGGAATAATTTCTTAAAATCTAAATTCCAGATAGAGTCCAGATAGAATCCAGATAGGTTTCTGGTTCCATAATCCGGATAGCAAAAAGTTATACCGGATTTTTCGGTAGGGAATTGAAGAAGCCTTAAGATCCCGTGAGGCCCTGCAACCCTGAAGGTGCCTCAAAGAAGCCCAGAAAAAGCTCTAAAAAAGTCTTGAAGGATCCCTGACGAATTCAAGAAGTGACTGTGCGGCTTCCGGGATAGAAGGCGGTTTATTGAAGAAACGAAGCGTTTAACCAGGCTGAAGGTTCGCCAAGGTTCGCGTCTGAGGTTCCTTTCAAGATGGTCACTTTGTAGCTTGTCTTCGTGCCTAAAAAGCAGACTTGTGCTCGTTACTTAAAAAATGTAATGAACTACAATTACAAATTACCGAGCCTCAAATGTAATGGATTACCCTTACAAATTACTTTAGCTGAAAAGTAACGGATAACTTTGCTCGTTACGTTACAAATTACTTTCACGTTACTTTTCCGTACACTTATTCAGAAAACAATAGACGCAATTTTGATATTTTTCAAAAATGTTCTACAACACTACCTTTCATTTCTCATACGCCCGTATTTGGTAGTCCTTGTAAAAATTAAATATTGTATTTAAGAGAAAGAGTGTAGGTGCACTCCGTTCATCTGTAAGCTGACATGGCACTGAAAGCTGCAACCATACCCGCCATACCGCTAGCTTACGGCCTCCGGAAGTGATCCTTGGAATTGTGCAGACAAAGCTAGCGGTGAGCATGCTCAGTAGCAGCGTCTACCTCCGCTATGAGATTCGGAGCTAAAGAAGCGATCTACGAAAGTTCCCTTTTGTATCGGGTGTTTCGCCTGTTATTCACAAGAAAAGAAAAACTTGGTTCTAACGTTACAATGCAGCCAATGCAGAATGCGGGTGTCCCAGCTTGCCTTGATGTGTTTCCCTATATTAGAGTTTGTTGTTCTTGCTGATGAATATTTCTTTTTTCTTTTTGCAAGCAAAGTTTGCACTGAAATTCTACGTTTCCGTTTTCCCTAATGCCCTGAATTTTGAACATCTCATTAAGAGATGGCCATGGAGACAACGGACGCTTCATGACAGAAAACTCGACCAGTCAGAGAAAAAGTGGCGGTTACGGGTTATCGATCGTTCATCGGTTCTCACTTTCATACCAATATTCGTGGAGGCTAGAGGAGGGGAGGACATAGAGAGCGAGAGAAGCGATGGCCATCGGTCTCACAAAACAATAGAGGATCACACCACTTTTACGTGTTCTCTTTCTCTGTCAGCACTCCTTAGAAGGCCTAACCCCCCCCCCCCCCCCCTTTTTATGTTGACAGTTGACTGTAAAGTGAGGGGTGGACTCCACCATCATGCCCAGAAAGTAAACCAAAAGAAGTATAGTCCGTGCCCTCGAAGACGATGCTCTTAGCCTCGCGCCGGGCGCTTTTCAGCCGTGCATCAAGAGCGTGCTAGAATACAATACCGCTCATCAAAGACAAAGATAATTCGACACCCTCGCGCGAGGCTACTACGTCTGTTGCGCGCGTTGTGGACCCGCGAATCGAGGGGGTACGGACCAGCGTTTGATGTCTGTGCAGCTGGCGGGAGAAGTCGAAGAAGTTAGAAAGGGTGAAACGGTGTAAAAGACAAAAACAATTAAACACGAAGAGCTTTCTCCTGCCCGGGAGAAGAAGAAAAACGTGATGGAAGGCGACGGAGAGCCTACTCGGTGTAGTCTCACTTGATCTTTGTCTTTCGTATATTTGTACATGCCCTGCCCGTTTTTCTAGTGGTTGAAGGGACCGGTCATACTAAAATCGTGTTTTCTTTTCGGCTATTCTCCCCTTCCTAATGTTTTCTATTTTGTTGAACTTGCTCTCTTTATGCTGCTAAATGTTCTGCTCGTATTGCTCTAGTTACTGTATTACGTTCATAAATTTAAAAAGTAACGAGTAATTAAAGTAATCCATTACCAATATTTTGTAACGAAATTACATTACAAATTACTTCCGAAAAAAGTAACGTGGTAATTACAAAATTACTTGAAAAAGTAACGGATTACAAGTAATCCGTTACTTGTAACAGATTACTTTCCAAGTCTGCTAAAAAGCGATAATCTCTAGATTAGCTCCAGTACTAAGGCCGACATGTCTTCTACACAAGGCGCGCCCCGGACGGACGGACACGCACGTGGTGGGACGCGTGCCGCCCGCCCCACGTTGCCTCTGCGTGACGGCCAAGCTGTCCGTTACCGTCGCACAAGAGGGACACCGTTTCTGCCCGCATCGGCGTCGGCGCCCGAGGCGAGTCGTCGGTCCGGTGCTTCCGGCGCCCGTGCGCACGAGGCCCCGCGGTGGGCAGTCCGAGGATGTTGTTCCCGCTGCACAGGGACGCCAGCGGAGCGAGCTTCGGACCCCTTTGTGTGCCGGGGATGGGGCCACAGTCGGACGGGTCCTTTGAGTGCCGCTCGACCGGCAAGGACTACGGCCGCTGGCACTCCGGATGGACGCACGCCGACCGGTGCACACCGCGTAGGCTTTTTTTTTTTCTTGTTTTTTTTTTTTTTTTGTTTGCCGCGATCTTCCGCGACCTGATGGACGTCCGTCCGGACGTGGACGCGAGGACCTCGATGCGCATACACGCCGCGTTGGGAGGACCTCCGCGAAATACGCTATGAGGAACGTAAATTTGTCTGTTTCTTGCACAGGGGTGCCGATGCTGTCAGAATGACGATCTCTTATTGGCTGATTGAAAACAATAGTGGGTAGACCTCAAGGCATCTAGCCTTGAGGTCTACCCACTGTCCTGCCAATCAAAGCCAACCAGAACTCGGCATCGTTCTGAAGTCACCGCAACCCCTGTGCAAGATGCAGACGACTTGCTCTCCTAATAGCTAACAAAGAGAAAAACTTGCTTTTTTAACTCACTGCCAGCTGGAGATCCAAATAGCAGTTTATCGTTTGTCGTACTAATGGCCATCATAAGGATATATTTTATTGGGTGCCATCACCTTCGCACGTCGTCGGCAGACGATAATAAATTCTTCCCCTCATAATTCGTCCTCGATTTGTTTCAGCTTCGACGGTGTGAACGAAAGAACTGGGCAAGGAGTACGAAGCGTCCATCTATAAACCCCTCGATAAAATTCCGGTCACCAACGGACTTTAGAGCCTATTTTGTCCAAGGAGATTGATTAGACCCTAATCCGAAATAAACACTGACCCAGCACTTCAATCTAATTCGTGCGACGCGTTGTACTAACGTCTGGAGAGTAAACAGGCCTCGTATGCTTTACTTTGGAGCATCCTCAACTTCATCCTTCGTCAGCCTCCAGAAAGCCGCCATTACTACGGGTGAGATGACATACACTCAATTGATAATAATGATAAAAGTGACCAAAACAATTTTTGTGAAAGATATGTATATAATATATACATACATAGCAAAGCGAAACCGATTTCACATAATAGATGGGCACTGGTTTGAAATACGAAGGATTCTGGTTTCAGATTTCTACCTTCTCAATCAAGAATCTGGCACGAGTTGCGTGATATTTATTTATACATAGTCTTTTTTTTTTTTCTGCATCGTGAAGTATTCAGAATACACTAAAACATTGGGGTAAATCTCGGGAGCTGCCATCCCCACCGTGGCGCAAGACTCAGTCGCCAATGTGATGAGTCGATAAAAAATCAAAAGTAAGAAGGGGGTAATATACTAAATACACATATTCTAAAAGTAAAATGATCAAAGTAACAAACAAACAAAAGGATGGAGGAGGCGAATTTTCCCATTAATTATACGTTTGTCATGTAATTGAATCTCATGTCGACGACTCATTCATTCGCTTAACAATTTTCACAGCGGAATATTCAAATGGCACGCTCCTTGTGTGCAAGACTTCTAATTTCTCCTTCTACGAGCTAAAAATAAATAAAAAAATAAAATCTGGAGCGCCTGCTTTCCTGCGAAGCGCTTGGGGTAGCCAAACGGCGAATTACGGAGCTGATTTGTTTAGACCCCAAAAAGTGGTCTGCGCTCTGGCATTGTAAAAGGCTGAAAGACAGCGCGAAAAGCGACAGGGACAGAGAACTTCTACACACACAGAGCGCTGTATGTGTCCACTTTTTCGTCTGCCGCGTTCTTCATTGACCTGATGGACGTCCGCCCGGACGTGGACGCGAGGACCTCGATGTTCATACACGCCGCGTTTGGAGGGCGTTGGGAAATTAGGTTCAGCGCTCTGCGTGTGTACACCTTCTCTGCCCGTGTCTTTTTTCGCGCTTTTTTTATTATTTTACTTTTTTACGGTGTTACACACTCTAGCCCAAATTGCCACTGTGCTGCGCTATGGCACTGAGCATGGTGCAACGTGATGGTCAGTACCACGACGCAGACAGTTTTTTTCTTTCTATTATTTTAGGTTTAAAGATATTAATATCTCCGTCCTTCGCCGACCACCTTACTGCAGCGATTAGCTACCCCAAATGCTTCGCGGGAAATCCGACGCTCCAGGATTCTTACAATATAGATTTGAACAGAAAAAAGAAAACTCCAGACAAGGAAAAATAAAGGGACAAACACAACGAAGTTTTTCAGACTTCGTTGTGTTTGTCCCTTACTTTTCCCTTGTCTCGTTTTTTTTTTCTTTTTTAAGTATGGACGTTTACCAGCTAGTCTGCGCCACAACTCTTATTTCTGTTACCATATAGACACAAGAAAGTATGAAAGAGTTAAAAGTTATGGCCGGTAGAAGTGCAATACTCGTTTTCGTGAACCGGTGGCACCAAAAGAAAAAAAAAAGTCGACAGTTTAGGGTTTGTTAGTTCTTGCAACTGTATTGCCCTGGAAATTTTCACTTCAGTAATAAAATTTGAAAAATGCGAGGGTGTACGAAGCGTCTTGGTGTTTAGGTGAGTTAAGATGGTATTCGCCTAGCGATAAATTTACTTAAGGCGTTTCACCTCTCCGTCCAACGGCCTCATCACTTATAAGTCACAACAGCACACATACGGTACAAAGATAGAGGTCCAATGCTTGTAAAGGTTTATAGAAACAGATAGAATCATTATGCAATGTACTTTATCATTAATTTATCGTCTTTAATTAGCGGGGCAATGGAATTCACGTGATCCGAGGCCCCGTGCCGTGACGACTTGACCCGAGGTCGCATGACGTCAGCTTACGTGACATCGATTTCCTCGCGAAGTTTAGCGGGGATATCGACGTCACGCTATCAAGGCGTGGTGTCACGTCACGACCTGAGCTCACATGACCTTGCAACATGACGTGATGTCACGGCGACACTTTACCTGACGTTCCATGATGTCAGGTCATGTGGCATTAATTTTCCCGATAATTTTAGTGGGAAAATTGACGTCACAAATGGAAACTATCGAGTCTCGTGATATCATGACGTCATGCTGCGCCAAATTTATATTGCCTTTATAATTCGATATAATTTATAACTCTCCCGTATCTAATTGATGACGTCCCTCAAACAAGGTTGAGAGCTTCTTCATTAAACTTTAATAATTGCTCAGCCTAGACGACGCAAATCTTAATTCCGCGTAAAGCGTCTGTCCCATCACAATAAAAAAATAAATAAAGCTCTTCTTTCAGATAGAAAAAAATTGATACGGAGTTTAGTGTCCCTTTTATTCCGGCACAAAAGTTACAGCGACACAAAACGCCGCGCACCTGCAAACACCTCTCTCTCTCTCATAATGCTGTAGCCCCCCAGCAGCGCCTATAACTGCGTCGCGGAAGAAGCGACGTCCTCTCGGAGTCGTTCCCTGGGCCGTCGCTGTCCGCGGGACTTTCCTAATTAAGGCGGATTATCAGCGTCGTCCCCATGGTTGCCCAGCCGTGCGCGACTTGGCAATTAAAAGGGCCGGCCAATGGCGGCGCACGCCGTCTCCCCCGCCTCCCCCTGCCTGCAGCGCCGCTCTCGCTCAAAAAGCCTCCACTTCCTCACCACCGGCCGAGTTTCTTCGCTAACGACGTTCCCAGTTTACCCGCGGACCTGTTCCTGTCTCTGCTGCTGCTGCTGCTACTGCATTCGCTACACCCGCGCCCCCCACTACACCCGACAGCCCACTAAACGCAACACTAACCGCTCGACCAATCGCGTCGTATCCTCGCACCACGTGACTAAGGTCCCTTCAGTCATCTAGCAGCGAAGACCTCGATCACGTGACCTTAAACGGAGAAAGTATTGGTTCCGCCAGCTGGTAAACCCCGTTCTCACCTTACGTCGGATCGCAGCGAACGGTTCGAGCCACGGAAGCCAATCCAACGCCTCGTGACCTTCACGTGACCTTCAGGAGGGGGGCGAAGTTAGGCGCTGAGGGCCTAGTCACGTGATGCGCTCGCTGCTCTGGATTGGCTGGGACGACTCGTACGTGGCCCGCCGCGGTCCATCCTAATATCGAAACGGGTTGTACCTAGCTTCCAGTCCACTGTCACCTCCATCGCCATATATGGTGTGTGCGTGCGTTGGTGGCAGGCTGTCCCTCTTGTAGTATATATCTCGGCGGCATCTCTCTTCCCTCGCCCCTCTTGTCCCGTACGCGTCCCGTGGACCGAAGCGCTCGCGGACGTCGTTTTTAATTTCGGCGCAGTTTTAATTAGCTCGCGAGTCCGCCCAAGGTGCGGCGTCGACGCTGTGCGTGAGGGCGAGGGACTGCGCGAGAGTGACGACGAAGCCGCCTCGTTAGCGGGCTTCGTTCGAGTCCCCGCTGATAAGAGAGCTCTGCCGCGACGTGCTCTCCTCTGGCAGCGGCGACAACGAGAGAGGCTGCTCTTCGTCGCGCGGGCCGTACCTTCCCCGTGTGAGAGACATATATGGTGCTCTGGGACGTGGGCGATCACCGGATGTTGTCGTGTCGTACTCGTGGTCGCGTACATTTTGAGATATGCGAGCGGGTTTCAAGCTTGCGACGGGATTAGAGTCGATTCTGCTTAATATAAACAACGCGTAATATAAATATGTATAGGTATATTTATTTATTTGTTTATTTTATTTTCCAAAAAGGCCCCCGGAGGAGGGGTATTACGTGAGGGATGGGCATTACACAGCAAAGCAGCAAAAATTACAAAAAACTGTGGACAAAATACAAAAGAATACAAAAAGAGCACATCTATATCAAGAAAGACAGGTAGAGCACACAAATGCACGCGTGAATTTCTTCATTATGAAACTATGACTGATCTATCGCTTTAAGAGCTTCTTTGAATTTATTCAAGTCCCTATACTTCGTCTCGCCCTACGATGGACTAAAGGCAAAAGCTACGGACCGCCAGATCCTATCACGAGCCACTTAGAAATTGTGCGGTATTTCGCTTCGATGCACGTATCGGTGCCCGCGTCTCGGATCACTGATAAGGGGACGAGTGGATAGTGGTTTGAATCGAAGAGCACTGAGTGACTCAAAACTTTTACATCGCAAAGAAGGCCACGACATATAGGCTCTTTGCAGCGTCGAAGCTACAGAAATGATGCGGCGCTTTTGGATTCAGGCATTACTCGTCCACGTTCCAATTTGTGGCTGTTTTAATAAAAAAAAAAGGAATTAGCAAATCGATCTGTTTTTGGGCGAGAATATGACACTTGCTATACTTCGTTTCAGCTTCGGTCCGAGCGCGGCCGATGTTATGAGCCAAAGGGCCAATCAAACAGCGAAAGAGGCACAACGTCATGGCGTGCTCTCTGCAGTTCATGGGAGCAGCCGGCGGAGGAGCACGCACAAAGAGACGGCGAATACCGGCTCGTCCTATCAACTGCAGAGAGCACGCCATGACTTTGTGCCTCTTTCGCTGTTTGATTGGCCCTTCGGCTCATAACATCGGCCGCGCTCGGACCGAAGCTGAAACGAAGTATAGGTGTTGTTAATGCGACTTGAAAAGTGCGAATGGAGCGTGATATGAGGGTTCGGTGACAACGTGTGATAATATCGGCGAAACAGTGACAAGCTGGCAATTCTTTGACGGTGATTCTGCAAAGGCAGAGCGGCACGTTTCTTTAGTTGGGTGACGCCGGTAAAATATGAATAGATGTAGTATACGAATCTTACAGCACGAGTTTGAATGGCCTCCGAGTTTTCGATTAGATAATTTTTGGATGGATCCCATATCTCTGCGGCATATTCTAGTTTGGGGCGGATGAGTGTTGTACAGGCGAGCAGTTTCAAGTGTTCACTGCTCCTATGAAGCACTCGTCGTCACTGTCGTTGCTGCAGCCGGAAGGGGTTTCGACGGGGGCTCTGGACAGGCAGTCGGCGTCGCTGTGCTTGCGGCCTGACTTGTAGACTACAATCATGTTGAACTCTTGTAGTCGGAGACTCCATCGAGCGAGGTGTCCTGACGGGTCCTTGAGGTTCGCAAGCCAGCAAAGCGAGTGGTGGTTCGTCACCACGCGGAACGGGCTCCCGTACCAGTACGGGCGAAACTTCGTCATTTGCCCAGACGACCACAAGGCATTCTTTCTCAGTCGTGGAGTAAGTTTTCTCCGCTTTGGACAGTGTCCGACTTGCGTACGCGATGACTCGCTCGATGCCTTCTTGCACTTGGACCAGTACCGCGCTAAGTTCAGCATTACTTGCGTCCGTGTGAATCTCGGTTTCCGCATCCTGATCGAAATGTCCAAGCACAGGAGGAGTCCATGGAGTCGTCGTTTCAGCTCGTCAAATGCCTGCAGCTGCTCCTCGGCCCATTCGAACTTCTCAGCGTCCTTCGTGAGGTTTGTGAGCGGTGCGGAAATTTTAGCGAAATCCCGAACGAAGCGTCGATAGTAGGCACAAAGTCCAAGGAATCTTCGCACGGCCTTCTTGTCTGTCGGCGCTGAAAATGCCGCGACGGCGCGAGTCTTCTCGGGGTCTGGGCGGACGCCTTTGTTACTAACTACGTGGCCTAGGAACTTCAGTTCGTCATTGGCGAACCGGCACTTGGACGGCTTGAGTGTGAGTCCGGCAGTCTGAATGGCTTAGAAAACAGCTCGTAGTCGTCGCAAGTGTTCGTCAAAGTCACTTGAAAACACTACGACGTCGTCAAGGTAGACGAGACAGCTCTGCCACTTCAGCCCTGCCAGTACTCTGTCCATGACACGCTGGGAAGTTGCCGGCGCCGTGCATAGGCCGAAAGGCATCACCTTGAACTCGTACAGGCCATTCGGCGTGACGAAAGATGTCTTCTCTCAGTCCCGTTCGTCGACTTCGATTTGCCAGTAGACGCTCTTCAGGTCCATCGATGAAAAGTATCGAGAGTGGCGCAGTCGGTCTAGCGTGGCATCGATTCGGGGGAGTGGATATACGTCTTTCTTCGTTACCGCGTTCAGCTGCCGGTAGTCGACGCAGAACCTAAGCGTTCCGTCCTTCTTCCTAACCAGCACGACTCGAGAGGCCCACGGACTGCTTGAAGGCTGGATTATGTCGTCGTTCAGCATTTCTTGCACTTGCTGTTGGATAACCTCCCGTTCTTTTATGGAGAGACTGTACGGCGATCGGTGCACAGGGAGCGCGTCGTCCTCGGTGACGATGCGATGCTTTGCAACGGCGGTTTGGCGCACCTTCGACGACGTCGCGAAGCAGTCGCTGTATTCGGCGAGGAGGTCACTCAACTGCCGTCGTTTCGGGCCTGGAAGCTTGGTGTCAATGTCGAGCTATGCTGGCGGCGTAATGTCTTGCTGAGGTGGCGATGATTCTTCAGCAATTGCGGCGATTTCGGTGGAGTTCCGAAGTTCCTCGACGTGGCCCACAGCGGCACCTTTCGTGAGGTGCTGCGTTTCTTGTCGGAAGTTCGTCACGAGGACAACGGTGCGCCCATCCTGAAGTTTAGTCACTCCTCTTGCGACGCCTATTCCTCTCCCCATGAAGCAATTGAAGGTTGCCTTCCAGAACAACTTCGCCGCAGGTAGCTGCTTGATCGTGGCGGCAGTTTCACGTGGTCGGTAGCGACTCGGACGGCGGCTGACGCTGTTTGGGGTTTCTTGAAGGTGGAACAGGCGTCCGCAGCATCAGTTTGTTTTCACCAAGGCCGATGACGGCGCCGTATTCACACAGAAAGTCCATGCCGAGAATAACGTTTCTGGCACAGTCTTGTAGAACGACGAATTCCACAGGGCACGTGTCACCATGGATCTCGACGCGAGCGGTGCATCTCCCGACTTCCGTGATGAGGTGCCTTCCGGCGGTTCGTATTTGAGGTCCGTCCCACGGCGTTGTCACTTTTCACAGACGGCGAGAGCCTCTCACTCAAGACTGAGTAGTCTGCTCCGGTGTTTACGAGTGCCGATGCGTCGAGGCCGTCGATAACAACGTTTAGGTTGTTGGACACCGTTGCAGGAGCGTCGGTGCGATACGGGGCGTCGGCAGGGTGGGAGCGCTCCCGCGTTCTTGGAGGCTCTTTACTTCGGTCGTCTTCGGCAACGCCACCTCCAGGCGTTGCCGCACTTACTTTTTCCGATGAATAAGGGAAGGGGGACAGGCTGTCGCGGCGCGACCAACCGAAAGGCGATGTGGAACGTCAGGGGATGGAGAACGGGAACCACGTGGTGCTGTCGGCGCTGGGGACGGAGGGCGACGGAGGTATTCCTCGATGTCCCTTGGTCGTTCTCCAAAGCGAGGTCGACGGTCGTTTGGCGCGAATCCTCGCAGGCCGAGCTGGTGGCAGGGGCACCTTCGGTAAACGTGGTCAGCCTCCCCGCAGTGGAAGCACACCGGGCGTCCGTCATCCGTGCGCCACACGTCGGTCTTTCGAGGTCCGCGCTGCTCTTGGCGCGGATCGTACTGCGGCGAAGAGACTTCTCTTCGGGGTGAAGCTGAGTACTTCCGGGTGACCGGAGGCTGCGGACGACGAGCAACTGCGGCGTAGGTCAACGTTGCTGCTGCTTCCGGTGCGGCGTCGGCGACAACGTCTGGCTGTAGCGCTTGCTGGACCTCTTCTCGAACAATCTCGGCGATCGAGAGGGAAGCTGGACGTTCGGCGGCAGGTACCAGCTTCTTTAGTTCTTCATGGACGATGTCCGGGACAATTTCTTGGATCCCCGGAATATTGGGGTTGAGGGCGCAGCTGGGGACGGCGTGGGTGCAGCGACGCCAGGAGCTCGATGGAAGTGAGCGGCTCGTGCTTGCAGGGCCCGTTCAATGTTGGTCGCCTCCGTTGCAAACGTTTCGGTGGTTGTAGGTGGACATCGCACCAGGCCTCCAAACATGCTCTCCTTGACACCTCGCGTCAGGATTCTCAGCTTTGCTTCGGAGGCTCGAGGATCGGCGCGGTTGCAGAGTCGAAGAATATCTTCGACAAAACTAACGACGCTCTCGTTAGGGATTTGGATCCTCGCTTGAAGAAGCTCTTCGGCGCATTCTCTCCGATGTTGGTTGGTGAACGTACCCTGGAGCTCAGCCTTCAGTTGCTCCCAGGAGGTGATTAACGCTTCGTGGTTTTCATACCAATTCCGTGCTGTGGCCTCCAAAACGAAGTAAACGTTTTGAAGGCACTGCTCCGGTGTCCATCCGTTATGGCGGGTCACTCGTTCGTACTGTTGTAGCCAACCTTCTACGTCCTCGTGGTCTTCGCCGAGAAAGGGCGTCGGAGTGCGAGGGGCGACGGGCAGGTACACGACGGCGGCGGCCGGGGTCTGCGACATGTTGGCCATCGTCGTCTTGGGCTTCTCCGGCAGCAGACCCAATTCAAGAGGCTGACCTCTGATACGACGGCTTCTTCGGGCTTCGGTGTCTTCGGCGAAGGGTAGCCTTCCGGGGCTGAGCACGTCGCTTGGCCGGGATGTCTTTGGAGGGGTACAATTAACTGGCATAGAATGCAATACCCCGCACCTCCACCAAAATGTCACGATTGACAATTGAAACAGAGAATAACTGGGGAAACTGAAATGTTTATTGGAGCGAACTTGTACCCCAAAAAAATAAAAGAAAAAGGAAACAGACGGAAGCAGAGCGTCGCGAGCGTCGAAATAACGGCAGAGTCGAACGGTGGGGCGAGACTGGGTCCGGCTTGCCACGCGGAGCCCCTTTTGTACACGCGTGGGCTTCTGGAACAATCAGCGTAGAAGCTTCGGCGGGTAAAACATTCTAACCTCAAATTAGTAACACTGTTCTCGAATTTACCAGAACATCACATTAGAGTCAACAAGAATGCGTACCCGCGGCCAGGAATCGAACCCTGGCTTTCTGCGTGGAGGGATAGCGCGATAACCGTTAGGCCATGGCCACGCTGTCTACTTGGCCAGCTGCGCGCGCGGCAATATAAAAAAAAGAAGAGGGCCAAGCACTGTGCCTTGAGGGACTCTCGAGAGAACGGTGCTGGTGTTAGAAGGGGTGCTATTTACATTGACGGACTAATTTCTGTTAAAAAGGAAGTTGTTAATCCAGGATAACACGAACGGGTCTAGGTTAAGCAGGGCAAGTTTATACATTAGTCGGTGATGCGGGACTTTCTCGAACGCTTTTTCGAAATCGAGAAAAATGGTGTCTGTCTGTGTGTTATTGTCAAAATTAATATGTAGGTCGTGAAGGAATTCGGCTACGTTTTGTTTCACAAGATAGAGCCCTACGGAAACCGTGTTGTGAAGGGTGTATGAAGCTGTTACGCTCTAGGTGCTTATAATGTTTGTGAAAATTATGTGTTCCAAAATTTTTGATGGCACGCTTTTCAAAGATATGGGCCGGTAATTATATGGTGAAGACCTGGCACCGGATTTGGGGATTGGAATGATCTTACCTAACTTCCACTGAGTGGGGACGTGGCCTGTTTCGAATGATTGAAAGAACAGTAATATATATATATATATATATATATATATATATATATATATATATATATATATATATAAATGGTGAGGCTTGTGTTGCGGCTTTAATGCTTGTACATGTGCAAATATTCCTACTTGTACGTTCACGTGTCATTATTATAGACCCTGTTTGTTTTTGTTTGTTTTTATTCACACACAAGGTCTAGGGTAGCATTGGACACCCCCGTTTCATAGACAACATCTCCGGGGCTTAACTTGGTAAATATATGTATTTTTGTGTCCTTGTTATGGACAACTCACAATATAGACTCCTTTTTTTGGGGGAGGGGGGGGGGGGGGGTGAACGGAGGTTTTCATATCATGAGGTATTTTTTTGTAATAGTTCATTTGTGGGCGGATTCCAAGCCAATATTTCGAGTCATAAATGGGTTAAAAATAACTTCTTTTTCAGAAGACGTTTGAATAATATTAATTCGTCTGTGACAATCTGAGGAATGTTTATAACTTCGCAATACATATGTGGGCTTCCAAAACGATTGTGAAATTTTAGAAGGCGATCTGATCTCACCTTGGTTTTTGGTGAGATTAAGTCGCCTTCTAAAATTCTAAAAATCTCACCTTGGTTTTTGAACGTTTGGCGCTTCAAACTCCAACGACCGGTATCTCGACAAAATTGTGAAGTGGTACGAAACATTTATATATTTTTTAATATAACAAAAAAAAAATCTGCGAAATGGCTGCAACGTGGCGAATATCGTAAATCTTCCGTGACCTCAAGAGCGCAAAAAAGGCAATAGCCGATGGTGTGCTGTCAAAATTATCAAACGTTTTATATTATTTTTTACAGCCTTTGTAATCATTTTGTAAAAGTTTAACGTGCACTGCTGAAAAGGGAATGCACTCGAACGAGACGGATATCCTGTCGAATTTCATCTCCCGAAAGAGTTGTATACGACATCCCCCTTATGCTTCAGATGCCTTTCAGGATTTAACCAACTACCTACAAATCCCAAAGATTATCGAAACTAAAATCATAAAGACTCACTTCTTTGGGAAAGATAAATCTATTATAATGCAACGTTGTTTCTCGTACCAGTGTTTATTTATAAGTGAGTTATGAAACTTTAAAGAAGGCTCTTTAATGCCGGAAAAATATTTAATTGACCTCATAGATTAGTTGGGGGAACTTTTCCATTAGATACGCTTATACTAATACTCAACGTGTAACGGGCTGTCTACAAGAACATAAGACACCTCGCACATTTAGCGTGCGTCATAGATCTGGCGAACGGATGTAACGTCTTCAAGCACTTTCTAATGTTCCCTGCAGTGTGGATATTTTGGTTGCCTTATCCGCGTGCACACGAATGGTGTCACGATTAGCGTGTTTGTGCGGTCGGTGTTCGTGTGCAGATTTCAATTTAAATTTCGAATTTCGGTGGAATCATTCGTTTTACTATAAATAAATACATGCGACCCGTGATAAATACTCTCTTCATGATTGGATTTCCAGTTCCACTGATAAATTCTGAATCGTTTTAGGGGATCCATACTCCGCTGGTGCGCAACTCCGTGAGGTCGACCCTATATACGTGCAGGCGCTTCCAGAAAACAAATTGCAGCCTTACGTGATAAATATTTATGCAGACAACTGGTATACATTGTAGCGTGTAGAGTTGACCGAGCGGGACAATCTAATGTTCCTTCCGCTTTAGAGTAGAGTACTAGAGGTTAGCTGAGGCTGTGAGATGCGGACGATGCCGTATATGATAGGCGTAAGGATGAGCGAAATACCCCACTTAGAATTACAACCTATAAGTAATAAAAACGCCGTTACTCTGATGTGTAAGTTATTTAATGACTTTAGAGTCGCCGAAAGCATAAGAAAGCAGAGAGTTACTTATTATGTTGCTTATTGCTTCGTTTTCGTTCTTTGACTTTTTTTCTTTTATCGGCAAATACCGCAATCCCGTGGGCTGCGGAGTGATCAAAAAGATGTTGGGGATTTGTCACGCCCCGCGTTAATGAAGCGCTGGTTTTGACTATATATAGCCAGGCCGAAGCTGATTTCAGCTGGTCTGTGACTCTATGAGAGGTGGCTATATATTCGAGCCAGGTCGAATACATCATAAGCGCGGCGTCGTGCCACGTAGGTGCGTTCCCGTCGTTTTGTCATCCTTATCTCTGTCGTTTCTTTTTCCGTATGGGGCTGATTGATAAGAACGTGCGAGTTAAGGTCGTTCCGTGAGTCGCATCTGCTTCCGCAGTGGCGGCGTCACAACGAGGGCGCCTAGAGCTGCGGGAATTAATTGCCGCGTGCGAATAAGTTGTCGCAGTCAAGGCCGGATATGCGTGAAGGCGACGGAAACAAAGAAAGAACAGCAAACAGGTTCTGGCTCGCGATGAGCTGTAGAGTGGTAAGCCGTTGTTAGATACGTCTCTATCATGGCACGGACGGCAGTATACGTCTAAAGCTTTCGGCCGCGATTATCTTATTTCTTTCGTACCGCGGCGATCGCCTGATGAGAAGCTATAAAGATCTTGATTCCAGCCAGCCACGCAAGCGAGAAGCGGCTGCCCTTCCCAAAGGAGATAGCGCGCGTTTGCGTAGTGAAACTATTCTGCCTTATTTATGTGTAGGACCTGTCTACAACTGGTTATGCAGGTCGAGGTTCGGGTGTACTCTTAAGTGGTGGAATCCCTAACTCGCTGAGGCGTTTCTGAATTCTGAAAGGCAGGACTAGCTGCAACGTCACCTAAATTCGAAATTCTTATTGAAAGTTGACTCTAATATACGAGTTAGTGTTGGTGTCTCATCCCAGGCATGTGTCATATTGCTCGATCCAGTGCGCGTTTTTTGTCATCATGGCGAATGTCATCTCCCGGATATAGCCGTCCAAGTGTCCTGGTGCCCAAAAACACCTGCCACACCTATACAGCGCGGTTTAGAATCTTCATTAGCTCCTGGTTGTAATAAAGAAAGTTAAGAAGATAAAGAATTGTCCAGATGGCTCTCACAAGGACATTTGGAACGGCCGACACGAAGATATGATGATCGAAAGAAAAATGGCATAAACTAAACATGCGCTAAACAGGGAAGTTCCAGTATGTCGCCCATGTGCGTGCAGTCATAAGCCTGAAGTATTTATAACCCTAAAGATTATAGTATATCTGATAAACATGTAACTCTAAATTGTTCACTTGCATGAAGCCTACTTTACATTTTATTCGTATATTATGAACGCGTCCAGAAACGGTATAGAACTACAGTCATGTCTCGTTAATATGGACCCCGTTAATATGGATACCCCGCTATATGGTCACCACTTTCGGGGGCACATTGGGAAAATACATGCATTTTTGTCTCGTTATTATGGACAACTCACATTATGGACGCTTTTTTACGGGAACGGAGTTGTCCATATTAACGAGACATCACTGTATTTTTCTCTTGTCTTGGTCAAATAATATAGTTTCATCTTCATAGCTTGGTTACCAATCGCGTCACATTGAAGATTTTTCAATTTCATTATGAAGCCTATTTGGGTGTCTTTTTTCTGACGTCTGCAAAAATACGTTTGTGTTTGTAGCAGCGGCCCGTGGAATCAGATAATGTCAAACAAAGTTAATAACCTTTCTTCAATTCCACAGTAAGTACTAACCCGATAACCGTCCCCGCACCGCATGCAGGCAAGTCGGCGTAGCTGCGAAAGCACGCAACTTCATGTCACAATATGCTAACCGAAGCCTCCGTATATAACATACACGAACGAGTCTTGCGGATTTCTGCCCGCCAGTGCAACGAAAACCGGGGCGGGAAGAACCGGCGATCGATTATTGGTCCTCTCCTAATCAATGTCCGGCAGCAGCCGCCGCCGCTCGAGCAAGACAGCAAACTCCCAATGGGCACAAAAGCGGACAGGCAACGCCCGGGGAACCGGGCCGATAAGGAATCCCTCGACTAGCGGCGGCCATCTTGAGATAGGCGCCGACTCCCCTCTAGGGCGCGAGGTGGCGCTGCCGATACTAGCGAGAAGAGTGTCGACAAAGCAGCCCCAGGCGCTCGCTGCGCCCCCGCTCGGAAACTGCCGCAACTACTGGCGTGTGCAGCGCGGAGAAGACTTGCCCCGGGCAGGGCAGTGATATGTCGTTGTTGTTATGCGTGCATAAAGTATACGGAGTGTGTGTGCATGTAGGGGAGAATGTTTGTTTCTTTCGAAAGAAGGGGACGAAGTGTGGGCCCCGTGTTTATTGTTGTTTATTGCAACCGTTTTTGTCGTGCTGCTGAAAAATCCACATTGGGCAAAGAGAAACATCATGTACTTGGTACTTTCTCTAAAATGTACACTTCTCGCATGGAAACAGTTATCGGGAGTTGTTCGGGTAAAATGGTGTTTTACGATGTCGTTGTGGTGAGACGGGGAAGTTGGACAAAATAAACACGCTCGATACGGTTAGGGAGTGCTATCACAGTACGAATCGTGATGTGGAGTGGGGTGAATACGTCGTCCGGAGACGACTTCTTCGTGTGTTTTATTTTTTTTATTTTTCTATAAGCGTTATAAGATTTTTCTTGCAGGAACCGAAATAACCATATTGAAGAGTGAAAGGATGCCGCATGCCAGTTCCTTGCATCGAATGAGTCAATTTTACGTGCGCGCGGCAGCAACATTTTGGTGTTTTTATTGGTGTGAGTTGAGCTGGTTGGTATATGTTCACAGAAGGTGGAAAGACAGCTTGAACTAAAAAGACACACAGAGGCCGGACACGCAAACACATAGCTGACTATCAACCATTATTTACTATCTTGATCTTCTTTAACCCTCGGTCTTGTCTTCATATTCGGCCTCTCTTGGCACGTGGTAGTAGCAATCCAAAGGCCGAGAATATGAGGGTTCAGGTCTTGGAAACATATCAAACATATAAAGATAGTAAATAATGGTTGATAGTCAGCTATGTTGAATGTCAGCTATGTGTTTGTTCTGTCTCTGTATAAGTGTTTTTTAGTTCAAGCTGTTTTTCCACTTCTGTGAACATGTATCAACCAGCTCAGTTTACACCAATAATTAAGTTTCTTTCCAGTTATTTGAACAACTCTTTTATGTTTCCAGACCGAGGGTTAAAGAAGATGAAGTTAGTAAATGATTGTTGATAGCCAGCTATATGTTTGTCCTGTCTCTGTGCAAGTGTTTTTAGTTCAAGCTGTTTTTGCACCTTTGGTGTTTTTGTTGTATGTAGCGCTTTCAAATTTGCATCAAACGTATGTCTGCAGAGCTCACCTAAAACTAATTATACCACGAAATCTCCGAATACGAAGCGATTGCCTACGACTGGTCAATTTCTCAGTTCATCCGCCTGGCCGAAAGATGGAAATGTATCCCTTACATAACTCACTAGCTTGAACAGCAGTCAAAATGTCCCCTGTACGTAACACCACTACCTGCATCTAGTTTCAAAATATAGTTTTTAGTATAGAAAGAAAAAAAACAGATATTTTAGAAACGATAGTCGGAAAAGTCTGATCTCTTGACAAAACAATCCTGCTCTAATTGTGTTTTACCTTAATACTTCCTTTTTGTACTATATATTGTGCTCATTGTGTCACCAGTCGACATAAAAAAAAATTTAACTCGTATATAGTGATCTTACTAGTTTCAGTATATCCCACTCAAAAAGTTCTGATTAATATATCTTCCTTTATCTACCTTCTTTGCCATTACAAGAAGCTTGTTGAAATATAAATGTATTTTAACTCGTATCTAGATGGTGTTACTAGTCTTAAAATACTTTTTACCCCTGAAGTTTTTATGAATGTATCACCCTTCATCTACATTCTTTTACAGTGACAAAAATAAACATGGCAAATTAAAATTTGCTACATTTCCTCGTTTCTTTTTTTTTTACTTTTATTTGACATATGAAGCCTTTCAGCTCGTAGTCGTATTCCAAACAAGCCCGTTTCACGAAGGGGATGCGCGGCCGGTGCTTGAGAATTCCGAAATGGCAAACAATTTCGTTCCTCTTTTCCTCGTAACCAAGAAATCTTCCGCGAGTGTTTCATGTTGTCAAGGCCACTGTTGCTTGCTTACAAGATTAATGCCGCTTCAAAGATCCCTATTTATACCAGTTGGGCACCTGCCTCCAAAAAAAAAAAAAAACATTTTGAGACAACCTTGTAGAAACTCAAAACGGAACGGAGAGTTCGTTTCTTTCTAACAAAATTCCGATTAATTTAAGGGCTGGACAAGAGTACGAATGCCTCAGGCACCGAAGTAATTTCCCACTAAGATATCCAGGTAGGCTTCAGATGCTGTACGCACTAGGAATCCAACTCAATGAGGTATCTACCTAATCACAAAGAACAATTGTAAGGTTGCAAATTGCGTTCCATTTTGCAACCTGTTTATCTCTTTATTCAACCTGATCATTCCAGGTTGATTTTTAACGATAGCTTAATTGAGAGCAACGCTGAACATCCATTGGCCAAGTCAGTCAGAAGCCATGATATTAAAGTATGTATATACAAAATCGTTTTCTTTGTCCAACTTCCTTCAACTGAGGTCCAAAATTCTTAAAGTGAGATTGAGAGTCTTCTCACAACAAAAAGATAAAGAACTTCTCTTAAAAAAAGCAAACAAAAAACAGGGATAAAGGTTTTCTATTGGTGAATACCTTTTGCGGAGGAGTTTTTAGCAATTAATGTTTTTGCATGATGGTTATCAGGCGAACATAATTGTCTGTTGACTTTTGTTTTCTAATGAAGGTTTTGCACTTTTTAAGGGTTTTAATAACAGTCTTGAACCATGGTTAAACGCGCTATAAAGACGAACGAAAGAGAGAAGACAAACCTGTTCGTCTTTTTAGCGCTTTTAACAATGTGTTGGTGTTAACTTGTGCTCTTCTTTTTAGCGTTTTTAACCATGGTTCAAAACAGTCATCAGCTGTAAAAAGTACCCGACAACAGGTACTTTTTACAGTTTTAATAACAATGTTTTCATTTATTAAAGGTTTTTATAAGGGTTAATTGTCTTTCAATAGTAAAGGATTTCCAATGACACGTTTTGGCAGTAATAATGGTTTGCCGGTGGTAGTGGTGGTTTAGTGATGGGATGGTCACTAACGTAGCTTTCCTAGTTGTCAAGGTTTTTCAGTGATGAATGGGTTTTGTTTATTAAGCTTGGCAAGACTTCTGAACCAGAAAGCGAGACCGAAGTTAATTTTAAGTAATCATTGAAATGACCTTTTGATATCAACTTTAACAATATCTGTTTATTTAAACAGGGTTAAAGAAAAGATGCTACTTTAAAGTATTTTTTTATTTGAATACGTAGCTTATATAGTGCATTTCTTTCCTCTAACATTTCTCATTCCTTACACTTCCGCAGACAAGCATACCCTCACGGCACATAAATGAAGCGTTGATCAATGAGTGAATAGCAAAGATCTCGTCAATACCCCTTTTAGCCAGGAGCCCGTGACTGCAGTTGAAGGGTAGTTGCAGCCACAGTCTGCATTGCTCAATTTCCTTTTTCATCGTGAGGAGATTACCGAACGAGGCATTTAGTGATTTCTTTTTATTACTCAATGTTTATTTGTTTGGCAGGATTCGAAGCTTGCAAAACCAGTCTCGTGGCGTGTTTTTGCAACTGGATTTTAGAAAAAATTTTATCAAAAAAAAAAAAAAACACTGCTCCAAAAAAGCAATGTTAGTGCAGATGATTCATGAGTCATTCGGTGTAGAGGCGGGAAATTATTCGATTAACCTACCGATTAATTGGTGAGTGCAATATCCGCGTATTAATTTTATAACTGAAAAATTGGTGAAAAGTATGCCCTTTTGTGAAGTTGTCGCGGACATTCTTGTAAACGTAAGAAACAATCAGTGAAGTTTAATTAATTTTGAATTTAAGTCAAGGTTGTTCGTAAAGTTTTCTTTTTGAGTATATAATTCTGGAATTTTCTTGAAAGATCAATCTATCACTGACAACCTCTGTTCAAATAATCTAAATAAACTTGTAAAAAATCCATACTTAAATTTCTGCGTAAATTCCTGCAGGAAGAAAAAAACATGTTTATTGACATTGTAATTCTTTTTTATGTTACTACTGTTTATGGTAAGGGGGAAGACGGATCATTACAACTCCGCGTTTTTCTTAAGCTTCACTATCCCAGATTTGAATCAAATAAAAATTGCTTGGTAAATTGCATGTATCTTAGAGTTCTCAATTGCTTCAATACAACTTAGCAGCCGGACGATTACCCTCAGTACCAAAGGTTGTGCATTTTTCCTGTCCTCTCCCCTATCATCCGCCCATAAAATGTAAATGTATGCCGAACAAAAACAAAAAATAATGAAAGGGCTTTATTGAAACGTACTGTTCCTGCGTCCCTGAGGCAAAACGAATTCCGGCAATTGTGTTCGCGTGATGTAGAATGGCATAATATACATGTGCTTGATTTTAATGCGAACATATTTCATAAAAGAAATCCGTGAAAAGCACAGCGTTGTGCGCAGGTGAGTTATATGGCCGGGCGTACATAATATAGGGGCTCAAATCTGCACGATTAGTCGAAATTAACAAAACATCTTAATTAAATTTTACTTAGTAAAAACCAGACAAGAAACATGTGGCTCCAATTAGACACTTGTTGAGCATCATCAACCACCCCTAAATCAATGAATTTTAGAAAGACTTGAAAGACGTAAGAGGTGTAGGGTGCACCAAAGTTACCGCTCGTGCCGCAGGCGCAAAGCTATCGGTGGGAAAGTGCGGATGATTAGATTATCATCCACGTTTTCCGACTGCTAGCTTCGCGCCTGCTGCACAATTGGTGACTTTAGGGCACCCCTGCGCTTCTTAAGTGCTTCAAGTCTTTCTAAAATTTGATTTAGGGGTTTTCGATGATGCTCAACAAGTGTCTTATTGGAGCCATGTGTTTATTTTTACTAATAAAAAGTTAGTGGAAAGGTTTTAGTCGATTATGCTATTTATTGTGAGGATAAGCCTCATAGGTTTTGTCCCACTGACCATAAAAAACACCTGCTGAAGCCGCATTAGTGTAGTTTTCACGGTTTTCTTTTAACAAATTGTTCCAATTAAAGCCAAACAACGTATATATTGAATTAAGTTGAATTGAACTTTAGTTTCAGCAACATTATGCCAAGGACACCGGACAAAAAGCTAACAAGAGCTAGCTTGACTGGGTCCGGTGCCCTTGCAGCTACAGGGAATGCATGATTTAAAAACAATCCTTTTTAAATATTTCTAAACGTTATACAGAAGACAACTCAACACAAATACAGCTCAACACATACAAATTCCTACTAAAACGAATAAGAACATTCTTATCAAATTCCCGCAAAAACAATTCTATTTACCTAAACAAAACAAAAAAGTGTGCACCGTGTTTTTTTTTTTTATACAATGAGTAATAATGCTGTTCCTGCAAACGTTGTTAAGCTGTGTAGGTAGATTATGAGCAAGCGACTGCAGTGCATAATTTGTAGGGAAATAAGGAACGTTCCAGAATTCTCTGTGATGAACACTGATGACTGACTTACATTTAGTCAGGTTAGCTAGATCCGCCAAAAAGGCAATGAACTCCAAAGTTGAAAAGGCGTAAGCAAATAATGAAACGATAGTCATAAACACTGGAAATTTTCATGACATTGTAGGTCAAAAATAGTGGTTCGGCATGTCTGTCGTATGGAACATATGAAATAAACGAAGTATTTTTGCCTAAAAAATTATTAGTTTGTTGTTATTAGTTTTTGTCGTTGTGGCCCCAGACTAAATGGCAGTAGTTCTTAACTTCTGTTGACCGAAGAGAGCGACAGTGACCGATAATGTCAGCTACCTTTGACAGTTTGTGAGTTAGGAATTCTATGTGAAGACCCCATAGCCTATACTCTGAAAAAAATGACTCGTAACGTTTTATGATGGCTTACTGTTTCAATCTGCCTGCTACCGATTTTAAGCTCATAATCAGTATCAATATGTTTATTTACTGGTCTAAATACAATCGCTTTCCTTTTAGCAATATTTATTTCAAGGCCGTTTTGTTCTGACCAAAAAAGGAACTTCTTCGAGACAGCATTACTTTTAATTATTATTTCATCAATACTCGTCGCAGTAATAAAGATAATAGAATTATCAGCATACATTATAAAACGTGAGTGTTGACAGATGTAATCGATGTCAATAATTTACACATTGAATTTAATTGGGCCAAGTATACTGCCCTGTGGAACACCAGACTTCAATAGTTGCTACGAAGAACTATAAAAATTTATTAAGACACACTGCTTGCTATGTTTTAGGTATGAATGAATAAGTCTTAAAGACGTGTCCCATAATAGGAAAGTTTATCAATGAGCGTTGTATGGTTAAAAGAATTCAAAAGGTTTGCTAAAGTCAATAAAAAGTCAATATAATTACACACTTCCTAAAAATTATAACTGCCCTTATATTAGATCGATGAACTGACACTTGATCAACTAAATGCCATCAGTCATTAACAAGTTTTTAATCAGCGCATTGCCCTAATTTGTTGCTCTGTATGACTGGGTATTGTGAGGAGGAATAAAATCTTTATATGCGCCCAGTCGTGGACGACACGCGAAACCAAAACTGAAAACCTTCAAATGCCGCAGAATTTACTTGCATCGGGTATAAAAGCTTTGAATTGGTAATATCTTTGTTGAGTACAAAATGACTGTGGACGTTTATCAACTCATTTGCCAGCTAGTGAAGGGAATTCCTAGGGAAGGCAACGGAATATTATTTTTATTAGAAGTGGTGTTGAGATTGGTTCACCTCAGCGTATACCGTTCCCCATGGAGAGAATGAACGTCTATAGTTAAAATAGAGGCTGGTTCTAGTTGGTGAATTATAGTTGGAAGCGACCGCTTCAATGGAAGAGGACACAACAAGAAGATCCTGGATGTGTTTAGTAATAAAACTTCGGCCCCAACTTTTATGGACTACTTAACGGGAGTCTTTGTGTTGATACCCGGAATGCTGTTTAAATTAAATTATACAAGTCTTGTTATAATCAGGCATATTTGTCGGAATGCGCTGAAGGCGAAAGATAGACAATAAAGTAACACGCCAGACACATCAAACGGGACATTCTCGAGCCTGAAATTCATTCACTTGGCCGGCTACCGCGCGACAAAGCGTCATTTTTATAGCCACCACCAACATGCCACTTTCTCAACGTCCTCCACCGAACCGCGTCGGTAGCAAACAAATCGGACTAGAACGGCGCTTAGGACACGATCCCCGAACACCAGACAGATCGGAGGACAACCGGCGGCTAATGGATGGCCCTTAGTCACCGAGCATGGATCACCCGAACCCTGCGGCGCTTGTTAGCCGCCCCGCGGAGGCGGCAATAATCTTCGATGTCCCTTTCGGCGGTGGCGGACACGTCGTCGTACCCCGCGGTTCGCCCGCCGGAGGCATCCGCAGGTCTGAACAGTGGCTTGCCCGTCGATCTGGAGGGTGCATATATGCTGGACGATCCCCGTAATGGTCATGGCGGGAAGCCGTAACGAGCTCGGAGGGAACACTGATGTCGTGCTGGAGGGGGTGACGCTGCGTTTGCTGTCGCTTGTTGTTGGGAACGTATGCTTCGGGCTTCGGGAGGGCCGCGCCGACCTGGCCGGAACGCCTTCCGATGAATTGGACATTTCCCCCCGTGTCGTTCCATCTTGGTGTCGCAGCGTGCGGACCGCATTCTCGGCGTGCTTGGCCGCGGTTATAGATGTGCGGTGAGAAGGAATTTTTCAGCATAAGGGGTGGGTTGTTCGTTGTGTCGGATGTGTCCTGGGATCCATTTTGGTAGGTTTTGCGCGCGGTGGAGGCTGGAGGTGCTTGAGTCGAGGAACGTTACAGGCGTCCAGTAGGTCTTGTTCGATTAGGTAGAGGTTACATGGGGTTACACAAATTATGACATCCTTCTGCACAATAAGGATTACAAGCGCTACTGTCGTACTTCCAAGCATTTGTTTTTGTTAATTTACAAGTATACGGGTTTAGGGATTTGAGTGTTTTTTTTTTATATCTAGCATGTTTATGCAAGATTAAACCTTCCAGTCACCCCGCGTCTTTGAAAAACGATTGAAAATTTTTTTGTTGTTTTTTATTTTTAAGAAATGCACTTCCAAGGCATGTTTTGGCAATCCTCGACGCAGGGACAAGATCAAAACGGGAGGTCCTCGCAGAACCTCTACAACGTCCTAACTGACTGCATGCAGAGCACTACTGCCGGAAATTTGAGTGGCATGCATCCGAGTATGACACGCTGTAGATCCCTCAGCGTTTTTCCGGAATGTTCTGTCTGTACTTTGAAAGGTGCAAATGGGACTCCCGCGGTACCCTAGTCTCCAATTGTTCGTATTCATCGACGCGCTCGAACAGAAGTTTGAGATGTTCCAAGTGTTCTTTTTGATTAAGGCTGAAAATGAGTACGTCGTCAAGATATCCATAACAAAACTGTATATATCGAGTAACTTGGTTGACGAAGCGTTGGAAGGTCTGGGCTGCATTTCGCAAGCCGAATGGAATTCTCACATACTCGAAAAGGCCGAACGGGGTAGCAATTGCTGTCTTGGGGACGTCCGAATGTTGTACTGGTATCTGGTGATACGCCATGACGAGGTCAATTTCGGAGAAGATTTGTGCACCATAAAGGGACGCTGTGAAGTCTTCGATGTGTAGGAGCAGGTAGCGATCGGGTACAGTCGAGTTGTTTAAGGCGCGATAGTCACCACAAGGCCTCTAATCTCCAGGAGTCTTCTTTGGCACCGTGTGTAGAGGCGACGCCCACGGGCTTGACGAGGGTCGTATGATTCCCATTTCAAATATGTGGTCGAATTCTTCTTGTGCTACTCTAATGCGATCTGCGTGCAGTCGGCGTGGGCGTGCGTAAACGTGCTGTCCGGTTGTTACGATGTGATGGCTCACATCGTGTTTGATTGGATGTTGAAAGTTGTGAGGGCGGGTCAATGATAGGAAATCCTGAAGTAACACCTCGTATGTAGACTCTGCACGGTGGCACTCTCTGGGACTGGCATCAGATGCTGTGAGTGTTATTCCTCGGACCATGAGGCCCGTTGCACGGTCTACAGCACGTTTGTTCAGCATGTCGACAAGGAGGCTGAAAGGCCGGAGAAAGTCGGTACCCAAAATTGGGTATGCAACGTGTGCAATTAGAAAGAGCCAACGGAAAATTCGCCGTTGTCTGATGTTGATGGTCAAAACTCGCTCACCGTAGGTTTCTATTGATGTTGTATTTGCAGCTTGTAGATACGAGTGCGGTTGTTTGGGTCAACGAGGAAACGCAGATGCAGGTAAGACGCTGACTTCAGCACCGGCGTCTATCAGGAAACGTTGCCCAGTATCGCGATCTGTGAGAAAAAATAAGCAGCCTGCATCTGTCCCAACACCACTTGCCGCTTATAGTGGTGGGGGTTGTCATTTCCCGCCGCTGCGCAGGGTGGTATGCAGTTCTTGGGTCGGTTCCCCAATGGTTGGTGGTACCAACACACCCTATACTGTCGTGGGGTTGAGCGGTCTCGACGATTGTGGCTGTCATCACGTCGTCGCGATGTCGCTCGAGAGCGCAGCGATATTGCCGATATTTCGTTTCTGAGGTCCGTTAGCTCACGATGGAAAACGTCTCGAAGATCTTCATTCTCTGTGGAAAGGACTGCAAGCGTTGACACCGCACATGGTTTTATGAATTCTTGCGTCTGCTGGAGTTATGCTACTTGTGGTGGGGCAACGTCCATCACAGAGTCTGCAAGCTGTGCCAGGGCGGTCAACTGGAGGTCCGACGCCGTCGCTAAAACGTTGGTCAGCAACCTCTGTATAAATATCTCTTTCAACAGTGAAGTATCGAATGGCAAGGCCCTCGCCAAAACGTTGTTGCAGGCGTCGGAGCAGCTGCGAAGGTTTACAATCGCTGAGCTCTTCGATAGTTAAAAGTTGTTGCAGTCGGCGTTGTTCCGACTCTGATGTGTGTATAGCCAGTTCCGTCTTCACGATGGTTTAAGGATCCGTTGTTGGCGGGACGAGGATCAAATCCCATACTTCCGTCACAATGTCGGGTGGGAGCAGGGCAGTCACGTGGTGGAACATGCGGATTTGCGAGGTTATCCGATATGTGAAAAATTTACTTCCATCTAGGCGAACCATACCTCAGGATCGGCGACCCAATATTTTGGCAGACGTAGGTGCACCGATGAGATGTCGCCTGAGGTAGAGTCTCCACTGTTAGCCATAATTTGAACGTGAAGCGGCTCTGTCCGGGTCACCACTTATACGTTATTTAATAGAGATCAATGGCGTGGAGCTTGTGGTCGCCGACCACATCAGAAATTCCGAGTGCGCGTGCTCGTCGCACTCGGGCTTCGGTCCGCTTGCTCTCTCATCGTCTGCCTCTTGTGGATTGCTACATACGAACGTGCTACAGAAACGGGAGCAATAAGAGCAGGCAATTCAGCAGCAGAAAGATAGGAAGTTCAACAAAATAGAATACATCGTAGAGAGGAGAATAACCGAAAAGAAAACACGATTTTTGTACGCCCGGTCAATAGAACGACTAGAAAACCGTGCAAGGCAATTACAAATATGAGAAAAACGAAGATCAAGAAGACAACGCCGAGTAGGTTCTGCCTCTTTCCATTGCCTTTCACAGTGTTTTTCTTCTCCTGGACAGGAGAAAGCACTTCGGTTGTATTTGTTTTTCACTTTTACACCGTTTCACCCTTTTCAACTTTGACTCCCGCCACCTGCACAGATATCAAACACGGGTCTGTTTCCCCTTGATTTGTGGGTTCGCAGCTCGCGTAACGAACAAAGTAGCCTCGCGCGAGTTGATCGAGGTGACTTCTCTCGGTCTGATGTGCGCTACTGTATTCTAGTACGTTCTTGAGGCACGGCTGAAAGGTGCTCGGCGCGAGGCTAAGAGCTTCGTCTTCTAGGGTGTACGAACGATAATTATTTTGGTTTACTTGTCCCGGCATGGTGGTCGAGTCCACTTCTCATTTTACAGTCAACTGTCAAACAGAAGAGGGGAGGGGGGGGGGAGGTAAGGTCATCTAAGGATTTATGACAGAGCAATAGAAGTAAGAGTGGTGTGATCCTGTGTTGTTTTGTGAGGCCGATGGCCACCGCTTCTTTCGCTCTTTATGCCCTCCCCTCCCCTGGCCTCCACGAATCTTGAATTTGATATGAAAGACTGAGAACCGACGATCGATAACCCGTAATTCCCACGTTTTCTCCTGGTCGATTTTTCGGTCATGAAGTCGTCCGTCGTCTTCATGGCCATGTCGTAATGAGATGTCCAAAAATCAGGGCATTAAGTAGAAAGGAAATCTGGAGTTTCACAGCACGCCTTCCTTGCCAAAAAAAAAACAACAACAACATATATTGTCATCAGCAAGAACAACAAACTCTAATCTACGGAAACACGTCAAGGTAAGCTAGGACACCTGCATTCCGCGTTGACTGTACATTTTAAAGTTATAATCAAGGTTATCTTGTCTTGTGAATGACAGGCGATACACCCGAGTCAAAAGGGAGCTTTCGTAAATCGTTTCCTTACCTCCGAATCTCCTAGCTGAGGTAGACGCTGCTACTGAGCATGCGCACCGCTAGCTTTGTCTGCAGAATTCCTGGGATCCTGTCCTGTTGCCGTAATCTAGCGGGATGGGGGTACGGTTGCACCTTTCGCTACCGTTGCCAGCATACATGTGAACGGAGTGCACCCACATTCTTCCTCTTAAACACAATATATTATTTTTACAAGGACTACCATATTGCGGGCGTACGAGAAATGGAAAGCAGTGTAACAGAGCATTTCGAAAACATATTGTTTTTTTTCGAAGTGTATGGGAAAGGTAACGTGAAAGTAATTTGTGACGTAACGAGTAAAGTAATCCGTTACTTTTCAGCGAAAACAATTTATAAAGGTCATTCATTATATTTGAGGCTCGGTAATTTGTAATTGTAATCAATTAAATTTTTCAATTAAAGGGCATAAGTTTGAAAGCGATGGGAACAGGCGACCAAGGCGATGAGCGACGTTTTCTAGAAATCCAAAAACCGAGAGACGCGACGAGCGACAGTGTGAAATCTCCATCGCTCGTCGCTGACTCTCGTCGCCGTTGCTCGTCTCGTCGCTCGCTAAATCGCGTACATGCGGTTCAGCCTTTTAGTTACCATGAAAATCGTCCAAGTCGGGCGCCTTCGGTGCACTCTGGGAGTTGATACAGGTAGTGTCCGAGTGGAGGCAGAAACGTTCGTATGTGACAATTTGTATCCTCGATAGGTTGGCTGTTTGTTCACCTGTTTCGTTGTTTAAGCAACTGTGAGACTCCATACTTTCATACTCGGATAAAAGACTAAAATTGAGAATAGGTCGACCTTCTTAAAAACCGTTACCGCGCGTGTTCTTTTCTGCAGGGCCCATATAGAGTCCATAATTACTATATAAACGTATATATCTACGGAAGAATCCACGAGAACTACGAGCCAGCGTTAAGACTAGGGCTCACGAAGAGGATGTGTTCTGAAAATCTGAGCGAGTAAACGTCAATCTCAGCGTTCTAGCGTAGATCACGTGTTTCAGACAGCCAAAAACCATCCCCGTTTCTTCAACCGCCTGGTTCCCTTGTAAGTCCAAGATGGTTAGTCTCCGCGGACTGTGAAAACTACACGCGGGACTCTGTTTCTTGCCTCTTGCCTTTTTTTTATTGCGGACTTTCAGAAACAACCGTCAGCCTACTTTTCGCGGGATACACACCGGGCCAATCACTGCGACGTTCGTTGGACACCCAGCGAGGGATGAGGTTAAAATGTGGTATATCTTGAAAACGCCATCAGCCACGGGACTATAAACATGGCGTTTGGATGTCTCGTCGTCCCTGTGTAGCTGACATTTTTCTGTCATACAATTTTCTACGTCTCTTAGTTCGTTCCCTGGAACGAGTTCCTTCAATCACAATTATTGCGGTAAAGTTCATGCACGTGCAGATTTTATTAGATGACAATTACGGTAGGCGACACCATTCGAGCTTTCTTCGCGTATTTCGACACACCTCCATTTTCCGTCCACAAATTAGATAGTCCTTACCTGGAGTCTGCACAAAGAAGCATGTATCGTACGTAAATAATCATTAATTGACTCTGTGACTCACACGGTCTGTTACGTCTCGTCTTAATAAATAATAGTGAAAAAAAGCTTATGGGACGCTTAATCTTCGCCTTTAATAAGTGTGGAACGCGATGGTGTTATCGGGCCCCGCTCGCAAAGCCTTCTCATGTAAACCCGCGCTCGTTCCCAAGTCGTGCAAGCGCGTGGGCGTGGTCTAGTCTAGAACTTGGTCTGCCTCCAAGGGCGACGAGTCTCCCAGCTGTAGATGAGCAATTTAGCCAGTGCAGTACAACCACAAACCTGGGATTTTTAACGTGCATAACGCAGTTGTGATTACACGAACGCGTGCCGGTACGAAACTCATCCAGATCGAAACGGGCGGGGGCGGTGGGGAATCGAACCCAGGAGGTTCCCAGCGCAAGCATTCGCTCCACGCTCCGAGCTGAGACGCGTTAGCCCACTCGGCCACTTTCTCCCCTCACACGGCGCACAGCTGGCGCGCCGGAGCCGCCGCGCGCTCTGCCGCTGCCGCGCGCTCCGCCGCCGCCGCGCGCGCCTCGCCGGTCTGCGCATTCCAGAGGAGTGACGTCATAGCCGCGGCAGACGCACTGGCGCCGGCACGTGCCCAGCTGTGCGCCTCCGTTGCGCAGTAGCCAAGTCTAACGCTGCACCGGAGTATATATATAGCGGGGCGTTTGCCAGTGTGGTATAGCCATGGAGAAGGAGAGCAAAATTGCTGGTCAGCGGCGCAGAAGTGCGGAGAAGCTTAACTCATCGGATCCCGAAGTAGTTGCCTGGCAATTAGCGGTTGAGCGTTGGAAGAACGAACTGAAGGAGGCTAAACGTGCTGCGGAGACACCGGAGCAAAGGGAGGAACATCTAGCAAAGCGGCGTCGCCAGGAGGCTGAGCGACGTGCCCGACCGCTCACGCTACGTATATCCTGGCATAGCCGAGCTAAGCCACTGCAATTTTTTTTTTTGGTCTCACCGACGCAGACGCCGGATTTTCGGCGACACGAGCTCCTAAATACTATCCCGTTAAACATTATTGTACAACCCTCACATATATATGATCCGTGCATGCTAAGATTTGAACTTTTAAACACATGCTTTCCCCACGGAGTCCGAAAAACACGGTAATAGAAAAAAGGCCCTACTTCAACTACTTCAAGTAATAAAAAGAAGTTAATAAAATGCTCAACAAAATAGTTTAATCCGGCGACTTTGGACGGGCGACCCGACGTCTCCGGTAGATGCGGTTGTTGTTTTCGGCCACACCCGTCGTTTCAACGCTCCAATCGTGACTTCCAGAGGGGTATATACAGATGCGTGAATGCCCTCCCAAATAATGCGTTTACGACCGTCGAAACTCCGTTTTTTGTGTTCCGGCTAAGAATAGTTCGAGCGATGGCGGGTCGGGCGCTGGCATGATTTATCCTCGGAATAAATAGACAAGGCCGTAAACGAAGTGCGATTTTCTAAAACATGGTATAGAAAATCATCCGGGTTGTCCAGAAAGCGCTCGACTGGCACCACATTGACTCTGCGTTGTCTTCTGCAATGGGGCGTAATATCTGGGCCTCTATTCACGCGGCACAGGAGGGCGCTCAACTCGAACCTGTAAATCACTCGCTTTTTTCCGTGACATTTCGGTACCGATGCCGCACGAAGGTGAATATGTGAACACAAACAACGAGCACGCAGGTTTGAACCAAAAGAACAAAAAAAAAAAAAGACTAGGGCTCCATTTAGCAAAGAAGGTGATTGACTGAATAGATTAGAGCAGCGAACCGATACGTTCACCACGAGCGAGGTGATCCAACACTGCTCACCTCGCTTGTGGTTGCACTGAATGCTGTGCCACCTTGTCGAGTTTGAAGCAATCTACATGATACTGGGTGTTCTTCGAAGGATCCTCAAAACTGTATATCGTTAACCAGTTCTGCGAATATAAACGGCGAAAGGACTTTATGTCTTCTAGTTTGTGTCGGTCTGCTGGTGCGCATTGGTTTATGTTACTGGATAATCGATCTACGGAGAGTAATTTATGGCACGCGGACTGTGTAAGCTCGTTGCTTGGGACAGTGTAGGTGCGTAGCGAAAAGCGGGTTCCGTCTATTTTGAGAAGCGGTGTTGCCCTCGGATGCATTCGTGTTAAAAGTTACTCTCCTCCTGATCAATTTAGACTTCCTCGGCAAACAATTGTAAAAAAAAAAAAAAAAAAAACTCGTGTAACCTTAAAAAAAAAGAAGAGAAAAAAGTGTTTTAAGGAGATTTGGCTGCCCTTTTGGATTTTTTTTTTAACAAAAGGTTTATAAGTCCGCGCCTATGTTGTTGTTTTTTCTTATTATTACAATTTCTGTCGTACGGATTTTTTAGTCGATTGCTTTATTTTAGCTCGAAGAATTCAAACAAATATATTAGACTGTACGTAAAATTCCTGTATAGGCTCCTACGGGAGCCAAAGTTGCACGTCCCTCCCCGTAGCGCCGTCTTTCCTTCACGGCATGTTGATCCTGCTCCTCACTTGACTGAATTCAGCGAATAGCGGCGCCGCGCGTTCGAGGCGCGCGGCGCGCTCAAAAGCAGAGGAACGTACGCCAGGGCGCGCGCAACGTCCACTTTCCTTCACGGCATTTGAGTCTGCTTCTTGCGTGCTCAGATCTCGGCGAATAGCGGCGTGGCGGCACGTGGAAAACAGAGGCGCAACTCTATCTTCCGTAGGGAGCCTATACAGAAACACTAATTTTACCTAGTCAGGTTTGGCCGAAATGCCCAGCAACACTGCGCGCGTCTCGTCGACTCGCATACTTTATGGCTTTAACTGCTTGTGTTTAACTTTAACGTACTGTTCTATCTCACTGATTCTTAGACGCTTATAGGTAGGTGAAATTTTTAAAACTGGTATCAATTCTATAGAAGCTTGTTTTTATTATTATTTTGTCGTAGCTTAGGTACATTTCTATCTGCCATCATACGAATGAAGATTTTTTTTCATTGATTTCTTATTCTTTTTATCACCGTAGCAACAGCGCTGAATCGCGTAAGCGCCTAATAAATTACGTGAGATTCAAATTTCTATATACTCTGTTTCATCATACGATGGACCTCGGAGGGCGCTACGAGAAATCGGAGCCAATCAAATACCTTGTAGGTGTTTCGTGACCATATTGAATGGGTTAAAACAGCGCAAAAAGACGAAGAACCAGTAAAAGAAAACACCCCCTTCTTCCTTCGTCTTTTTGCGATGTTTTAACCTATTCAATATGACCATGAACCAACTCGCCCAACATTACACCTTGTTGCAGTTTCGTGACCTTCTGGAAGGGCTCAGAGACATGCGGGGTGCGTGCTCACTTGGTACGTTAATGGTGCTGGATTGGCTCGGATGGCCCACAACGTCCGCTAAGGTCCATCGCAAGGTGAAACTGAGTATAGTCTCAGCGTTCCAAGTCCAATGACCGTCGTCCTGGCCAGCTGACCTTGAAGGCAACCACCTTTGAAATGAGTCTTCGCACTGAGATGCGTAATTTATAAAAACACTCCCCCCCCTTTTTTTTCAGTAGTCAGGACTGATAATTGCCTGCACTAATTTATGAAAAGAGAGAAACCCTCGTGACGCCTCAAGCTGAACTCCCGCACTTCGTGGCTTATCTGCCTAATGCCTTTGTGACCTTGAAACCCTTGCGGAACACGTGACTCTCTACATATCTTCTGTAAGCCGAACCGACGGTCACACATGTTTGAGCCACAACATAACCGACCGAAACTGCGCTGTCAGGTATAAAAAGGTAACTTGAAGCCTTTAGAAATCGGAAGATATAGGAGGGAAAAATAGACACTATTCATGAGCTTGCGCGTTCCGCCCCGTCTCGTAGAGAACTTCGTACATAGAGGCAACCATGCACGCACACGCCAAGAAGGGCTTCGTTTACATGAATACGACGGCGGCATATCGCATCCAGCCTTGGAGGACTAAGATCATGTAAAAGAGAAAGAAGGAAGAAGGACCGAGTGCGCGCTATTGGTCAAAGCCCGACTCGATTCGACAGTGTCGCATTCACGTAAACTCTGCCAGAAAGCGAGAAAGAGATAGTGAAAGAGAGTTTCGTAGCCGCGACGCATTGACCGAGAACCTTTGAAAAAAGCGCCATCCAAAAGCTCGGTCGGTCGAATGGAATTCGGGAACTATTATTTGCTCCTTTTGAAAAGGGGCATATAAGGCCCGTTTTTTCTATTAAAAAAAGGAAGGGGGAGAAAGGGGAGGGGGGATGGAAAGGGCGACTTGCATCGCTCTGTTCAGGCAGGCCGCTCTTGTGGCCTTTCTGAATGGCGTTCTTTTGGACAGATCCCCGCCGGCGCAGCGGATCTCTCCCCCCGTTGCGTACCCCATTGTCTCTGAAAATCGAGCTGTGCGTCAAAGGCGCTTTCAGATGGAAAATAAAAAGCAGCGCAGCGAGGCCGGCCACGGACGCCAACCCGGGAAGCCCCAGTCGAGATTGTGGTCTTTCGACCGACGAACCTCTCGGGGCGCCGCTGGCGTTGACGAGGTCGGTTCTCCGGCCGGGGTTCTGGCTCCATCGTGGGTTTTCCGTTGGTGGTGTGTTGTCGGATCCTAGGCGTGAACGTCGACAGCTGGAACGTCGAGGTGCCGTGACGTCGGATTCATGTTACAATGTCCTTGGCCGCGTTTACTGTGGCTCTGAACGGTGCTAGTGAGACCTTGTGAACAGTGTGCTGCGGTGAAGTCCAGTGGATGGTGTCGACGCTGACGCTTCGCGTCCGAGGGAAGCATTGGATGCAAGATTTTACGGGGAACCGTCGTGACATTCGAAATTGGAGGTTCCCCTCAACGATCTCAGCGTACTCTTATTTGGTCGCGTGATCGACTAAAGTTAAAGTGACAGGTGAGGATATGTGAAGTGTGGTGTCATAGACCTCGACATGGTTACCGAGGTCGCTCTTTTCGACCGAAAACATACGGTCGTTACGACCCCTTCCTCGAAGTTGATTCTGTTTAGTCATTGGTCGATGCAAAGGCGCGTATTAATTCATGCATTGTAAAAGGCAGCGCGGCAAGACCTCTACAATGACGTCATTTGGTGTGCGTCAGTGGAGAGTCGTGACGTAGTTTTCTTACAGCGGAATATAAACCTTCACCATCATGTGGTAAGCTACAAAAGCCTACATTCACTTTGTAGACACAAATTTTGAAGCCGTGCATCTTAGCTATGCTAGTGACACCCACCAAGTTAGGGACGTTTTGAGTAGTCCAAAACACTGGTCAAATCTAATGTCGTGATTTTTGAAGTTTTGAGCCCTTGCTTCGAGACGTGCTAGATCCATCACGGGAACGGTTGAAAGTTGAGGAACAGGTATGACAGAAAGAACCGTATTGCCGTAAGCTTCAAATGACGTCGTAGTCACTTTCTTTATATCCCTCAACGATTTGGAGCATTTACATACGTTACGATACCAAAGCAACACTACGTCAAACGCCTACTGAAAGAGTGTTCAATTATACACGCGACGTTTCAAGTTGAAGTTCGCCAAGCTTTCAAGTGGCTGGTTAAAGTCAGCATACGGGTTCAGTCAGCGCAAACAAACACTCTGGGGCCTTATGGGGACATCATGAACGTTTGACTTCTTGGCACGTCAGATCATAGAATCAGCTACGTTTTCTTCACAGCTTGAGTCTTAGCTAAACAAAATCGCTCGTTGTTCACAGTTTTTGGTTGGCGTTAGCCTGTAAACGTGTGGCAGGAGCTCAACTTCGTTAGGTTGGCACATCATAAATTCGAATTTTCTGCAGTGAATTCTAAACATTAATAGAGCAGTTTTCATTGAATATCGGAAAGTAGGGTTATTACCCAAACTCTTTTCGGCTCTCAGAGCGTTTGAGAACAGAACATACTGTCTAACCTTATGTAACCGCACACCCAAGAAAATGCTCGATTTGTGTACATTGTATTGTGTATTCTTATGGTTTCCTTCACAATTTACAGCTAGGGACTTCTAAGTTTAATGCAAATTCACCACCAAAGAGAAATTTGATCAGATCAAACTCCGACCATAGACATTCTATTGTTAATTAAACTTAAACCTGGATTCTATACCAAATTCTACATAAGTGGGGAGCTCTCGGTTAGAAAAGTATGCGAGTCTGCTGTACCTCTTTTCTTGGCTCATTTCTGATCCACGTAAATCAGTGACTAAATTGACCGGTGTTGTAATACAAAGTACAAAGCAATACGTGAGGGCTAAATATTTTAACATTCATAAATTTGACAGGAGCTTTGCTGAAATCTTATTACCATAGAACTTCTGGTAGCGGAAAGTTCAGTCTTGCTTCAAATGAGGGACTTGTTTCTCGTCTGTGTAATGTGCAACATATCCCGTGCAGTACGACCTATTATCAGCTGTCTTTACGTGCAGCAGATAGGAGCGATTGCACAGATTCTCTCGGGTTCAAAACGCGATCATGAAAGCAGCACGTATGTGATTTTCTCCTGTAGTGTGTGAAATTGCAGAACCATTGTTCCAAGAGCAGTCAAGCTGAGGTTTTTTGTTAGTTTGTTTCTTCTATTCTTCATCACGGATCCCCTCGCGTTGTTCACTTTGTTATGCGTGGTGAGATTACTGTTATGAACGCAAGGAATCTGATGGTGACTTTTGCATTCTTCTTGGTTTCTTTATGTTTCTGAAAAGTGTAATGAAGCGAGAAAAATATGTCATGTTTCTCTTTTCGTGGGCTGTATAGTCACGACATTCAAGGACGGACGCAAGATTTCACGTCTGATTTATTTTCATAATATTTTTATTACTTTTATAGAAACGATGGCATTGTAAGCTGGAAAACCACGCGTGGCGCTCATACACTTGGTGCCCTTGACGTTCTCATTGCACAGTTGCTTCTGCAGAGTCTCTCGGAATGAAGCAGCCCTTCATCAAACTGCTATGTTCTAAACCTTTGGTCTTTTTTGCGACAGAGATCTTCTGGGTGAAAGGGTTTTATGTGCTTTTGTCATTATTGAATGAAATTGTTTCAAACGAATCTTTTAGTACATCATTTAGACGTCACCACCGATATTTTCTTCTGGGCTCTCACAAAGTATTGTTAAATTCATTTTCACAAAAAAAAAAGTACTTAAATGAGTCCTTAATTTAAAAAGGAGGACGTCTAACCAAGCCCTAGCTGGGAACCCAACGTTTCGAGGCCTACTTGACTTAATGAGTATTTCAACCCGAAACGCGTCGCGTGCTCCATTCCCTCCCCCCCCCCCCCCCCCTCGCCCCACCTCCCCCCTCAAAAAAAAAAAAAAACAAGAAGAGCTTTGTTTACCTGAAAAGCCATATTATCTGATACATGTATTTGAAAAAATGTTGTGGGCTACGGGTCGAGATTAATCATAACAGCCGGTTCTCTACACCTACGAAGATGATGCAACCGTCGAAGGGGAAATCTTTCCTTTGCTTCGCACCATGTGAAATGGCTCCAACCATATGCTCCAACACGAAAGGCATCAGAAGCCTGAACACCAGCCGCTAGCTCTGGCATGCATTCCCTGAGTGCACGCTCACGCAGTGGGAGCACTGAAGCTACGAGCTCGCACATGCAGACCTCACTGCCATGCAGGCGAAGGTGAGGCAAACATAGTAAATCCTACAGAAAACTGGCTCACCGAGTAACCAAACGCGCATTCTGTCGCGATACAATCACCCCAACGTCGCTGCCGAACCCAACCCAAGAAAAAACGTTCAAATCTATATAAAAGAAAAAGCAGTACGGTTTGTGAATGGGGCACAGAGAACATCAATGGAACATGCCGTCCACGTCCATGTCCCAAACGTAAAATTCTTATCGGCCCACGGAGCACAACGTTGAGAGGGACAGAGGAGACCGCCCCGTTGGGGGGACTGCGGGAAATTTCTTGTTAGGGCCCGTCACCTGTCACACTGGAAGACACGTCGGAAGAGGGCAAAGGGCCCAGCCCTCGCTTGGAACTCCCCAAAATTGCTCACGTGGAGAGCCTAGTCGGCAACTCGTGAGACCCAGCCGCCGACCTGCTGACCGCTTCAGGTACTTAGCGGAACCTTACCGTCGAAAGGAGCCACCGTAAGTGGTTACGGGTGTCATTCAGGATTTAGCCAGGAGTTCCCTATCAGCAGGCTGAGGGGTTTGAAAGCTATTTATATCTTCCTATGTGGCTTGTTTCTTTTTCTAAATGCGATAGCACTTCTTTATGTCACCCCCCCCCCCCCCCCGCTTAAAAAAAAAAGAAGTCTATCGTCACATTAAAACGAATGCACGTGCGCGGGAGGGTGAGGTACACCAACACCTTGTGGATCAAAAAGCCGTAGAGCTGAATTTTCAACGTCACCAAAAGGGGCAGACGCTGGCCACTCTGGCTTGCGTCAACGTTCGGTTGAGACTCGTCTCCTGCTCTGATTGGAGACGAGTCTCATCCGAACGCTGACGCGACGCTCGTGTCTGCCTCTTTAGTTGACGTAGGAAATTCAGCACTATAGACGCTTTACACACGCGCCAGATTGAGCCGCCATAGCCGCCCTTCTCTTGTCTTACCGAGATGCCGAGCCACTGAAGCGGGCGTTGACGAGTCTCCACAACGGCCTATGCTGGGGGGAAGGACACAGTAACACTTAAAATGGCAATAACCTGTCCTGCTGTGGAAATGAAGTCAAGCGAACGGAATAAGAGGGAACAAAAACTGAAGGTCAGTTATGGCGGCGCCCATGCACAGCTGCTGTAAAGCGTCTATACTTGGTCTCACCTTAGTATGGACTAATGTTAGGCGCGCGTGCTAAAGGCGCGAGCTAGTCGCTTTGAATGAAGCCGCGGCGGCTGCACGAGCGCTCGTGCAGCAAGTGCTCTAGTCAAGGCAGTCAAGGCTGGCCGCTCGCGCTAGCACAGCCTTCGCGGTTAGCCCATGCTAGGGTGAGACGAAGTATACGAAATTCTTATCTAGGAAGTATTGGGTACATATGCAGTCCTCCTCTCCTTATGGCACGCATGCGCGGATCGCGGAACGAGGCGCTCACTGGATGTGCCGCAGTCTTCTTCAGAATGCCTCCCAAGAGGAAGGAGTGAACTGAAGAGGTGTTAGCTGAACCGAAGCGGCGACGTGCTGATATGACCGTGCTGGACATGCCAGGGAGACACCGGAGGAAAGAGTGCAACGTTGGGTAGGGACATAAGCAAGCCTTCATAAAAAACAAGCAGTGTTGTCTCATTTTCAAGTAGTCTGGACTCTGCAGCGAAGAACCGCAAAAGCACGGCCCCATTTTTGCTCAATTCTGGACTATGCGCCGAGAAAGTGAGGGAGATAAGGAGACGTTAGAACGCCGCAATCTGGTTGGAATGATTAGGGGGTAGACATAAAATTATACAGCCTTTGTCTCCACTGCACTTGTCCAATGCGCTAAGGGCGACCCACACACTTGCGTCGAGCCCGACCGAGTGCAACTGCAACGGCTTGCGACGTACGGGTTGCTATGGCAACAGCCGCGTCGGCTCCAACAAAACGGGGTAAAAAGCGGTTTCGTTGGAGCCGACGCGGTTGTTGCCGTAGCAACCCGTACGTCGCAAGCCGTTGCAGTTGCATTCGGTCGGACTCGACGCAAGTGTGTGGGTCGCCCTTAGCGCATTGGACGAGTGCAGTGGAGACAAAGGCTATATAATTTTATGTCTACTCCCTAATCATTCGAACCAGATTGCGGCGTTCTGACGTCATCACTCGCTCTGGTCTCCTCCTCTCCCTGAGTTTCTTGGGGCACAACCCCATAAAGTCCCGATTGCACAGCAAATATTCCCTTATGTTTCACCCGTTTGGATTGGCTCAAGCCAATTGGAGACAAGTGGGTCACACTCACGTTTTTGAGCACTTTCTAGACTTACTTGAGATTTAGCATCGTGTCTCTGGTTCGTCTAGAGGAACGTCTGTGGCATCCGCATGCTGGATTCTACCGTTGGCAGGTATAGCTTTTTTCCCAGTGAGAGCGTAACGGCGTTGAGTCAAACAGTTGAGTTTTAAGAGAAGCTTATTGTTCACAAAAATATCTTCGTTACTTCCTTCGCAAGACTGCGTGGACGTTCTCGAATTGATATTTTATGTTAGAAGCTCGGGAGATCTCTAGTCTCGCTGTTCGAGGTGTATAATTAAACATGAGGTAGGAAATTAGGAACTTGAAGCACTTACTATATGTTTCTCAGCAAGCAAAGCTTCAGTTAACGTTTACCACTTTTAAGCGGCACGATTCCTTTTTTCTTCAGAATAATAGATGAGCTTGAGACAAAGGAAATGAACATTCGCATTGTCGCTTGGTTAGGAAAGATAATAAAGCCAAGAAGACTTCTAAATTATTGAAAAGGAAATTCATATCGCACATTTTATACTATTGTGCTTCCACAAGCTTTGACGATCATATGAAACCATTTGTCTTACTCTTTCTCCCATTTTAACTTACCTTCGAGTTAGCTTAGAAAGTGTTAAACGACCAATCTCTGCCTGCGTCTAACAGGCTATAAAAACAAAGTGTGCTTCTACAAGGTCAAATCATTCTCCTTTCCCCTTTCAAATCCCAGAACATCTTTCGAAACAGTCTAACGTGTATCTTGTTCTGGATTGCCTGCCAAGGTGCTATACTTTCACTTCCATCCCTCTATTTGTCTCAGGAAGTTGTATTGTTCGCTTTGTTCGGAGTAACAACTCATGTGACCTTGAAGACACACTTTCTTTCCGATGCATGGGACATATCAAGTTGGGTCCAAGGCATAAATTCGAGATAGCTAGAAGACATCATCTTCTAAACCCTGAGACAAGGAGAAATACATTCGACAAGATCCTTTATGTTCAGCACGCGCGCAGACAGACGATAAGCGAAGCATCATAGAGCTCTCTATCCAGGCGAGTTCCTCCTTCCGCGTGTGGACACGAAGAGCTTCAGCACCGCCAGCACCACAGACGGGGACGTGTCCCGCCTCAGCGGGGCGTCATCGTGGTCGCCGTCGTTCCCGGGAGGGCGGAGTTGCGCCGCGCAAGACAGATTGGCCCGATAAGCGTTCATGGAGAAAACCTGATTAGGATCCGTGCCTCTCCCCGCGGCGCCCAGCGAGAGGAGAGTAATGTGTGGAGTCGGGCGTAGGCTACATGGACTCCGAGGACGGCGACGGACGGGGACGGCACGCCCCGATTGCCGAGCTGTTGCCCAGAGGGGTCCTCGGGGCATTCAATTACGACGGCTGCGAGGAGAGAGGATGCGTGCGCCCGTTGTGGCCTCGTGTCTCATTCCAACCCCGCAACGAGTGGCTTCTCGTGGTTCCCGTGCCGGAAGGAGACGATGGGTTCTGGAGGTCCTCGGAGAGCAATGGTCGGAACGTTTGTTAAGGGGCCAGTTAGATGATGGCGTGGGCTCAACCGTTCTGGAAGCTGCATGGGAGTCCTCGTTTCGCTAATGTAGTTTGTAGCCTGGAGGCCTTGCTAACTACTTGGTTTTGGTCACCTTTCGAATCAGGAATTGGACGAGAAAATGCGAAGAGTAGTCAAACAGCGTGGTTGTTACTGAGTTTTTCCTGGAGGTTGGTAGCGTTCAGAAGCGTCCAGAAGCAGGCCTATACTGGTCAGACTTTTATTACTGATGTCTCCAAGAGGAAAAGCGCCAGATACCCCATTTGTAATGCCCGTGTCCCACAAGAGCGACAGACAGAGACAAAAGACAGCGACAAGCCTCAAAACCATGCTGCATGCTCGCGATGGTACCTTTGGCAGGCGTTTAGTCGTTCGGCGTTCGTAAAGTAAGCACGAGAGATTGCAAGCCTGCCAAAGCTACCCTCGCGTGCATGATGCTCGTGTTTGAGCATAGCCTCCTTTTTTCTACAAAGCCTCTCCAATCGCGAAAGACTCTGGTTTGAGGCTTGTCGTTGTCTTTTGTTTCTGTATGTCGCTCTAGTGTGACACGGGCATCAAGGGAACGAACTCGAGTTTTAAAATAGCCATCAGTGTACTGAAGACGTTACTTGTAAAAGTGACGCGCTAATAAAACGGTGGTGATTCTTCTCTTTTTGTCTCATTAGGGTTTTCTTTATCTCTCGGATTTGCACATTCTCTAAGGTTAAGACATGCCACATCGCTCTGTCCTTGATCTCAAGAGTGCGTTGTGTTGCTATTTCTAAGGTAAGTGTGAGGTGAAACATTTTATATTAAAAAACTGTTTACGCGATTGGCTGTGCAAACAAGTCATCTTGCGTGACTATGGGCTTCGTTCTACAGCGGCGCCCACCAACTAGCAATGTTCCTTCGGTCCCAGCTTCTTCAGCGAAACCAAACAGGACTTCATTTTTGTGAACACAATCAAGCCAGCTTTATGACGACCTAACCAATCATCCGCAGAACTACGTTTTTGCATTTTCTATATTTGTTTAGCAATGCTCGTTTCTATTCGTTCGAGCGTAGAAAAAAAAAATAGACGTGTCCTTTTGGAATGCATGAGAGTAGCAGTACAGAAGAGTAGTGAATTGCTGCACTAGTGTGACCAAACTATTACGAAGAACTCCTATTTATCTCGGGATATGAAAACAGGACCATCATGAAGGCGCCTCCCCCTCCTACCCCCTCGGCTCACGCCAACCTCGCGCGTTGAGATTGAAGACTCGCTGACGGCGTGCTCAGAACCGCAGCTGTCCCTCCTTCCTTCCTCCTTCGCTCGCACGCTTTATTTCTTCATTAAGAAAAGAAAGTGGCCAGGCGCTCCCGTCGTGTCCGCATGAGGATCGGAGCACGCCGGCGTCGAACGCGCATCGGAGGTTCCACTCGGCGGCAAACGAAACCGCCGCCGCCACGAAGACTTTTATTTCGGTGCACAGGTGCCCAGGGGCGGCTCCAGTTGCGCTCGGCACGACCACGAATCCGTCGATAGCTTTACGGTCGGATATGCGAAGCTGTAGCAAAAAAACAAAAATACTCTGGCGCCGAGAGTCCGAGCGTCTCGTTCGCAGCTGCACGTTGCTGCCTAGTCCGCGCCGAAGCTTCACTGATTGAATGGTGCGACGGAGTATCGTTCGTCGAGCCTGTTTACGACCAGCCTCCTTCCCTCCGCCATTCCCCGTTAATTATTGTCCCCTCTCCCCCGCGTGTTATTGTGGTGGCGTGTGTGGGGCGAGCCAACGCACCGCCCGCCGTGTGTTGTGAACGGTGCACATTGTATTCAGTCGAGGAGCAACTATTTCCCTTTGTTGTTGTTGTTGTTGTTGTTTTTTTCACCCGCTGCGTCTTTTGTTTGAAAGGACCGGTGGAGTTTGGAGGGTGTTGAAACGAGGTCTGGTTGATTGTCCGCTTACCTTGTATTCGCAGAAAGGTGATTACGCGTATTTATTAAGGTGCGAAGCGTTTGCGTCTCAGGGAGCAATGGAGGCTACTTTTTATTACTATTATTTCTCGATTACATTATTTATTTATTTTGAAACAAAATTTCCGCAGTTGTCACCATCGCGTGATAACGTTTAAGGGTCGGGTACCATAGCTTCAGTGTGTATACTTTTTTTTTTTTTTAATTTACACTAAATCCTTATTTATATGCCAATAATCCATTGACAAAAGAAAACATATCTACGATCGCACGCTCATTATCGCAATCTATTTTACGGCATCCGCCAATCTTGTTTGTCATTTTGTTTCGTCCCAAACGTTCAACAGGAACAAAAATGTCTCGCACATACAGCGTCACGCACCGAAAACTCGACTTGAACAATTATCAGTGGGCCTAGCTATCTATCCTTTCGGAGATTACATTTTGATCGGTCCTGCACGTGCTCTGAAGAAGGCTATGCGCCGAGAAAGCGAGAGAGGAGAGGAGACGAGACAGCGAGCGGACGTTAGAACGCCGAAGTCTGATTGAAACGATTAGTGGGTACACCGAAGGCTAGCGGCCTCTGTTTCCACTGCACTCGTCGAACGCGTTAAAATGCGGAACGCAGGTGTCTGATCTTTGGCTCTCGCAATCGAACGCGTTCGACAAGTACGCTGGAGACAACAATAATATAAATTTGGAAGTTTACGTGCCAAACTGACGAAGGGCATCTGGCACGCCCCAGTGGAGTACTGAGGATTAATTAAGACCCCCAGGGAATATTTTGACGTGCAACCGAAAGCTCGCGGTTACACGGCGCCTTTTCCGCGATAAGCCTCCGTCCGTTTACGTGGTTTAGGTTTACCCACTAATCGGTCGAATCAGAGCACGGCTTTCTGAAGTTTTCCTGTAGAGCGTGTACTAATCCAATTCCAGCAATCTGGAGCTACTTAATTAAGCGAATGACGAAAACCGAAACACGGTTTGCCTCCGGAACGCTATCTGCGTAGACACCGTAAGCGAAAGAGACACCACGCTCATTCTCCAGTGACTTAACATGCTGTAGATACTTCGTATCTGAATCGAAAGTTCATTCCCGTCCCAATCACTTTGATCAAAAGTGATGGGATGGGAAGGATATCTGACACAGGCGCGTCTTCCCTCGTTCGCAGTCGTCGCTAAATGTAAGTGTCATGTCACCCGAAGCCTTTCTTTTTTTTTTTTCTTTTTTATCTTTTTTTTTGACGACATCAAAGGGCGCCGACAGCGCGAACATTCCTAAATCACAGCAGCTGCTGTGTCCGTAGGCTCCCGCGAGTCTCTGCCTTAATAATTTGTCTACCTTTTTTTTTTTTTTTTTTTTTCCAAAACAAGCGGAGCGGCAAGTTTATGAAAGCGGGCCTTACAAACATTTTGGCGTCGTACAGCAGCATCTGGCTTTCACGTACTACGTTACACGGCACGCATTAAACTAGAGAAAGACCAAAAAAACAAAACTCGTCGCCATCTGGGTTCCAAGGAGACTCGACGCTGTCTCTGCATTACGCTAACAGTCGTGTTACAAGGAACTATATAGCTATCGATAACTTAAGGAACGCGGGGCGTGGGTTGTGACGGTTGCGCTTCTGGCTTCGTGATTGGTTTTTGAGCGTCGTTATTGCCTAACGCCGCAATCCTATTGGCTGCGGCGCGGTAATGATATGTTCGGGACGCCTTGTGTTTCTCAAACTGCCAGCGAGCGTTTTACAGCACTGTGTTGGGTTTTGTTTCTTAGCTTGTGTTTTGACTTTCAGCGCTGTACGTTTTTCTTTTAACTAAATGCGGCACCGAGTCGCCCTATAGCTCCCATCTTAACAGACCAGCAACAGTTCCGGAATAAGTCTTTTAATTACTCGGGAATTTTCCGTCTTGAAGTAATTAGCGTGAAGATTGCCGTGGAGATTGGCCTATAATCGAGTAGAGGCGCTTCGATTACGGTCGAAACGTTCGTTCAACGATGGCGTTCTACTGGAATCAAGAATATTTCTACACGTTCATATCAAGTTCGACCGCAACCGTTATCATGCGGCGGTCTTTATTCCTCGAAAGTGCGGTCTTCTTTACGCAAGCTGTTTTTTTTTTTTCCCCTCGAAGTAAGAAATCTCACGACTATTGCTACTTTTGTTGGTATCTAAAAAAAAAAAAATCGAACAAAAAAAAATGCTTCCGTGGGTTGCCAAGGGGGTCCTTTTTTCAAAAATTCAGGTTAGGTTAATTCAGTCGTTAATGTCCCATGTGCTGTGGGATGAACGTAACCCGAAACATCCTTGGGTTTTGATTTAATCTTTGCCGGTTTCGACTTTGTTGTACCGGCGTACGTTTTGTTGCCGTGGTCACTGCCTGATTCGAATCGTATACACTAGGAACAGTCGCACACTGTTCTCGCCGAATCGACTCTCTAAAGTCGGCATAGTTGACGGCAAACTAAATTATCTTGTGTGTGTTTTCAAATAAAAGCCAAATGACGCTTACCATTTATAAATTACAGAAAATGTGTGTTTTTATCAAACATCTCGCCTTTTTATCTATTATCAAATTACTGTAACTAACTCGCTAAGTTATTCGTTCCATTTCAGGAATAGAAAACAGAAATCAAGAGGCACGAAATGCTGCCTAATATAAAAGCGTGCGGGAAAACTAAACGAGGAAAGACACAAATTTCTTATTATATAACATTCGTACTTTTACTAAAACTTTTTCTTTATCTCTTCTTACCACCTCCGATCGTCCCATCCCCTAGAAGCGGGTTAGCGAATCTCCTCTCAACGGAGGATCTCGCCTCTCCCGTCCATCCGTCGTGTCTCCAAGCTACGAGAACAAACGAAGGAAACGGCGACGGCGTGTTCGGCGAGACAAAACTGCGCCTCGTACAGCAACGAAGCCGACCCCCCTTAGATCGGTGCTGCCGATGCGCACACGGGTGTGCCGCCGTGAAGCCCGCTTCTCAGAGCGCATCCCCGCGACCCAGCGCGGCTTTTTCCTATAGCATTACCGCGATCAGCCAATGGCAGATCGCAGCATCGAAGGAGCGCACCGCGTCGGTGGCTTCGCCTTGAAACAACGGGCCGAAACGGTTGCCTCCGCGGTCCGCCCGGCGGCGCTGCTGTCGCCACCGGCGTCGCTGCCCCCACCAATGGCGGCCCTCAATCGGGCTTCGATTTGTTTCAGGAGCTGTGTTTGGAGGTTCTATGCCGCTTATGCTGTCGTTCGCAGTGTACGCCTCGGGAATCTGGCAGGACATTAATCCCCGTCGGGCACCGGGCTGCGCGCAAGCGTACGCCCCGGAGTCGTGGCGGTGAAAAGTTGATATTTTCGACTTACTTTTCTTAGTTATTCTTTATTGATCTTGTAAGTGCTTTAGATACTAAAACAGGAATAATACAATGATTCCATGGCACACATAATTCACGGCATATACAAGATAGCAAGCATGCATAACATAATATTCTGGCATAAACAAATACATAACGTAAACAAAAATCATCAATTTTACTTCTTTTTTTCTTAGAAATGCGGCTTTATGCCATCATCACAGTGTGGCTACAAAACTTTTCTAATGTATTTAAAGAAATAATGAAGTTCGAAAGCTTTAGATAAAAAATTTGCGAGTCACACATCTTACATAAATCCAGCTAAAGAAATCTAACGTTTCCTGCATGAAATATATGAAGCGGTTTCTCTCTGATAAATTGCCATCGGCGTAAAAAAAGTGTGTATTAAAGCGTTATGAATTACAGATGACGAGAACGCCAACGATATAAAAAAATTCCAAATGCCATTTCCAGATGGTCCTTTGAAAATCTCGACGTTTTTGTAGTGCAGTATAAAGTCGTGACTTTCCCAATATGGTTTTTCTCCCGAATAAAAGCTGCACTTACATTTATTTAGAGCTCTTTGCTGACATCGATCGTGAGTGGCACGGTTCCCGTCTGAAATTCTTAAAGCTAGGTTTGTCCGCCTAAGGAGCAGTGAAAAATGCTTGGCCCGTGCATGGATGGCTGTCACGACAGCTCGAAGGAAACGTCGGTCCTTACAAATCATATATCGATGGACATGGTCTCAACTTTTTGTGCGAGCAAAACTCGTGGTTGCATCGAATGCCTATACGCACGGGTGTGCCCACAAAGTAGGCTGTATTCACCCGTCGATACCCATTATTTCGACAAGGATCCGAAAACACGTTTTGTGGTGCGCACTACATACTGGTTTCCCCTTCATAATGGGCCAACTATGTTAATAAACGCAAACAAGAAAGCAGAACAAAAAACTTATTTTCGAAATTCGAGTTACGCTGGGGCCACAGTGCTCAACCCATGGAGCGAACTAACAACTTTCCCATCTGAAAATAAAATATCCAAGAATAAGGTTGGACTCCATTAGTAAAGGCTAGTGACAGGAAGGAGGCAGTTACAAACACGGTAACGCTGATCTTAGGTATTACTATAAGTAAGGCATGCAAAAAAAAAAGAAACTCAACTCAACATTCTATCTCCGTGTTCTCAAAACTGAATTCTGCTAAGCGGATTCACGAGCCTGACAACAGAGGGAACCTTGGCTCAGTCCCGAAACTGCGGCTCGTGTCCCGGTTTATTCCGCGTGTATACTCAGACTCCCCATAACATAGCAAACGCTGAAGACGTATAGAGTCCCACAGATACGATCAACGTGTAGAAACGAAGCACGTGACGACGCATCGATAGAGTGCCGTCCTCCTGCGATTAGCTGTCACGTGACTCACCCCGTCACTCTGATTGGCTCGAGGGGGTCGTAGCATTTGCTCTTTGCCGAGTTACGGTAAAACGAAGTATAGCTTGAGGACGTCGTTCGCTGAATCAGACGACGAGGATTCACGGGAGGAGGTTGCACTCGGCGCGGCAGCGCCCCTCCGTGGGAAGCTCGTGCAAAGGCAGGGGGGGGGCCACAGCCGTACGCGCGCGGGGCGGGGAAAGAGAGAAGTAGAGAAGAGAGGGGCCGGCTTTTCAATGGACGAAGCACACTTCCGGTTCCTGTGGGCGCCATGTTGTGCTGACTTTCCCGGAAGTCCCGCTCGCAGGAAGGAAGGGGAACAAGCGATGCGTGGCCCGATAAGGGCTCGCAAATGGAGCCCCGAGGTCTGGGCTCCGAGACGCGAGGACCGCGACGCGGAAGCGCCGAGGACGCCTGTCGCCGGGGTTCCCTCCCTAGGCTCCCGCGAGGACACACGTCGCTCGGTGACAGGTCCCGGGACGCGAACCCCGGGAGCGGCCCACGAAGCGGGCCGCCGCCGGTAATGGGAAAGTGTCGATTCGATATTGGGGGGGACGGATGACAGGGCTCGGAGAAGGAGAGGAGAGACGGTCCGAGGCATCTCCTCGCCCGGAGTCTGACCGAGTTTCTGTTGCTAGCGGGGGGATGCTCAGTCTCGACTCGAGGCTATACGGAACTACTGAGGGAGGGGAGGGGACGAAGTCCTGCACTGACGTCGAAACACCTGAGCTCTGATTGGAAGGATTAGTGGAAAGACTAGCCTTTGTCTCCCCTGTGTCCCAGCAATCCCAGCGAACAACAGCGTTGTCTGCTCCTCGCGCGGCGTCTCGCGTTCGAACAGCGAGTGTATAGATACAAAGGCGGCTATCCTTTCCGTCGACCCACTAATGCTTACAAACAGAGCACTGTGTTCTGTCATCCCCTCGATTTCTCATCGTGTAGCCTTGAGACTGCACATCACACCGCGAGCAGCAGAGACTCGGTCCAACGGAGTCAATCGAGGAGTGTCGAAAGTGCCTCGTCATGGCGCTAGCTGTCGTTGTAGATGTCTTATTTGCGGGTACTTAATGGATGCTTTTTTGTATATAAAGTATCTAGCCTTGATTAGGAAAGTTGAATGAGTGATTAGTGTATTATGATTCGTTTACATTCGAGATGACCAACTGGCGCCATTTATCGGATAGCCTCCGGCCAACTTGTTGTCTTGAAGCATTACTCTTTCATCGAGTATTTTAAATAATTTAGATAATGTTATGAGCTACAGGATTTCTCCTACAGATATACAGTGAGTAGGTTTGATCTCTCAAATACTCGTGCAGGCAAACTAAGCAGACCGAAAGTGGGCCAGGGTTGCCCGGTAGATGGTGCCAGTGTCTTATCTCGTCGGTAAGCAGTCAACGCGAGGTCGCGATGCAGTCGGTTACATTTCAGACGGAAGCGTCCGGACCACCACTCTCTCTTCATCCGCTGGATCTGCTTCGTACACTGCGGAGCTCTAAGGGAAGCTACAAGTGCTACGATTGTTTTAGAGCCCTCGCTGAAATGAATTCTTTCAATGTACATTGGGAATACGAACCAACGAAAACCCTTGGTTTCGATTAGGGGCACTTTATTTCGGTCTATTGCGGAGGTACACAACGTGTCTCGTAAGAAGAAGTGCCTCGTGAAGGAACTAAAAATTGTACAGGGTGTCCTCCCAAAACTATTTACAGGATATTATTTTTTTATTTGTTTACCGCCAAAATAAGCTACTTATCGCCGAACACTCATTCTCCGCCCAAATGTAGTGTTAAGTGGTGCGTACCAGATGCAAAAGTTACAGCACTAACTGTTGTTTTATTCAAAAGTTAGAAGTGATTTTCAGAAATTTTCAATGGGAAAATGGCTGCCGACAGAGCTCTCTAGTACATGAAGCTCTATGGCGTAAGTTACCAAAGACGAGCGAAAATTGGCACTACTTGCCCATTGAAATTTTCAGAAAATCACATAACTAATGAAACGGTTTGTGTTGAATCTTTGGCATGTGGTTCGGACCGGGTACATCTGGGCGGAGAATGAACGTTGGGGTCTAACATATTTTTGCGTAAAAATATTAAAAAGTGGAAAACACTGTTTTTTTTTTGTGTGTTTTTTTTTTTTTGGGGGGGGGGGGGGGGGGAGGAGGGTTTTGTTTATCGGAATGGCAAGCTCTTCAGGACGGAGTTGAAGTAAAATTATCCTGTGTGTTCAGTTAAAACTTCAATGCAACTTTCGAAGTGTGTTTGGTTGCTTTCAAAAGCAAACATATCATTTCTTGTATTACGGTGTACCACAGGGACTGTTTGTTTGTTTGGTTGTTTTTTGAGAGCGAAGTTTGATGTGGAAAACCGATCGCTCATCAAAAAATATATTCGTGAGTCAAGCACACAACTGCCAATGCAAACTCCGCACCGGAAAAAAAAAAAAAAAGTAGCTCTAGAACCTGTCAGTTTACACTAAATAAACGAGGCCTTATCTTCTGCGGTGTCCGTAAACAAATTATACCAGCGGCCGCGTAAGGAATACATTTTTTTTAATTCAAATTCATAACGAACTCGAGTTTTAATATATATATCCACAGAAGATGGCGCCTTTTAAGTGCCTCTCCGCTTTTCCCTTTCCTTTATCTTCGAAAGAGGTTACAAAAACCTCATCTCGATCGGCAAACAAACAGGCAGCCCACGCACTTCGATTCGAGTCTAATTTCCGGACGCATCCTTTCAAGGCAAGAGCGCGTCGAACCAAACCAACTCCCAAAATAAAAGAAGAAGACACTAACTGTAACGCCTCTCCGGGCAATCCTTTCCCGGTCGCAACAACAAAAACACCTTAAAACACCTAAAACAAACAGATATAACAACAACAACAAACGCAAGAGAGAACAAAAAAAAGCAGTATAGAAGTTGTCCGTAGCCTGTTACACTCAGTGTGGAACCTACTATGGACCGTAGAAGACAGTAAGCGCCAGCGAAACCAATCTCGTGCCGTGCGAGTGTCACGTATTCTTCGACGGAAGGAACGCGGCGACGCACAAAACGCTTAGTCGTGATTTTTTTTTTTTTTTTTTTTTGTCGCGCTGGATTGGTCGGGATGGGTCGTGTATCGTCCGCTGCGGTCCATCGTCAGGTGGATCGGAGTGTTGGGTGATGTGCCAGGGGACGCATCAGCCATCCGACGAAGTTGTCTGGCAACAACGGCAGGACGGTGCAGCAAGCCGCGGCCCTTCCCGAAAGAAGGCCTGTCTCCTCGCTCGGGGCGAGTGAGCGTCGGATTTCGGGAGATTGGAGAAAAGAGCTCGATTTCCATGAGAAAAGAGGACGAGCCGAGGGAGGGAAGGAGCGTCGGCCGTCTTCTCTGCCAACGACGACGACGACGACGAAAGTGGTGCAAGAAAGACGGTGCCTCCTGCCCGGGCAGCGTCGGTCGTGGCCTGTACAAACCAAAGCTGCGACGTGCAGAGACGGGGGGATGCGAAAAAAGGTCGCTTTGGATGGGTTCGGAACTTCAGAAGCAATACTTACCCATTACTGCTTAAGGATGCCTGATGCAATGAATCGATTCCTCGCCGGCTTCACGATGCTGTACCACCGCGTCTCGGTATTCGAACGAGATGGATGGCTGGCTGGATGGATAGATGGATGGATGGTGGCCTTTGGAAGGGGGTCACTTGCGCCACCCAGTGAGATATTATTCCTAGTGTACCCAGTAACATAGTAGCCACCTTGTAAGTTTGAGCTAACTTCACAGGTTGGCCAACGCAATGCGAATAGCAGCTGTGGATAGCAGCGATGCTGATAGCAACGACAGTACACGAGACGGCTGGACTCGTGCACCGCTCGCGCACGCCGGCAGCGGGGTTGTCGCACGTGCAGAAAGAGTAAATTTCCTGCTAAATCCTGACAAGCGGGGTAGGCCACGAAGAGACAGCGGCCGCAGAAATGGAAAAGTTTGAGCTTTAAAGATCCTTGATGCGCCACTCGGCTCCAAAGCCGCTGTGCCTAGTACGTGCAAATTATTCGTGATATTTGCTCTTATAATCGAGCGCAGAGAGAAAATGCGCTCGCTTTTTCCCGTAGAAATGCATTACCGGAAGTCAATTTCTGACTGCTTGCTGTCTGCTTCAAAATGCAACAGCACACTAGCGCCAGCTGAGCCTCTAGCGTTTACTGTAATAACTCTATGATCGCGACAGCGGAGGCGTAGCAAAACTGGTGTGTGAAATCGGTCTACAGCCGTCTGTTTTCTTTTTTAGATGCGGAGCATCTCTTGCTCGGTCTATGTCCCGCGGCGTCGGCGTTGTAGTCGGCACTCGAACTACGCACGCGCAACTCTCCTCCTTCCCTCTCTCCAACAGCTGCGCGTTAATCTCTCCGCTCTCTCTCTCTACCAGCTGCGTGCACTGCGCGTGCGTTCGCTTCTCCTCACACCGCGCGCGCACGCGCATCTCTCCTCCTCTAGTCTCCTCTCCTTCAAGTGTGAAAAAAAAATAAACGGCGAGCGGCGAGCGTTCCAAGTTTCTCTGCCGCGAGCCGCGACGAAGGCTCGCGTAGGGGTAACGCTAGGGCAGTCGGTGGCGCATCTCTCGCCGTCAGCACGCAAACTGACTCTTCCTCGGACCAACACGATGCTCCGCATCACCCCATGGCTCCCCTCGGGAAGATGTGTAATTCTTTTCCGTTGGAAATGGAGGTTGAATAAGTCAATAAATGCAATAAAAAAATAATATATGTAACAAACTTAGGGTGTGGGCGCTGGGTACCGTGTCAAGAGTCAAAATTTGATGCGACAATTTTCACGCATAGTATACTGGAGAGAGGAATCACTGCCACCCAGGAGAGAACTCGACAAACAACAAGGCCGTAAATTATACGACTATACTCGTTCTCACCTCAAGAACCGTGTAAAAAAAGTCTCTTGTAGCGCATTACTAATTTTCAGCAAGTTTCTAATTAGAACCTATGTGTTTTTTTTTTTTTTTCAGTTAATCGCAACGCAGTCAAACGCAACTGTCTGAACCAGGCTTTAGGCTCCGTCGTCGAACCGCCAGGCTTTGTGAGTATAGATGAGGCTATGCCTGCATGCATCGCGACCATAGAGTTATTACAATACACGCTAGAGGCTCAGCTGGCGCTAGTGTCTACGGGACTTCCGGTTGCAAATTGAAGCAGACAGCATGCAGTCTACTTTTCCAGTCTTCCTGTGTATTCCTATGGGAAAACGCGCGTGAATTTTGTCTCTTTGCCGGAAAATAACATGAATAACTTTTGTTATTTCAGTTGTACCGGATAGTATGTACATTTATTAATATGGTGAAAGTGTAATTGCTTTAGTTACAGCATTTTTCTTTACCACTGAACGATGTTAAACTTCGCTATATTTCAGGCCCAAACCTCTGTTCCATGGCAGGTATGTAGAAACGAGCGACGATTCTAAGCAAAATAAAGATCGAAAGGAATGTAAAGTGTGTTCAAATGTTCGCCAGCATTCCGTTGGTGCTTATATATTGTAAATATGCCCGTCCTGTCACTATATGAAAATGACCCCGTCGTGCATCTTTACGAGTGGTAAAAAAAAAAAAAAAACGTTCGAAACGTAAAGAATAAAGTACGTGGGCTACTAAAGGTGTGTTTTCTTATTATTTCCTATGTCGGGCAGTTTTTATCGGGCACCTGTTCTCTGGCTTCTCCCTATTTGCAAAGATTTGGAGCGTGCGGGTGATGACTTGAACCCAGAACAAGCATCTTCGCACATATTCATGAGCAGAAAGAATAAAGCAGTACTTATTTATTGCAAATCGTACTATATTACGTGACTTTCAATTTATTTTGATCGTCTGCAAGCACAAGGAGTTACTTATCCAGTGTTACTGCATAGTTCTTGCCGTCTCTCTTGGTTTTCCACATGTCCTTCGTTCGTTTGGCACGTATATCCCCCATGCTGGAAAGCGCCGACGCCGTGTTCGCACTAACAGTGTCCGACAGTGCACATAAATACACGTACGAAGTGGTTTTAACACCGTTTTTCATGCCACGAATTTCAATTAAAAATGCTGTAACTGACCAATTATTTCGTCTGCGTGACTGAGAAATGTTCCAATGTGCCTAGTACGTGCAAATTATTCGTGATATTTGCTCTTATAATCGAGCGCAGAGAGAAAATGCGCTCGCTTTTTCCCGTAGAAATGCATTACCGGAAGTCAATTTCTGACTGCTTGCTGTCTGCTTCAAAATGCAACAGCACACTAGCGCCAGCTGAGCCTCTAGCGTTTACTGTAATAACTCTATGATCGCGACAGCGGAGGCGTAGCAAAACTGGTGTGTGAAATCGGTCTACAGCCGTCTGTTTTCTTTTTTAGATGCGGAGCATCTCTTGCTCGGGTCTATGTCCCGCGGCGTCGGCGTTGTAGTCGGCACTCGAACTACGCACGCGCAACTCTCCTCCTTCCCTCTCTCCAACAGCTGCGCGTTAATCTCTCCGCTCTCTCTCTCTACCAGCTGCGTGCACTGCGCGTGCGTTCGCTTCTCCTCACACCGCGCGCGCACGCGCATCTCTCCTCCTCTAGTCTCCTCTCCTTCAAGTGTGAAAAAAAAATAAACGGCGAGCGGCGAGCGTTCCAAGTTTCTCTGCCGCGAGCCGCGACGAAGGCTCGCGTAGGGGGTAACGCTAGGGCAGTCGGTGGCGCCATCTCTCGACGTCAGCACGCAACTGACTCTTTCCTCGGAACCAACACGATGCTCCGCATCACCCCATGGTTCCCCTCGGGAAGATGGTGTAATTTTTTTCCGTTGGAAATGGAGGTTGAATAAGTCAATAAATACAATAAAAAAATAATATATGTAAGAAATTTAGGGTGTGGGCACTGGGTACCGTGTCAAGAGTCCAAAATTTGATGCGACAATTTTGACGCATAGTATACTGGGAGAGAGAATCACTGCCACCTCAGGAGAGAACTCGACAAACAACAAGGCCGTAAATTATACGACTATACTCGTTCTCACCTCAAGAACCGTTGTAAAAAAAGTCTTCTTGGAGCGCATTACTAATTTTCAGCAAGTTTCTAATTAGAACCATATGTGTTTTTTTTTCGTTAAATAAAAAGTGAATGAACGAACGTCATACTTCGTTTCAGCTTAGGTCTGAGCGCGGCCGATGTTATGAGCCGAAGAGCCAATCAAACAGCGAAAGAGGCACAACCTCATGGCGTGCTCTCTGCAGTTGATAGGACCAGGCGGTATTCGCCGTTTCTCTGTGAGTGCTCCTCCGTCGGCTTGTCCTATCAAGCAAAAAGAGCACGCCATGACGTTGCGCTTTTTGCGCTGTTTGATTGGCCCTTCGGCTCATAACATCGTCCGCGCTCGAACCGAAGGTGAAACGAAGTATAGTTAATTATCCGACTTATTGCAAAGATAAGCAACCCACATAATGTCCCGCTGACCGTATCTCACCTCCGCAAGCCGCATAAGTGTAACCTTCACGACACTTTTTAAACAAATCTGTAAAGCTTAAACACACACAACACACACGCACACACGCGCGCGCGCACGCACACACACACACACACACAAATATATGTATATATACATATATATATATATTATATATATATATATATATATAGATATAGATATAGATATGTTTATATATAGGAAACGAACTTGAAATGGCTGTTGGAGGTTTGAAAACGTATAATTTGTAATAGAATGCAGCCTTTTTACAAGTGCCTGCCATGCTGCCACTATTTTTGAGGTCGCCTTATTTTGGCCAAGCGCCTAGGGAGCAAGAGAGCTGCGTCATTGTTTGTCGCGGATGCGAGTCGAAATGTATTAAATGCGAATCCTGCGTCAATGCTGGATATGAACTCGGTTCTTGTCACAAGTCTCGCACTAAAAGCGATGCCAAAAATATGGCGGCCGAATATGTTACCCGGCGGTGTTTTGAAAAGAGTTACCAAAAACGGTCGAAAGAATATTCCACGTCAAGTTTTTGTCTGGTGAAGACCAGACAGGCATAAACAATGCAAAATTTAGCAAACACAACGCTGGACTTCAAAGCAATAACGGTAGAATAGAACGCTTTTCAGAAATTTCTTTTTAAATTCCGGCGTAGCGGGCCTCGCATGTACAGTTTGACGGCCTCAGAGTTTAGCGGAATTAAGGAACAACTAAATCTTTTTTTTTAATTTACAATACACATTTGTTTTACAACCCTACCATGCAAATACGCTTTATCTTATTTGAGTAACAAGTCCCATATCACATGTTTTGGTAGTGTATAAATACTGCCGTGTTGTAAGAGTGCCTTTTTGTTCTTTTTATTAGGCCGTCAAAGACATGGGAGCACCCCTGGACAACTGTTGGGGTTTCGTTGACCGCACAGCACGCCCATATGCCGTCCATCAAAGAATTTGAAGCCATTCTTTTCTGGTCACAAGATTGTGCTTGTCGTGAAGCACCAAGCAGTGATGTGCGCAGACGGCATAATGAGTCAGCGGGACGAACCCTACGAAGACCATGGGCATGATGCAGGGGGTCTAACATGTTGTTTTTTTTTGTGTTTTTTTGGCTTATATTAGAATGCGTAAACTGATCGCAGTGAATCATATCCAAGCTTTTGTACTGAGCGAAATACTTGTCCAACTAAGCTGAAACGCATCTAGAAATATTTTAATAAAACAACATTTACTAACGACTGCCATTTTACTTCTCAAATATGCGTGTGAATATTGCATCTAATCAAATTACAGTGTTACTGTTGATTTCAGCATTTGTAAAGTAGCCTGTGTTGCGTGGCCTTCTATTGCAAGAAAACACCGTAGCATAAGTGAGGCTGAAACTAGGCAGGAGCTCGAGCCGAAAAACGCACTTTCAAGAACACACGAAAGAAATGAAAAGAAGTGTAGCCAATAAAAATGGTTTTATGTCATCCCCCAAGGCAGATACATACACTGCGCTCCACTGTTAATACGAACACGATAAAATCGCTTTTATTTGCAGTTTATTTCTTTGACAGCTATTAAGAAAGCTGAAATTTTGTCGCTCAGATTAGTGCTCCAAACGAGCGCTTTATTCCACACCAATAGGTTGATGTCAGCACCTCGAATTTAAGGTGAAAGATAAAAACAGGATATTGATTGTCCTCGCTAATGGTGTCGCGCAGTGTACATAAACACCAAGGTACCCTATCACAAACCGAGGCATACGAAGAAGAAAAAACTCATTTCGTTGGGAAAACAAAAAAAGTAGAGAGATAAATGAAGCACTCACTTTCGCTAACTTGCACTGTCTTGCTGCCTAAAGCAACCTAACAAAATATCTGTCCGTTTGCCGACTGCTCGCAAAAAAAAAAAAAAAAAAATCGAGCACGCTGGCTTACACAAGGCAGCACCTGTTCCCACCGTTCAGGGGCCATGAAAAGATTGCGACCAGCGATTTCCCGAAGCAGCCAAAGGTTCCAGACCACCGTGAAACGTTTTCTGGAGGACGCCGTTTCAAACAAAGTCTGCGCAGCCCGTAGCTCTCAAGTTTTGAGCAGCGCTCCAGGCGAGCAAAATAGAATATTTAGCTCGCGTTTCAAACGTGCGTCATTACGCTTCCCCACTACAGTTTTTCATACTTCTTTCCATTTTAAGTGCCAGCGCAGCAGAGGCTACAAGAGCGCGAGCTCCGAGTTTTCAGTGTCTCTGCCAAGCACGCGCGCGCTCGTGCAGTGCGAGCCTCGTTCAGGGGAACATGCTTTGGCATGTAGCTTCGGCTTTGCTATCAGGTAAAGTGAAACATAAGGGCTCGCGGAAGCTATGAAAGAAAGCAATAAAATAATAAAGCTGAAAGAAATGTTTAATAGAACGCTGAGGCCGCGAGCTGCATATTTTTTTTTTAATTTTCTTTTAGATGTTTTGTTATTGTGCGTCTACATGCTGACAGATGCTTGCATTCGAACGTGGCACGTGCAAAATCGAACGTTACCGAGCCGCCTGGATGGTCCTGCCAGCATAACATGGTCGGGTCCTCCGGACGCGCTCGCGCCTCCTTCCCGAGAGCAACGGGTCTAGTGCAGCGAGGTTCATAACGGTCACGCGCTCCCAAGCATGCTTTCAAGTGGCGAGCAACAATTTCGAATTCCCTTCCAGAAAAACACCATCTATAGGAAGTAGTCACTGGCGGCCATAGCTGTGTGCACGACTGCTGAGCGCGTGCTGATGGCGAGCCTCCATAGTTCTTTTGTAACGTGCATTCCGCACCCTCAAGATTGCCGATCTTAGCAGCCTATTAATGTGGGCTCGTTCAGAGCATGCGCTCTAGACATCAACCACAAATATGGCGCCCAGTGAATACTCCTTATTGAAGCCTTACTGAGAGTGGAACGCGCTTCCTGTTATGGCGAGGAAAGCGGAGCTGGCGCTTCACGCTCAAATCCCAGAGCGGGTCACGCATGCGCGATGGCGACTCCGCTTTCCATAGAGCGGAGCGAGAAAGCGAAAACGGTCTACTAAAACTCTCAATAGACCGATCTCACCAAGCGTTCGGCGCATGCGCGAGGCCGCCATAACTTTAGTTCACAGGAGGCAATCGGCAGTGCACGAGACTGTTCGTGCCCTGCACGCGCACAGCTCCAGCGAGGTTGTCGCACGTGCAGAAAGACTAAAGTTCCCTCGTTGCATTGCGGCAGCGGTGGCGTAGTCAAACTGCCTGGTGAGATCGGTCTATAGACCTTTTCTGTTTCCTGTCGTTCTCAGTCACATGGGTTTCGTATCTGGTATGCGGGGCGAAAAAATAATAAAACGTTTGAACCTGGAATATGCCAAAAAATATAGCTGAGGCAAATCAGGAATGTGTGACAATCACGCATTTTTCGTAAACACCTTCCAGCTTCGGAGAGAGATCAAAAAGATGTTTTACCGCATACGAGAAGTGACGATGTTCAAGATGGCTGCGCGCTTGTGAAAAAGGTGTATTGGCAAGGTCTCTAGGGCATCGCTGATTCGGTATCTCTGGAGTCGGCATCGTTTCCTAAGGGTTTGTTATTTCGTTGCCTTTCTCATGGCGTTTTTTGTTGTTTTCTTTCCAACGTATAAAATGGCAACGAACGCCACTCGGGATTTCTTCATTTGCTGAACCAGCGATAGCGAGTCACGTGACATATGAGGCATATTCCGCGGCATATATCAACCGAGGAGGATGTAAATAATGGCGTCGATGGTTTACGATGTACCTGCTAATGTGTTATGCCGCCGTTTCCCGTTTTAATGGGGGGGGGGGGGGGTGAGGGCGAGGAAGAGGACGAGTGTAAGGAGGCAGCTAGGAATGGACCATTCCTCAGGGCCGAAAGGGGAATCGAAGTAACGAACTGCGAACTGAAAGCAAAATCACCAAATAGTTCGAGGTGTCCGAGATCCTATTCATACTTGTAGTGTCCTCAGTTTTCACTTAAACAGAGAATGTACCGGCCACCGGCTGCATACGTGCAACTATACATAGAACAGTGCTCTTCTAAACACATTACACTAAGAAAACCTCATTGTATACGTCTAGAACACTTTCGACACACTCAGTGGAAAACAGGGTGTATGCAGTTTATTAGACGACACGCAATTATGGATCGCTATAATTATTGCAGCAAAAGATCACTGGTACGGACTGTAGTATGAGTAACGAACATGTTGATGTACTTAGTCGGAAACCATGTGGATTTCGGCAGATAAAAGTCCAACAGAATTAAAATAAAAGGAAACGGCGCTCACTTTATTGATTGTTACGGTGTCCTCAAAATGCCTTAATGTTAATTGTCTAGACATTGGTGGCATAGGGTAGTAACGGTTGACTCTCCACAAATCAAAAGGCGGGTAGCTAAGGCCTTACAGACAACTGCGCGATGCGTCTGGCACTAGACATATTCTTTGCGGCGCTCACTGTAAAGACTGGTTCACACACTTGCGACGGCTTACGACCGTGTGCCGTAAAACCTTTTAGAATATCTTAAGACACACTGTCAATATCTATCGGGCAGCTGAGGAACACTCTCAGTTTCCATATATTTCTTCTTTTTGTTTGCGCATTATTGTGTTTGATTGAACAAAGTTATTGACTATGTTAGGAACAACAATTTCTCATATATAGTGCTTACATTTGATCTCACAAATATGGCGCCCAGTGAATACTCCTTATTGAAGCCTTACTGAGAGTGGAACGCGCTTCCTGTTATGGCGAGGAAAGCGGAGCTGGCGCTTCACGCTCAAATCCCAGAGCGGGTCACGCATGCGCGATGGCGACTCCGCTTTCCATAGAGCGGAGCGAGAAAGCGAAAACGGTCTACTAAAACTCTCAATAGACCGATCTCACCAAGCGTTCGGCGCATGCGCGAGGCCGCCATAACTTTAGTTCACAGGAGGCAATCGGCAGTGCACGAGACTGTTCGTGCCCTGCACGCGCACAGCTCCAGCGAGGTTGTCGCACGTGCAGAAAGACTAAAGTTCCCTCGTTGCATTGCGGCAGCGGTGGCGTAGTCAAACTGCCTGGTGAGATCGGTCTATAGACCTTTTCTGTTTCCTGTCGTTCTCAGTCACATGGGTTTCGTATCTGGTATGCGGGGCGAAAAAATAATAAAACGTTTGAACCTGGAATATGCCAAAAAATATAGCTGAGGCAAATCAGGAATGTGTGACAATCACGCATTTTTCGTAAACACCTTCCAGCTTCGGAGAGAGATCAAAAAGATGTTTTACCGCATACGAGAAGTGACGATGTTCAAGATGGCTGCGCGCTTGTGAAAAAGGTGTATTGGCAAGGTCTCTAGGGCATCGCTGATTCGGTATCTCTGGAGTCGGCATCGTTTCCTAAGGGTTTGTTATTTCGTTGCCTTTCTCATGGCGTTTTTTGTTGTTTTCTTTCCAACGTATAAAATGGCAACGAACGCCACTCGGGATTTCTTCATTTGCTGAACCAGCGATAGCGAGTCACGTGACATAAGAGGCATATTCAGCGGCATATATCAACCGAGGAGGATGTAAATAATGGCGTCGATAGATTACGATGTACCTGCTAATGTGTTATGCCGCCGTTTCCCGTTTTAATGGGGGGGGGGGGGGTGAGGGCGAGGAAGAGGACGAGTGTAAGGAGGCAGCTAGGACCGGACCATTCCTCAGGGCCGAAAGGGGAATCCAAGTAACGAACTGCGAACTGAAAGCAAAATCAACAAATAGTTCGAGGTGTGTGAGATTCTATTCATACTTGTAGTGTCCTCAGTTTTCACTTAAACAGAGAATGTACCGGCCACCGGCTGCATACGTGCAACTATACATAGAACAGTGCTCTTCTAAACACATTACACTAAGAAAACCTCATTGTATACGTCTAGAACACTTTCGACACACTCAGTGGAAAACAGGGTGTATGCAGTTTATTAGACGACACGCAATTATGGATCGCTATAATTATTGCAGCAAAAGATCACTGGTACGGACTGTAGTATGAGTAACGAACATGTTGATGTACTTAGTCGGAAACCATGTGGATTTCGGCAGATAAAAGTCCAACAGAATTAAAATAAAAGGAAACGGCGCTCACTTTATTGATTGTTACGGTGTCCTCAAAATGCCTTAATGTTATTGTCTAGACATTGGTGGCATAGGGTAGTAACGGTTGACTCTCCACAAATCAAAAGGCGGGTAGCTAAGGCCTTACAGACAACTGCGCGATGCGTCTGGCACTAGACATATTCTTTGCGGCGCTCACTGTAAAGACTGGTTCACACACTTGCGACGGCTTACGACCGTGTGCCGTAAAACCTTTTAGAATATCTTAAGACACACTGTCAATATCTATCGGGCAGCTGAGGAACACTCTCAGTTTCCATATATTCTTCTTTTTGTTTGCGCATTATTGTGTTTGATTGAACAAAGTTATTGACTATGTTAGGAACAACAATTTCTCATATATAGTGCTTACATTTGATCTCACAAATACCGCCAAACCTTCGCTCTATAGTGAAATGAAGTTCCGGGGTCACGTCATAGATGGCGCCAGCGTGCCAGTGCGTTCCCTCGTTGTAAGAGATAACAAGAGCTCGGTCCTAAGCAAACGCAAGTTCGTGAAGGGCCTTAAAGGCCATTCGAGAAAGGAAGAGACCTTCCACCTTTCTGTGGGGAATAGCTCGAAGACCCGTTCCTGTGGGGAAAGGGGGAGAGAAGAGGGCGAGAGGGAATAGAGAGAAGGAAACTGGGAACCGGTTTTCTGTCCGGCAGAAGACGATTATGCAGGTCGGCCTTTAAATGGTTGACGAGCAGCCAGAAAAGAGGAAACTCTCCCTCAGTGCCTCCTTTCCAATCGATAAAGAGTGGGACCCTCCTCCTCTCTGCATGGAGTAGCTCAGAGACCCCCTCATGTGGAGAGAGCAGAAGAGAAGCGACGATGTTCAAGATGGCTGCGCGCTTGTGAAAAAGGTGTATTGGCAAGGTCTCTAGGGCATCGCTGATTCGGTATCTCTGGAGTCGGCATCGTTTCCTAAGGGTTGTTATTTCGTTGCCTTTCTCATGGCGTTTTTTGTTGTTTTCTTTCCAACGTATAAAATGGCAACGAACGCCACTCGGGATTTCTTCATTTGCTGAACCAGCGATAGCGAGTCACGTGACATATGAGGCATATTCCGCGGCATATATCAACCGAGGAGGATGTAAATAATGGCGTCGATGGTTTACGATGTACCTGCTAATGTGTTATGCCGCCGTTTCCCGTTTTAATGGGGGGGGGGGGGGTGAGGGCGAGGAAGAGGACGAGTGTAAGGAGGCAGCTAGGAATGGACCATTCCTCAGGGCCGAAAGGGGAATCGAAGTAACGAACTGCGAACTGAAAGCAAAATCACCAAATAGTTCGAGGTGTCCGAGATCCTATTCATACTTGTAGTGTCCTCAGTTTTCACTTAAACAGAGAATGTACCGGCCACCGGCTGCATACGTGCAACTATACATAGAACAGTGCTCTTCTAAACACATTACACTAAGAAAACCTCATTGTATACGTCTAGAACACTTTCGACACACTCAGTGGAAAACAGGGTGTATGCAGTTTATTAGACGACACGCAATTATGGATCGCTATAATTATTGCAGCAAAAGATCACTGGTACGGACTGTAGTATGAGTAACGAACATGTTGATGTACTTAGTCGGAAACCATGTGGATTTCGGCAGATAAAAGTCCAACAGAATTAAAATAAAAGGAAACGGCGCTCACTTTATTGATTGTTACGGTGTCCTCAAAATGCCTTAATGTTAATTGTCTAGACATTGGTGGCATAGGGTAGTAACGGTTGACTCTCCACAAATCAAAAGGCGGGTAGCTAAGGCCTTACAGACAACTGCGCGATGCGTCTGGCACTAGACATATTCTTTGCGGCGCTCACTGTAAAGACTGGTTCACACACTTGCGACGGCTTACGACCGTGTGCCGTAAAACCTTTTAGAATATCTTAAGACACACTGTCAATATCTATCGGGCAGCTGAGGAACACTCTCAGTTTCCATATATTTCTTCTTTTTGTTTGCGCATTATTGTGTTTGATTGAACAAAGTTATTGACTATGTTAGGAACAACAATTTCTCATATATAGTGCTTACATTTGATCTCACAAATACCGCCAAACCTTCGCTCTATAGTGAAATGAAGTTCCGGGGTCACGTCATAGATGGCGCCAGCGTGCCAGTGCGTTCCCTCGTTGTAAGAGATAACAAGAGCTCGGTCCTAAGCAAACGCAAGTTCGTGAATGGGCCTTAAAGGCCATTCGAGAAAGGAAGAGACCTTCCACCTTTCTGTGGGGAATAGCTCGAAGACCCGTTCCTGTGGGGAAAGGGGGAGAGAAGAGGGCGAGAGGGAATAGAGAGAAGGAAACTGGGAACCGGTTTTCTGTCCGGCAGAAGACGATTATGCAGGTCGGCCTTTAAATGGTTGACGAGCAGCCAGAAAAGAGGAAACTCTCCCTCAGTGCCTCCTTTCCAATCGATAAAGAGTGGGACCCTCCTCCTCTCTGCATGGAGTAGCTCAGAGACCCCCTCATGTGGAGAGAGCAGAAGAGAAGCGACAGGAATGAATTTAAGGAAGCTGGGAACGTGATTTCTGCCCGGCAGAAGTCGATTATGCAGGTCGGCCTTTAAATGGTTGACGAGCAGCCAGAAAAGAGGAAACTCTCCCTCAGTGCCTCCTTTCCAATCGATAAAGAGTGGGACCCTCCTCCTCTCTGCATGGAGTAGCTCAGAGACCCCCTCATGTGGAGAGAGCAGAAGAGAAGCGACAGGAATGAATAGAAGGAAGCTGGGAACGTGATTTCTGCCCGGCAGAAGTCGATTATGCAGGTCGGCCTTTAAATGGTTGACGAGCAGCCAGAAAAGAGGAAACTCTCCCTCAGTGCCTCCTTTCCAATCGATAAAGAGTGGGACCCTCCTCCTCTCTGCATGGAGTAGCTCAGAGACCCCCTCATGTGGAGAGAGCAGAAGAGAAGCGACAGGAATGAATAGAAGGAAGCTGGGAACGGACCATTCCTCAGGGCCGAAAGGGGAATCCAAGTAACGAACTGCGAACTGAAAGCAAAATCAACAAATAGTTCGAGGTGTGTGAGATTCTATTCATACTTGTAGTGTCCTCAGTTTTCACTTAAACGGAGAATGTACCGGCCACCGGCTGCATACGTGTAACTATACATAGAACAGTGCTCTTCTAAACACATTACACTAAGAAAACCTCATTGTATACGTCTAGAACACTTTCGACACACTCAGCGGAAAACAGGGTGTATGCAGTTTATTACACGACGCGCAATTATGGATCGCTATAATTATTGCAGCAAAAAATCACTGGTACGGACTGTAGTATGAGTAACGAACATGTTGATGTACTTAGTCGGAAACCATGTGGATTTCGGCAGATAAAAGTCCAACAGCAGAATTAAATGAAAAGGAAACGGCGCTCACTTTATTGATTGTTACCTTGTCCTCAAACTGCCTTAATGTTAATTGTCTAGACATTGGTGGCATAGGGTAGTAATGGTTGACTCTCTACAAATCAAAAGGCAGGTAACTAAGGCCTTACAGACAACTGTGCGATGTGTCTAGCACTAGACATATTCTTTGCGGCACTCACTGTAAAGACTGGTTCACACTCTTGCGACGGCTTACGACCGTGTGCCTTAAAACCTTTTAAAATGTCTTAAGACACACTGTCAACCTCTATCGGGCAGCTGGGGAACACTCTCAGTTTCCGTATATTTCTTCTTTTTGTTTGCGCATTATTGTGTTTGCTTGAACAAAGTTATTGACTATGTTAGGAACAACAATTTCTAATATATCGTGCTTACATTTGATCTCACAAATACCGCCAAACCTTCGCTCTATAGTGAAATGAAGTTCCAGGGTCACGTCATAGATGGCGCCAGTGTGCTAGTGGGTTCCCTTGTTGTGATAGATAACAAGAGCTCGGTCCTAAGCAAACGCAAGTTCGTGAACGGGCCTTAAAGGCCGAGCCGACGAACAGCCAGAAAGGAGGAAACACTCCCTCACTTTCTCCTTTCCATTCGAGAAAGGAAGAGACCTTCCACCTTTCTGTGGGGAGTAGCTCGAAGACCCGTTCCTGTGGGGAAAGGGGGAGAGAAGAGGGCGAGAGGGAATGGAGAGAAGGAAACTGGGAACCGGTTTTCTGCCCGGCAGAAGACGATTATGCAGGTCGGCCTTTAAGTGGTTGACGAGCAGCCAGAAAAGAGGAAACTCTCCCTCAGTGCCTCCTTTCCAATCGATAAAGAGGGGAACCCTCCTCCTCTCTGCATGGAGTAGCTCAGAGACCCCCTCATGTGGAGAGAGCAGAAGAGAAGCGACAGGAATTAATAGAAGGAAGCTGGGAACGTGATTTCTGCCCGGCAGAAGTCGATTCTGCTGGTCGGCCTTTAAGAAGAGATGTGAACATTTTACAGAAATAAGTATTACGGTTTTTTTTTATGTCATTGACCATGCATTTTTTGAGGCTTTGGCAGTTTTCTGCGGTCGTCACTCGCTCTGATGTCAAGAAAGGAAATCGATTTCAGAGCTTTCGAACGTTTCGGCTCCTTGTCAACCGAACAGCAAGCAAGTGCGGCGCTTCAAAATTTAAGCACGAAAAAGAAACCGGCCGGGCAGCGGCCGCTTTCAATTCAACACTTCGTACGGCCCCGTTCCGCTACTTCTTTCATAGTCCGTGAAATGTTTTTCTTTCTTTTATTGTTATTTGGTAATATAAACCGACGCAAGCAGGGCCAGGTAGTATAATTAATAATAAATTTAAAATACCAGGCGTCATCTTGCCATGGCGTGCGCGTTTCGGAGTTTCTCTTCTCTGGTTAGATGACGGCGAAGGCTGCGGGCACAAACTGAAAGTCTTTCAAGGTGCTTGTTTTGTGCAATAGCACTGTCGTCCCATATTCATCATTACGCTCGCTATTGTTCCTTCGAACAGTGTATTATAATTGTACATGTTTGCTTATACTTTCAATGGAAATCATAATAGTTCGCATTACAGTACCAGGTTTGTTTTCAAGTATCCGGTCTCTAAATAAGACTAATCTCTAACTTTCACCTGATAAACTCGAATTAATAAAAATTTAACGAAACCACAGGCTCTCAGCTTTCTCTAAGTATTATGTCGATATATAATCATAATCTTGCCTCGTCGTGTTTAGCCTTTGTGGTGCCGAATTTGACCGCGTTTCTTCCTGTAACGTGAAGAACTTGCGAATAAATAAAAAAGTGAACACTCGATTGAGTACTGTGTAAATAATTCTCTAACTCAAAAGATGTTAATCGATATCAAACTTTTTTTTACACGCAGGAGTGCAGCACGGGACATTATTTTGAGTTGTTTGGCAGTATCGATTGAGGGTCCAAAGTACACTCAAAAATTGTACTTCGGCTCCCCGGTGCTCAACACGCATATGAATGGAGCTCCACAGTGTATTCTGAGCTCCCATTTTGTGACCTTCACAGATGACAGATCTACATCCTTGCATCAATCACTCTTCGATTAAAATTAATTTCTAGATTAAAGTGGAGTTTTTTTTAGCAGGGGACGATTTATTTGTAAAATCGTACCGACCCTCGAAGTGAGATTCAAATCCTGTGCCCCGGTTGTCCCAGACACTACGTTTAAAGCTATCGAGCGCATCTAGCACATCTAGCACAAATTTCTTCCCCTTCAATTTTTAATCCGAATGTTACACTTCATGCCTTTGCTTCTGTCACGTGGATGCCTCACTGGCTATGTCACTGCACAAGGCGTGAAGCACGAATAGGATATTACCTATTTTTTATGCATTTCTCATTGAATTGAAAGTCTTTTACCTAAACTACAGTCGTAGTAGAAAGTGATAATCATTTGGCCACGTTTTAGAGAATCATCTTTGAAGTTCACCAGAACCCAGACTTAGCAAAATGCGAAAACAAAAGGATGCACCGATGTCGGATTCGCGCTGACTCTGTCGTGCGGTGTACGTCTTCCCCCTAAGGTACCCAGGGCCTACAACCTAAAAGTCCTAAAAAATAAATTAAAAAAGACACGTTGCAGTGCATTTTTGATTCCCGTGCCCAACTGAAAGCGTCAGTCAAAGCGGCCAACACTCCATCTTCCCGTGGCGCCAACCCCGAAATCCCCATCAGTTTCCACAAGCAGCCTGGGTGCCACACGGCATTCCCACGTATAAAGGAATCGCAACAGCGCGGCGGCATCGAAACGCCGTTGGCAGCGCTCAACTGCCAGTCGGCCGCTTCAAACGCCCGGGCGTCGGACCAGGGCTGGACTCTCCCTAAATACTTGCTTTGCGCTTTGATATACGAGCCTTATTGGGGTCCCTCAGCGGCCGGCCCAAGGCATTTTTTGCCAGTCGCGCCGGGGCTCGCTGTAAATCAAGCCCACGGGGCGCTCTGCCTCTTCTGCCGGGGGCCCGGTTGACTTTACACGAAGGCATAAATACGAGGGCAGAGCGGACGTCTATCTTTCGACCTCCGCTTCCCCTTACAGTGAACCGCAATGGACTCGACGAGCCATCGCAGCCAATCCTAGCGCTGTAAGCGCGTCACGCGTCCTCGTGGGAAAGACACACGTAACGCGAGCTCTGCGTCTAATTGGCTGAGGAGAGAGCCTTAACGTCTGCTGCGGTGCATCGCATTTAAACTGAAACGGAATATAGCTCGGATGCAGCGAACTGACGTTTTCTCGTATGTTCGTTGCCGGCTTATGGTGAAAGACTGAAGACTTGTAAAGAGTGTGATGACCGCAACCCCCCCCCCCTTTCCCCCCTCCCCCCCCCCCCAAAAAAAAAATAAAACAATAAAAAATTGGAGGCTGTTTATTGAAACTCTAGACGTGTACAAGTGGTATACACTGGACTTTTTTTTAACATCGTTTCCTCACACGTGGTGCTAAAGAAAGGGGGGGGGGGGGGGTGAAGGGGGAAGGGGGCTGTAACTTTTGCAGACTCCAGTCGATAGAGTTTCTAAGCCTGTCGGCGAGTAGCGGAACGCCGTCCTTGCGTCTGAATGGTGGGACTTTTTCGGTGCTTGCGAAGCGATGTACGCCATTCAAAGTGTTTTGAATGCTATATTTGGCCATGCCATAGGCCATGTTTGGAGCGCACAGGGCGAGCTCTTTCTGTCGGTGACACGGTTGGATCATGTTGCAAAACGTTTTCGGGGTTCTCGACTAAAGTCATCGTGGAGTCCACAGGAACGTAGACAGCCGTTTATTTATATTATCATCAACGATGACGAACATCTGAGAGGCTTTTTCTGGGAATTTGTATGCACCGTGGCTTTTAGTGCCATGGAAGTTCGATACTCAGATTTCATAGCTTTTTATTTTGTATTTTGTTATCTTCCGCACGAATATAAGAGATGTAAACAACTTTATGCGCGCGCGCCTTAATTTTTATTAAACTAACTCTACCTCACGTCAAACGCCAAATATTGATCAGAAAATTGCGACAGCATGGTAAGAGGCTGTAGTCGCTTCCGGCCGTATTGGAACGTTTCTATAGATGCTCATCAACCAGCGAAGGTTTAGTGTCCTCATGAACAGCTTCATTGGCCGGATTCAAACTCCCCGTAATATTGCACACATAGTAGCGCTCGGAACAGGTTTGGTTATGACCGGAAGCGGCAGGAGCGCCATATCCAGCTTCCTAATTTGCGTTACAGTTTTAGCATTTCACCGTCTGCGTCTACTGTTTCCACGGAGACAGTCCTTTACCCGGGACCAGAGTTCCACCTCTGCTTCACGGGTATTCAAAATGTCCTTTAGAACGAAGCCCTTCGAAGCAGCGACGAACCAGCGCAGGCTGATAGGCACGCGATGGGCCGAGATCGCAAACTCGTTCGCCGATCCGTCGAAGGCCTTCGTTCTGACGGCCGTTCCGTAAAAAACGGTGTCATCCCAATCCGGCTGAATCCTCAATTCGGCTATTGCCTCAATTCGGCTGGAAGTTTGGATTCGACTGCACGCTCCAGTTCGGCTACATCCTCAATTCGGCTAGAACTTTCAATTTGGTTAGACACCTCAGTTCGGCTAGAAGTTTCTATTCTGATGCACGCTTTAGTTTCGCTATCTTCAGTTCAGCTGCAAGTTTCAATTCGGCTGCATGGTTCAGTTTGGCTAGATCCCCGTTTCAATTCGGCTGGACGTTCCAAGTTGATCAAGTTGGACATCCAAGCATAAGGTAGTGGCCAGCACTGGGAGAAGAAGCAATCTTTGGACTGCTATTAACCATTCTTTGGGCGAGTGAATAAATTATTTTATTTTGAAGCAGAGACCTGGTGTTTGCCCAGCAGCTCCACAGACAAATCGTACAAACACAAATGTTCCTGTGCCTAAAGCTTTCTTAGCTGCTTGCACTTATTGATTTGAACTCGCAGGTTACAATGTTAAGGCGAGATGCGGATATAGTTTATATCTCTCTACAAAATTGGAGGCACCTTATGGTTGGATGTCCAACTTGATCAACTCGGAATGTCCAGCCATACTGAAACGAGGCTCTAGCCAAACTGAAGCATGCAGCCGAATTGAAACTTGTAGCTGAACTGAAGATCTCGCCGAACTGGAGTTTGCAGCAGTATCGAAACTTCTAGCCGAATTGAGGAAATTGCCGAATTAAGGCTTCAGCCGGATTGCGACATAACCGTATAAAACAGGGGTATTAATAAGTTGGCCGTCACACCAGTACAAACCTAAATGCCGTGGTAACACTGCAGACACATCACACAAGAGACAGTCTCCAGACACTGTCTGAGCCGTGCTTCTTCTTTATATGACAGTCATGTCACGTTGATCATGCAAAATCTGTGTGTAGACATGTTCGAAGAATACATGCGCATGAAGCAAACATGCGCATGAAGCAAACATGCGCATGAAGCGTATATTCTTGAGACTTGTAGGCACTTCGCAGATAGGTAGGGCGAAATGAGACAAAACATTTTCATTTTAATTGTAGTTCTTATTTTGGCTTCAATATCTAACAAAACAGCATGAAGATATTCTTAGATGCATTGGCTCCGTGCTCAGTAAATATTAGTTAACTGGAGCGAGTGAAACAATAAAAAAACTACTATATTTGAAATGTCTCATTTTGCCTCTGCCCTGTGGGGCGAAATGAGACAACGTGTCGTGAGGACAATGAGACACCCTTAATGAAAAAACAAATTTTATATGCGTTCAGTTTTTGTAATAAAAACACTCGAAACGCATTGTGTAAGCTCCAACGCACTCTTCACGAGTCCACTCCTTGCATTCCATGCACTCGATCTACATTGAATGCGGGGCTGCTTGGCTCCAAAGTTCTTTCCATACACAAAGCACTGCCAGTTTCTTGTGGTCTGCATCGCACGGTCTGCAGAATGCTCGGACACAGCGCGTATCTTCGGGGGATCACTAATAATCTTTCTCTTCAATTTCACGGGATTTCTTTTATTTTTCTTTCTGAGGGAGGATGGTGGGAGGGGGGGAGGGGGGCAGTGGAGCACTGGTGTTTGTTTGCTTCCGTCAACAACAGCTTTGCCTTGTGGGGAGATGACGTTAAAACAATGCTTCTCTCCGACCTGCTTGTTCTCTTTTTCTGTTCTACGTTAGTACCTAACTTAGCACACAAAAAGAGAACAAGAACGAATGTTCTTGATACCGGAACTTCGAAAAGAGCGCGCCTTTTGTGACCCAGCCGTTTTTTTTGTAGATCCGCTGTCTTCCCATAACCGAGACATTTGGCTCGCCTTTGAAGCGCATCTTATGGTGCCAAAACGTGTGCAGTGCGAGGGAGTGACGCTGGTGCTTGAGACTTTCAAGAGATTTGTTCATGTCGCATTCGCGCTACAAAGCCCTTGCTGTTCTTCTTCTATATGTTCGGACCATCCTAGACATCGGGAGAAAAATAATATGGCTCGGGAGCGACCGAGAGAGTCGCGCGTTATTGACATGTGCGTCATAGAATACCAGATTGCCGCGTTTTGCCCCGCGCGTATCCCGTTATGTAAATAATTATTTCGTTAAAAGACGACCGCAGATGACTTATATTTGGTCCGCATGAAGGTAATAAAGCATACCAATAAAATTGAAGCTTACCTTGGCAGAATAGTGGGTGCCGACCGGGGTGCACGTCTCGAAGCGAAACCTCGCGCTGAAATTTGCGCCTTTTTGGCGAGAGGTAAACACGTCAACCTCAACTCCGCATTTATTTTCTCCGGAACACTCTTGCCGATAGCTCTCAAGTTTTACGCATGCAAAGTGTACAATTTACGACACCTCTATGCGAAGTTTGAACGTACTCGTTTGCTTGTCTAGGAGGTGGATCGTGCTAAACACAAACTGTTTCATTTTGTCCCGCGTCTCATTTTACCCCACTTTACCCTAATTCTGACATCATATCTGCAAGCAAGACCGTTTCTTTGGTATGATGTGGGAGCAACCTGACGGCGGCCTTTGATCTGCGCCGGGTCGTGTTGGGTCGGGTCGGGTCGGGTCGGGTCGGGTCGGGTCGGGTCGGGTCGGGTCGGGTCGGGTCGGGTCGGGTCGGGTCGGGTCAGGTCGGGTCGAGTCAGGTCGGGCCGGGTCGGGTCGGGTCGGGCCTTAAAATTCCGGCCCGATTTGATCTCTGATAATAAAAAGTTGAATTAAAGTGATAAGCTTTGTTCTGCATTTCACACGCATGCATTTCACAAAACTAGAGATCTGCGCGAACTCGGGAAAGCTCGAAAACCTGAACTCGGCCCGACTGTTAGTCCTGCAGCTCGGAACCAATATAGGAGCGCCCTCTTCGTGTTCGGGTCGGGTTTGGGCCTACTTATTTCAAGCCACGTCGGGCTTGGGTATGGCCGGGGTTGAGGTCTCGGAACCCGACTACCCGGCCTTCCTAAATTTAGAAATTTGATTTTTGGAACAGCAGTATACTACCTCAAAGCACCTTTGCACCAATAAAACTTGTGGAGCTACAGTGAAAGTTGTAATGAAGAAAATTCCGAAGCTGGTTGGTGATGGTGGCATGCAGATGCCAACATAAATAAAATTATATTGCAAGTTTCACCCTCCTCGATTCATTTCGCCTGTTTAGGTTATTGCATGTCGAGAGCTTGATTTTGTTGACTATTTAGCATAGCCGTGTTCTAGATTTTATTCGCGGGAATTACTCTTCCCTAAAAATTTGCTTACAAGTGAAATAAATTACTGTATCGTTTTATTTACTCGAATAAGTGGTGACGTTTCCTAAATCAAGCTTGTCGCCTGAAATCCCCAGAATCCTGATAGACACGGTTCCTGAGCGTAAATAAGATATGGCTTCGGTGACATTATGGTTAAAACGGGCTATTGTTCTAAGCGAAAGAAAGTGTGGTTTGCTGGGAATCGTGGCATGGGAAAAGAAGGTAGAACATAAGCGATAATATATAGCACAATGAACAGTACTGATCGAATCAAATAATTTAAGGAAGCCTCTAAAAATTTTTTTTTGGAGGCACCGGGATTCAGACTTTGGGTCACCTTTTTAGCGGTCAAATATGCTCACCACTGCACCTAAAAAAAAAAAGAAGTTGTCAAGTGTCTGAACTTTTTTCGCACTATTGTGGCTAAGGTAGTTGTACTAAGTACACCCGGAATGTTCCTTGTATATGCGAACATCAGCCGAAGATTAAATTGCGGGTCCGCTATCGTATGCGTGGAGGTCAATCGTCTACTAGACGATTAAATTGCTATACTTACAAGCTTGCTTCCTTTTCCTTGAGTGTCAAATTCACAAGGACAGGGTACGGCTCGATCCCCAACAAGTGACTCATCACATTTTTCCTTGTGAAGTTTCGAGGGGCACTCACTTCCGTCCGCAAGAGTGACGAACATACTTTTTTTTTTATAAAATTATATAGAGCCAGCCAGGTATAAAGCAAACTCTTTGATCAGAAAGTTTCGTTGGGGCCGGATTCGTGCCAGAATACTTATAGGTTGAGTATAGGTTCGGACCGGCGTTCAAGAGCAATAATCGGGCTCGGGCCAGGTTCGGGCCAGGATTCATCGGGCCATGTCGGGTCGGGCTTTAACATTTCGGGCCGATCTGATTTCTTGTAGTAACAGGTCGAATTAACGCGATAACATTTCTTCCGCATTTCACAAGACGCCACATCAAACTTTTACTCAAGGCCTTCAAATGAGTTTCTTCCACAGCGCCGACACATGAAAAAAAAAAAAAAAGAAAGAGCTGGCAAAACAAAATACACGAATGAGAGAAAAGCAGAGCTACCGAAACTGCAACTCCCGGTCAGCACCGCGAAGAATCGATCGCTGAAAAACATAGCGGACAAACAAATAAATCTCGAGCCACACTCGAAGCCACTGCTGTCGTTGCCGTATACTTTGAGAGTGGTCGTATAGAAGCGCGGTTCACTCCGAACTGACAGTGCGGCGGAAGCTACGCAGCTGCTCGACCAATCAAAGAAACGGATCTCGTAGCTGCGTGTGCACAACTGGGGGGTAACGTGACTCAAGGACGGCGGCTGATTGGTCGAGTCGGCACGCAGCTTCTACAGCCACTGTCAGCTGAGCAGGGTCGGATGGGAAATGGTGGGCTCGAGAGACCGGGAGTAGGGACTTCATTGTTGTCTGTTGCGAGGAGCGGGACGTCTCAGAAACAATGGCGACCAGCGGGGACAGCGTTCGTGCATTTGCTGATTAAAAGTGTAGGGCCGCCGACTTGGTTGCTCCATCGATTCTTGGGCACGGAAATGGAGAGAGTTCAAGACTGTATCGTCAGCTTATATTGAGAGGGTCCGGACCAATTCTTTTCTCGACGTGTTTACGCTTTGGGCAGCATGAAGTGACTCTTTTTCTATTTTGAAAGCGTCGAATCATTTGTCTTAGAGTGCTTAAAAAAAAAAAAAAAACTCTATCGTAGTCTTTCAATGGCGTCGAATCCAAAATAATTATTGCAAAATGATTGAGAACGTGAAGCCAACTAAACACTAAAGTTACAAAGTAAAATAAGATCCATTGGTGGATCCTTAAAGAAGGCGTTAGCATGAGCCTTGGGAAACGCCACACATGTCCCCCTTTGGGAAACACTAACACTGACTTCTTCACTTTTCTGTTTTGGCTTTCTCTTTTGCTTCCTTCATTTTTGCTGCCTCTTTTTGGCTTCGTTACGGGGTCAGCGACAGCGTTTCCCAAAGGGGGACGTGTTTGGCGTTTTCCAAGGGTTATGCTAACGTATTCCCTAAGGATCCACCAATACATCTTACTCTGATTTCTTTTTCCTGCTTTGGGAGTTTCTTTTGGAAATCTCTTTTTTGGGAAGGTGTATTGTGACGTACGCTGTGTATCCTTTTTTGGAAGACACATTATATGTTGTGTATCCCGTCTCCTTCGTTTACAATCCGTCTTCTTTTGCCGCCTACTTGGACCCCTGCTAGAGCTTGGCTCACAATCCATTTTGTAGCACAAAGCAAGGCATAGGCGCTCCGGACACCTGCAAGTTCAGACTCGCCCCAGCATCCGCGCGTCCATTGGCTTCCGCCTCGTGACGTCACCTCCCTCTCGCCTTTGTCCTTCACTGCCCTCCTCCTCTCTACGCGGCGGCGCGCTTCCCTTTCCACTGTTTTGTCCACAGGTGGACGCCGTCGGCTTTTCCCTGTCGTGTGGGTACTAATGTCGACCCATTAAAAATTAAGGACTATATTCATTATTATTACGCTTAATTCTGTCGTGTACCGGTGAGGTCAAGGTGTATTTCATTTATGAGTGTGCGTCTTCAGCATTTATACTGTGATATCAGCGTAAATAAAGATCGAGTCAGCGCTATGGTCTGTCTGTATCTTTGCTTGCGCTGTTGATTTTAATATTGATCTGCCAAACGACCTAATCCCAAGATGCAAGTCAGCTTGATTTCTTTTTTACATGAGCTAAAATTAAAACTTCCCAAGATGACGCGCTTAAAGTTATGATTTGCGTGTCTAACATCGCGATTTTATGAAAACTCTGTCTCAGAAAAAATATATAAGGCTGGGCGTCGATTAAAGTTTTTAACCCGATGAATCGTCACGCTTAAATCAATTAATTATCCCATTAAATCGTCCCGTTCATTTTCACACAATAAAGTTCTAACAAGTCCAATTGGTTTTCTTCTGTTGAGTATGCAATAAGCGGCGCAATATAAAATTTCGATTATGAATCAACCTCGGTGTGTAGTGTAAAACAGTTAAAAAACACTCACACTCAGAGTGTTACTTCAGCTTCATGAGGCAGAGGTTCGTTGATATTCTCCGGCAAGAGCGATCTCCTTTGATTGTTCACAGTAGTCTGTGCTGCGCTAAACGGAAACTCTCACGTCATTGAAGTGGCTGTGACACCTGAAACCTTCTGCATTAATCGGTGTGTTAATCGATCAATTGCCCAGCCCTAATCATGATAACAGTTTTCAATATGATAGACGGATGGATCCCTGTTTCGTTAAAAAAGAAACTAAGGACAAGTTTTATATTGGGTTTCGTTACGACTTTTGTCCCGTAAATTTGCGAGCCCCCCAAAAATATATCTACTCAGCGTTGTGTACTCGGAATTGCTTAAATGTCAGAAGCGTTTCATATTCCGCGTCTGGCACAGTTCGTGAAATTTGCCTTCGATTATGTTTTGCGCAAACTGCGTCGTGCGAAACATTGCGTGTACTTGTCATTTTTGTCATTTTCGTCATTTTCGTCAAGCCACAAATTTGTACTTTTTTTTTTTGCCATATCCGGGGCGTACCCGAAATTTGTTGGCAGCTGAATTGGCGATGTATTAATTAGTTTTAAAGATCGCACTACTACACTCCGTTTCACTTTAAGGCCGACCGCTGCCGACGGGATGAATCAAGCAGTGTCAAGAGCGCAGTCACTGGGCCTTCTTGTGTTTATGATTGGTTCAACGATGATATACATAGAACACGTACGGAAACACCCCGAACACCACGATGGCGCCCTTTTGAAGTTGTCTGATTGATCCCACCAGATCGTAGCGTCGTCTGCGTCTGGACTTAAGGCCCGTTCGCACACTTGCGTTCGGAGCGACCACTACGCTTACGAACGAAGGCAACCGGTTGGAACGACGAGTTGCCATAGCAACGAAGCACCAAACGGCCGTTTCGTCCGTGTTCGTTCGCGACGCAAGGAGTTGAGCCGGGCTCAACTTTTTCGCTACGTTCGGGAAGGACGGGAGCGACCGCACCGACAGACCAATCACAGGTCGAGGAGAGCTCGGCCGCGCGCGTTGCATGCCGGTCGCCGTATGGCGTCGGTGGTGATCGTCGACGTGATCGGCGTGGTGAAAGCTCGTCGTTCCGTGTAGAGCGCTTTCCTTCACTCTGAATTCTCCTCCAGTGTGGCGATGATAACCCAGCACGTCCTGGAAGGGAAGATCCATCTACTCGTGTGGCGATGTCGTAGCAGCACCCTCAAGACGACAAAAACGCTTCTGCCGTCGTGATTGTTTACTTCGACGACAGTGCTGCTTTCTTCGCATTTGTCTCCTCGAACATCGCCCGTATTTCTTCTTTTGCGCATTCCATGTGTGTGCTCAAGTTCAAGATATTACTGGTGCGTACTGTATTGAAGGCGTGCATGAAGGATGCGAATTTCGACCCGTTTTCATCACCGGAGAAAAGTGATTAGTGTTAGCATTCATGAACGCTCGCAACGTCTATGCGATAACGAAATGATATTTCTACGTTGCCATATCGCTGCTAAGATTACATCGTCTTTTGTAATCGTAGAGCGGGCGTGTGGCGAGATTCGTACTATTGGCAAAGTTGTGTATTAAAGTCGTGATCGTCCAAGACGGCGTAGTGCATCTTTTCCTTTTTCATCCACTCTACCCTGCAAGCCTATCCTGAATAATAATAATAATATTAATAATAAATGTATATTTTCTGTTACGGCATTGAGTGGCAGTGCGTCCTCTTCTTTTTAGAAACACCGTTGAAACAGCTGACGGCGGCGCACAAGCGGTCGCCGTGCTGACTACGCGCTGCGCTTGTTGCATTGGTTGCACGAGTGTGTACGCGCGGCGCAGAGCGGTCGTTCCGGTTGCTCCGATCACAACGGACGCAGTCGCAGATAACGCGCTTGTTGCAGATGTCTGAACCAGTCTTTAAGCTAAAACAAAGTATACAAAGCGAACTTTGTTCGTACACGTCCAACCAGCTTCAACCACTTTTGCGTTGAGTTCGAGCATCGGGTAACGTTCTTTATTTTGTTAAAAGCTTTATATTTATATTCTTTTTGCGAGATTCGCTTACGTGCATTGCTTTGAAGCCGTAAGAATCTTGGGGCGGATTCCGCCCGACCTTCACCACGCTCACGAGGTGGCTTCGGCGTCGCGGGAACAGGGAAATCGGCCCGAGCCGTTGGTGGTGCGCGTCGCCCTTCCGAGCATGGATGCCACGGGCGTGCGATTCACGAAGCACGAAATGGCCTTGGGCGTCCACACAAAAGGACCTCCCGGTGCATGCCTGCGTAACGAGCTTACACACGTACTCGGCTCTGCTGCGACGGCTACTGTGAGGAGCGCCCGTGCCAAGTGCCCTCCTCGAGAGTTGAAAGAGCGTCGCGCAAATTCGTGTCTGGCTTGAGAAGAGCCGTGAATTTGTCACGCAATGCCCTTTGACAGTCGCGGTCAATGTCAAGGGGGCTACTACACGAGAGTTAGAATTGTGATAGAGATGGGGAAATTTGTTTTATAAAAAGACATAGAGATCAAAATGTCAAATATTAGTGGGTTACTCCTCAAGCAAGACGCGAATGATGATAGTAAAAATAAGAAGAAAGGCAAATGAGAACGGAAGGAATTAGAATTGGTCACAGGAGAAAGACTCAAGTCATGAAGTGATGAGCTCTCTACAGAAGATTTTGCTTCAGGCCAGCGTCCTGAATGTAGTCGACCCCCAATATGTTTGTTTATCATTGCTAAGCGTATATACTGTTCATTCCAGAAATCTGACCTGGTTTCTGGCTTCTAGGGGCAGAAAAATAGTATGTCTCAACTGCTCCCTGACGTTTTCGTCGACGACGGTGACAGCAACGGATGCAATAACAAATGGCATTAGCACTAAAGCATATGGTAGAACAAAAACGTTTGAAAAAAGGCCCAACTTTCAAAGTGCAAAATGTTAGGGAGAAAACGAGTCAGTGATCGTTAAACATGATGAATTATAACCCTGAGACTAGAGAGAAAGGCAACGATCGTCGTCTCTCTCCCTACTCAAGATCATAGTTAATCACATTTCCAAGTGCAGCAGGAATAAAAAAAGAAAACTCGAAACAATTAAACAAAAATTTTAGTGCGTGCGAGCTACACTGTTAGCAAGTCCCAGTGTATTTGGTGAATATATGGGGTGAAAAACACGCTATTTACACAAATTATCATAAATTTACACAGTTGAGTAATGAATAATTCGTTCAAAATCATGCGAGGGTGTAAAAAACGTGTTTTGGTTCGGTCATACACGCATAGCCGTGTAGCCGACCTCGAAAACACGCATCACCCCCGGCGACGACCGCAGCATTGCCGGCTATCGAAGCACCGGAATGCTTGGGGACACACCTAGAAAGGACCGTGGAGACAAATGCCGCGAAAAGAAACATGTCTCGGAGACAGATACGCACCAGGAGCAATTACGCCATGTCGCAGGACGAAGCTCGCGCTCACCGTGCTTCTCGCCCCGCTGCCATTGATTCTGGTCGATTGCAATGCGGCTTCCCTCATATCGCCCATGTTTGCATTTATTTTAGGGGTCCTGATAATAGTTTCTTACAAACCACAAATGAAGTTATGGGTCTAATTACTCCTTCTAAACAATTAAAATGGATATAAAAAGCGTGTCCTCGATCAGAACACGTGACATTGCGGTTGGTTTGTTTTGGCTTCAACCCTTCAACTGCAGGCGAAACGGCCGTGTAACACCAGGAGGGGGGGGGAAGGGAGGTGCCGCCGCTTCCCATGCACCCTCCTCAGAATTTACGGCGCTCCGTGGTGGCCGCCATATTAAAACTTTATACCAGTGTTGCTGCATCTGTAGGTCATCTTTAAGTTAGAGCTGACAGAGAAAATCTGGCAATGGCGCAACGCTGATGTACGCTGGAAGCTAGAGCCGGTTTGCTTTCGTTGTTTTTGTTTGGCCGGAGAAAATCTGGCAACAACGCATGGCGCCGCTATTGTTTTGGTTTGACGGGACGCGAGAAGCTGCGCAGTTTGCGAGCACATAGCGAAGACGTGACCGGAGAAGGGCCCCTGTGATGTTCCCGGGAGACGGAAATTGTATCATTCGTAATCGTCGTGTGTGCTTTGAAAGCGAAGGGAGTCACAGGGTCCACGAGTGCGCAACCACAAGCCAAGGTTCACGACAGCGCTCCGTTGACTTCGGCGATCTCGTTCTGTTTGGTGCAACACGGCGATGCGTGTGTGTGTGGTGCGGTGCTTGGAGGTAGAAACCCACACTAACACGGAGCTCAAATTGGTTGTTGTGGGGTTGAGGTTCAACGGGTTCAGTCCCGTCGTCGTCAGCTGATCCGGTCCAGCTGATCCGGGAGGACGCATCGAGCGTTTTTTAAGGTAAATCTTCCTTCGTTACGTTTCAAAATGTGGAAGATTCCCGACGCATACCGTGAGTAAAAAGCTGCGGGCGTTTTCAACAAGATTACGTCGTTTTAATTGAACAATGGACTCCGGATTGTTGTCCTAAATCTGCTGTTTTTATTCTTCGTGTTGTTGGACTGCGTTTGCACAGCGACGTGTTTCCAAAGCGACGAACACCGCTTGAGTAGATGATTCGGTCCTGCAAACGACCGGTAATACAGAATTTCAGGGAAACTTAAGTCACCACCGATATCTTCCAGTAAATCTCGTGTGAGTTTGTGGCGCTCATCATACGGTGTGAATAAATTAGGGCAAGAATTCCTACCTGCCTACAGATGCATGAACTGACACCATTTTTACGTAGTGAACATAGTGATTTTTCTTTATTTTGGGAAGAGGCGTTGGTGCATTTATTATGGTACAATCACTTGAGAGTTGAGAAATTGGGGAGAACGAGCAAGCTTTCCCAACTTTTCTCTATGGCACTGCCCCTATAGTTTCAAGTTTCAGTAGGCATACCTACTAGCAGGTACAAACTGCTTTAAAGCAGGTAAAAGACAGAGGAAGTGAGGACGGTGTGGACGCCGTGTTTCGCGCTTTTCGCAAGGTGATTGGGTAAATGCTTTGGCGAGGTATGCAGAATATGCAAACGATTTCGTTATGCCCGTCGTTTGCGTCTCCAGCAAAACGAATAAGACGATCTACAAAGGCACAATCACAAGCCAAGATTTACGATAACAGTGCGTTTGCTTCGGTGGTCCGTGTAGTTGTATTACACCCTGCTCTCTGCAACACCGTGTCATAACAAAGAGCTGGAGCGGTCAGGGTTTGTGCATGGGCTACCGGTTGACTGAAACGCGCATCGCCCGTATCGGCACCGAGTGCACTTGGGCTGTTGATGCTCAAACCTTTCATCCGCGGCTTGTCGCCAGCTGATCCTGCTGCTCGACGGTGAGGAAGCGGCGAGAGTTACTTCTGAAGTAAATGTAAATCCTCGTTCATCCAGTTATCCGGTGTCAAAGTGTGGAAAATGTCCAACGTGTAGTGAGGGCGGGGACTACGAGCGTTTTGCCGTGCTTTTATACCCGAAACCAGAGCAGCGAGATAACTGCCTTGCGTACTCCTGAATGACGGAAGCAATAAGTTTCAACAGGTCGAGTACGTCACCGCGGATGTAGGCGAGACGGTGCACACTGTTTAAACGCTTGCAGTATCCACGAGTGTTACCAGAAAAACGACGTCAACAGAGAAGGAACTTGCGATTCAGCATAATGCAGTGCCACGGGCCCGTGAATTTTCAAAGTTCGGGGTAATGGCGGTATAAAAAAAATAAAAAAATAAAAAAAACGTAACAGCGCCACATTAGTGATTACGAATAACACCGATCACATACTCCCAAGCCCCACCGCTCAACTCGACACCGACACGACATACGACAACAAACTGCATCAAAGCGTCCCAAAAGTGAAGGCGTCTGCTCCCGTACGCTCAACTAGCGGAAGTGAGGTGTTGGACGGATGTCCTTCACAAGTATACATAAAGAATGCTTTGCGCATGGATAATTTCCATTGATTATTGAATACATAATGATAAAATCCTAATAAGTTGTTTTTCTATGTCAAGCTTATATACGCCGCGGAGAAAAAAAGATGTTAAGTAGGAAGTGTCGGGCGCAGTGTCGTTGTTGTGTTTGTGTATATGTCGGTGCTGTGCAATACATGGTACTCGTGTTGTCAGCGATGTATGTAGGGTTGCTGTCTACTCGTGATCGTTCTCAGCGTATTTACATACTCCTGCTTCTTTTTTTTTTTTTTTTCACAGGCTGCTAGAAATTTCGCTAGGTGGCGCAAGTTACCGCCCGATTCCAAATAGTTTGCTCGAGTTATTTATCTATGTAAGTTCGGCATTCGTTTTTTTGTCTAGTGGTTCCGTCGTAGCTACCGACGCCACCAACCGCCGACGACGCACGTACGTACCTTTGCACCAAGTTACGTCCGCCGCTTGGAGACTGTTTACTGTGTATAAAAGACATCGAACGAGAACAAACGCGTCCTGTGTGCTTTCAATTCGGTTGGAAGGCACGCGGCTCACTGGGCTGGTCTCTCGCCTGTTCTCGACTGCTGGCCGCCATGTTTCATAAGGAACACGCTCAACCGTGTTTTGCGGAAGGCAGACACGGTGTAGCGTGTTAAGTTGACACGACACCTCGTGTGTAGACGGATAACACACATGGCTGCGTGTAAAACGAACACGTTTCGACGTGTCCGCTATGGGACAACGGTTTACACGTCTGGGCGCGTTATTTTTGCTAACAGTGTACTTGAAAGTTGCCATTACCAAAGTTAACCTGAGACGGCAAAAGAAAAAAAATAATGTTTTTCTATTTTTACAGCGGACCTGTTAAGGGCTAGTTTCCCCAGGATCGTGTCCCCCTGCAAAGAAATGTCGACTCAAAACTCTGGTTGCCGCCGTCGCTCATACGTGGCGGTAGCTGTCCAGAGTATAGTTAACCGGTTGTCCGCTTGCCGCCGTCGCTCATGGATGGCGTAACCTTTCGAGCCTTTCCACTCTGGCTTGCCGACTTGCGGCCGGCCATTATTTCATTCCCACCATAGCGCAGCTTCGCTGGTCTTCCTTCTTCACCAGAGTGGAAAGGCTAAACGTTTTTTTTTTTTTTACCGTGTCTTAGTTTAAGGTCAGTCTACGTAGTCCTAAACAAACTACGTAAAAGCACTAAGCTCGTATTTTTTTGCATGTCTGTCCTTGCGATTTTAAGACCTCAAGGTGTCGAAAAATGCGCTTCTATGACTACTCCGTTGCCTGTGGCTAATACCCCGAGCCACCCCCTAACATACACGTACGTGGCAGACAGGAAAACAAGACCCCCATTTTTCGCGTTCAACTCGACCAAGCACTCCATTCAGACCTCCAACGTTCAGATATTCGCTCTCAGCAGCTTGCCTTCATCGCGCACAATATTTCTATTTCCGTGCTGATCGGACAGCGTCCACCCAACAATCCGATCCCCAAAGCACGTGACACCAGGAGCGAAAATATAGGGACGTTGCCTATTCCGTCGTTTCTCCTACCGTCTCCCCAAAAAATCCTCTCGCGTGTTCTGGCACGCAGCCGCGGTCCCGCGCACACGCTCCCGGCGGCGCTACACGCTGTCCGCACGTGCGTCAGTGCCGTGACGCGCGAGCCCCCGTTGCCCGCGGGGCCCAGGGCCGAGGCTGAGGACAATGGGGCTCTGGAGCAGCTGCCAGCGGGGTCGCTTCCTTTTGTCCGCACCACAGGTGTGCCTGGACTCAGGTTACGTCACCGGCCGCGCCTTCCTTCGCCGGAACCAACGCTCGTTCGATCGTGCGCTCTGCCGCCGCGTCATCCCCGGTCGCGAGCCACCGCGTGAGATCGGCCTCTGACGAAAAGATTATTTTCAACCAACTCCAACGGCGTTCATTTTTTTGTTTAGTATAGTATATATATACATACACAAGTAATTCCTTTGTTTTCTGTGTTTTGTAATTCGGCTGCCAGGACTCCGAAGGTTTTGTCGCACTCTTCGATAGGCGGTAACTCCCCGAAATCAGGACGTAGAAGGCGCCACCCTCTTGTTGGCGTCTTCCCTCTGGAGTTGCGAATACGCTGGCGTGCCGATTATTGGGAACGAGATCCATTCGTCGCAACCCCTAGCGTCTAAGTTAAAAACTAAACTAATGGGGACAACAACTACATGAATGATTTGTTTGTGTTTCTAACGCTGCGCTCGGCTGGCGTAGCTGCTGGAGTTTGTGTTCAAGCTAGAGTTCGCGTCCTTTCTACGAACATACCAGGCTTATTAAGGCGAAAGCCTTATATGTCTCATCGTTCAGTCGACCTTCAAAGCCTTTGAGCGAAAACACGTCGGCAACATGAAAGGTACTAAAACGTTTGCGTGACCACTCAGTGGATGACTAAGCGAGTAAATCATGTGTCTGTCTTTAATGAATCGGCGCTTGGGCTTTCGCCTTCAAGTCGTCTTAGGGACGATATACGGTACCCTGTGGTGAATAAACGTGATCATTTAAGCTGCCGTAGATACCTGCGATTCTAGCAATTATTGTATTAACCGAAAAAAATGTCTCTCAGGGAAAGTTACATATACAGAGTTGTTTTTCGGGGAAAAAAACAATTTGCTACTGTTCGGCAGGACAGGGAGTTGCGCGAACCAGCAGAGGCGTCCTAATCGGAGTTATTAAAAGTATACCGTCATTTGTTGCGAATATTAACAGTCCTCTAGAGTTAATTTGTGTGTGTATGGCCATTCAGCATTGCAAGTTTGTACTGGGGTTCTGTTATCGCCCACCTTCTTATGTTACAGATTTTAAGGAGAAACTACACGATGCGTTGAATGCAATTACGATGTGTTTTCCAAACACCCCCCCTCCCCTCCTTTTAATGCGTGATTTTAATTATCCTAACATTGTTTGGGGTCCGGGTGATCTCTGCTCTTACCCGTTTTCAGCAGAATGTGCAAACTCTTGGGTGTGCTTTCTGATTTTCATTTCACTCAACTAGTTCACGGCCCAATGATCAGTAACGGCTACAATGTCAAACATTTTAGGATCTGATTTTGACTACTATGCCCAACATAATTGGTCCCTCCTGGCCCCAGTGACAACCTGTTATATTACAGTTACTATGTGAGTTCCTTCAAGTTGGGTCGGAGATCAAAAGAAAGTTGCTCGGACTACAGCCAAGTCAATTTCGATGCCATTAAGGTTGAATTATGCAGTTTTCTATATGTCTTTCTTTGATGACTTCTCAGAGCGATCTGTAGAAACGAACTGGGCGCTCTGTGATTTCGCTCACTGAAAAATATATACCTCCCTAAACCATCAATCATAAATGATACTTCACCATGGTTCAATAGGGCGCTTCTCAGGTTATTGAGCATAAATAAGCGTTTGTTTAGAGCTGCTAGGTTCACGTCCTGCCCAGACCGCTTGCAGAATTATTTCAGTGCTGCTCAGTGTTACAAGACCGCAGTTCAGAAGGTTAAGCTCTACTTCTTTCCACAATTTAAAACCGTCTATGTTAAAGAAAAAATAATCCGTGTCAATTAAGTAATCTATTGTCCCAACGGCATAGGCCCTCGTGTAGTTTATTGAAAACACTTGACGAAACTCTGATCGATGAATCTTTATGTGCTACAATGTTTCAGGGTAAGTGTTTAGTAGGTCTCTTTCTAGCACCCCAATCAGTGCGAACCCAAGCTCTCATGCTGATTCCTTATCGTTAATGAATCCTATCATCCTTTCTCCCGATGGTGTTCTGAGCATCATAAATGATCTTAAAGGGGCACTGACACATCAAAATCTTTTTTTTTTTATCCGAAACGATTGAAAACGATGGCGGTACATTACCCTTAAAATTCGAAACTTAGGAATTCAGTATTTGTGAAGTAAGAAAGCAATTTCCAAATAGCCGAATTCGAAGTTCCCGCGCGATCCGCGCCGGTGCGTTGACGTCAAATATTGCGGAGTCCTGAGCGCCGACTTTCTTTCACGACTCCGTGCTGTTGCCACCGCGACCCGAAGCGAGGAGGAAAGGAGCGGAGGAGCGGGAGATAAGGGCGCCGGCGGACCGAGAAAAACCGGTTTCATTCCGTGCGAGCGGTGCCGCCTGCCCAGGCGGCATGTTTTCCGAGGGAGGTTACAATTCCAGAAGGCGATATCACACCTGACTCCTGATTTTTGGTATTTCAGAAAAGGGCCCTAGTGCGTTCGCAATTGCGTTAAAAAACATGTTTTACGATTGCCCTTATTAACTGTTATAGAAATGTCACCTACAAAGCTTCTAACTTTCATGATTTTTGACGTCACGAAACAAAAGAAGTGAGGAGGCGAGGAGCGGGAGAGAAAAACGCCAAAAATAAAAAGGCGCGCGCGCGCGTGGGAGTTTTTTTTTTTTTTTTTTTTGCGATGCGGTATTTTTTTGCGTGTCTATGACTACAACTTGCATCGTTTTAGACAATACAAAAAATACAACCCTTGGGGTGTCAGTGCCCCTTCAAGCTGTCCTCGGCGACCGGAATAGATGGAATTAACTGAACATTTTTTAAAGCTACAAGTCTCCGTAATACTTGCACACATTTTTTAGCTCTCACTGGATACATCATTAATACCAGACGACTGGAAAATTGGTACAGTTATTCTCTTGCACAAATCTGGTAATAAGCGCGTTCATATAGAACCAAATCACTAACCAGCGTTCCCTGTAAAGCTTTTTTAACAGATAATCCATACGCAACTCGTTAACTTCCTAGAATCCAATTATTTATTTTCCTTAGCTCAGTATGGCTTTAGCAAATCTTTAGCGACTTCTATTCAGCATTTGATTATGAATCTTAGGTGGACGGCATATTCCTAGACCTTGCCAAGGCATTTGACAAGGTATCGCACCGAATTTTATTGCTTACGTTAAAGGGGCGGTGCAACGATTTTATGATTAAAAGAATTTGCATCTTGTCATTTTTACGTTGTTTATCGTGTCCCGGAGGGTAGAGAAAACACCTCCTTCATTAAAAATGTCGCGATTCCGCTGCGCAATCGCAAAGCAAAAGTCGAACTTTTTCGACCACCTGCAGCCCCAAGTGGCAGCCGAAGGAACTACGGCGAAAAGATTACGTGACCTCGCTCGGCTCTAAGCTGCAGCCTAACGCCCGCAAATGTCAGCAGAGAGAGGGAGAGGAAGCGTCCTCCAAGATAGCACACGGGAACCTACACGGCACTCCGAATGACGTCACTGGGAGTGCGACCAGGTGTGACCCTGAAGACTGGGAGTGAGTTGAGGGGTGCCCGAAAGGCCAATATTCATCTTTTTTTTACGCAACAACTAGGACACGCAGGCGAAATCGGTTTTCTGTTCTTCACTTCAGAGGTGTCAGAGGACAACTTCCACAAATCTTTGACCGAAGTCCGAAAATCGTTGCACCCCCCCTTTAAGTAAACATAACATCGACTCTAACGTGTTTATCTGCTATGTGTCATTTCTAGCAAATCGCTCGCCGTTTGTAACGTGTAATGGTAGTAACCCCTCCTCCGCACCCGTTTCTTCCGAAGTACCTCAGGGGTCCGTTCTTGGACCTCTAATTTTTATAGACTGTAAACGACATAATTTTCGCGGGCTCAAATTTTCGCGAATCGGGCCAAAGCTGAAAATTTGAAATTATTCGCGGGTTCTAATTTTCGCGAATCGAGTGTAACTTCCGTAGCGTTCACATATTGCCCGAGTTGTTCGCGGGATGTATTTTTCGCGTTTTTAGGCGATTCGCGAAATCCGCGAAAATTAGGTCCTCGCGAAAATTTAGTCGTTTACAGTATGTATTAATGAGTTACAGCGATGTTTTTTTCTTCAATCAAACTCTTTGCGGACGAATGTGCTATTTATCGTGTAATATCTAATGACTGTGGCTCGAAAAAAATACAATATTACCAAGATTTTATACTACACTGGTGTAAACTCTGGTAATTGGCGCTCAATATTAACAAAAGCAAAATATGCTCAGAACACTTAAAGTCCACTTCAAGTATGCTTATAGTAATAATAAAACACCCCTAGAACTTGTCGACTTATACAGATATCTGGGCGTGATTTCAGCTAGCTTTTCCTGGAGACTTAATATTAACCATGTAAATAAAAACACCAATCAAATGCTTGGCTTTCTCAAACGTAACTTTTATCTTGCCCCATTTTCTCACAAAACAAACCTTTTTCTTTATAAATCATTCGTTAGGTCCAAGCTAGAGTATGCAGCTTCCATCTGGGTTCGCTCTACTAGTTACTTCGTAAATTCACTCGAAAATGTTCATAACTAGAGCTGCACGCTTCATACTGGCCAATTGTAACCGCACCGCAAGCGCAACAACAATGATAGATAGTTTGTTACTCCCAAGCCTCACACATCATCGCACAGTTTCTCGTATTTGGGTTTTTCATAAAATCTATCACCATATTTCTCAGCTCAAATCCCAAGTAATAATCCCCCCTATTTTGTTTCAGCACGTCTTGATTACCGTCACAATAGTTGGTGTCAAAGTTTGCCACTCTGTCGTTTATTGTGACTCTTTTATTCGCGGAACTTCCAAACACTGGAACCGCTTACCCGCATCGCTCACGTCCAATTAATGACCACGGACTTTTTTGTACATGTATTGCCAATTTCATGTTCCCTGTTGTTTGGGTATTCTATATGTAGAACTTTTAGAGCGCAGCTCTTAGGGGCCCGTTTCCGGCTTGAGCGGCGTCGCCGTCGCCGTCGGCGTCGGCGTGACCGCGCGGTGCATTATGGGAAATGTCCCATAATGCACCGCGCGAGCCCCCCCCCCGGGTCACGTGACCTGGGGGGGGCAGGTCACGTGACCCCCGCGGGTCACGTGACCCTTCCCCCCGATGACGTCATCATCACTGATGACGTCACCGGCATTCGCATCGTCATCGTCATCATCAATGATGAGATGACGTCAGCAGTGACGCCACTGATGACGTCACCGGCATCCGCATCGTCATCGTCTCATCACTGATTGACGTCATCAGTGACGTCACTGATGACGTCACCGGCATGCATCGTCATCGTCCTCATCACTGAGACGTCATCAGATCGTCATCATCATGATGAGATGACGTCATCAGTGACGCCACTGATGACGTCACCGGCATCCGCATCGTCATCGTCATCATCACTGATGACGTCATCAGTGACGTCACTGATGACGTCACCGGCATCCGCATCGTCATCGTCCTCATCACTGATGACGTCATCAGTGACGTCACTGATGACGTCACCGGCATCCGCATCGTCATCGTCATCATCACTGATGACGTCACCGGCATCCGCATCGTCATCGTCATCATCACTGATGACGTCATCAGTGACGTCACTGATGACGTCATTGGCATCGTCATCGTCACGTCAGGTCACGTGACCCCCCCGACGTCACGTGACACCCCAAGGTCACGTGACCCCCACAAGGTCACGTGACCCCCCCCCCCGTACCCTTCTCTCCTCCTCCTCAAGAGCTGCGCTCTAAGTCGGTGTTACAGGGAGTTGTAAACGGCTTTCATTTTTTTGTATTATTATTACTATTGTTCCCATTCCCCTCTGTAATGCCTTCTGCCCTGATGGTAAAATAAATAAATAAATCAGCGGAGCGCCGATTGAACAGGAGTGCCAGTCGAATGCTGACGCCACACTCGCGTCTAATCTGTGCCCGATTCTCGATCGAGGAAGATGACGTAAAGAATTCAGTCCACGGGCCTTGTACCGCTTAAAACCCGAGTACTCCGAAAATGAATGGAAGGATACGGCTGAATTCCGTTTAATCGGGTGGCGGCTAGCGCCACCTAGCCAATAGGAGGTTGACAAAGCGCCCCCTACAGTTCAATCTCCTCGCTAATAATGTATAGGTTGTATACGGTGTTCGAGTGCTGCAGAGTATTGACACGAGTGCAGAAACAGTCTCTCTTTCCCACGTTAATTTCTTGGAGGAGGGCGCATTCATTTTTTTTCTTCTTCTTGAATCCACGGATGGAAATAAAACCTTTATAGGAGAATTCCGTTTATATTCTTTTGTTTTTTGAGAGAACAGCTCTGTCCTAATTTTGTTGACCAGAAACAAAGTACTCAGCCATAGACGGAATCTTTGAATATAGAACTGTCCCGATCATCTTACCATTGCTTCGCAGTCAATCAGATGGCTGCATAAGTTGATAAGAATGGCGTAGAGCAAATCCCAACGCACAAAACCTTGAGCATAACAGGTCACACCTTTCTTTAGCTGTCAGCGACTCTAGGACACATTTTCATCGATTCGCGGCTTATAAGATAAGGAACCAGAGATATAAGACCTAACTAAATGTAGGATCGAGCTCGCTCTTTCTCTCTCTCTCTCTCTCTCTCTCTCTTATCATTTTTTCTGTTGCAATGATTAATATTTAAGGGAGGAGGGACACTAGAAGCTTGCCCAAGAACGAAGGGTTTAAAGTGCTCGAGCACAATTTCCTTCAGGTTATACGTTTCTTGCTCTAGCTGTAGCGATAAATGTTTTTCATCGAGAAAACAAAAATAAAATATTTATTTTATGGCTATGGGCTATAGAGTTAGAAATTCATGGCTATAGAGTTAGAAATTCGATTATTATAATGCACTCTAACACGAACTTCAGTAAAATTTGCAACCATTCCACCTGCTTTCTTTCTTTTGTTTTAATAAAAAAAGGCACACGAAACGAAACATTCGGTCCGGGAAGTTCGCCGTCGGTTTGAACGATTTTACCCAAAATGTCGATCGAATGAATGTCACGTAAGTAGAACCTTGTCGTAAATCAGGCAGCGCGGTTCTTGGGCTGCCTTCAGCCAAGGTCTAAAGAGGCAATCAGTGGACTAACGTGCGGGCACCACTGTAAGATAGGTTCCGCGGTGTACACGCTCTTTTGTACAATTGACGGCGGCATTCACTACAACATATATGAGCATGTCGGGCTGTTTGCGAGAGATTGTTGCAACCCAAATGGGTCGAACCGCTTTTCCCCACCGAGGTAACGGCAGGAAGTGTAGAGAACACCCTCTGTGCTGCTGACTAAAATTTGCTCTCCCACCAGGGCCAATTCAATCGCCTCCAACTTGAAACTTTGCGAGTTTGTCGGGAACGGTGTGATTTAGGAGCCCGGGTGCTGTAGGTAGGGCAGAGGGGTAAGAAGGAAGGGGAGGAGGGGAAAAGGGGGAAGTTTCGGCAACCCCTTTCCCTTATTAGCACGCACCCCAAAACCCAGATTCATGAATATTTGATGGGCCCATTTGCATGCCCCGTAGCGAAGGGTCCCTCCTTTACTTCCCGACGAGATCCCGGGGGAACGCACGGGATCCCGAGCACTTCCTCCCCTCTCCCCTTTTTCGAAGCAATCTGCTCAAGGATTTCGGGAGCCGTGCCGACCCCCGTTCCACCCTTTGTCCCGTCGCCCGATCGGGAAGATGGAAGTTTTCGCCGGATCGACAGCCTGCAAATGAAAAATAATGACTTGGAGAGCGAAGGCTTTTGTTTTCCCTTATAGGGTCCCGTTGACTGATGAGGAACAAAAGCTGACGCGTGAGCAGTCGGGGGAGAGATCTATTGGATCCGATATCTCATATGCGAGCCGCTTAAATGTCGTTTTTCTGCAGTTGTTTTTCTTTTTTTTTTTCTTTTATGAAGGAAAAAAAGCGGGGGGGGGGGGGGGGGGCGGAATTCGGAAGACCTCATTTTCACTGGTGGGAATGTATACCCCAAAGGGGATCCGATAATGAAATCAAATATGAAATCAAATACCCATTTTTGTATCGTTTATAAACTGCACAATTTTTTATTGGTTTGTAGGGAGTGGTTAATTAATACACGATTAATTGTGTCGACTGTACTTTCACATAATTGACGGCATTTTTGCTTTTATTGAAACAAGCAATAACGTTTGTCAGCAGCGCTGCTTCTTGTGCAAGTTTGATAACAAAATATTTCAACGGTAATCTTTTTTTTCTTTTTTTTTTTTTGCACTACCTTAATGCGTTGTAAGTATAAGCTTTTCTGTTTCGAAATGATTAAAGTTGTGCTTTAATCACATGTTTTACAGTTCACCATGTTTTTAATGCAAATACTCGTAATAACCTACTAGACAAACATAAATTACTCAAACAATATTTGTCTTGAGCTTCAAGGCTTGGATGAGACAATGGTTTTGATAAACGCATAGATTTATGAGTACCATACAATGTTTACGGACAAAACAAAACAAACACGAAAAACAATTGTTCAAAAAGTTTGAGTCACTTTAAAGTTACCCAGGAAACTAAAATTTCGACCGCTGTGTGGAAACTAACTGGGACTAACTGAAAAAAAAAAAAACACTGCAAGGGAAAACATTTTTTAAGAAACATAAATAAGACATGAAAATTCGGCGAAAATATTTTTGCGCGCAATATTTACGCTGTTAGACGCAATTTACGTAAACATCACAGCCCGCTTCGAACCCCGCCTGCAAATCAATGGCCCCATCCATTACCACTGGACTGGCTTGGCTGCTCGACCGAACAGGCTAACAAGTGTAGTGTCTCCCTTTCGCGTCATCCGGTGCGTCTAGTCTGGAAGTCTAAAGGCCGGTTCAGACACTTGCGTTTGAGTGCGTTTGACTGCGCTGCGTCGAGAACCGAAAGCGAGTCACCGTCACATATGTGCTTCGTATGAAGCGTGGAATTCAATGCAAGGAATCATCTTGGCACGCGAAATAAGCAGCAGGGATATCCTGGTTTCTCGCAGCCGCAACGCAGTCAAACGCAAGTGTCTGAACCAGGCTTAACACCGCCTGCTAGTCGTGCGAGCAGACGCGCGCCAGCCTCGGGCATCGTCCGCTATTCCATCACCGTCTATCGTCGTCTGCCATGCCCGAAGGACGCGGACATGAACGCTGCCTGTCGGCATCCGTTTTCACCTTCGATTGTCTGCTATTCCGCCCCCGTTTAAAAACTTTTACAATGCTCACAGGACGCGATCACGAAAGCGGCGTTTTATTGCGTTCAATCACGCGCGAGCGATGGTCCACAACAAGCGTATGTCAGCGTCTGTCGATGTGCGGTAAAAAGCGACCGAGAGGACTAAAAAAAGCAACAAAAGAAATATTTTTTCATTTCAGCTTTTATGTGTGGCATCCGCGAGCAAGGCGAGAGAGCGTCATAACGCAGAATTAAAGCGTGACCTAAAATTATTCGCTTTGGCAGACCAGGTGAACTGTAAAACTTGAGAGCTACTCGCCTTTCGAAGCGAAATGACGGGAACATACCTAGGCTAACTTGATGCAAGCCGAACGCCCAATTGCTCTCACCCAATTGGCTCGCAAATTCTTACCTGTGTAGGTATGTCCTTGGTGTATTAAAACCATGGTCACAATCCCGACGGTTGCACAATTCACAAAGCAGTGGGGCCGCTTTTACTGAAACCAACATCTTTATTCAGTATCAACACGGGCAAAGAAAAAAAAATGAAGCCAGATCGATCAAAATAGTGAATGTGGGATGCTAGACTTATAGCCCTTCCCTCTACGAAAACAAGCATCCGCACAGCGCTTCGAAGGCGCGTACTCGCCGTAGTTGTTTGTTGCAAATTACGTCGGGTGTGCAGATCTTCTTCTAGACACCATGTGTGAACTCAAAATCACTCGCACTCATAAAAATTGACGAGCTCAATGAGCTTCGCTTGTTCAGCACTTCGCGGACGTCGGCAGCCATGTTTGTTAACTTTTCAAACAAAGCGGCAGAAGCAATCTTAAAATACATTTGAAAACAATAATGACTATATCTTGATTATTTGTTTCCCAGGCACTAAAAAATAGTCGATTAAAATACTATTACGGCTCGGAGAATTTACAACCAACCTTTCATACGTCAATTATCTCCAGCCAATGAGAGATGTACTGCACTTTGTAAGCACAGGGCGTGGCTTAGCCTGCTGCGACCTCAACCTTCTGCACCTAAATTGCATCTAACAAAGTACACATTACGCGAAAAAAAAATGTTTTGTTAGAAATAGTATTTTAATAAATGCGTGTCTCATTTATACCCTTTTAAAAGCGTGTTCTTTTCCCTTGCCGTGTCTTTTTTAGATTAGTCTCGCTATAGAGTTCTGGGTCAGCGGTCCTCAGCGGAGGTCATTTCAGTCCAGTGGCATTTCTGAGCTGGGATGATTAACTAAAATGTTAACGAAATCCTCAACTTCTGTTCAGGATAGCGGGGCAACCTTACTGCGTTTCTCACTCATAACAGAAGCGAATATAAGTAGGTGCTAATCACATTCTTGGTTTCGGGTTACAATGTCCTTGGTGCATCTTACTAGAAAGCACTGGTCTTATAGCAGTCAAAGTCAAATCTGAAAAATTAATTTAAATATAACACGCAATTACAAAGTATTTTTGTGCTTTTCCGCGTATTTGTGTCAATATCATTATTTTCAACCGAAAATCAAGAAATTTGAGAATATAACAAAATTAATCTTCGATAAAGGCAGTATTTTTAAGAGTTCTGAATTTCATAAAACACCGGCAGACGTTGAATTCGCGATATAAAAATAAACTTCGAAAAGACCCTCGAAGTTCTATCCAAAACACACTCCGAAAACTCGATACCCTTATTATGAGTTTGAAAGAGCATACTAGCTCCCGAAATTATAATCCCATTTTGAGAGTTTCGTCAGACAGCCAGCAACGTCAATCTTTTGAATATTATATATTATAATTTTCCTTCATAAAATGAACACCCAATATTCAAATAATGAACTCATGATGATGTATTTACAATCAAAGGGTATTGTTTCTTTGACTCATTTTAAATTTTACCTGATTTCAGAGAGGCTGCAGGAGCTGCCCGTCCACCAGAGTGCCGAGCAAGACGTCGCTTGTAACATCATGTAATAAAACATCGTCTTTTTATTATTATCACAAAATATTTACATAGAAATTGAACAAAAACGGGATTTTCAACTAAGACTCGCTTTTAATATCAATTTTAGTTTTGTTGGAGTTAGAGTGTGATTGTTTAATTTCCTTGTGTTCTTTAATTTCACCTTACCTTTAATTGTCATACACAAAGAGGCGGAAACCATTCATATCAACTGTCTGGGTTTTATTCCCTAGATAACTCACGAAAAATAAGTAGGTGAATTTAACTGAAAAAAAAAAAACTCTTTCTATAGACAGTAATAATACGTTCCTATTTTAGAAGACTGCGATCTGCACATTAAAAAATTAGGCTGAACTTTTTACTAATGAACATCTCGAGGGCGTTGTCCTGTGGTGAAGAACTGAAACAATACACTTTTATTTTATTAGTTTTTTAATCGAGTCAGAAATCGTTTCGGAGGTGTCGGTCTTCGACAAAGCATCAACGCTAAAAAATGTTGCATTATTCTTGTAATATCGAACCAGAGTCGTTCAAAAAAAAAAAAAACAATTGACGGTATTTAACCCAATGTTTTTCTGGAATCATGAAAATATATTTATTTTTCTACTTCCCCCTACGTGGTAGGGTAAGGAAGCGATATTTGGAAAATTTCTACGACTAGAATTAGGTTCTGTCGAAAAATAATGAGTTTTTAATATACCATTCAATTGAAAACAATCGTACCTGCACCTGCACACACGCTTTTAAATGGACACTGACAGGGTATTTATGCTCGCCGAGGTTTTTATGTGGCCATGACTTATGAGAGCTCAACTACCCAGAAACCAATTCGTGGCTCGAAGTTCGTTTTCGTTCCACCCGAAAAAAAATCGCCCGTTAAGAATTGCCTTCTTTGAGACGCGCTCACTCTTTTTTCAATGGTCGCGTGCCATTCAAACTAGCCGTATGCGTACCAAATATATTCACTCTCGTGGGTCATCGAAGGCACCCATTCAATTTTTAAAAATAGAAAAGAAATATGAAGCTCATTTTTTATGGCTTCCAAAAAAGCTGAAAATGCGTTGCTTAAAAAAGATATGTTGCACAGATCACAGGAACTACATGCACTACGTCATTCTCAATATGACGACGACTCGATGGTGGCGCACGACGTACAGAGCGCGACACTGTTAGCACGAACAAGCGATCGCCGGTTTTTCCAGTTTTTCTTTTTGAAACCAAGGGATGTCATTCAAGCTATTATTGCTACGGAAAGAGCTCATTTAGTTCTATAACGTAAGCGATAAAATTTCGTGCTCGCTAGTACTATTTTGCAGCAAAATTCGAAAATGCGCCGATGTCGTGTTCGCACTAACTGTGTCGCGATATGTACAACGTTGCGATGGACGTGGGACAGCTATTCGGAACTGTCGTTCGCGGCAGTGGCCAATCGACCTTCCAGCACAGCACAGCGAGAGGAACGGAAATAAGTGCAAAACAATTGCACGATAAACGGTGCACGAAACGTCGTCGTCGTCGTCGTCTGCTTCACACGCCGGAGAGGCGAAGGGGGAGCGGAAAATAACTGGCCACAGAGCGATAGCCACGTGACTTCCGGCAACTCTTACTCCTCGACATTTTTCGTCTCGCTACGCCAGTCACCCATGAGTCTCCGTGCTCGTGTTTCGATGTCGGTTTTGGAGCAGTTGAGTTTATTTTTCTTTTTAATAAAACGATACGTGACTTTGCAGCAAAATAATAATAGGATGCCGAAGAATACGAAGTAATGAAGTCTCACTTCGAAGCGTTCTTGGTGTTTTTAAGCATTTAGTGAGTCGACGTTTCGGCCTGAATCATTCCTCAAGACTGGTTGCAAAAATTGGTAATAAAGTTTTTCTTTTTTTTTTCGGTTTACTCCCCTGTGTAACTTCACGATCCGGAGGTTTGATCCGGTTAGATCATGTATTTTTTGTAAGTTTATGTGACAAATAAAACAATGTTCAATATTTGTCTAATTTAGGTATTTAATTCAATCCGGGCCGGGATTAATGAAGATCCCGGCATAATGTCATTTTTGCATGTAGTAATCACCCTCGATTCATCTGTAACGGAGTGAATGTAGCTGATTCAATCCTATAAGCTCCTCCTTGCCCTTTAACGTGTACCGTTCCGCATTATTCTTCGACGGCTTAGTGTCGACGGGTCAATGGGCCCTCACCTTCGACAAGCATTTGCCACCTGCAGGCTTAGTTTCTCCTTTTCTAATCTTCCGGGACTGTCGTTAACCTTCCTCACTGTGTGCGCCCTTTCCTTCTTTTTTTTTCTTGTTTTTTTTTAGGTAGGGAGATTATTTTTTAGCGTTGGCCGAGCGTAATTGGCTTTCGTCGACTGGCATCGTTGTGGAATTAGGCAAAGTGACACGTGATGTGACCCAGGTTTGTAAACCGAAAACAACATTTTCTTGCCAATTGTTCCTACCGGTATTGAAGAAAGCCTGACTCAGGCCGAAACGTCGACTCACTAAATGCTTCAAAATACCAACAACGCTTCGAAGTTCGACTTCATTACTTTACGTATACGGGGTGTTTCACCGAAGACTGACAAATATTCCTAAAATTAGTTTATTTGAGGTAAAAACATAATGGTGGAGGACGTCAGAGAATGCGCTAAACTTACTAAATATTTCGCTAATTAATGAAAATAACTACTTAACTTTTTAATTAGTGAAAATAGACATATGGTTCCAATTAAAACCTCGCTGAGCGCCATTGAAAACCACTAAATCAGCAATTTTCAGAAAGACTTTGAGCGCGCGAGAAGCGTAGTAGTGCGCTAAAGTTCAGGTATCGAACCAGGGACCTTTCCATTTCCAGTGGAGCGCTCTATCCACTCAGCTAACCAGGAGTTAGATGTCAGCGGAGCAAACGGGTTTTAACTATAATGCAATTAAATGCAGCTGCTGCAATTAACAGCTGCTACCAGTCTACTACCAACAAGGTGAATGGCCTGCATTTTTAAGGTTATGAATATCGTGTAATTAATGCAAAGTTGCGAGCGAGCTGGACAAGAATAATGATAATAGTCCCTGGAGAAGGGGAACAAGGGGGACAAAAGACAAACATAAATCTTCAAACACAAAATTGACAGGGTCAACAAAGTTGACAGGATTTTCCTAAATTTCAAGATTCCACACCGCAGAAACTTCATGTGGCATCGTCTAGTTCAACATATATCTGGATTATTATTCTCATACAAATGTTCTGAAAAATTTCAGTATAACGAGAATTGCGACAATTTGTGCCCTAGGTACGTTAATCGCTGCACGAGGATTGTTTCCGTGGATCTAACCAATGGTGGGATTTTGGTAGTTTTAAAACAAATGTTTTCTCGTGTTTTGTTCAGCAGCTTTGGTGCCGGATCAAGCAATTCGTAATCTTCAAACGTGGCGGCAATAGCGGTGCAACATATTTTTCCTGAAGTGAAGAATACATTTAAAACTTCGTCTTACTTCGATTATAATCCTATATGGTACGACTTGAAGGCAATTGAACTTGTACAATCGGAAACAGGAACCATGAGGTAAGCCATTGTTGTTGTTTCTTTCGCTCTGTTTCGCTCTTTCAAAATTATAAAATATCTAGGATTAAAAACACTTATAAAACCCGGAATGTTACTTACCAATCACTCTTTGAAGACTGCTTTGCAACAAGAACAAAAATTCATTGATCCTTTCCGAAAATTGTTTACTTTTTACAAAAGCCAAGTGTAATGTAAGTTTTTCCTTGATCTTCGACCACTTTTTTGGGCTGCCAGCTTGAATTTGTAGTTCCTGATTGCCGTGCGTCATAATGAAAAATTAATGTCACTTTTCTTTAGTCTGCATCATCTGACGCAACGAGGTTCTGTGAAGAAAACGGCACCTGGTTTCGCCACAACTATGAGCAGCTGCTAAAAATAAACATTACCTACGTAAAAATAATATTCAACGATGATTTTAAACTATGCTGAGAGGGAAAGGAAGAGAGCAATGCGAAGGAAAAAAAAAAGCGGGTGAGAAAGAAATATGAAGTTAAATTTGTGAAATAGAGATAACCAATTAGCATGGACAGCAATTCGTTAGCTTGTAGACTTCACAAAACATATGCCAGAAGAAACAAGCAAGCAGGCTAAAAAATTGTCAGCCTGCAAAAAAAAAAAGGAAATTAGTTACAAACATAGGATCACACGAAAAAAAAAAAAGAAATTAAGGCGCTCATCCCATCTATCGCCCAAAGGTTCCGTATGCAGAATGCTCCAGTGATAAGCTAATCTAGTGACATCAAGGTGTCACGTGACGTCGAGTCACATGCAATGTTACTAGATTAGCTCAGTTACAGAACTGCCCATAAACGCTGCTCCCGCGAGCAGCACCCACCCCCCCTCTTCCCCCCCCCCCCCCCTCCCACCTCCTTCACCCACGGTCCTCGTCCCGTCGTTCGACGCGGCACCATTTTTGTAACGGCAACTATGGTAACTGCAGTGTATTCTATGGAACACATCTGTTTTGAGGCACCGCATCTAGATGTCGCTTCACCGTACTGTATGGAAACAACAACATGCCGGGCTTGTGGAGAAGCGGAGGAAACCATCGAACACATCGTCCTCTCATGCACAAGCTTGCAACCAAGGCATCCGGTGCAATGGTATTACGCTCCTGAAAACGTACAAACACCTGGCCAGGCCCTTCCGCAAGCCCAATTGCTGGCGGAAGCACTCGGCTTCCAATCACCTGCGACGGGGTCAGTGCTGAACGCGTTTCTAGATAGAGATGAAATGATGCCGCTATCCCTTGAAGTGAGGTTGAAACTCGCGCCGGAGCGTCCACGAAGCCGTTTAGACGGAGCTGGGAAGTAACCGAAAGAACGAAAAGGAGACTAGAGGACTGGTGGCGAAGGGCAAAAGCAAAGTGAACGCGAAGGACAAGGAGAAAGTGAAAGAAATAAGTGTTTTTTTGTTTAATATTTTTTTTTGGCTAGGTACGAACATGGCTCAGAACCGCCCGTTACAAAGGGAACAGCTGCAAGATCATCATCATCATCATCATCATCATCATGAAACACACAGCTTTAAAACAAAAACCTAGACGGCGCTTCACACGACGGGAGGCGGACTGTAAGGGGTGAGGGGGGCTGCACCCCCTCCACGAGATTTCCACAACTGAGCTCATCTAGTAACGTTGGCCACATGGCACGGACTCACGTGACACCGCGAAGTCACTCGATGTGGTCACGTGACGGAACATCGCGCCACACCACCACTTAACACCCAACGGTACTAGATCTAATAAACGTTGTTGACACGGTGACGCCTCCTGATGACACCACGACTTCGCCAGACGAGTCATACGCCACCGTGACGTTAGGGTTACGAGACACCACGCCATCACAACGTACCTGGCGTGGTCACGTAACCCGGAGTGGCACCAACCAACGTGATTACCTGACCCGTGGTGTGTCCGGCTGAATTTAGCAGGTCATTAGCCCGTCGAATTTGGCTGAAGGCTAACCGTTGAATTTCTCCTATCGTCAGCCCTTCACTTTAGTAGAACGTTAGCCAGCCAAATTTAGCTAAACGCTAGCTACCTTAATTTAGCGCAGGACCTTATCCCGCTAAATTTAGCTGATGTCGAAACGCGTCGGTGGCGTAACACAAGTTCCCAGTTTTCTTCTGTTAAAATGCATCCTGGAATAAACAAGCACGTAAGCTCTCGCTCTTTGTCTGTAGTAGGTGCGTGTACCAGTTAAGTATTTATTATCAATTAATCGGCGAACCTTAGTTATTCATTCACTCAGCTACAGCCGGATATGTTGCTCGTTAACTTTTAGAGGCGTTTTCTTTTATCGAGAAAAGTGGAACGGCCTGAGTCCGTGACCCGTCAATTGTGCTTCATGTAAATCAATTTCAGTGTTCGCATGATCAGATGCCAACCTGGTAGCTGTATGTGTTGCCGCTTTGCCTATGTATATATGCTTTGCTTTTTCCTGAGTATAAATAGCTGAAAGTTAGCTCTTGTCCTGTTTACTTCGTGTGACGATAATAATCCGTGGAGAAAGGGAACAAGGGGGATTAAAGAGAAACACAAATTTTCAAACGCAGCTAGGTGACTGGTGCGCGACCGAAAAAATTCGCCTGGCCCTCGAATCGAACCAGGGACCTCTCTATTTCCAGTGGAGCCCTCTACCAGCTGAGCTAATCAGGAGCTAGACGTCAGTAGATCAAACGGGTTTTATCAACTTCCACCAGTCTAACACCAACAAGGGGTAACGGCCTGCATTTCAAGGTTATGATGATAATGCAAGTAATTCAAAGGAGCAAGCGAGCTGGATAGAAATAACGATAATAATCCCTGGAGAAGGGGAACAAGGGGGAAGAGGGACAAACACAAATCTCCAAACGCAGCTAGGTGACTGGTGCGCGATCGAAAAAATTCGCCTGGCCCTCGAATCGAACCAGGGACCTCTCTATTTCCAGTGGAGCCCTCTACCAGCTGAGCTAATCAGGAGCTAGACGTCAGTAGAGCAAACGGGTTTTATCAACTTCCACCAGTCTAACACCAACAAGGGGTAACGGCCTGCATTTCAAGGTTATGATGATAATGCAAGTAATGCAAAGGAGCAAGCGAGCTGGATAGAAATAACGATAATAATCCCTGGAGAAGGGGAACAAGGGGGAAGAGGGACAAACACAAATCTCCAAACGCAGCTAGGTGACTGGTGCGCGACCGAAAAAATTCGCCAGGCCCTCGAATCGAACCAGGGACCTCTCTATTTCCAGTGGAGCCCTCTACCAGCTGAGCTAATCAGGAGCTAGACGTCAGTAGAGCAAACGGGTTTTATCAACTTCCACCAGTCTAACACCAACAAGGGGTAACGGCCTGCATTTCAAGGTTATGATGATAATGCAAGTAATGCAAAGGAGCAAGCGAGCTGGATAGAAATAACGATAATAATCCCTGGAGAAGGGGAACAAGGGGGAAGAGGGACAAACACAAATCTCCAAACGCAGCTAGGTGACTGGTGCGCGACCGAAAAAATTCGCCTGGCCCTCGAATCGAACCAGGGACCTCTCTATTTCCAGTGGAGCCCTCTACCAGCTGAGCTAATCAGGAGCTAGACGTCAGTAGAGCAAACGGGTTTTATCAACTTCCACCAGTCTAACACCAACAAGGGGTAACGGCCTGCATTTCAAGGTTATGATGATAATGCAAGTAATGCAAAGGAGCAAGCGAGCTGGATAGAAATAACGATAATAATCCCTGGAGAAGGGGAACAAGGGGGAAGAGGGACAAACACAAATCTCCAAACGCAGCTAGGTGACTGGTGCGCGACCGAAAAAATTCGCCTGGCCCTCGAATCGAACCAGGGACCTCTCTATTTCCAGTGGAGCCCTCTACCAGCTGAGCTAATCAGGAGCTAGACGTCAGTAGAGCAAACGGGTTTTATCAACTTCCACCAGTCTAACACCAACAAGGGGTAACGGCCTGCATTTCAAGGTTATGATGATAATGCAAGTAATGCAAAGGAGCAAGCGAGCTGGATAGAAATAACGATAATAATCCCTGGAGAAGGGGAACAAGGGGGAAGAGGGACAAACACAAATCTCCAAACGCAGCTAGGTGACTGGTGCGCGACCGAAAAAATTCGCCTGGCCCTCGAATCGAACCAGGGACCTCTCTATTTCCAGTGGAGCCCTCTACCAGCTGAGCTAATCAGGAGCTAGACGTCAGTAGAGCAAACGGGTTTTATCAACTTCCACCAGTCTAACACCAACAAGGGGTAACGGCCTGCATTTCAAGGTTATGATGATAATGCAAGTAATGCAAAGGAGCAAGCGAGCTGGATAGAAATAACGATAATAATCCCTGGAGAAGGGGAACAAGGGGGAAGAGGGACAAACACAAATCTCCAAACGCAGCTAGGTGACTGGTGCGCGACCGAAAAAATTCGCCTGGCCCTCGAATCGAACCAGGGACCTCTCTATTTCCAGTGGAGCCCTCTACCAGCTGAGCTAATCAGGAGCTAGACGTCAGTAGAGCAAACGGGTTTTATCAACTTCCACCAGTCTAACACCAACAAGGGGTAACGGCCTGCATTTCAAGGTTATGATGATAATGCAAGTAATGCAAAGGAGCAAGCGAGCTGGATAGAAATAACGATAATAATCCCTGGAGAAGGGGAACAAGGGGGAAGAGGGACAAACACAAATCTCCAAACGCAGCTAGGTGACTGGTGCGCGACCGAAAAAATTCGCCTGGCCCTCGAATCGAACCAGGGACCTCTCTATTTCCAGTGGAGCCCTCTACCAGCTGAGCTAATCAGGAGCTAGACGTCAGTAGAGCAAACGGGTTTTATCAACTTCCACCAGTCTAACACCAACAAGGGGTAACGGCCTGCATTTCAAGGTTATGATGATAATGCAAGTAATGCAAAGGAGCAAGCGAGCTGGATAGAAATAACGATAATAATCCCTGGAGAAGGGGAACAAGGGGGAAGAGGGACAAACACAAATCTCCAAACGCAGCTAGGTGACTGGTGCGCGACCGAAAAAATTCGCCTGGCCCTCGAATCGAACCAGGGACCTCTCTATTTCCAGTGGAGCCCTCTACCAGCTGAGCTAATCAGGAGCTAGACGTCAGTAGAGCAAACGGGTTTTATCAACTTCCACCAGTCTAACACCAACAAGGGGTAACGGCCTGCATTTCAAGGTTATGATGATAATGCAAGTAATGCAAAGGAGCAAGCGAGCTGGATAGAAATAACGATAATAATCCCTGGAGAAGGGGAACAAGGGGGAAGAGGGACAAACACAAATCTCCAAACGCAGCTAGGTGACTGGTGCGCGACCGAAAAAATTCGCCTGGCCCTCGAATCGAACCAGGGACCTCTCTATTTCCAGTGGAGCCCTCTACCAGCTGAGCTAATCAGGAGCTAGACGTCAGTAGAGCAAACGGGTTTTATCAACTTCCACCAGTCTAACACCAACAAGGGGTAACGGCCTGCATTTCAAGGTTATGATGATAATGCAAGTAATGCAAAGGAGCAAGCGAGCTGGATAGAAATAACGATAATAATCCCTGGAGAAGGGGAACAAGGGGGAAGAGGGACAAACACAAATCTCCAAACGCAGCTAGGTGACTGGTGCGCGACCGAAAAAATTCGCCTGGCCCTCGAATCGAACCAGGGACCTCTCTATTTCCAGTGGAGCCCTCTACCAGCTGAGCTAATCAGGAGCTAGACGTCAGTAGAGCAAACGGGTTTTATCAACTTCCACCAGTCTAACACCAACAAGGGGTAACGGCCTGCATTTCAAGGTTATGATGATAATGCAAGTAATGCAAAGGAGCAAGCGAGCTGGATAGAAATAACGATAATAATCCCTGGAGAAGGGGAACAAGGGGGAAGAGGGACAAACACAAATCTCCAAACGCAGCTAGGTGACTGGTGCGCGACCGAAAACATTCGCCTGGCCCTCGAATCGAACCAGGGACCTCTCTATTTCCAGTGGAGCCCTCTACCAGCTGAGCTAATCAGGAGCTAGACGTCAGTAGAGCAAACGGGTTTTATCAACTTCCACCAGTCTAACACCAACAAGGGGTAACGGCCTGCATTTCAGGGTTATGATGATAATGCAAGTAATGCAAAGGAGCAAGCCAGCTGGATATAAATAACGATAATAATCCCTGGAGAAGGGGAACAAGGGGGAAGAGGGACAAACACAAATCTGCAAACAAAGCTAGTTGACTGGTGCGCGACTGAAAAAAATCCGCCTGGTCCAGGTATCGATCAAACCAGGGACCCCTCCATTTCCAGTGGAGCCCTCCACCAGCTGAGCTTATCAGGAGCTAGACGTCAGTAGAGCACACGGGTTTTATAAACTTCAACCAGCCTGAGACCAACTAGGGGGAACGGCCTGCATTTTAAGGTTATGATGACAACGCAATTAATGCTAAAATTCAAGCGAGCTGGATAAGAATGACGATAATAATCCCTGGAGAAGGGTAACAAGGGGGACAAAGGACAAACACAAATCTCTAAACACAACTAGGTACTTGTGCTCGACCGAAAAAAAATCCACCTGATAAAACCAGTTTGCTCTACTGATGTTTAGCTCCTGGTTAGCTCAGTTGGTAGAGCGATCCACTGGAAATGGAGAGACCCCTGGTTCGATACAAGGACAGGGCGATTTTTTCTGTGGCGCACCAGTCACCTAGCTTTGTATGTAGATTTGTGTTTGTCCTTTGTCCCACTTGCTTCCCCCCCCCCCTTTCCAGGGATTCTTATCGTCATTCTTATCTAGCTCGCCTGCACACTTGCATTTATTGTATTATCATAATTATTTCATGTCCTATCTTTTCTCTCTTTTGTTTGCGCTATTTTATATGTTTCACCGGATTTTCCAGCATTCATTTTGCCGTCTCTGATGGGCTCCACCTTTTGCAAGACGTGTACTCAGAGAGGCAGCCTCTCGCCTTACCTCATTTGGCCTAGTCTTCAGCTTTGGGCGAACATTTGTTTTTCATTGGGAAACGAAGGTAACTGAGTAATATTTTCTGCACCTTTCAGCTGCTTATCACCCCTAGGAAATATGCCTATTCACTGATTGCGTCACTATCTGCGCACGCGTAGTGTACGATATTTCGTAGAAGGAAGCTATCGATGCTCAAAACGTTACGCACTGACCAGGAGACAAAGAAGGTAGCACGCACTATAAGTGCAACCCACTTACAACGATACCACATATAACGATGTATCGCTTATAACGATCAGTTTCTAGAGATTCTAGACTGGAAATGGGCAGTTTCTAGTCCAGATACAACGATATTCGGTTATAACGATTGAAATTTCGGGTTTTATCATTATCGTTATAAGTCGGTCGCACATATAACTTTTGGACTCGCACAAAAAAAAAAAAAAAGAGAAAGCAATTCGAAAGGCCCCAGTTGTACCCAACAGACCGTAGATGGCGCCACGATGCAGGTGCCCCGATTAGTGCAAAGGACGCCGACACAAACGATGTTCTCGCACAAAGCCACTTTCGCCGGCGTGGAGCGGAAGAACACGGGGAGGCATGTTAGGGAGAACTCGAAACCCAACGGCCCTCGCGAATGACCGCTCCCTCCCCTGCCTGCGCGGGACCGAGCGTGCGCCCACGCATGCGCACGGCTGACTCCCGCAGAACCGCTCATGCGCGGACATGTCCGCTTAGCGCGGCTGTCACTCACGGTCCCTTTGCGGTTCGGTGTCGGAACCCTTTGGGAGCATTTGGACCGAGAAGTGGGCGTTCATCGTCTCCCTAGCGGGGTAGGGACGCCTCAACGACCTTGAACCCGAGGATGCCAGTTGCAAACGGGCGGCTGTGGAGCTACCGCCGCTTTTCACCTCAATAACTGGAGTAAACACAAGTCCTCTCGGAGCGTTACTAATTCCCCCTTTCATTTGGTTAAACTAAATACTTGTATTTAGTATTAGGCATTTGGTACTTCATTTCAAACGTTCAACGGTATCAAAGGCAAAACGCGTAGATTTTATTTATTAATTTTTTTCTGAGAACTAGGTTTGGTAGGATTCACTGACGAGTGAAGAAACGCAGCTCGTCGCGAGCCTCGAGCGTCTCATTATCGCTCCTCAGCCAATCTGCTTGCAGCATCAGCCGGTGAGAAAGCCGAGGAGCCAATCACGAAGCAGGAAGCTCGAACATAATATGCCATACACTGCGCTTCTTAAAGGAACACTGACAGGTGAAAATATTTTTTTATTATCCTAGACGATTGAAAACAATGCCTGGTCATTACCCTCAAAATTCTTAACATGAAAACTCAGTATTTGTGAAGTAAAAAAAAAAATTCCCAAACCCGAATTTGAAGTTCCCGCGCGATCCACGCCAGTGCAGTGACGTCAAAGATTGAGTCGTCCTGCAACTCGAGTTTCTCTCACGCCTCCGCGTCGTGTTCGCCCGCGTCCCGCGATCAACCGCTCCTTGCGTGCCGCCTATTGCTGTGAGCAGATGACACTTCGCTTTCGAGTTTGAAGTTCTTTTAGGGCTCTTTCAGCGATCTCAAATTCTTTGAAACGGTGTGAGGTCTAAAGGCCCGTTCACACTTGCTACAGCCGCTGGAACGACCAGCGACTAGCGACTGGGTTTTGGTCGCGGAGCGACCGAAACAGGTCGCTACCGACCGTTTTTGGACTGTCGCTCCCTGACCGATTTCTCAAGTCGCAAAAACGAGTCGCTGGACGGCGGAGCCAATCACAGTCTCGTCGGAAGTGATGCGTGCGTTTGTTTACATCTGGCACTGCTTCCCGCGGCAAATAGCGACGCGCGCACGGCGGCGATAACTGGCACGCCTGCAGCTTTTGTCCCAACCACAAGGATCGGGACAAAAAGCTGCAGGCCACGAACGAAATCGGCGACATTTTCGGCATGGCAGGTACGTACAATATCACGGTTGAGGAAGCGCAGATATAGCCGTTGTTTTAGGTTCCGTAGCACCATTAAGCTTTATGTTTTTTTCCTGCCGGCGCCTTTGATCAGAAAAACCGTTCAGTCGGCTCGGGAAGGTGTTGATTATTATCCGTTAACTTGGCAGCGAGCCTGGCGACTCGTCGGTCGCTCAGTCAGGTGTGAACACTGGTGGTCGCCGGTCACTTGTCGCTAGTCGCTCCAGCGACTGTCCCAAGTCGCAAGTGTGAACGGGCCCTAAGAGAACGCGCAGTGCACTTTTGTTAGCGACGTGAGGGGCCACGTCGAACCGGTTCTACGTGAAAGGCTGCCCCGGCGGAGTCACAATCGAAACTTTGGTACACAGACACCAAACCCAGTTGTTTTGATTGTTGGACGATTTCCTTTTCGAAGTCCTAGAGGTCATTGGGCACCTAAAGAAGAGAATATATTGCGATTTCCCGACTCACCGATCATCCTCAGTGCCACATGCGTGGATCGCCGCCATGTTTTTTGAGGGAGGATAAAAAGCAGGCGACATCACTCCGGACTCTGATTTTCGGTATTTCAAGAAGAAGCGCCGTAGTTCGTTCGCATTTATGTTAAAAAAACATGTTTTACGAATGGCGTTAATAAATATTATAAAAATGTCGCCTACAAAGCTTATATATTTTATAATCAATTACGTCACAAATAAAAAAAAACTATGAAGTGAGGAGCGGGAGAGAAAAGCACCAAAAATAAAAAAAGTCGCGCGCGTTGGAATATATATATATATATATATATTCTTCTTTTTTTTGCGTTTTGGTACATTCTGGCGTGTTTATGACTACAACTTGCATTCTATTTTACAACAAAAACAAATACGACCTTTGCGGTGACAGTGACCCTTTACGCTGACGGCTGACTATACCTCAATACATAAAATATGAGCGCTTTTTTTTTAAGATAATGAGTTTAAAAAAATATGGTTATTTCATGAATAAAATAGCGCAAAACAACAAGGAAGGAAGGACGAGGTAGACAGGAAGGGCGCTCATATTTTATGTATTTTTAGCGCCCTTCCTGTCTACCTCGTCCTTCCTTCCTTGTAGTTTTGCGCTATTTTATTCATGATGGACAACCAACTAGCCCGCCAGCTCATCTTGTTATGGTTATTTCGTTGTGCTATCTTTTGGGTGTCTGGAACCGTAACGAAGCTGCGAGGTGTTGGAAGTAACACGTCAGAAGTAACGACGTTACCCGTAACGCGTTAGATTTTTCTTTTTGTAAGTAACGTACTAACGTACTCGTTAGAGCTTGAAATGACTAACGAGTAAAGCAACTTCGTTGCTCTTTTACGGTATTGTCTATCAATTGTTGTGACTCGTTACTCGTTGATTTCGAATAAAATAGGTCACGTTTTTAGTCCCTTTAAAGCGACAACGCGCAATCAGGACCTCGCTGCATTCTTCAAATATGAGAAAGACGGGAAAAGTATTTTACGAAATCACTTTGTAAAAGTTTAATTGCTGTCGAAATTCATGACCAATCCCTATCGCTACTAACTACTGCCATTTAAAGTAATGCAAAGGCAACGTTCGTTAACTTTTGCAAGTAACGGTAACAGTTTTTCGTTACGTTTTCAGAAGGGTAACGAATCTTAGTAACGCGTTAATTATTCACTCAAAAGAAGCCCGTGCGTCTGCTTTCCCTGCACAACACTCGGAGAGCCAATCACCGCAACTTACGGAGGCAGCTCAGCGAATGACAATGCCGAAACATATGTTTAGGCTAAAAAACGCAGTCTGAGTTGTGACATTAAGCAATGCAAGCGTGACGTTTTGCATTGCTTAATGTCACAACTGAGATTGCGTTTTTTGGTCTAAACATACGTTTCGGCATTGTCATTCGCTGAGCTGCCTCGATAAGTTGCGGTGATGGGCTCTCCGAGGATTGTGCGTGAAAGTAGACACACAAACTTTTTTTAGAGTGTTGACTAACAAGTAGCGCTATTTCTCTACTTGTTCTCGGTAGGATATGCTATGAGGTGTTCGATTGCCTCTCTATTATGCCTCCTATCTGTAACGTCATTTGTTTCGGGACATTTGAACTGCAACGACACTTTTTGTAAACCTGTATTGACAATAAAAATAAAAATAGACAATAAAACACACACCAATATACGCAAAAACCTAGAAATTGCAAATATCGCAAAATAACCTTTGACCTAAAAAAATAAAAATACAGACTTAAGCATTGGCATCACGTGTATGACAAACAAAATTGAAGAAATAAAGTTTTGACATGTATATATAGCGCATTTATAAAGTACACACAACAATACACAAGGAAACCTTATGGGACGAAAGGTTTTGTTAACTTAAAAAGCTGTGGGAGGTAATCCATTTCAATCATTGATCGTTTCGGGAAAAAATAATAATTGTATGCATTAGTTCTTTCAAAAAGAGGATCAAAGTATCGTGTGTCTTTGTGTCGTGATTGACGTGTTTGGGAATTTTGGATAGCGGATGGTTTCAAGGCTAATTTATGGAAATAGAACGACTGAAAAAACATCAATATGGTCATCTTTCTGCGCACGTGAAGATTGCTAGGTTCAACATAGCTGAGGGGGATTCTAGTCTGCAGGTTATTCTTGTTATTCTTCTGCTTTGGGTCCCTATGCTGTACAACCGTACTCAAGGCCAGACAAAACGACGGTTTTGTAGGCCGGGATTTTTACTTCGCTCAAAACATTGCTGAGACAGTCGGCTCGGTAAGCCCAGTTTTTTACGGGGCGCTGAGCATATTATATATGTATGTCTTGACCATTTCAGATTACCTGTGAGATTTAACCCTAAGTATTTGAACTCCGAAAGTTCATTGATCAAGCGAGTTTCTTTGTTATATGGAAACGGTAGGTGTTTTTTTTTATTTGTTATCCTAAGATAAACAGTTTTATCAAAGTTAATCACCATGTCCCACTTATCACTGCATTCAGCTATTTCATTTACCTGCAGTTAACAGTTACCTGATCTTCTACACTTGAAACCTCCGAGAAATAACACAATCATCCGCGAACAATAGCAGTGAAACATTTGGGTCAACGCATTCATTTAGAGTATTAATATAACTAATGAAGAGTAGTGGCCCAAGGACAGATCCTTGAGGTACACCTGATATTTTTTCTAGAAAATGGAAGTAACTTTTGTCTACATCAACAAACTTCCTGCGGCTTTCCAGGAAGGCATAAATCCACCCGATCATCTTGGGATGAATTCAAACTTGTTTTAACTTAAAAAGGAAGCTTGTTACGCGGTATTTTATTGAATGCCTTAAATTAGTCGACGATTATAGCATCGATTTGGTCAGATTTGTCGATTACCCTTGAAAAATCATGTGCTACATTTGTTACTTGGGTTGATGTGAAAAAAAAAAAAAGACATCTAACCCCGTGCTGTGCATCGGAAAGTATATTGTTCCGTATCTCCACAAGACTTCACACAATTTAAAAAACGTAGCAAGTCGTTATGGGGTCCGAGTGGTTTTTTCAGCCCCGCAAAAAATGAGCGAAATTTGCTCTAAAGTCAACTCGCTGGCCGAAGGTGCCACAAGACACAGGTGCACAAAAAACATGCCAAACCTTTTGTTCCGTGCACTTCAGGCGTGGTGTATAAGATTAAGGTACCACTCTCGTGCGGCAAGATGTACGTAGGTCGAACAGGCAGATGTCTTAATGACAGACTACGAGAACATGATTATTCTCTGAGAGCCACAGTGGGAGGACATCTCTGAACACATTGCAAAGAGTGCAATTGCAATCCGCTATTCGGGGAAACAATAATCCTAGAGAGGCACAAAGATAAATTGACCCGCGAGGTTGTGGAAGCCTACCACATCATATCCGCTGCTAATAAATGCATAAGTGTTGCATCGGTGGCCTTAACAAGCAAGGAACCAGACTTTTTAACACGGACAATGAAGAACCCGCATGAGTCACGGGTGCCGCGAGACATCAGGCACGATGACAAAGCGACAGCCGGACCACGGATGAGGTGTTCGTCTTCCCCTCTGATAAAGGTGACCCTGCACGAGCCATGACCACGGTGTAAGATAATACCCTTCAGGTGAGGACAGCGCGCTCCTCGCGCAGTGCAGATAAAGTTCGCTTTTCACTCTCTCTCACTATGGTTTCAAGCGGCGCCGGCAGATGACTCGTCGACCCGTGGGTACGGCAAAGACGGCTCGCGCCGCCTCATGCTCGACACGCGCAGAGCTCCAGCGAGGTTGTCGCTCGTGCAGAAAGACCACGGTGTACCGGGGTGTCATGGCAACGAGATAATTTTTTTCGCTCTCACACATTTTCGCCGTTTGGCCGCCGGCGACACTGTCAGCCGCGGGCACGGTGGCCGAGGAATAATGCAGCCTTTCGGATGCCCGTCGAACGAACACTATCTGATTCCTCGCGCCGCGCGTTCAGCCCCACCGTGTCCTCACCTGAAGAGTATTAACTTACACCGTGGCCAAGACCGATGCAAATACACCCTGCACCACGGCGACGTAAAGGCCAGCAACGGTTTTGGTGTTTAATCAAAGAACTATACTTCGTCTCACCTTAGCATGGACTAACTGCGAAGGCTGTGCAAGCGCGAGCGGGTTGCCTTGTCTACCTTGACTGGAGCACTCGCTGCACGAGCGCTCGTGCAGCCGCCGAGGCTTCATCCAAAGCGAATAGCTCGCGCTTTTAGCATGCGCGGCTAACAATAGTCCATGCTAAGGTGAGACGAAGTATAGTGTCTCAAGCTTGTGCGCGCGAGGGAACACCCGACTATGTGTTTTATATTTCTGCTTCTTTTTCTTTCTTTTGTCATCTTTATGGGGATCTTGACGAGGTTCTTCCTTCTTTTCATCTTTGTAAATATAGTTGTGAGTAGCGCTCTTTTCTGTCTCTTCTCTCTTCTCCATACGTGTGCGCTAATACCGTTAAAATATTGTTCTTATTCAGATACTCAGTTAGATAGTTTAAAATTACGTTTTCTATGAGTTTGCGCGACAAGCACGTTAAAAATATTGGATGATAGTTGCAGAGTAATCATGAATCACCCTTTCTAAAGACTGTAACCACACGTGCCGAGCGCCAGTCATGGGGAACAGCCCCACTTGAGAATACCGTGTTGAGGATAATAGTTAGGAAGTGTATGAGGGATGCTATCTTTATGATGGGATCGGCAAGCGACGAAGCGTCAAAAATTGACCGCATCTCCACGTGGTGAATGATGTTGCTTGGGGCGAAGCTCTGGTGGTGCTTGTCTGCGTAGACGCGGAGCCGCAGCATGCCGAGCCTTTTCATTCATGTCAGTAGGAGAATGTGTGGTTTTCTTCTTTTTCTTTTTTTAAGCAGACAGATGGGATGGCATCTCAGAACCCCCTACTCTTTTTTTTCTTCTTTTTATTTTTTCATAATTTTTTCATCTTTTTTTTCCTTTTGTTTTGCCCTACACGAGCACGTGAGCATGTGCTCACGTGCTCGTGAGCACGTGATCTCACGAGCAGACGCACGAGCACCCGACGCCGGGCCTACGGCGGACGGACATACGGACATGGCTAGCCCCTAAGGAGCTTCGCCCCTAAAAAGAGAGCTCTAACTGAGCAGATTATTCTTGAGGGAGTACCTTCGTCAAGAGTAGAGGCTGCCTCAGGTATATATCTGCATTTTTTTTTGTCTCTCTTTTTTGTCTAGCGAGCAACCTACACGGTCGCGAGAGCGTTGATCAGTGCCGCAGCTGTCCATCGATTCGAAGCCTGGATCCACGTTTTGGGGCACGAGAGACGTCGGCAGGAATGCCGCTCGCGGACAATAGACGCGGCGGTCGCGTGTCGCGCGGACACACGTTGTGTGTCCTCCTGCATGAAGAGCCTGATGAGACACCGACATGCGATGACTCTCGTGCGCGCGTCACGCGGACAACTTCTGCAAAGCACCTCCGGGCCGCCACAGTTCGCCAACCACGGCAACACGTAAACCCCTTTTTTATTTTATTTTTGCATTCGTAAACTGCGAGACGCGACTCGCTAGCACACGCTAACGCGTAAACGAAGATGAACGCGAAGAGGAGCTGAAGTTCGCCTAAGCATGCTGCTTGGCACCGGCTGCATGAAAAGAGGGCTACTTTACACTATAGGGCTGCTTAAGCAAATTACGAAGTGGGTCCACGAAGCACGTAAGCCGAACTTAAAAAAGAGGCCCGAAGGATACTTCAAAGCGGTGGTATATAGATGATTTGCTAAGAGAAAAGTTCTTGAGAACACACTGAATACTACGTCGCGCTTTCGTAAGCTCAGTTGCCACGCCAAAGTAGCCGGGAGGCTGGTTTTGAATATTATATGGGTGCTTACTGAATACCGCCAGATTGAACGGTGGTTCAGCTCTAGGTCTCACCATGTACTCTATACAGTTGGCTTTTAAAATCAAGGTGCTTCTTCTTGGTGATTTAAAACACTTCAGTATGGCTGAAAAGCCAACGTCACCAAGCGTATACGCGCTTCAGTAGTGTTTCTGACAGCTTCAGAGATGCGGGGCGCGGTGTAGTCTGATTACGATTCTTGCTATCTGCTTAGTTCTTCGGCGTGCTTATTGGCTAATGCTACAGTCTCACTGGCTGAGAAGCAATAATATACCACTTTCAATGCCCACCAAGCAACATCAAGCAACAAGCTACGGAAGAAATGTTTCGTTTTTTGGTGACATGGCGAATATCAGGTCAACAAAATAGCAATGGGACAACACTTCGCCTGCGACGTCATATCTCTGCTGACCGAGAGACGACGTCAAAGCTCTCGGTCTCTGCGGACCGAAAGATATGACGTCTTTATTTTCACTCCAGACGAGCGAGGGGGGGGGGGGGGGGGGCAGAAGGGAAAGTTGTACCATAGCCTCCTCTATACTCACAAAGTCTGGCAGTTCGATGACGAAGCCATGGAGTGCCCCGTCGCAGATTTGGAGCGCGAGGATCTGGTAGCACAGAGCATTTCTTGGGGAACCTGGACGTCAGGCACAGCTTTTGCAGCGGCGAGGACCCGAAACACACTTGTTCGCTCGGGAGAAGTGTGTTTCGGCGTCTCGCCGCAGCGGGACGCCAATCACGTGGCTGTCCTCTCATCCGTTGTATGCCGCTCCACCTTTTCCATTTTGGCAGCTGCTTCTCGTGGCGATCTGCCAGGCTTTGCCAGTATATAGGAGGCTATGGTTGCACGACGTAGCTTAAAAAGGCTCCCCCCCCCCCCCCTTATGACTTGTCAATACAGGCACGACTGCAAAAACGCACAATATGCTAGACTGAAACACAGATATTAGGGGGGGGGGGAAGAACAGACAAACGTTTTCGAAAGCACGAAGAGTTTCACTTTCCAAAATAATCACACCTATCATTTGCCTGTTCTTTGTTTTGTTTTTTTCCTATTATCTGTGTTTCAGTCTACATGAATGCGTGAGTATGGCACTTTCCTGGAGACTGTCTCTTTGGTATAACAAAGAGACAGTCTATAGAAAAGTGCCATATTCACACAGTCACGTAACAACATGCTAGTTTCGCGGCGTATAGGAGAGAAATGAACACTAGAGTTCATATATAGATCTGTTTATTAGAAACGAACAGCGCGTAACCAAGGAGCGCAGAATAACTTTCGAGCGGAAACCGGGGCGAGGAAGCGTAGAGTAATGATGGTGTTCGTGTCGTGTGCGCCGGCGGCGCCCATGTTTGCATGTTGCCGGTCCATTTAATGCGCGAGACGTATGTGCGCAGGTGTAGCCGGAGCATGGCGGACCACGCGCCTCGAGGATTATACGCGTCGGTGGCAGAAGGAGACTCCAGATGGCGCCGTGTTGGCGGATAACTACCCTTTACACGCACGCCCGTGTTGCCCGAGCTGCTCGGGCTTGCGAGTGCTCGACGTCGAGAGTCACGTGAAGGATTAGTCGATAGAGGTACCCGAACCCACGAAGTGTACCTTAGCTGGGTTGTTCAAGTTCAATGGTAGAATATAAAAGAGGAAAGGTTGGGTACTGCAATTGAAGAGTAGCGAATTTTGGTTTCCTGTCGATTTCGCTCCATTTGCAGCCTTCACTTATACGGCGTTTAGGGAGCAAATGTAAACTTTTTTCGGGGGGATGGAATAACTTTTTTTATAACAGCGTCCGATAATTAAAAACGTGTAAACATGTTACGAGTTACCCTTTACTTTAATGCTGAACGAAATTAGCCTAGAATTATTATGCATATAATTGATACAAAGCTACTAGAAAGGTGACGAATTACAAGTGAGAAATTCGCTGGTCGTACCTCTTCCTTTGTTTAGGCGGCTACGCTCGGGTGCTGCGATTCTAGCGACATTATCTCTTTTGTTCTGCCAAGTCGCGCCGGTTCACTTTATCACCAGTGCCCCACGAGATGTTGGTTCCGGTGTAGGCGAAACCCTGGCTGGTCTTGACACGAACGGAGACCCGAGGGGCAGTTTTAGTTGTTGAGAATTTCAGCGAGGAAAAGGCAATAAGGAAAACTTTCATTTGAGTCGCGTTTCAAACATCCCTACTATAAATTGACTCTCTCTGCATTGAAGTTCTTTCTTCTTTCGTGGGCTGGCGCAATCGGCGAGCAAAAAGTGGTACCACACAGCAACGCGTTGCCACCTCAAAGAAAACGCGCAATGAACTGGAAATGACTACGTCGACGTTGGCAGCTCTCTAGTTCGCTCGCGCGGCGCGCCTCACCAAGTAACGCATTCTTCCGAAAAGAAGAAAAAAAATGCTCTCTTTCGAAAATGCTTTCGCACACTCCACCTCACGCTGTGTCGAAAATGATGAACACAAGAAAACAAGGACAGCACAGTCTGTTCCCCTATTCCGTCCTTGTTTTCTTCCGCGCTTGCAGCTCACCCAGCCTATATACCACCTTACTATACACAAAGTGTCGACTCGTAGTCAAAACGCGTTCACGGCTCACCAGACCGCAGACGTTCTCGTTCGATAGTTCAAACTTTGAATATGCAAACAAGCCTACGCCGCGCCGCCGATCCTGGCGAAAACATCGCAATTGAACGTTTGTTTCGTGCAAACGCCGCGTAATCCAAACCCGACAAGCTATACATCTACGCAGGGCTGAAGCCTCCCCCTCCCCCGCCCATCTATACTGTAAAACGACAACAGCCTCTGAACACTACTACAACAACCTCACCAACTAGCAGCGATGACGCGTGTAAAAAAAACGCGGCTATTGGGGAAGAAAGACCCTGTGCCAGAGCGTTCAAAAACGTCGCGGTCACTGTATACTCCGGTGCACCCGATGGACCGCAGTGGACGCTAACAGCCATCCAAACAATCCACGGTGTGAACATGTCACGTGACTTCGAGCCCCCGCGCGCGTCACTGCGCCCTTCCCGAATATCACGTGACACTCAGGCGCGGCTTCGGATTGGCTACGATGGCTCGTAGAGTTCGCTCCGGTCCATCGTAGGGTGAAACTGAGTTCAGAACTGTTCGTTCTGCGTTCAGAGCGAGAAAACTCGTTCTACGCTCCCAACGCCCCGGTGTGTTCAGCCCTATACCTAAACTTTCAGTTTAATTCTTTTTTTTTTTTTTAGTGCGTGTTGGTTCTTTTTGCTTTTGCGTGTCGGAAGCGTGTAAGTGCGTTGTTTCGTTCGCACCTAAATTAGCGTGGCTACGAGAGTGTTCTTGTTCTGCCCCCCACCCGTGTACGCGTTAGCGCGCGCCCCGAGTGTTGTCTGGCCTTGCAATAAGTTCTTGGCGAAGGCGGGAGCGGGCTTTAGGCGGTCTGTTTACCCAGTAGCGAGTCGCGGAGGCGACGACGCGTGCAGTCGTGCACCTCTCAAACATGATTAGCATGACGGTGTTGACACGGAGCGATAGTGAGAGCTAAATCGACATCGCGCGACCGAGACGGCGACAGACCCTTTTTATTTTATTTTTCTTTAATTCGCTTCATGCCCTTTTCCATCCGAATAGGCACTTAACTCACGTTTTATTTTAGTTGTTTTGTAATCTTAGATTGGTTTCGAGCTGGCGGTTATTGTTTCTTTCTTTTGTTTTCTTTCTCGCACATTTGAATTGCTTTTTTATTTGTCTAAATGGAGACTTCACTTCCGTTTAACTTTTCTTTTTCCCCCCCGAATTTTAGTTTGTTGTCAGCTCTTTTAGGGTGATTATCGTTTCGGAATTGGTACTATACTTTGTTTCAGCTTCAGTTCGGACAAAGCCGGCTCTACGAGCTAATTGAACCAAATCAAACATCGTTAAAAACGCAAGTCACTACACCCTCCCTCTATAGATGATGCGTCCAGCGATGATAGAAAACGTATACATAAACATGAGCATAGCCTCCTCTATACTCACAAAGCCTGGCAATTCGACGACGGAGCCAAAGAGTGCCCGGTCGGAGATTTGGAGCGCGAGAATCTGGCATACCACAGAGCCTCAAAGAGTCATTTCTTGGGGAACCTGGATGTCAGCGCACAGCTTTTGCAACGGCGAGGACCCGAAACACACTTGTTGGTTCGGGAGAAGTGTGTTTCGGCGTCTCGCCGCAGCGGGGCGCTAGTCACGTGGCTCTCCTCTCACCCGTTGTGTGCCGCTCCACCTCTTCCATTTCGGCGGCCGCTTCTCGTGGCGATCTACCAGGCTTTGTCAGTATATAAGAGGCTATGACATGACAGACACCGTGATGGTGCGCATTTGACGCTGTCTGATGGGTTGCATCAGCGCGTAGCGTCGGCTTCGTCTGGACTTGAGGTGACACGAAGTATACCGCAAAATACACTATACGGTGAGCAAGTGTTCCAAAACCCTACCTTGGCACAATCGGAACATCAGGCACAACGTGGAGAACGCGTATAGGAAACGCGCGATGACGAGGCAGGCAAGCAGGCGCCGTGATTGGCTGAGGTCAGGGGTAAACAAAAGCAAGAGGTGCGCGAGGAGCAGACGAACTTGCACGCTGTACATAATCGTTTCTCTTCTATTTTTTTTTTCTTTTTTTTTTTGGGGGGGGGGGGGGGGAAGCCATTGACAAATTAATTAATATACAAAGCGTTCGGAAAAAAAAATTGACCAACCCAAAGCTATCATCGACTAAGACTATGCGCACTGTAAATGCGCCCCAAATCCTATGCGCTTTCTTTTCTGCATGTTTGGTGATGCCACAAACCCAAATGGAAAACGCAAGCGCCGTGACGTTGCGCTTTTTCTTTTTTTTTTTTTGCTTTTTGATTGTTTCTAAGGGTTCGTAGCGTTGGTTACATGTTGTATACTTAAAGTGAAACGGAGTGTAGATAGAATGCGCACCCGTTAGATACGGGTATGCTTCACTCGAATGCGGCGATCGTTTATATTGGCAACTCCAGCGAAATCGACGCCGCGTAGCGGCAACGCCGCGAAGCTCATGAGAGGAGGTCGTTTCAACTCTGTCGTCTGCTATCGCTGCTTGGTACTCGTAGGCAGCATTGAAACAAATATCGTTTCCAGTAATTATTTTTATGCTTCCGCCGTGTCATTCCTACGCATTGACTAGAAGAAGGTATCTACCGTCGAAAAATCGCTATGATTTCATGTGTAACACCGATTTTACGCTACAGTGCAAGAAATTTATGGTGGTCCGCCTGCTGAACGACGAAAACGACCTCCTTTCGTCCGCCATTTTGCCTGACCAGTGCGCCCCCTATAGTTCGCTGGAGTCGCGAATAGTGGCTCCAATAATACCTCAATGTTTCTATACCTAAAGTTCTCTTTTCAAAAAGTTAGAAACAGAGTCTACATTAATATAGGCGTCTGCTCTCAAGAATAGTATCACGTCTCTCATTGAAACTTTTTTTTGTGTGTGTGTATGTAATGCTTCCAAATTTTGAAATGGAAAACGATATGATCCGAAATATTAAACGCGCGTTCAGTTCTCCGCAATGTGTATATATATAGTTGATTTCTCTAAAACAAAGACTATACGGGTTTTTTTTTGTTTTTTTTTTTGTATGTTTTTTTATGAAAGCTGTTTCTTAATGATGGCTCCTGCGGTGTAGCTCGGAAAAGAGCAGCTTCATTTTGAGGGCCATTTAGAAGTTATATAGATGGGGTTTATACTCGTATGTTGCCTACTGCTACCGAGAGATGGTGCCAAGCGTCATCTGATACGCATGTGGATCAAATGCACAGATACGGATCCGAATGTTTTTCTGTTTTTCTATGAAAAGGTGAGCAAGTGTTCCATATTACGAGCCTATTCCGATCCAACATATTACGAGTTTACGCTCGTAATATGTTTTGTATATTTGTTCTTAAAATCATACACTTGTTAGACGGCGCTAGCCTTCACTCGATTCAACCGATTCCATCTGTTCATCCATCCTTCGCTGGCGCATTACAGGGGGCGCGCGTCGCGAATCACGATATTAGGATTAAGCTATACGCAAATTGAAATTTCCGTGAAACATTGAACGTAGCGTTAACAACGTATACAACAAAAATGCGCAGTGAATGTGGTTAGAGGGCTCCCTTCCTAAAGAGATCGTCGGTATTGTTTGTCGTCGACTTTCTTGGCGACGAGAAATGGATCACACTCGACTGATCAGAGAGTGCTGGCTAGCTTCGACTGTTGACACGAGTCCCAAACCCGGAAGCGCCGTTCGCCCGGTCTCCGCAGTACCTCGCGTCATCAGTTTTAACTCCCTATAACGACGCTTTCGACTTTCTCGACGTTTAGGATACCGAAAGCAACATTAACGAAACTAAATTACTCGAAGCGGGCCCGCGTAACGAGAGACGTCAATTAAAGCGTCCGACGCAGGCGTCCCCAAACTAAGCCTAACGTGGCGGCTCTTCCATCACCTGCAGGCAGCTGCGGGAGGGCGTCTTTCGCTGCTCCCTTCACAGCAGCGACGACGCGTCCACACTCCTTCCCTCCTATATAGTTGACAGTGAGGTGGAAGGTGCTCGATGGACAAGTCGTACGTTCATCTTTCTCCGCACGATCAGGCTTCCATCAATACCCAGGCGCAAAGACTGGGGTCACGTGAGGAAAGGGAGCCGATTGATTGGTCTGGCGAGCGCCTTACTTCCCCCACACTGTCAGCTTAGGCGTGAACGGAGCGTACGCTGTATCGTTCCTTGCCGTCGACGTACGACGACGACGGTGCAGTGGGGAGACTCTGAAGCCCTAGCTCCAAGACGCCTGCGGCCGCACAAAGACTCGTGGAGACGATTAATCACGACGTTCCTTTGTCGGCGGGGAACGGCGCGGTGACGCGCACCGCTTGCTACGGGGAACTGTATGCGCTGCAGCAGCGCCGGCGGCGGCGGCGACCATCAACGACGCAGCTCATTAGCCAATCAGCGCGCGAGCGGCACGGGCTCGCTCTGGCGGCGATGTGCTGCCGTATTGGCGGCGTCTCAAAAACTTCGTTCTCCGAGGATTCCCATGTTTCTGCCTCCCAAAGTTTTAAAGCGGGAGGTATGAGTTAGCCGGAGGCAGGGAAGGGAGACCTCAAAGCACGCATCTTCTCGTCTTTGTGAGGGCGCAAAATGGCGGGGGAATGGCGGCAGTTCTGTTTTAAGCTTGAGTGGGCGCCTTGAAAAGGTATCCCTTTGGTGGTGTGGTTCGGTAGGTCGGCTAAGACCCCAAGGGGCATCTCGGGTCCGCGTCTTTGCCTCGGAGGCTCATCTGCGGTTTGAGACGAGACGCCGAGAAGGAGGATCGGGAGATTAGAAACTTTGGCCCCCTAATGAAACTTCTATGGGGAGCGAAGCGATTGGGGAAAATTGGGGAGCTTGCACTTCAGCTGGCTATGATTTTTTCGGTACCCGTGCGTTCCCAACATGACTGCCCTCGGTTCCCCGTTAGTTTGACTAAGTTGGAAGATCACAGATTGAGAGGAAAGCATAAGCGGGAGAGCCATGTCTCAGTCGATGGCGTTTTCCGATGCGCAGCACGTTTGAACAGGAGAGCAAGAGCTGCTTCCTCACTCGAGTTCCTTGCTACTGGTTTATGTAGTGTGTGGTATCAATGCAATATATGCGCGTAATACATGATGGGGGCATCAGAATAGCAGAGAATAATCTTTCCCAGAAACCGACGTCACTGGCGTACCGCTCGGTTATCTTGGCTATCTCGTATTTCTCAAACGAGTAAATCTTGAGGGTACAGACTGCCTTATCCCCGCTTAACCATTCACAATGTCTGATTTCACTCTTTATTGTTATGATAAACGCGGCGCATAAATATACATAATGTTTAACGGCCCGGTCGTCTAGGTGGTGCTGCACCAAACAGTGACTGAGAAAAAAAAACAGTCACGACGTGTTCTCCGAGTCCTAAGGGCGTCACATCTCTCTCTCTCTCTCTCTCTCTCTCTCTCTCTCTGTTTTTTTCTCTTTCTTTCTTTATTTTATGTACTTCTTTATATTCAAACTAGGTTTGGATTATGGATTATGGGTTTTTCACTAATGTCAGCATGCTGTATTTGAACAAAAATACGCGTCTGCCAAAACAAATTAGGTGTCATATTCACTCAAAGAACGGACCCAGTTTACATTATAGAACACGCAGGGATACCCACAAACACGATCTACGACTAGCGTCTAACGAATAATAATATGACTCCCTCCCCCTCACCTTCCCCACCAACCCCCTCCCCCCCCCCCCCCCAAAAGAAAAACAAATAAAGAAATGAAAAAAAAAATTGCCGAAACCCCATCCCCATTCGCGTAATCCAATTTGTTTGGCGGCGTAAATCCCATTCACAGAGGAGCGTTTGCTTGCGTGTTCTTACCTTATATACGTAAAAGTCACCGAAACACTCGATGCCTGGAATGTCTCGTGCAAGGCTATTACTTGAACTGATTACCGCTCCTAATATAAAACACAGATGTCCGGTGGCACTCTACGTAAGCACTGCAACCGTAAGCTCAGAATCAGTTTATTTCGTCTATGTGTACAGACGACAGGGGCATGGGCAAAAAGCCAACACATGTTGGCTTGACTGGGCCCCACCCCCGTTTTCTTGGCAGAGGCGGATAAGCAAATTGTAAGAAAATGTAAACAAAATCAATAATTATACATAACACAACGTAAGCTAACGGTGACGTATAAACCGGCCTTTCGACGTGCTCATCGGCTCTGAGCAGATTGTATTCGTTTGACGTGCTCCATAGAGTACAGTGCTTGGCCAACCACGTGCTTCGCAGGAAAGTGAACGTACAAACTTTCTTCCTGGTCATTCCGTTTATAGCGGCGCAAAACACGGATTTGAAAAACGTTTTTGTTATATTGTTTCTATTGTGTTTTTGCGTATCAACAAACTTGCGGCGAATTCACTGAACTCAAGAAATACATTCCCAAGGTGTCTAGACCCTATCGCTACCAACCACAGCTACGCGCAACCTCCCAGCAAAACAGCCCGCGGCCGCAGCATTCGTATGCCGGGCCGCGCGGTGTGGTGTCCCCCTGCTCATCGAGAGAAGACCCACGCGACAAGCGGCGACGCACCAAAACAGTCAAAGAAGATACAATCGAAAAAGAGGGCGGAAGGCGTTTCGGTCCGGGGGCCGAGACTCTTTAAGATACGGGTTTACGACGAGTCAAAGAGCGTCGCTCGTAAACGGCGGCCATTTGCACGCCATTTGGCCAGCCACGCGCCCCGGCAGGCAGGAGCAGCTCGGCGGGTGAAGCCGACCGCTTCCTTCGAAGGGGAAAGAGCCGCACGCCGCGGCCACTGAGAGAAGACGAAACGACACGTTGGGAAGAAAGGGAACACGGAATATGGCACCACTAAGGGGAGAATGAGGGGACAATGTCCGAACTCTGCCTGCCGTTTGTGCGCTACCTTTTCTGCGGTCCGTTTGTGCCCGTGCGTCTGACGCCTCCTGGCGGGTAGAGGGGGCACGATATTTACCAATCTAACTTTCATATGGTATAAACATTGACAGAAACGTTATTTTCTAAGCCGTAGAACTGCGGCGTGCAAGTATTTGTATCTCAATATTTGCAATTTTTTTATCTGGTATAAGTCTGGCAACACTGTTCGGGAAGTCTAACTTCGTCGAACTCTTCCGAACTTCCGAAGGTTTCGCCAAACCGGCCCGAACGTTGGGTTTCGAACTTAAGTTCGCGACAATCGCGTTTACGAGTATCGCCAGCTTCCGAGACATTTGAATGGTTAGGTAAGCACCGAAGCGAATGGTAAGTTTCTATACTGAAGCGTGATCCATGTCGCAGACGCGTTCTAGATTAAGTTCTCGGAATTGTAATCCGAACGGGGGATTCCTCGCCAACACGAATCGATGACGCAGTCAGTGAACTGAGACGCGCTACCGGCAGAGTAGGGTGACCACCCGTCCCGCGACTCGCGGGACTGTCCCGTATTGAGGGCTCGTGTCCCGCGTCCCGCAAGAAATACAAAAATCTTCAAAATGTCCCGCATTTCACATTGCCGTAACATTCACTACGCAAATTATTGGGGTTCCGAACAACGGGCCACGGGGAAGCGCGGAGGTCGCTGATAAACGTGTGAATCTCGATGGTATGCCATTTTTTATTCATGCACTGCGGGAAGTGACCGTCGTTCTTGCAGGAGTCCGACGCGCATGTGCCGTTGTGCCTCTCCCCTCGATGGCAAAATATTGCAAGCGAAAATTGCTCGCCAAAAGTTGAAAAAATAAACTATTGTTATTATTTGCAAATTATACTGTATCATGCAAAAAGTTTGTTGTCGAAAGCATTTTGTTTTTGTGAAGATGGCCACACAAAGCAGAAAAACTGCAACTCACAACGGTGGAAAAAACATGAGGTTCTAATTTTGTGTAGGAGCATGTTAGTAAAAGAGTAAGTATCGACAGGAAACAACAAGCCGAAAAATATTTACTGTTTCTTATTTCGTTTTGATGCATTCGGGTCCGGTGCAGTCGATTTTTATGTCTTCAACTTAGACACTTTTAATACAATATTTACCATTAAAATTGAACAAAATATATCAATGGCATTGAAATTTATTTTCGATTAATTGCCGCACACAATTTTTAGGTGTTAATATGCTTTCGGACAGCACAGTATTTCGGGGTGTGCGTGTTGGTGAATTTCCTGTAATACTTTTTTCTTGAGTTGTGAAAATACCGTCCTCGTCTTACTCTCTCCCCCCCATGACGGAGCTTGAAGAGACTTCGTTGGTTTTACCAAATTCAAGCAAATGCTTTCGAGCTGTGCGTGTGTTTGGCGAGTAGTCTTCGGAGATACTGTAGCTGGTGCCCTTAAGCTTTTTAGCAAATGAAAGAACTTGCTCTCCGATTTTGAAATGTGCAAACTTTATAATAATAGGCCTATTTTTGTTAGGCTGGAAGGTTCCAATCCTGTGGGCTCGCTCGATATCTGTTGGTAGGAGGGGCACGTTGAGCACCGCGCTGCAATGCTCAATTATTAGGCTTTCTGACTGGGCCCATGTTTCGCGTTGATTATCTGTGTGTCCGAAAAAAATTAAATTTGTTCGACGAGCCCTGTCTTCAAAGTCGTCGAATCTGGCTGTCAAGTGAGCAATTTGTGTAGCGCTGTCCTTGTCGAGAGTTTGAACACTTTCGACCTGTGACTTGATTGTAACTATAGACGAGCAGTCCTCTTATGTATTCGTAAGCCTTTTTTTAATGTCGTTGAACGTTCTATCATGTTCTGATAGTTGTGAACGGATCGATTTCATTTTCTGTAAGAGTGACGTTTGCCCAGACTTCATGTCATTTAGGGCCGACATTATGTCACTAAAGTTTTCAGTGGTATTTATATCTACAGAGCGAGTGTGGGGACCAGGGTTCACTTCAACATCCCCAGATAAAAGCAGTAGTTTCAGTATTACGCATGCACAGTCATGAACAATAATAACACAATAGCCTGGGCACGGCAGCACTAGCAACGCGGTGTAACTAGTACGCGATGTATGTAAAGAATAGCAAGTGATTACCTGCACAAAAAACATGCGGCGCTGGTGAGCGAAACCCATCGCAGGCGTGCCGCCGAGCCCAGTCTATGATGGCAGATTGTGAGCGGCAAGGAAAGAGCAGACGAACCAGCATCTTTACAATGGAGTCTTTCTGGCAAGATCGATAGATTGCACTCTGTAGACATTGTGTAGATTTTTTTTATGATGCAGGTGGCAGTGTCTTCGTTGAATGTCTTGGGTTGTTGTGGGTATGTTCATACAGCCTAAACTTAATCCGTCTTCACCGAGCGACTTGTCTTTCAGCTGTAGATGAGCAAATCAGCCAGTGCAGTACAACCCTAGCCTGGGGGTCTTTAACGTGCACCACGCAGTAGTGATACACGACCGCACGCCGGTGTGTAGATGAGCAAATCAGCCAGTGCAGTACAACCCTAGCCTGGGGGTCTTTAACGTGCACCACGCAGTAGTGATACACGACCGCACGCCGGTGTGATGCTCATCCAGATCGAAACAGGTAGGGATGGGGATTGAATCCAGGATCCATCGGTTCTGCAGCGCGAGTTTTCACACGTGCTCTGAGCTTGTGTGTGCTAGCCTACTCGACCCATCGACCCCCCTTGAATGTCTTGGTTGCATATTTAGTCAGCTATGGTAGCTTTTCTTTCTTCGTTTCTTTTTTTTTTTGGACACTGCTTCCTACTTCGCACCTCCCCCCCCCCCCCCCTTTCCCCAATTAGATGCGTATGACCTGATATTCGAACTGATTATTAAAAAGAACTGCGCAAACCAGAAGAACAATGCCTTGTCTCACATTGCCGGTTTTCGTGACTCAAACCAAACCACTATGATGCGGACAAGTGAGGTGATCTGGTTGGCTACCTTCTACTTTCGCTTTCTGGTTCAACCAAATCAGCCACTCAAAGAGAGAGCCCAGCATATAGAAATGTCATCCATATGTTGTTTCTTGCGCAATCTCCTCTCCTTTTTTTGTGTGTGAATTTAAGAGAATATTTTAATATGTAACATTTTTTTTTTTCTGGAAGGACGAAGGCATATTTTTATGGCTTGTAATAGTAAGAAACATTTTAAATTGATTTTTATAGAGAAAGCGTTCTCCACATTGCTCAAATTTTCCGTACGAAGACCGTGAACACATCGAGAAGTCAAACCACATGTGTAGTTGATTAACGTAGAAGTTTGGGCTAGTTTGTAAGACATGATAAAAACAAAACAGCGCAAAGACAAGGACGAAGTAGAAGGAACAACAAGACACAGCGCTGACGTGAAGGCGTCCGTCAGACGCCTTCACGAATAAATCTTCAGTTGAAAGTCAGCGCTGTGTCTTGTTGTTCCTTCTACTTCGTCCTTGTCTTTGCGCTGTTTTGTTTTTATCACATGCGTAGCTTTCAGTGTAAACAGACTTAACTAAAGGCCAACTAGCGCTCCTAAAAAGGAGGCGAAAAAATGCCCCATTAAAAAAGACGAAAGGTCCAGATCTTCCTTCTGACTTCAATTTTGACAAACTTTACTGAGACTACCGAGGAGACGAGAGCTCTGTCCCTTCGCTAGGGAGCATCGAAGCCCGCGCTTCATAAACACGAGGTTTGCACGCAGTATTATAGGCACCAGCTTGAGTAGGACAGAGGAAGAAGGCATTTACGATATTTATTTTTTCTTTCTCTGAAGAGGGATGGAAAATCCCTACGCGTATTCTTTTCCTCAAAGCCAACCAAAGAAGATCACCGCGCAGAGTTTTTTTTTTTTTTTTTATTCACTTGCACTGCCATTATCTTTGTCATGCCTTTCTCCTTGAATTCTGTGGAAATATTTTCCAAAATAATTTGTTTTGTATTGGGGAAACTGTTTTTTTTTTTCTGTTCCATTTTCCCCTGTAAAACATTTTTTTTTTCATGACCTACAACATGCGGCTTCCCGAGGGCCGGGGCCCTTGGGCTGCAGCCCCCTAAGCCCATACAATAATCAGGCCGTGGGTACCGTTGGCGCCACGCGCTGCAGCGTGAGTGCAGGCACACGCGTTTGACGTGTTTGTCTTTCCGCAGTCGTCTGTAGAGGCTGTGAGATCCCATATTCATTGTGCCTTTAATTTTTTTTTTTCTTTTGGCAAAACTTATGGTTTTTGATATATGGCGGAAAACAGCACGCATGAAAACAGGGAAAACGGGAAGGAGCACGAAAAGCTTTGTCCATATATATGATCACGCGTACGCTATTTTTTCTACGCGTTTCGTTTGCCAATGATATTTTGTTTCACCATACAGCCGCCGTGACACTGCTATGTAATACATCACGCAAAAGTTACATCCGAGTGCAGAAAAGCTTAGAGGACCTAGAGACACCAAAACAAATACCAAAATGCAATTGGTTTAAACAATGATTGCGCACGCACCAAAAAAGGAAAAGATGAACGCCAGGACGTATCACTTTTGGCGCAGCTTGTTCGTCCCCATTGATTCATAGTGTCCGCAACGCTCGGGGGACCTACATTCGTGATACACAAAGTTGGTGCCGAAATGTCACGAAGAGTGCCGAATGGATTCTCATGACTATGACGCCGCACTTTTGTCGCCAAAGTCCACTCGGCGCGCTCCGCGAAATTTCGGCTCCCAACTTTCGGTTCGATATACGAGATATACATCCAAATTTACCATCTACTCCGGTTTATATCTGCTTTGGTTTCGTGGCTTGCAGATTGTTTTTCGTGTGTTGTTTTTCGAACAAAAATATTTGTCTAAAACCTAAGGCAAATAAACGGTAGTGGCGTATCTCTCTTTCGACGAGTCTAACGTGGTGACATTCGTACACTCAACGCCACTGTTCTCGAGTGAGCTTGTCCGGCTACGATTTGTCGGGACGGCCAACCATTGTGGCTTGGCTTTCTTCAAAAAAAAAGGCAGCCAGGCTTTTTATATACGCCATGCGCGCGGCGGCGGCTGCATTGTGCCGCAGGAGCGCCGCATTTCAAAAGCAAACACGACGCTTTTTGCGCCGCCGTCACAAAAGCGACGAAAGGCTGTTTTGTGAACGACGTCCACCGGCACGGATGCTCGACAGAGAGCGCTCGCGTCGGCTCCCACGGTAAGCTGCGTCGCAACGAAACACATTAACGGGGCCTGGCCAGGAACACGAGGCGCGTTTTGTGAAGGGTGACACGTCTATTCAGCGATAAAGTGCTTGTAGGTCTCATTCAATTTGGGGGTGTAAGTGCCCTCCGCAATTATGGACTTCATTATGTTTTTGTCTTTCTCGAAAACGTATTTGCTAGTTTTATTTTTTAATCTTAAAGTGATAAGGGCGTCACCTTTTGGGCATATGAGTGACGACGAAGTTCGTTGCCCTAGTTGAAAATTATCATCGTGCTGTAACTAAACAATAAAGTCAAACAAATATATTCATTTGAAAGTGATACGCATTATCCTTAGAGGAAATGCAAAGAGCGGCATATTATTTAACTTTTTTTCTTTATTACACATGTCTGACTAAAGTCTTACAAAATGGATGGCAATTTTCTTTTTATCATTAAGATTTATTAGGACGGAATGCTCCTAGTAAAATTCAAGATTCATGTGATATTATTGCGCCTAGTTTTTTTTGCAGCGCGGAAACACAGTCCTTGATTATTAAGTTGCAACACTGTCCTTATTCAGGGTAGAACCCAGGGGCGGGGAAACCACACGCACTATTAGGACAAAATCTTTCACCCCGGTCAACGCAGTCCGATATCATCAAAACCAGTTACCTTGCTGTCCTCTAAACGACCCTCAACCGTTTAGAACAATTTCACTATCAATTGACCAAACTCCTTTCTGTTAGCGTCCCGTTAGCCATAAAAACATTGTCCATCAGAAATGACGTCTTCTCTTTTACCAGTGACACACAACTCTGGAGCGTTTCACTCCAACTTTATACTCACTCAACATTGAAGTGTTTATGCTCGCGAATAGCCTTGTCAGCCGCCCACCGCGTCTTCCTTCGCGACGACATAGAGTCAGCAAACGACCCAAAGCAAAGACATCACCGCAAGCAGCCGTAAACGAACGTGAACGAAGTCAAAGCTAAGGAACACTCGCCAGGAAAAAAATACCTGGATTCCTCCTTCACCCCGTCGTCGACTAAGCTCCACCACGAGCGTATCTTTTTGTTTTCTTCTCCTTTCTCGCTTTCTTGGGTTGTCGAACAGCATCGGCAGCCGGCCGCCAGCGCCGGCCCTTGATTCAATAAATCAGCGGCCCTATATAAACTCCGAGCACCCCCTAAGCTGACAGCGCGGTGGGGGCTACGCGCTTGCAGGACCAATCAACCGCATTTTTTTCACCGTCTGACCACGTTTTCTGCGCGGCGGTGTATGGGCGGGAGCGTGATCACGTGGCAAAAGATAGACACGTGAGTGGTACAACAAGCACGTAGCTTCCACCGCACCGTCAGCTTGGGGGTGACCGGAGTATGGCTGGAACTAGCCTTGGATTGGCTGTGGACTGCGGGGCAGCGAATACAAAAACAGGGTATGAACGCGAGCTGCGTTTATGGCATGTTTCTCCCACTGGGGTGGCGAGTCGTCGAACGGGTCGTAAAAATATGTGGGAAGTGCCGCGTGAAGAGGCCAAGGACGATCCAGAGACAACTTACTCGTTCGTCATCGGTAAAACAAAAAGGTGAAAGTTAAACGTGACAGTATGTATTGTGAAACTCGGGTGGAAATACAATTAGAGCAAGTGGTGCAGGAGATGGTTGACGTCCTGTTAAATTATTTTGTCGTTACCTTGTTGTTGTTGTTGTTGTTTCTTTAATGTTAATACAATTAGAGCAAGTGGGCAGGAAATATTTGACGTCCTGTTAAATCATTCGGTCGTTACCTCGTTGTTGTTTTTCACGTAACATAACAGTTTTTACGGCTTTATTTATTCATCGAGGCCATATCACATGGTGCAATGTTTCCCCATTGCGCTGCGATGCTCGTCATTTTGTGATTAAAATCGCTGTCGCAATGACAACGTCACACGTGTTGCAAAAAAAAATATTTTTAAATCTGCACAAAACTAATCGTCGCACTTTTTTTTTTTTTTTTTTTTCACAGTCGTTTGATGTGAAGCGGCCCTTAGCGAGCAGAAGTATTGAGCGAACGCGTCTCCTACATGTCTACACTTAAAAAAGAAATTAAAAAAAAAAAAAAACAGAAAACATAAAATTGCCCGGGAGGTGACTCCAGAATTGGATAAAGCCAATGCACGAAAGGATTCCGTAAATAACGGGTCCCTTTGTGCGACTCTATATAAACTCACTGATCGCCAAACAAGCGCTTCCCCCCCGCGAAAAACACGAAAGCCGCCGAGGACCGCAGAAACGAAACCCTCACTCCCCATCATCAGGGGCCGCCTACAAATTAACGAGTCGAAAGGGAAACCCTCCAAAGCGTGCGTTATACTCTATGCCACAAAGAAATCCGGCCCAAAAAGATTGCGATCACAATGACGCAGGGACGTTCCTCTACCGGCGGGTGTGTATACCACGCATTCAAACAACCCGCGAGCCATACAACGCGGTCCCCCCGGCGAAACCGTGCCACTTTTCCGGCTACTTATCAACACAGCTGCATATAGTACGCATAGCACATACATCGCTGCACGGCAACCGCACACGCTGGGTGGTGTATGCGGCTGTGTTAGACACGCGCTCTTAACCGTGCTGCTGCGGCTACTCGAACAGACCTCGGGGGTGCTAATCAAATAACCGAGCAGTGCACATAATGGCGGCGACCCCCTCTCCGAATCGAACGTCTATTGAACGTCGCGAGTGGCTCAAAAGAGTAAGCCCGGATATTGTTGCTGCCGTTGTGAGCCGGAGCTCGGTGCAAAGTCAGGCCGCGGCAGTGTTTGTGCGCCAGCTAAGGAGGAATCGGAGCTCTTCCGTGCACGCAGAAGGTGTATTCGGTGGTGCTATAGATCCGTGTTTCTGAATAGCGCCATAGAAGGCAGCCCCGCGTCGTCCCTCTTTTTTTGTTCGCGTACAAGTGATCCGCGTGTTTTGTGGGACAGACAAAGCACATATTGTCGCTCCTGTGTATTCTGGACCCCGCGAAGAGGGCAAGTCCTATACACTGTGTGGCGCGCACAAAAGGGCGACGACAGAAATGTTACTGCATGCAAATGTAATGGTCGCGTAGTGTATGAGGTGCCTCTTTTGATGGGTACACTTTGAATGCGCAAATAAGACGTCAACTCACGGAACCGCTCGAGCGACGACTGGTGTGTCACATCCGACATTGAGGAAGTGTGACGCGGAAGAACCTTTCGATGTGGCCGTTTTGCAAACGTGAGGTTCAAGAAGCCAGTACTTCCAAGCCGAAATGTATGGTTCGACCTTCTGTCCCAGCTAGCTAAACACCGACGAGGTATCGAGCGTTGAGTGCCAGTGTGCTTTTATGCATACTCCCATGACATCCGAGGTCTGTCAGGTTGTCTGTTGACGAGTTCTGTAAAATCCACTTATATTTTGAAGGACCAAAGTGGCGAGGGTGCAGATATTAAAGGGACCATGAAATGATGTTTCTACTTCCACAAAATGCTACTCAGAATCACCCCTAACTTTAATAACCGAATAAACTTGCCTTAGTTTTTTTTTTTTTTTTTTCTGAGCAATGGCAGTCGGCAAATAAATTCGAAAAATATGAGCATTGTTCATTCCCTCAACTCGGAGCCAGAACAAGCGGCCGCGCGGCCTGGTGCCTATCATATGCCGCCAACGTTAATCATAGCCACGCGCTGGGGTCGGCAAAATAGAAAACGCGTGCTGAGCTCCAGGCATTGTTAGAGTTTCGGCTATTCTCATCACCGCAGTGGTTGGACATGAGCCCGTACCCGAGTGTCCGCCGAGGCATTGATTGTTACGGGCCGGAGTCGAGTGCTCACGCAGTTCTCGTATCCGATCCATGAGCCGCACTCGACTGTCTTCAGGCTGGTGGTTTCGATTCCACAATTACGTCATCAAGCTATTGCGAAGGCAAGACTGAAAGAAATAGTTCCCTTTTATCCTCGTGATTTCACCGCGACGAAGAAGCTTCTGAATCATTTGCGGTGCGTGCGAGTATACTTGGGCCGGACTAGGACCAGTACGCCTCCGTAAAGTCATGGACATTTAACCCGATATCGTTTCATGACCCTTTTAACTTGAGGGGATAGCCAAAGCCCGAAGGTGAATGGCTGCAGCAGCATCCCTAAAGTCGGGGACACACTGATCATACATCATACAAAAGACAGTCTGCAAAAGGGAGTCACCACCCGGGTTCGAATGCCGCGTGCCCAAGTGTGTCCTTGAACTCATTGCCATGCGGCATTCCAAACACAGATCTCGCGGTGACTCCCGTTGGAATCTGTTTGCGGACTGTCTTTTGTATGGTGTATAAGCAGCGTGTCCTGGAAATCGTCGATTAGGATGTCCGTGGTATCCAGCTAAAAGTGACAGTATTTCAATAAAAGACTTGCACGTGGCGTAATTAAGGGCGCTGATGGTTATTTATAATTTTTGCTTGCTTCGATGTACTAGTTCGATGGCACAAAATTACAAGAATGAAAGCGAGGCTCGTGTCCGGCTGACTGCGAGCGTGGCAGCCCGGAATCTTGCACTACAACCTATCGTTCTTGCACGAGAAGACTGAGTGCAGACAACAATGATGGCTACAAAAGAACGATGTAGAAGCTTGCCCCCAGAAAAAAGCTAATTTGTTTTTAGGAATACTTGCCAGCCTTGGCAGCCACAGCCAAGTAATATAGTAAATTTGTTTTGAATTGTTCTCTTCTTCCACGTTTTATCTTGCCAAGCTAAGCACCACAGTATGAACGCTGTAAAAAGCGACCATCATCGCAATAAATACCTTATTCGCTTACCATCTTTTATCCCTCTATCGCCATAAATGATTTGATTTCGAGCCAACACTTTTATGATGGGGTAAGCTACCTACCAACACAGATGCGTGTTGAACTTTAAACTACTGAACTGTTGGACGTGCCTCTGCCCGGTGCTTGAACATGCTTAAACAATAACATGTACCCCAATAAAGTTTGTAAGACGATAAGAGAAGCTGAGTTTATCTTTCATCGTTCAGGAACATGTTATAACAACATGCGGTGTTTCAAAGCTTCCCAGTTCTACACAAGCAACAAACTCTCAGTCCTCGTCACACGTTTCGATGGTAGCCCGCGCCTTATGCCAGCAGCCCATCGGGTCTTCGCGCCATCCGCGCCCCTGCCCCAACCGAAGTTTCCAACAGCGGTGAACGCCGCACCCCCGAATCTCAGCGTCCCCCCTCCCCAGCTCGGAGCCCGCGCCCCTCCGACCAATCCAACCCCGACTCATGGACTGCATAAAAGTTTAAAAAAGACCACGAGCATAATGCTCTTCGGGCCAGCGTCCCCTTCTCCCAAAACCAGCGGCAACGGCAGCGCCAACGAAGCCGCGTTGCGAAGCACCATCGTGGCAACCCTGGAGATACACTTCAAGAGCGCGCTCACACACATGCAGGCAGTCACGCACATACACAGAGCGGCGCAGGTTCCCCAAGCCCGCGCCTCAAACTACAACACACACAAACACTAGCGTAGAAACGCATTGAAAACGGCTCTCTTCAGAGGACTCGGCCGGCGGCAGCGGCGGCGGCGGCGGCACGGGCTTTTACCAAAAGCAGTTTTTTTCATTATTTTTTTTTCTTCGCGTCAGGATGGGGATGGAGATGGGGAGGGGGGCTTTTGGAGAAGCCCCACCGAGCGAAGAGTCGCTACGTATTGCCCCCCTGTTGTACGTATCCTACTGCCTCCCTCTAACGTTCAGAGGTAGGCAGGGGTGGGTAGGTAGGGTAGTTGTCCCCTCTCCTCTCTCCCCCTCCGGTCCCTCCCGGCGTTGGCGCACCCCTAGTCGTCCAGGTGTGCGGAGGAATTTGTCACGATGATATTGGGGACCTCTGGGGGGGGGACAGGAGGGGGAAGGGGGATTAGACGACAGCGGCTTTTCTCCACGCCGCGGCAGCGGGGTTGGTGGCTCCAAAAAGAAGACCGGTCCCCCCTGCTCGAACAGATGGACCCCGTCGCCGATGCCGCCGTGGCCGAAAAAGGGGAAAGGGGGCACGAGCCAGGGGCCTCGAACCAGCAAGACCCGGGTGGGACCTAGGGAGGGGGGAGTCTGTGCTCCCGAGTCGCTAAGGTCTTGGCTCTGCCTCCCTCCTCTCTCTCTCTCTCTCTCTCTTTTCCTTGCAGGTGATGATGACTGCCATCGCGAACATCAGAATAATATTAATAACAAAATGTTCAACAAAAAGAAAAAAGGAGCAGTGGGGAGCCGTGGGGACAGAGGGGACAAGGGGACCCGCCGACGGTCGCCTGGTCCCATACCGGCTTTTCCCAACTGAAACTTCGCAAGGTCCTTTGTTGCTTTCAGCGCATTGTCGTCCGACTAACCTTTTTCTTTCTTTTTTTCTTGAGTACGCTATATAGCTGCTTCGATTATTTTATTTTGATCTATATACGTGCGAGGGTATAACGCTCGGTGTCGAGTTCTGGACCAATCCGTTTCGAAGCTCTGACTTGTCCGGGACCAGTTGGCTTCGCTGGGACGTGTTTATGTGTGCGCAGATTTCGCTTTGCGAGGGTTTGTTTTCGACCCGCTTTTTGCTACACAGCCCCGTGCTTGCACATACGCATCTGCTTATGCATGTGGGAGCTGGCGTGTTTTTCCTACGTGGCATATTTTGTGTACGTGCGTGTTTTCTTTTTTCTGATTTTCGAGTGTATGTACACTGCACACCAATGGGATACAGAGGCGGATTGGCGGGTGGGTGTGCGTCTGTGTTTGCGAGGCTCAGGGGGTGGAGAAAACAGTTGGATTTGGCGACCTGCACTTTCGGCGCCCTCTGGAGGCCATAATGAACGAGGGGAGATTACCCCTCAAAAGCGTTCATGTAGTGCGACCACCCCAAGACCGCCATTGAGCATGCTGCAGCTATGAACTGAAACTCTTTGTGCTCGCATATGTGGGAACCACGAGACGGAACTGATCGCCATCCCCACACTTTTCTTTTTTTTTTTGTCTTCTGGGCGGGGAAAATGAGTGTCATTCGATCGAATGGCGACTCGTTTAGCCTTTGGTGATACGAAGGTGCAAGTTATCTCCTTCCAATGAATTATCGTGTATCGCGGGGAAGAGCAGCGTATGAATACGGGGAGTGTGGTACAACCTAAAACCTCGTATAGACCAACACGCGTCCCTGACGTCACTCCGTTGAGGTGTCGCTGCTTGCCGCACCGCGCATGCGCAGGCGCTTCAGTTTATGTGAATATGGTGTCTGCGCACGCTTAGTGGGCGAACGCAGGTTGTTTGCAAACAGCGTGTTGGTCGACAGCCTATAGGTGCCCTGAGGAGGTTTCTCGGATCGCCTAAATATGACAATAGCTCACTCTGCGGACTTTGAGTATCCTAGGAATTCCTAAATCACAAACATGCGCGGCCAATTTTCTTATTAAAAAAATCAATCAAATATCGCAACACACCGAGGTCATCTCAGGCGATGGGAGGATCATGGTCCGGAAGCCAGGACGCCATCTGACCAATGAAAACGCGACATTTCATGGAGATCGCCAATGTTGTTCATGGTCAACTTTCTGGGACATCCCGTGGAATAAAATGTTTTTAAGAAAATATGAAAACTTCTAATTTATTTGCGTTTTGGGATACCCAGGCAATTACAGTCCTCGGGAACGTTACGATATCTTGTCAAGAAAAGCAGAGATATTTTAAATATTTTGTGGATGTAGTCCATAATATTCAAAGCAGAAAACAAAATTGTAGAGCAGTGGAATATAAGCTATACGCGTCCAAATGTTTAAATGCTGCATAAAGATATTTTATTACTGTCACCTAGAATATTCCGGGTTAACATTGCGATGTTTGTTGCTGTTTAGTTGAAATTCTAATTTTAGTGCAAGCGCCGAGGCGTCGATGTTGAAGAGAGTTTGGGACGATTACAAAATGTGTATACTTTTGTAGATGATAAGGGCAAATAACAGTATGAGACAAAGGTTAACATTTTCGAGGAGAGGGAACCTAATACTGCAATAATTGTCTCAAAAACAACACACCATGTTTTTTCGTTTCTTTCTTTTTTCGTATTTGAAAAACAGCGCGAATAACACACGGACAAGAAGAGAAGAGAACACACAGGACGAGGCGCTGACTATCAACTATCCTCCTACTAGCGCCTCGTCCTGTGCGTTCTCTTCTCTTCTTGTCCGTGTGTTATTCGCGCTGTTTTTCAAATATGGATTCATACCAACTCGCCCAACTTTCCATTCTAGTATTCTTTTTTCGGTTTCTGCAGGAGTGATGTGTCCAGTCGTCTGCTGGTCTGCTTTCGAGCGCGCGATCGCTGGGCTGAATCATCGTGGTCAGGTTCGCGACAGCCGAGGGCGCGACGAAGCGATGGCTGCGACGGTACACGATTGGACTTTGTCTGCTACGACAGTACGACTGACTAAAAAAAACTCTCCGAAGTCGGGGTGTCCGGGCTGCCCGGGCGATCAGCCGCGCACATTCGAGATATCACTCCGCGGGTCCACCGGTCAGAGACGCGAGGATCCTTCGCTCTCTATTGGCCAACAGCGGTCCTCGTTTCGGAGTTTCGGAACATGCTGCTCCCATCGCCGCAGATGAAATCAGTGCGTTGCAATCATTGACTGTTTTTTTTTTTTAGGAAAGTCGGTCGCTTACAGTTATGGACTTCTAGGATGCTTCGGGCCCACAGAGTGAGTTAACGCCATATTTAGGCGATCTCAGAAACCTCCTCGGGGCCCCTTTAAGAAACATAGGCCGTGACGTGTCACGTTCATGCTTCTTGCGTCACGATTCTTCCTTCGGTGTTCTTATCGGTTATTGCAATACGACCCAGAAGACTATGCCTTCGCATGACGTCATTCTAAGTCAATCCCCGACCGACTCCGAGCTCCAAACAGGCCGACGCTTGACGAGAGTCACCGCAAAACGGCAAGCGCGTCCGTCGTGGCGTTCCCGCGCGCTACCGTCTGTTGAGCGCCACGCCAATACGCGGTGACGCCACGACGGTCGCGCCCACCGTTTTCCTGCTTATGCCTCAGCCAGTTTGTCACTTGGAGCGGGTCGGGGGTCCACTAACGACGACGTCATGAGCGGGCCCTGTCTTCTAGGCGATAGTGGCTAATGCCACAAACTCGTTGGCAGGTGGAGCGGGAATAAGATGCTCGAAACTCTTAGGCTGACAGTGACTGTATACATAACAAGGCCTTGGTGCTAGACTGTTCATACGTCATCCTAAAGGAGGCCAGCGCGGGACACAGATTGGACACAAGCGCTGCCTCGGCGTTCGGTCGCGCGTACAATCAGTGAGGACGAGCGTCCCACTGCAAAGCGTTGATGCGGCACTCGCGTTCATTCTGTGCCTCGGTGCTGGCCTCATTAAGATGACGTAGACAATCCATTCCTACGGCCTTAGGTTATTTAGCAGCCATGACTAACGTATTTCAGTCTCGTTTTCCCCCACCGGGCGTTTACAACGCGCAGCGTCACGATTAACCGGAAATAATACGACCATTTCCTTTTTTTTTTTTTTTCGCTTGCATTCGAATTTTTGTAAACACCGATCTGAACGGCGGCGGTCCGCGATTTCTTCTCGGGGCTTTCCCTCGTGATGTCCGAAACATCACCAGCGCCGGGCAGTTGAAGGAGAACACCTGGTTTCCGCGTATAATCTTTTCGATGCTCCAAATTCGAGGAGATGAACGCTTTCTCCGATTACCAGATTATTCTATATGCGCTCGGCGAGATTCTTTCAGCCGTCTCTTTTCTTTCATCGGTCAGACTGACCGCCGAGAGGAATATTTGAATACAGTCGGGACTGCCGAAAAGAGATCCCTGAATACCGACCCCAAAGTACTCCAAAGGGAACGTGCTGCATTCGGTGTTGCCCTCCAAAGTCTTTTCAAGCACCAAGAGAACGACCGCACGGGCGCCGCGGCTGATGCGCTTTCTCGGATATATGTTTCGGGCCTAAATCTATAGTAGACTTCTGAGAAGCGTGAGCCTCGTTAGAACATCATTTTAATGATAGTAACTGGGAATTTATTATCAAACAATACGACTGCGAATGCGAAAACGTTCGAGTCAATTCAAGTATGTTTTCGTTTACGGGTGCTTAAGCCCGATGTTCGTAATTCAAAATAGTTGAATAACACTTCCACTCCGATTTTTTTTTATTCATCTTTTGACGTGGCAAATGCTACAGCACCTGCTGCAACGCCAGTGTGAAAGGTTTATTATTATTGGCGACTGTATTCGTAAACGTAGAGTGCAGAGGGCAGCATACTAGTAACGTTTTGGAGAAAGTTTTTTTTTTTTTTGGGGGGGAGGGGGAGGGGGGGCAAACATTTTTGTTATTACGGATAACGCATAAAAGGTGGCCGTATTGTTACAGATTCCTGGTTTGTAGGCACCATTGAAATAAATACATAAATCGTTCGTGAATTCCTTGTTCCCAAGTTTCTTATTTCTGCTTCATTAAAGTATACAAAACGTCCAGAAGTAAGCGCTGCAATTTATTTATAACCACGATAGTAATGGAGGGTTGCTGCGTACAGAGACTTTTCATCAAAGATATTTGTTAGAAGGTGCATGGATCGATGAAAAAGAAAGGCCCCAGGGTAGAATAAATATGTTGTAAGTTGTAACACGACTTTTGAATGGGCTAGCTGGTTCGTATTAGACATGACTAAAATAGCGCGAACTTGACACGGAAAAAAAAGGCACACGTACGACAGGACTGGCCTATTTCATCGATCCAAGCAAGAACCTGCCATCACCTGTATCAACCTTGTTTTAGAAGGTCTTCCGTCTTTCCCATCTACACTCTACAAGCTTCCACAATTAACTCCACACAGTGTTATAACATTGTATGTACTAAAACTCCCTCAAGTGTTCTTTTTTTTTTTACATTGTTCTGTAAGTGCGGTGCCAGCTTGATCTGTCGGTATACGTGTTGTAGTACAGGGTGTGGCCGTGAGGACCAAAGCATTTGGCACGCCATGCAAAATTCGAATTCCAAACGTACATATCTGAAATTAGGCACGCGTGCGTAGTTTAGCAAAAAGCTTTATGGCAGTTTTTTTTTTTTTTTCAGAACTTAAGTCAAAGGTGGTAAAATATTAAAAATCGAGCAAAAACGGCGGCGTGCATTCGTCGTCTGCACACTGGTTCGTGAACTTGCTTGCAGGTGGCTATTTTTTTATATATTTCGTTAAAAGTATCACCTGTCGCAATAATCTGGGTCATCAGCAGCCTCTACTATTAGTTCTAAGAATTTTTGCGTTCAGCAAACCACCCCGGATCGGGTTCATGATCCAGCGTGGAGACGACCAACAGACTAATATAGTGCTCTACTCGGAGGTTGTGAAATATTAAAAATCAAGCAAAATCGGGGGCCGTGTGTTTTCTAAATACCTCTGAGTTGAGCTCTAAAAAAGATGCATAAAACTTCTAGCAAGAAATGCATTCGCGCGCCCAACTTAAGATATGCACGTTTAGAATTCAAATTTTGTAGGGCGTGCCCAATGTGCCGTACCTCACAGCAGCACGGCGTGTGTTTTTGCTATTGCGTTTTTGTTACATTTTGTTACGCCACGCTGTACGGTTGTATAGTTGCTCTGGCCTGTGTACAAGCGTCCGGCACGTTATAAATAATCAAAAAAATACCAGAGTTCATAGACTGTCGGCGACTTCCAAAAAGCCAACTATGTTACTAATAGTACGGCTTGACGAGAAAGCGTCTCAAAACTGGCCCAGACGCGCAGCACCTCATGCCCTTGGCGGCTTGGCCTTAGATCCGCTTCTGGCGAATGCCTGCTTCTTCACCAATGTTAGCATGCATAGTGTCCCAATTCCCCCCCCCCCCCCCCCTCTTTCATCCAAAGTTGTTTATGTTTCCCAAACTCGGCAACTAAAATAGAGTAAGGATGCAGGCGAGCTGGTGAATATTAACCATGTTGAATTAACCTGAGACTGTTGCGCTTCTACCCCAGTCTCAGGTTAATTCAACATGGTCAGCAGCTATGGTCGCTAACAACTGAAGAAAAACAGGGCCTGGCGCAGGGATTTCCCCAGACCCCCCCCCCCCCCCTAGTTTTCCTGGACACCCCCCCCCCCCCCCCCTTGAATCTAAAAAAAAAAAAGGAAAAAATGAAATTCTTTTTTTCAGATTAAGTAGAAAACACCATACATTACGGGTATGAGCATTTGGTTAATAGACGTCTGTAATTTAGCTAGTGGACTAAAAAAGAAACAGTTTTATATTTTATCTAGCCTCGCCTCGCATCGCCTCCCCCCCCCCCCCCCCCCCCCCCCGAGCCATTGGGACACCCCCCTTTGATTAGAATCCTGGGGAAACCCCTGGCCTGGCGAGTCCCGAGAATCTAATTAACGCTCCCTTAATCAATGAGATTGCCGCATTATCCGATAAGAATTCCGAAGATTTGATCGATAAGTACGCGTACCTGGAAAGCGTCTCCGGCTGGTGTGTTGTTTACCGCGTCCAAAGAAAGGAGGTCCCTCGATTTCCGCCTGATGACGTCATACAAGTGTCTTCATGCCGTCGCCGGTCGCGATCCTGGCGGCGTCCGAACAACGGTGGTGGATGTGGCAGACGCCTGTTCCACTGCAGGTCGCTCTCCAGGGTGACAGGTCACGGAAGCTTCGAGCCGGAAGTTGGGATGCCGCGACGACAGCGACACTCGCGTTCGCTCGTACTTTTCGCCAGTATTTTTAAGACAAACCACCAGGATCGCGACATGCGACAGCAGGACACTCCGGCTTTTGTGACGTCATTTGTTGCCACATCGGGAGCACTTTTGACGAGTGGGCGGGATAGAACCCTAAACACGTCCGTCGAAGACGCGCTCCAGGCGCCATATTAAGACGCGTAAAGTTAATATTAAGGCACGCCCTGCGTTTGTTATACTGTCGGTGACCCTAGTCTTTATTACTGACAGCGTTCCTCTCCGGATATCACATTATATTGATAACATCATCTCAACGACATTGTAAACAACCGAGAGAGAGAGAGAGAGAAGGGTTTAGTAAGGAAGGACAGAGAGGTGAACCGGAACGTAGGTTTGGGTTGGCTACTCTGTACTGGGGAGAAGGGGGAGGGGGAAGAAAAGGTATGGCGATGAGAAAGAAAGATGAGGCTGAGCAATGATAAATATGTTCAAAATCTCACACGCATTTTTAAGCACCCTACAAAGTGTCTGATAATTCCGTGTTCGTGAGGAACACTACCAAGGACTTTGTGGCCTTCGTGAATTGGTCAGTTGGTCCCAGGCACCAAGCACTTTTGATGAGCTGAAAGGCCGCGAGTCCAACGCCTTTAATGCCTGTTTCAGCACTTGTCGATCCTCGTTGAATTTATCGCATTCACACAGGATGTGTTCAACCGTCCCTTCAACTTTGCAGCTTGCACAGTCCGCGGAATCATTCCTTTGAATCTGACAAAGGAACTGCGGTGTATATGCCACACCAAGCCGTAGTCGGTGCAAGATCGCCTCCAGCTGTCTTAAAAGTCCAGAGAGAACGCGGAATGCAAGTTGAGGATCCAGGGAGTATAGCCTGGTATGGTGGTAATGTGGATTCATCCAGTAGTTTTGTGAAATTTCTTTTGCCACGTCTTAAACCAGACTGTTGGTGTCACATCTGGAGTAAGGTGCACCAATTTTACTGCCGTTACTGGTTGATTTTGCTGCACTATTTGATGTCTCATTGCCGGCGACACCGCAATGACCTGGTATCCACTGAAGGGTTATGTAGTGACCCTGACCGCAAACAACAACCGCCTCATTATTGAGGTGGTCGTTGTTGAATAATGAGGCAATGTCGCAAACATTGCCTCATTATTCCTCGCAAGTGCCGATTCTAACAGTTCAACATCGCGAGAGGGAAAGCATCGGAGATAACGTTAGCTTCCCCTAACCAACTGAAAAATTATTTTAACTTTGAAACAAAATTTAAAAAAAAAACACTTTATAATAACAATATATACTCCTTTACCCCCGGCCGCCTTTTCCAACCCAGTATTATCACTGGTGCCGCTTATATAAAGCGTTCCAGCTTGCGCCTCGACTATTAGCGGCGAGATGTTTTGGTGGCGCCCTCCTGTGGTTCCCCCTTGTGACGTCATTACCTTGCAAACAACAAGTTCGATGGTGTTTGTTATTAGTATGGTGGAAGCTTGAAATCATTGCGCTGTCAAAGTAACACTGTCAACACCGTCAAAATTAAAGTTCTTTCATTCCTCTTATTTCCGTCGATGATAAATCCCCTTTCCGACGTCATAGTCAGCATTCGGCCAATCGTGGAAGGCCGACCACAGCGACGCTTTCGGTCGCGCACGGGGCTAATAGCTTGGGTGCAGGAAGAACAATAAAACTACATGCATTTTTGCTGTGAAATAAATTAAACACCCACATGACACGTCTTGCATTTTATGAATGTCTGGGCGTCGACTAAAATGATAACCCAATTAGTTGCTACTCTTTAATCGATTCATTATACGATTAATACATTTTGTTGACATTCAGTCATGTCGCAAAGAAATGTCAAAACTATGTTTTTTTCTTTTTGTTACTTATCACTAATGCGCAATGTACAGCATAATTTCAAATATGCTCTACCGCCCACAAAAAGAAAACACATGAAAATAATTTTAAAATTATGTACTCTTAGATTATTTTTTTAAAAACTGCTAATCAATTGGGGTCATAGGGAATGCTAAAGTAATAGACCCTTTTCAAAAGTCAGAGTCACCTTGAGGCAGTCCCAAAAGCTCCAATATTGCCGCTCTCTAATGGCGGTGATAAATTATGGTCGGCTAAATCAAGCAACCTCGATTTCGTGAATCGAAGGTGACGTAAGAGGACCAACATCTTTTCCCCTCTCTGCTTTATGCTTTCAAAGACGTTCGCTTTCGGAATGGGTCGATTTACCATGGAATACAACGGCGCTGCACACGAAGTAGTACAAGAGCATTTCTACTTTCTGCCTGAAAGCTCTGGTCCACTGGCGGCTGCACCGTGTTGACGCGAATGCCGTGGGAAGCCAGCTCCTTGGCGGCAACCTTGGAGAGCGCCGCAACCACTGCCTCGGACGTCGAGTACGCGCTCACGCGCTTGTCGACTATCTTCGCCAACATGCTCGATATGTCCACGATGGCGCCGTCGGTGACTTCCTCGGCGATCACGGCTCGGCCAGCCACTTGGGTCATCAGGAAGGTCCCCTAAAGATAGCGAGTCATTAAGCCTGAGAGTTTTGGATTAGGGAGCTCTGCAGATTTGCGTCCTCCAAGTAGCTTGGGGCGTTGCACTGCTCATGCTCAGAAGTTGTGCGCATGCGCCGTGCAACGCCCCGAGTTGCCGGGGAGACCCAACGCACTGGGGCCCCCATTACAAGATTCCCTATTATATTAGTAAAAATAATCGTATGCTTAGACAGCAGTGCACCTAAAGAGGGCTCCGAGCAAGTCATGGGCACAAGGTACTGGAGGGACCCTATCGGCGTGGCATGTTACTGAAGGCACTCAGTGTCGCTCATGATAATACTTTCACACACACACACACACACACACACAAACACACACACACACACACGCGCGCGCGCGCACGCACACGCACACGCACACACACACGCACACGCACACGCACACACACACACACACACACACACACACACACACACACACACACACACACACACAAATATATATATAGTTACTTCGTCACTCGAACTTCATTAAGAAACAAAGGAGCGGCGAACGGCAAATCGGATACACATCCGAAGGACCTAATTCGAACGCCTCATTTCCTTACCTGCTGCTCGTGACATTATAACTCTATAGCAACGTCAACCAATGTCTTGTCGGGGGAGTGAGGAACTGAGGTGGCAGGCTTTGCCTCTCAGCTTCTCGAGACGCGGTCTAACACATCGTATACAAAAGTCAGTCGCGGACACTCCCTTAAGTTCTTCCTCGTACGACGATGCTCTCACATTGGTCGTACAAAAATAGTATGCAGACGTGTTCGAAGGATGAATAGGCCAAAGCATGCTTCGGAGATTTCTGAGGCGTCTCGGAAGATAACTCTGCCATCTTGTCTGCAGAGGAACTTAGTGTCTTTTGTATACGGGCAGTGAGACTCCAGCCTATAGGACGCGGAAGAGCACAACCCTCTTCGGCAGCTGCAAAGCCTTCGGACGCGGGGTAGAGAAGAAAAATCCAGATTATCATCATGAAGTTTTTGTAGTTAAATCACGCCGGTTGCACTATATGGTTCTTCAGCTCAAAACTCCCTCGAATAAATAATCTACAAACTCTTTTCTACAGCGGCAGCACCCGTGTGTGGCCCGTTCCTCGCTTTCGCGACGGCGCGAGTGGAAACGAAATAGTTTCCCCGCTAAATTTAGCAGAAAAATTGACGTCACGTGACCTATGCACCAACTCAGTTTCCCCGCTAAATTTAGCGGAAAAATTGAAGTCACGTGACCTATACACCAATACAGTTTCCCCGCTGAATTTGGCGGCAAAACACATCAGCACCTCGCTGCCGCGACTATATATAGCCAAAGCAAGAAGGGCGAACGAGCCCGCTCTCCTGGTTTTGAGACCTGCTATTCTAGCGCTATAGCGCTCGTACTGCGGAAGAACGCTTCGAAGCAGCGACCTCGAGTATAGTGCGGGGTATAAACGCATCAGGTTGTGTGATCGTTGCGCAATTTATTTATTCGCAGTTTGTCTATCATTTGATGCTGTTTATACGTGCATCTGTTCTGTGGTTAAATTAAGTGATGATGAAGCGAAAACGTTTCATGCTACGATGAATACGAGCCAAACGCGATACTCTTCGGGCCAAGGGGACAAATAGACCGATCTCACCAGCCAGTTTGACTACGCCACAGCTGCCGCAATGCATCGAGGGAACTTGAGTCTTTTTGCGTGTGCGACAACCTCGCTGGAGCAGTGCGCGCGCAAAGCACGAGAAGGCGCGAGCCCTCGTGTGCACGGCCGTCTGCCTCCCGAGAACTAAAGTTATGGTGGCGTCACTTAGTGAGATCAGTCTATTGAGAAAGTTTACACTTTCGCGGGCGTTCGGTTCGCCGTGCTATAGTTGCACACCGCAGAAGTTGTAGTTCGAAGAAACTCTAGTAAATAGGAATAGCCGTCAACACGGAGCACTGGCGACACTTGGGAGCAATGCATCGCGAGCAAATCAAAACGCGGGACAAAAAGCAAATAAATACTGTATGTTTTACGAACTTAAAGAAAGATAAATCTGTTCTTGTTTTTGTATAATGGGGCTTGTATAAATGAGAATTCCTTAAGTAAACTCGCACTTTATATAAACAGTAATTCTTTCTTCCGCATTGTTTTCAAGTGATAGGATGGATCGATCAATCATTATGAGATGTTTGAAAGTGCATTTTGTGATAAAGAGTCTTTTTTTTTTTTCTCAAGTAAAGCAATTTATTTTGACTTTAAATAAATTTGATGTATCTGACTTTTTTTAATCGTGATCTTTTTTTCACACTGTTAGGAGAGCATTAGTATGCACACATACTGTCGGACGAAAATGGTACTATAGGCAGTGACAATCTCATTTTACCTCTCAAGATCCAGCCTTCGGAAAAATCAGTAAAAATGAAAAGGAAGTTCGAAATTTAGGAGAATGACATCTACTAGTGCAACGAAAGGACATGTCCTTCCTAAACGGGCCAAACTGGGTAAATACGTGCTTTATTAATTTTTTTTTGTCTTCTTTTTATAAACAACTTACGATATGGACGACTCTTTTTTTCTTCCGAGAAAGAAATGTTTTTGTTGTTTTGTTTTGTTTTTTAACGAGGCGTAATTAGTAGGAAAGAGAGAAACAGACGACATCCGTATGAAGGATCGAGACCGAGCCGTACAACGATCCCATTCTGGGGTGAACCTGACGCAAGCTTGCGCAAGCGAACAGTCACAGCGGTGACGAGGAGGAAAAATCAACTCTAAAAACACTTAACCTGCAGCTCGTTTTTTCTGTTTCTTTTTTTTTTTTTTTTTAATTAAAGTGTGGGGTTTGGGTTTAGCGAGCAGATACCGGATCCGACGTGCTTTTGGAGATATCATTGTGGTTATTCGAGCAGTTCGAATGTTGAGAATAAAAAGGGGGGAGGGGGAAGGGGGGCGAAGCTGAGCCACATTGCGACCAATTACCATCATTGCGAGACCCCACATGGTGTCTAAATTGTAATGGCTTTACCAACGCCTTGTTTCTCCTCAGTACGTTGATGCACACGGGAACGAGAACTTTACAGCGGCTAATACTATGGTCCATGTGAAATGATTATGACGATTCCAAAGCATATATGGAAATAGTTAATTTAATTTTAGTACGTGCTACGAGTATCGCGATGCTAATATCCTCAGGAATATTACGTTTACTCACTATAAGATTTTCAGAAAATAAATATATCGGGCTTAGATATTAAAATAAAAAAGTACATGTTCCTCAGCTTCTTATCAGTATTTATTTGTATTGTAATATTATCCCGTCTTTTTTTTATCACATTTAATTTGCTGAGATGAATGCTCCAGAATGCTGGGAATAAACCGAGTCGGCCCGTTGACAAGGAGGCTAAAGAATCCCGTATTTACCCGGAGCACGAACGAAAGAATTACCAACGTGATGTTGGTAACTTTTTCGTAACTCTCGCCTTCGGAGTTTTATTAATAAATGACAGGTCCATTAATAGCCAAGGATCTAGTAATGAGCTTTCTCAGCAGTAGCACTTTGTATTGCAGGTGTTTGTTGAGCAGGGCTCTCGTATAGTCTTCAGAAATAATAATAACGCTTTTATTTCGCGTTAATTTCCTTTTAAATTGAAGTTCTATTACAAGTAGAAAAAGTAGGCAATGAATCCGACGGCAGTCAGCAAAATATGCTGGAACGCTAGCGTGCGATCTACTCTATTAATTTTTGAAGCATTACGCCCAGTTGTGAATCAATCGTAAGCGTAATACATTGTCCATTTATGCATTCCAAATGCAAAGAGGAGTTCAAATAAATTTCACTTCACGTCGCTAATTGGCACCATCGAGGGCTGGGATACGATTCCTACTTAAGGAATAATTATTGAAAGTTTAATTTGGTTCGATACTCCTCGGTTCGGAAGCGAGGCTGACAGCTACGATCATCGCCTTCGACAGTTGTTTTTAGCTTCCTACTGCACCCGAGCATCGAAGGTGATCACTAATTGTGACAACAAATTACGTGACAAGAGCCGGCGTGTCGTGCTGTCGGTTGTCCTGATCCTGTCGAGTGGTCGTAGAAATAGGCCTGGTTTCTCTCGGTCAAGGGTCGCCGTATAGCACCCACGAGACGCGACCATTGCGGCCGTGAAGCGGTGTCTATAGCGTCCCATCATTCACGACCCACGAGCGTAAACTATAGTGCGAAGCGCAAGTTCGCCTGCTTCTTTTGCACAAGTTGTGGGCACGTCAAAATGCCGAGCTTTTATTGGCTCTGATTGAAGGATACTTAGTGGGTAGACTTCGCAGTGTCTACCCACTATCTTTCAATCAGAGCCAATCAGGGCTCGGCGTTCTGACGTCACCACAACCCCTGCAAAAGAAGCAGACGATAGAACTTCCGCTCCGCATAGTGTCTCTCAGCGTCCCTCGGCGCTTCTTTACGGGCACTAACGGAGCGTTTGAAAGGACGTACTGCGACGCACAACGGAAACGCGACCTAGAAACATTCGATTTTGCCCGCCAGGAGCGCTGCTCGGAACTCGAGAGATACAGATCTACGCTGGCCAAAAAGGACGAACGAAGGCGTGGGTCGCTGACGTCGCGGCGTCCCAACTCGCGTCGACTCTTTTTCCTTCGACTGCCTGACTACAAAAGGAGACCTGCAGCAGGACGGACATCTGCCGTAGACACCTTTGTGTGGCTGCGCCACCGCCAGTATCGCGAAAGCAACCGCGTGACACTTTTTTATGACATCATCAGGTGGAAATCGAAGGACTACTTTTCAGGACGCTGTAAATAGAGCAATCGGAGACGCACTACGGGAACCATAACATGACTGAGAGAGATATAGTTGGGAGGGTAATTCAGAACTAAGTCGTCAAACATTGGGCAGAACGATTGAGCTCAGTTCGAAAAAGTATTAAACTCACTACATAACAAAAACAAAAACAATAAAACATGTCACGATTTTTTTTTTTTTTTTGTGTTACAATGTGAATTATGTCGACGCCTGTAAGCGGTCAGGATCTTGCTCCTGGCTAAACAAGTTCAATCGTAGAGACAAATGTTACGACTGGCGACATTACCATCCGTGGATCTTTATTGAACTCTGTACTGCTCCCAATGCACGGGACACAGCAACTTTCACGTACAGGGTCTATAGTATAAGTTTATATAAGTGTGCGCTTTTCAGACACGATCAGACACGTGCATCTACTCAGCAAAGTATCCCGAATCTGATGCTCTGGAAGGCACTAAAAATAAAAAAAAATATTGCAAGTTTTTTTTTTTTTTATTCGTTTGCGGTGATTTAGAAATTCCGTGCATGCGTAGTAACGAAAGATGAGGGAAGCCTACAACAAAATGTTTCGCGTTCGAGCAACAGGTTTACCAACCTCAGTCGGCGTATTTTAAATGACGTCGTTTCTCAAAGAGCCTGTTTTTATGATTGAATTGAGACGAAGCGACCACTACAAGGGCAAGTCTAGTTAAAAGAAAAGAACAAACGGATAGGGGATTTCGACAGTCTGAGTCGCTCTTTGGATTCTCTAAGATTATTCGTTTTTAAAATCTCTTCGCTCGCTGACAGCGACCGTGACGGCCGCGAGGTGGTCAGGTATATATCCCAAGAATAAACAATCCAGGAGTAATTAAAATAAACAAAACGAACAAACAGCGCACCTGTATCAAAACCAGGATTTTGGAATTCCACGAACAGGTACTCGACGAGGTCGGCTTCCCACCAGGAAACAGCGCCGATAGCCGTAATAACAACATAAGAAAACCTTTGAAAGCGAAAAAGGAATCCCATTTCCGTAAATAATACCGCTCTCAAAAAGAACTCTTTTGCCCTTTTCAACAACGACCTCTCACTCCAACACACAAAACCAAGGCAGGCTCAATGGCACGCCGGGCGCATTGTATGCAGCCTAAATACACCACGCCGCGTCTCCCAAAAAGCCCACACACAGACGGAGCCCATTGAAAACCATAATCTGCATCATCACAAAAACGGCTATAGCCCTCGTAACGCAAGGCAGCGTGTCAAAGAGCACTGATGGGTCGCTCGTGACGTCACGGGGGATACCCCCGCCTCTCCTTTCTTCTTAACGCCACTGCCGCACTCTCAATGTCGAAAAAACGCGTGGCTCTGTGAGGCGCGTCATCGCGCAAGCTCAAATAACCCGTCCTATACAAGCCCTCACAAGAGAGAAAGTGTATACCTTAGCTATAGAATCCGCGAATAGAAAAGGGAACGTATGTTCAGCGATTTCGATAGCGCATAGAGCGGCGCTAGACCCATTTTTGCTCCGGAGCTCAAAGGCGCCTCGAACGAGAGAGGGAGTGCAATGGTTGTGGAGACGACGGCGGCGACGACGAGTTCGTCATTGTAAAACCCCCTTTTCACGGCTGTTCCTTTTGAGCGGCGCTGGCGGTTCCGAATCTTTTTCTCGACGCGATATTTTCCCCCATTGCGACGAGCGCGGACCGACGCTCGGTCAAGTTCGTTGGGTTCGAGCGCGTTGTTAAGATCACGTTTAAGTCCCTCCCCCCTTTCCCCTTCCCACATCCCTCCCTCCTCTTCAGTAAACGCTCGGCGTTTCACACCACAACTTGGCAAAGAGCGAAGGCTAAAGGGGCCGTTCGAGCCAGTCAGATCCAACAGAGCCGAACACATGACCGCTTTTCGCAGCCGGAAAGCAGTGCGACGATACGTCATCACGTGCCTCCCTCCGACACTCCGATTGGCTCACTGAGGCCGTAAGCGTCGGCCGCTTGCCAAGTGATGCTGAAACGGAGAACAGAAAGAATCACCCACCCACCCCTGTGCAAATTTTGCCTCCATTGAATTCTTTCATTGGGGCGCTTTATCGAAACGTTGGACTTTATGCTCTGCTCTAAAGATCGGCAGACAGTATACCTGAACGCCGGTGCGGTGCATTGTGAGAGACACCGCCCTATACGCCACTCGTTGTCGCAGTGTGGCGCTGCCATAGCGGTGAAGTGCCCCCCTTTGCTGGTGCTAATCCCGGCGGCCGGCGTCGGGCGCGTGTCAATTTGCGTGTAGTCAAATAAACGCGGACGGTCTCTTTGCGTGTGTGCGTGTGTGCGGGGGCTTCTCTTTGAAGCGCATTGTTGGCGTCGATTACCAGGAGGGGGTGATACGCGGCTTGATTTTATTGTGCAATGGCTGTCGTTTCGTTGAAGGGTACTTCGGGTACCGTTTCATTTTATTATAATATAGTCAAGGTCGTGCGTAATTAGTTTGTGGGTTAACGCTGGTTAAAATGTAGGGCACTGGGGCGGGGTGTAAGTTGTGCTTCTGTTGTATTAATGTTGTTTCATCTCTGGTTCCTTCGACCGCGTAAAACTTCAACAGTCTCATTTAAAAAAAAAAAAAAAATACAGTTGCGTTCTGCGTGAATATGGAGTGTGGATGTGGAGTGAATGCGTGAACTGGATAGACCGTGAAATAGTATGAAAGGTGTTTGTCACTTTAGAGTGGACGTCCTATGCGTGCCTCATTGCGGTCTGTGAGGTGAATGTCGTCGGACTTTCATAACAACCGGCCGCTATCTGCTCCGGGACTTCGCATGTTACGCATCGGACTTTCAACGGACAGAGCGACAAACGAACAAACAAGAAACAGCGAGCATCCCTCGCGCTTCCACGAGCAGAACAACAACAAGGCGTTTATCTGGCAGGGCCGAGCGAAAGCTGTTTGCTGGCAGCAGCGCCTTTTCCAGCGACAGCGGCGGACGAGCGCGGGAGCGGAGGGTGTGGGGCGCTGTCGAGGCGTCCCTGCGGGCGGGGCCTGCCCTCCGCAGCGAGGAGGCCGCGTCCAATGGCGGCCTGGCCAGCGCCATTGGCCCCGCGGGCGAGCGTGCCGAACGCCGGCCGCTCGCCCGATAGCGCTCACACGCAGCCCTGCGGTCCAGCCCGTCGGATCGCGTCAACCGTCCCGCGTCCGTCGAGAGTGCCGTCCTCGTGAAACCCCGGACCGGTGTGTGCCCCAGCCTCGCGGTGGCCTCGACGTCGACGTCGGCGTGGCCGCGCGCCGCGTGGCAGCACGATGCGGCCGAACTGCGACCCTCCCCGGCCGCCTGTCCCTGCCAGCTGTGTTCGAGCGGCGCCGACCACCGACAGCAGGCGAGTCCGGCCGCGCTGGCGTCACTTGAGCGCGAGTACGCGGCCGCCTTCCCGTACGGGGGCCCCCCGCCCCACCAGCCCGTCGAAGACATCAAGCCCGTGGTGTCCTCCAGCCCGCCGCAGCAGCTGGGGCCCACGAGCCTGGTGGGCCACCACGGCGGCGGCCCGCACGGAGCCCAGCACCCCGGCCAGGCCGGCGGAGGCCACGGCGGCCACGGCGGCGGCAGCAAGAAGGACCTGGACCGCGTGAAGCGGCCCATGAACGCCTTCATGGTCTGGTCCCGGGGCCAGCGGCGCAAGATGGCCCAGGAGAACCCCAAGATGCACAACTCGGAGATCTCCAAGCGACTGGGCGCCGAGTGGAAGCTGCTCTCGGAGGCCGAGAAGCGGCCCTTCATCGACGAGGCCAAGCGGCTGCGCGCGGTGCACATGAAAGAGCACCCGGACTACAAGTACAGGCCCCGGAGGAAGACGAAGACCCTGCTCAAGAAGGACAAGTACCCGTTGGCCGGGGGCTTGCTGTCCGGCGACGCGACGCGCCCAAACAGCGCGCCGCAGGTGGCCCGAGACATGTACCCGATGAACGGCTACATGCCCAACGGCTACCCTCCCGCCGCCGCGGCAGCCATGATGCACGACGCCTACCAGGGCTACGGCTCGCAGATGCACGGCGCATACCCGCGCTACGACCCCCAGCTGCCCTACGTGAACGGCTCGTACGCCTCGGCCGGCCACTACGCCTCCATGCCGCAGATGCAGCTCAAGTCGTCCGCCGAGTCGAGTCCCACGCCGCCCCAGGGATCGCCGGGCAACCCCAGACGGGCCGGCTGCACGCCGGACCTCAGGGACATGATCTCCATGTACTTGCCGCAGGGCGGCGATGCGCAAGACCACCGGCTCGCCATGCAGGCCCACTACCAGCAGCAGCAGCAGCAAGCAGAGATGCAGTAGCGCTCTCGCGACGCACATCCCGCACAGGTGAGTGCGGACAGCCCACCAAAGAGCCCCTAAGTTATTTGGCGAGCCCTGTACAGTGAAATAGAGACGCAGCCGGGACCCACGGCGCGCGCGGCCGCCGCAGCCAGCAGCAGCACCCCCCTGATGAGTCAGCGAAAAAAAAAAATGAGCGAGCAGTTTTGGGACTGTGCGACGTCGGCTAGGATTCTTGACAGAGAGAAAGTGGGGGTACGCGGTGGGACCCGGGTATTGAGGGGACGCGAAAAAAATCGTCCTGGCGAGAGCCCGTGGTCCCCGTGTCGCGCAAGGTTGCCCCCCCAACCCTTCAGCCCTCGGCCGTGTGCAAGGACACTTCGCCGTTGGCGCCGCAATCCGTGTGCTGTGTTTGTTTTTGGGGACTCGTACCTGTAAATCTTTTTTTTTTTCCTGTTGTCACGTGTAAGACCCGAGGAAAATAACCATTTGTACATAAGCGCACTTTCACTGTCACATTGAACGATGCGACATTACAAAAATAAAGGACAAAAAAAAAAGGTCTTCGATTACGCTAGGCTCGACTGTGTCGTTCTTTTTTTGTGGAGGAGGTGTGGGCCAGTCTGTCCCGTGGTGCAAACTTGACTACGGTCACTATAGTGACTCTCCTGCGGATGCTCGCCATTTTAGATGGCCGTCCCCGTGGTTCGGTGAAGCATGTCGTTGCCGCCGAGAGTGATGTTTTGGCGCTTGGCTGGCACAGCGTGATATATGCGCTTCTTTGGTTTGTCTTGCCCAATCGCCACGAGTTGTGGAAGGACCGTGGGATTTAGTATTGCAGCTGCGAAACTTACGTCTCACGAATTTTTCGAGTGAAAAATGATATACGAATATGCTTTAGTCTCGACTCCCCTATCCATATATACGAGCGAACTCTCGCGAACTTGTAGATCAGGCAGAAAAGGCACCGGCCTTGTTCAATATAATTGTCCATTCGGTTTTCACGCGCGTTTCTGGTGCGCCCTAAATCCCGTCTGGGAAGTTAATCAAGGAACGATGTAGCTTACAAACGTAAGTGTCTCGAACAAGTCCCTCACTGATATCTCATCCAGATACCCAACGTTTTGAGAATGCGTGGTACGGCAGCAAAAGTTGATGCCGAGCGCACTCTCCTCCTCAACATATATATGTGAGGAAAGCAGTGGGGGATATGCGCAAATAAATAATTGTACCTGAAGTTTGGGGATAGGTTTAACATTGGATCGTCCGTCCCGGAACTAAACCAGTGTTAAGGAGCAGTCACGTCGTTCGTTCTGTTTTAGCTCAGACACAAAGTGTTACCCTTCCCGTTGGTCTATGTTTGATCTTTACTCACCATCCAAGCGTTAAGTGGCTCAAAGTGCCGCAGCCATCTTTCACGTTCTCTGCCTCGCGATAAGTTTATTCAGGCCCTTGACTCTCGATGTTTGGTATCCTCGGGAATAAAGGCCGGTCCTCACACGCAGCGAAGCCTTGATGTAGCGCTGCTCACGTGTCGTCAGCTACTTATCGCCTGCCATGACCAACAGTTTTGACGGTGCGATACAAAGCTGGTGAACGCTTTGGTCAGCACGCGCTTGGCGCGAGGTCAGCGCTATGCTTGTAGCGCTCCGCTGCATATGTGAACAGGCCTGTGCGCGCATATTCGTTTTCCACTTAGAAAGGTTGAATACTCTTAGTATTTTCAGAAATCGAAGCTCAATAGCTAATCCTGGTTATGTCAACATCAGAGAATGCTGCCGAATTGATATCATTAGCGTAAGCTGAGGGATGTTTATGGCATAGATCGTATTTTGTTTGTGCCCGGGGGGGGGGGGGGGGGGGTTTGGTGAAGCACAAGATAGAACGATCGTCAGTTTTGGAGTGTCGATAATCTGGAGATCATACAACGTGGCTGAAGTCACGTGCTCGTCAACGTTAGACCACCCCACCACTTACTCTCCTAATGTGGATATATAGATGGTATAATATGCTCGGAGTTACCGAGGCGGCAGCACAATGAACAAAGATTTTTTTTACTTATTTCGTAGTCCATTCGTGAGGGCGGGTTTTGAGTCCACATTCGAATCGCATATTTCCTCAGTATATCCGATTTGGGACTTGGGCGTTTCCGAAACATTTCAAACGCTGAAGTGAATGAACACTGGCGTGACGAACGCGGAATAATGCAACCATGTGATAGCTTGCACATTACAGACGCAATCGTATCACGTGGTCGTCACATACGATCGCTGTGGAGGAGAATAAATAACGCCTTCGATCAATAAATTCGTAATTTCGCGATATTAAAACGCGCTGTGTGGAATAGATCTCTAGGTTTAGCGGCAGCAAAGCTCGCTAAAGTTCCGTTTTGAAACTGTTTGCATTGTTACTCAAATAATTGTGTTGCGTTTACGCTTGGACAGCGAGAAGTTTGTCTGCCCCAGGGAGCGTCTGGTGTATCTGCCGTACATGAGAAATTTAGCCATTGTTGTACAGTCTTAGGATCTCTGCGTCAGGCTGTAGTGATACACGACCGCACACCGGTACACGACGCTCCTCCGAATTAAAACAAGCAGTGCGGGGGGGTTTCGAGTTTAGAATCTTTGGGTTCCGCAGCACGGGCTTTCGCTCCACGTATTCCAAGCTGCATAGTGCGTTCCCACACATTTGGCCAGCGATTCCCCGCATCTTTGTTCACTTTAGTGGGAATTGTCCCAAAAGAACGAAACTGAAATTACAACAAAACTTGGGCACTATACTTCGCTCGCGTTACGAAGCAACAGTGAATTATGCACGTTGCCCACTGCAGGCGGTTCGTTCCAACTGCTTGTATAGCTGACGCCTGTCACTCAAAGAAGGCACCGGATGTCGCTGTAGTAGATTCTATAATTGCTAGTCAAGCACGTTATTGACGAGCCTTTGAGAACGGTCATTGAACTTGACGCGCCTGATTCTCGGTGAATTTATAAACTCAGTTTGTATTTAGACCCTTCCTAATAAGCTTGACGGGCTTTTTACGCGGCAAAAGGGTCCATGTGTGGTTTAAATAGAAGCTTTGTAAATTGCTTCTAACGCAAACATCCCAGGTTTCGATGCATTTGTTTTCAGTAGACACTGCACGCTTTCAACTGTGATTCAGGCGCACGCTACCGTTTATCTTCGAGTGTGTGGCACCAGGCAACGGCTCTTTAGCCTGAAATATGTCACGGGGAATTTTATCCAAACAACACCACTTCTGTTCAACTACTCCTTGCATAAAAACAAAATGTTCGCCGCTAAATGTAGCCGGATTAAAGGCAAGGCTGGAAGTCGATGGAAATCCAGACCCAGGAAGGACGCTCTATATGACTTGTTCATGTGCCCTTGCCACCACTTATCACCGGGCAAAAAATGCCAAGTCCCCACCGGGCTTTCGAAGCATGGGTGGCGTCTGACATTCCGCAGAAGAAATTTTCTGAGCGCGCTCAGAACGCCTTTGACAATTTAGTAGAAAAAAATGGCAGCGTGCAGAAGTTGATAATTGAAGTCTCGTCCATGTTACCCCCCAAAAAGTATATCGATTACAATTGAGATTACTTTTGAATGAAAAGTATTCAATCAGATTCATTGATTAGCTGAAAAGAAAAGTAATTGTCCGTTACTCGAAGAAAATAACCGTTACCTTTCCGACTATACTTCAAATTTTCAAAGCGACCGATTTTGCTGCCGGTTTGAAAACGGGTCTTTAGTACTGTCCGATATCGGACTAAACTCGCCGAAGTATAAGCTACCCTTCTTCTAATCCAACAATTTTTGGTAAACCATTAACCTCCTGTGGAAGACTTGGTTCGAGGATTTCTTGCTGGGGAAACTTGTACAAACAAAGGACGCCATTATAAAAAGGTGAGGGGGAAAATTGTAACAGTTACCAGTAATCTTAGTACTTCCAAAAGTCGTCAGATTACTCTTTCGATTATTTCCTAATAAAAGTAATTGAATTCTTACAATATCACTCCAAAATGAAATCGATCAGAGGTCATTCGATTAGTTGTAATGAGTACAGTGCTATTAGAGTTGCGTATGCAGGGGGGCGCTACTCTTTGAATTAGGCGGCATATTGCGCCACCTGGACTTAGACCTTAACTAATTACGCAAACATTTGTCTACGATTAAATCGGTGCAAGGACCCCTCCCCCCTTTCCACAATATTTTTGCATCTATAGAAACACATATTAGGAGATAACGGGATCATGATTATTTCAAGATTACGAAAACAATATTCCTCTCGTTAGTCATGTCTTGTGCGTTACAAAGAGTGTATTCTCGACGCTACAGACATTTTTTTTTTTGCAATTTTAGGAGGCTCTTCTAGCGTGAAAAATAAAATGGACCACTTTAAAATGTGAATAGATGTGTTATTTTTTATGTTCTTTTTAAATTCCTTTTTGAGTTGACTGGAGTCTTTTCTCTTCGACGTTCTTTCAGAATCAATTTTACGGCGTCTGCATCGACTGTCAGTAAGGTCGGTCGTTGCGCCCATTCGTCATTGTGAGGTTTTTTTGTTTTTTTTTTCTTTTTTTCTTAATATTTGTAGCGATACACATCTCGGGCTTTTGTAGCAACGTGTCTTTGACCACGAATCACAAAGCATGCTTTAATTAGTATTCCTCTTTCACCTATTATTCGTTATACGTATTTTTACACCTCGTCTTTCGACAATCTGAATACTCCGGAGAACCCAGTGCCGGTTTTTGGACCTGGGGAATTGATTTTTAGTACGTCGTAAATGTATTTACTCTCCCGAGTAAAACTATCGGCTGAGTTCGGAGAACTTGTGATAAGCAATGCTCGATACGTTAGCTTATCAGAAATAAAAAAAAATAACATCCCGGCTGGTAAACCTAGCACCTAATGTGTATAAAAAAAACAAAAAAAAAACTTTTTTTTTCTAATATAATTTTTATACAGACAGCAGCTGGAACCTTCGTAGCGTTCCGCATTATTTGCTAATATGCTGCTCCGCACGAATTCGAATATTGGCTACCGCGAATTTCCCGGCAGAGCACCAGTATTGATTCCACATTGCTGCTATACGGGTTAATAATGGCACCAATACTACCCAGTATACGAAGCACTATATTGGGGCTCTGCAGTCTAAAATGCCAATATTCTACCTCACGTTAGTCTAATATTAAATAATATTGGTGCACTGCTTCTAGCCCGTATTGGGTATACACTAACTTCCCCATTATTGACCGACGTGGCACCCATAACTTAGTTTATACTTGGCGTCGCCAAGTTCCCCAATAACACTGCAACCGTGACCTTCGTAAACTTTCGCGTTTTCAGCTAATGAAAGCTTGCGCACAAATTCGGATATTGGCTACAGCATTTCCGATATCAAGGATATCCTACTAGTCCATTAACGCTGGGTGGGCCTCCTCTACGGTATACAACACGGTGTATATATACTCTTTGACAGAGCGCATGTCATGTATATCGCGACACGACACAGCGAGTTACGCAACCAGATCAGATGAAATACGAAGTATAGTCTGACGACAGAAGAAGGTACGAGCCAGCAGCTGATGGTACACGATACGACTCTACCTCGAGCAATGATAGAAGAGAGTCGTAATATATTTTTCTTGCGTAGGCGCCATTGCGCATGCAGTGATGCGGTATATAATGTGTTTCCGTTACGAACGATACTATGGCCGGCTACGGATTATCTTTTCTTGGCTTACTGCCAATTACACGCATTTATTCGCATTTCTATAGCACTGACTTTCTGAGGGGAATCCTCTGCATCAGTATCGTATGAATCAAGAATTTTGTTTCTCCAGGGAGATTATTTGAAATATAATCTAAAGCTTTTACTGAAATTACTTTTTTTATATTTATTTACGTCGTCTTGAAAGTACGAGGGCTCATCACCGGGTTGCGCCTGCACATGAATCGGCAAAACCGGCCTTGCCCCGATGTACCCTCCCCTACTTTACTACATCGATATTGGAAATTGTAATCGGAGAACACGAATAAATAAATAGGCGGGCAAGTTAGGGATTTTCTTTTTAACCTTCAGTTTTCCAAATACGATTCTATATTGTATATGGCATACTGTACATCCTGTATGGTATACCGTACGACAACGCGGCATAGTACGTTTGCTTGTACGCGGTACACGATAAGGCTTAAACGGCGCATTGCGATAAGACGCGATGCAATACGAGATACCCATGATCACGTGTGACACAGCGCGCGTGCCGTGTCACACGTGAGGAGACATCGTCTCGCTTCGTGCTTCCTTTGCCAAAAAAACAGTGAGCACCACATAAAAAAAAGGGGGAAACAAAAGAAACAAGAGCAACCCTAACACCGTTAGCGATCTTGTCTTGGCCACACGACCGGGAATCAGTGGTCCGTGCATTCGGAGGAGGCTTGAGGGGGGTGGGGGAGATGCGAGTCTGGCAACCCAAGACGACACGAAGGACGAGACCGCAACACAACACCAAACAACGCGACGTGCTTCGCTACGCCGAAGACGCAAACTTCCCCGGAAAACGGGAAGGCTCGCCAAAGAACCCAAAATGCATATATACAAAGCAAAAAAAAAAAAAAAATGGCAAGGAAGAGCATGAGGAAGGAAGAAGGCATGCGTATGGAGAAGGAGAGGATGAAGAAGAGAAGGAGAAAGAGAAACACAGGAAGAAAAAAGAACACCGGCACAACGTCGCACGACGAGGGACACACGTGACGATTTGCCAGTTTTTGCCCCTCCTTGGACCGGCTCACTTTACGAAAGGTATAGACTCCGTTTCAACTTACGATGGACCGCGGAGAATCCCACGAACCATTTAAGCCAATCCCACGCCGTGTGAGTGTCACGTGACCTAGGGGATGGACGCAGCGACACATGGAGGCACTATAGTGACATGACACGTTCACAGCGCTGGATTGACTGGAATGCCTGGTTGCAGCGTCCGCCGCAGTCCATCCTAAGGTAAAACGGACTACACTACGCCTTGCGAAGATGGAAAGAGGGAAAAGGGGGAAGGGAGGGAGGCGACGCCATTAGTGAAAATCGTCTTTTTCCTTCCCAAACGGGTTGCCACCCTCAAGTCGCGTGCGTGCTCGGAGAGATGACGTTCTCAAGGGGGGGCCCTGCCGGGCAAGAAACCGCCAAGAGACAAAATGCGCTGCCAACCGTGTCTCGTTCTTTTTTGTTTTGTAACTTCTTTTTTTTTTGTATTTTTTGATGGAATTGTGAAGACGTCTGAGGCTTCGTGAAGGGGAGGAGGAGGGGGGGGGGGGGGGGGGAGGGGGAGGGCGCTTGCTCCTCTAGGCACGAACGAATTCTCGGCCGACCGCAACTCTGTCACGTGAGGTGATGAGCTTTTCTCCCTTTCCTGGTACGAACGGTGCACGATGCAACTGGGTTGACATCGCCGCATCATCTCGGCCGCTGGACAGTGTTTCCGGATGAAGGCTCTGCGGCGATAGCATGATATATTCCAAATACAGGTGGTGTTTTCTTTTTTTTCGATACAATGGGTTACAGGAGTTAGAGGGCAGAAATTTCGATGCAGATTATACGTGCGTCGTTTTCTTGGTCTTGTACTTTTTGTTTCGATTAAACTACGTAAATATAGTTAATCAAACTTATCGCACTCGGCGGAAATACCGAGATGTCAGTAATGTGTTTTCTTCATCGCGGTTCGCTTAATTTGTACACAATTCGGTATCCAAATTGTTTTCTTATATTCGTCCATCCACATTAATAATCGTGTCGTCGTCGACTGTGGTGAAGAAAATGAACTTTTAGTCGAAGAAACACACACAGAAGGGAACGTCTCGAACTCAGCTAACTGGTCTATTTATCGAGCAACCTAGATATAATAACCTCACAGCCCCTCTCACATACCTTCTACGCAGACATCTTCCTTCGGTGAAAGCATTTTCAAATACAAAGACAATACACACTCGCGAGAGACGAAGCGGTTAAACTCACACAATAGTCATTGCTAACCACCTTCTACGCAGATACTTTTCAAATGCACAGAACATACGCAGGAGACCACGCTGTCTCTTGTATACTACTTAAGCTATACTACTACCAGCTTGCTTGCGCACTCACAGTCTTTACATTAATGAAGCGCTGTATTTTTGCGCATAACATCGATAATCAAAGAGAGAGTTATTGCTGGACCGTACATACGTCAGTTGGCACACGAAATCGGCCCTTCGGGCATGCTTAACTACGTAAAGTTTGCGTTTTATGGTCATTATACGTGGCATCTGCGACAATCAATGCCGGAGATCATCATTTGCGATCCGTGCCGCGATATGTTTAAGAAATTTACTCATTTATCACCATGTTTCCCCTCGTCAAAAAAAGAAAAAAAGTCACTACCACAATTGAATAATTTTGTTAGGATTAATATGCCTCCCTAATCTTTGGAAAAAAGATACACAGCTTCATTTGACGCTCGTCTGAATTCATTCCATCGAGCGTTTACCTCGGTTTAAAAGTTCCGGGACACGGGGCACTCGCGTACTGTAGCAGACTACATAATGCATGTTTGTGAGACGAAGCTGCTGGCGTCATCTGAGAAAAACAATATAGGCCTAAACTTCTTTTTTTTTTTTTTTTAGCCAGAAACAGCAGCACGGACGAAGCGTGCACAGATCAAGAACATAATTCAGAAGTAGCAAGAAAAGAATAAGCCGGGAAATATATATAAATCGATAGTAATATAGTAATTTCTTTCATGAAGTGGAACGCTCTGAAATACTTTTATTTAAAAAAAAAGACTTAATTTAGAGGGTTTTACGGTATTGGCCAGACCACGTCCATGCACTCTTTATGAGAAATGGTCGCTTATAACTATAGAATTTCGTGTTTTCGGTGTTCATTTTTCGTAGTTTATTTTTTGTCGAAAATTCGGAGCGTATCGGAGTATATTTTTGTTTGATTCCCAGTTCTCCAAAATTCAAAGTATAATTTCGCGGTGTTTCCTATTAAAAATAAATAAATAAATAATATCCGGGTGTAAACGTATGCTAGATAAAAAAAAAATGCTTTTGTATCAAGTAATATTTTTTTCACCTGGATTTGGCGTTGGTGCCGTAACCAATGGCAATCCTAATTTGTCCCACGACAAAAGTTGCACACAAGTGTTGCTTCGATAAGCGTGGATACCTTAAAATCAAGAAACTCACGGGGGTAGCCGCTGGGAAGCTCGTATTCCTCCGATCCTATTCCATCAACCGACTCCGCGGCCGCGCGACGTGGAGTGGTAAAGGATGTAAATTGTAATGGAGAAGCTTGAACTGCTTGCCTTCCCCATTTTATGCAATCTATATGGTCCATAGCTTTCTCTGTTACAAAAACACAACCCCGCCTTCCTCTAAAGCACAAATAGTGTAGCCCAAACTGCACACCAAGCCGGTGACTTTTGTCGTGACCCGAAAGTACAGTGACCTGTTGTCCTGAATGAACCCACACGAGATAAGCGGTAAGACTCCCTATGACAATGGTCCGAGATTCGAAAGATAACTGTGGGAGCATTTTTCCAGGACCATTGGCGCTGTACACGGATCAAACTTAATCGTAAAATACCTTTTCCTTTTTTTTTTTCGAGGCGGAAGAGAGAAGGGGGGGGGGGGGGGGGGGGCATTGGAACATTAATTTAGTAGTTTATGGAATAAATTTGAATTGACCAACAGTTTACCGGCGGGAGTTTTTCGAATTTTTTCGGATTTACCCGATAGCGCGGAACCCAACTTATAACGTTGCCATAACTATTTCAAGCACACGGTCAAAAAATGACACCTACCAAATTAGGCAAATTGTGCAATCCAGAGTTGCCCAATAGATGGCGCCGGTGAGTTATCTCGTGGTAAGCAGTCACAAGCAATTTCAACGTACTACTCAGTCGCACCTCAAACGCGAATCTGAGAACCAGTATTTACTGTTACGAGGCAAAAAAAAAAAAAAAAAGAAAGGCATCGCGTTATCAATTTTCTAAATGGTTCAGAAAGAAAAGAAAAAAAAAACACTTTTAGTCGAAGGAACAATAACATAAGGGAACTTGTCAAGTTGTAACGTTCCCTTTCGTGTATGTTCCTTCGACTTAAGTTTTTTTTTTTTTTCTTTTTTACCGTCAAGCTTTAGTTGTTAAACGACATGATTAGCTACCACCACCTCGCCATGCGCACTCCAAACCAAGACTTTTCGTCGATTTTCTGCCGTTATACAGTCTCGCAACGATCCAGACTCGAGTGAGCGTTGCATGCTTTGTCCCAAGGAGGCGAACATCTGTACTATATCACCAGGGTAGTTTTCTTTTTAGTGAAAACTCTACCGAGTTCATAGACTGCGGCTGTCGCACAGATGCTCCTTCAATAGCTTTTCACGCTCTTTTCAATTTCACCTTTCTGTACACAACAACAGACAAACGAGGTAAGGACGACTAAAAAGGCTCATTCACGACGTCGCCTTGGACTATACGCGTGACTCCATTGCGGCAGGCAACTACAACTCGCAACGGCAAGCAAGCGACGCTTTGTCGATACGATATTGCAGTCGTATATCGACGTCCGTCCTCCAAACATACTCAAACGTAATCAAAAACTGCGGCGTGAATGGGCCTTAAAATAAACATTTGAGGCTAGTTCACACATTTGCGTTTGACTGTGAGTGTGCGGGAAGTTATTTACACAAGAAACATGGGCTGGGCGGATTTAGAGATTTAGGAAAGGGGGGGGGGGGGGGGTGACCTGTCTTTCTAAGGCCCCAAGATCATCGTTTTCGTAATGAAAAATCTATACACACAGCATTTTTTACGCATAAATTATTAGTTTTTGCTGACATAACATAGCATATATTAAGTCAACAAAACAGATCTGGACAACGTTTCGCCCGTATATGCCATCTCCTTGCAGCCCCCCCCCCCCCCCGGCCTGACCCATTAACCCGCCCCTGTGACTGCACTCTAACAGCAGAGAAAGCATTGTGTCTAGTCATTACTAATGGCAACGTTCCTAGGATGTACACAGCCTCATCGCGTTAGTAACAACATAAATATTGAAAATGCTCCTCGTGCCGCGAAAGGCGATCGTCGATCAATAGTTAATTAACTGTTTCGCCAGCATCGTGATCAACATGCAGCGTGCATAGAGTTGTGCTATGTTTAGTACCACAATGTACCACGGCTCACGTTCTGCCTTGAAACCAATTAACGCTTGGTTTCTGATGCCTGCTTAGGGTTACTGACGTCTCCGCTCGTGCCCCTCTTCTGATCTCGATGCCCACCAATAAGCTCTTATTCCTCTTGTTTGTGTATTAAGATTGTACTTTAATTAACGCGGTACGCGACATCGAGACTTGGCAATTTGGTACAGGGCGTTGAACTGGGGTTTAAAACTGAAAGTTTGGTTATAGATCATTCGGTCCGCAAACGTGGAAGAAAAAACAGTTCTTGGAAGACGGAAGAAGAAGACAACTTAAAGACAGGTGCATTTCAACACGCGCATTCCTACGCTTTATTTATATACTTTCTATTCCTCGAAATCCAACGAGCTCGTGAATAGGTGTCAAACCCTCAGTCCCGCAGATTGCTTGCCTGCTCGATTTTTTTTATTTTTCTTATCAGAGGGCGGTCCGATTTATTAATTAACGGAACGAGGGCTCTTCTGTCTTCTGATTGACGCACATAATTTAGAGTGTTTGTGGTTAACTGCTGCTTTGCTATTCCGTGAATATATTTGTGACTTGCACGTGACATCATTTCACCATGCTGGTGGTCATCCTCATTGGCTCTTGACATGAAACACGAATTCGGTGGTGCGAGGTGTGTGCGGCGGAAAGCACGTTCAGCAGGGGTATTGGCGACGTGCGCGATCGAAAGCGTCGTTGTGATCGGTCTTCCACGATTGGACCAGTACTGGCTATGACGTCAGGAAAGTATTTCTCTTCGACGGAAATAAGAGCAATGGAAGAACTTCAATTTTGGCGGTGTTGGAAGAGATTGCTTCAGAGCGCAATGATTTCAAGCTTCCACCATGCTCATTACAAACACCACGGAACTTGTTGTTCGCAAGGTAATGACGTCACGAGAAGGAACCATGGGAGGGCGCCACCAAAACATCTCGCCGCTAATACTCTAAAGGCACTAAATAAGCTACGCTTCAGAGTAACGACACTTACCCATCTTATGGCTTAAAATCATGGTTTCCAGTCATCTAAAGCTTTATCTAAAATCACAGGAAACGTTTTTTTGTCCTCGCCAAATGTTTAAAACAGTTCGCGACAGAACACAGCAATATTACATAATTAAGCTTCCTCACACCGAATCCAAAGCTGAGAAAGTCGCACTTTTGAATCTTGACGATCGGCAGTTGCGACAGCTCTACACAAGCGCCAAGATGGCGGTGCCCACAACAATATCGGGGAAGAGAGTGCCGATTCCCTAAGCGCAGCTCATTTAGTGGCTCAAGGGTAGACGCTTTGCAGCAGCTGTGCATGGGCGCGCCATAACCGACCTTCAGTTTTTGCTTACCCTTATTCCGTTTACTTCACTTCGTTACTACCATAGCAAGCCATGTTATTGCCATTTTAGATTCTAATGTGTCTTTCTCCCCAGCATTGGCCCCTGGCTCGGTCGTTGAAGAGCATTGGCTCGTCAACGACCGTTTCAGTGCTTCGGTATCTCAGTAAGACAAGAGAAGGTCAGAAATGGCGGCTGTAATCTGGCGCCTGTGTGTAAAGCGTCTATACCGTGCATAGTGATGAATGTTGCCAGGTCAATGTAAGCAATGTAAGCAATTCATTAGCTTTCATTTTATCAGTATTTGCACTTGTCGTCCCATTTTCTGCTCTGTAGTCCCTGATATAGCGTAAGAAACGCAGGGTATGGTCAATCATTGGACGTCCTATTATCGCTTCGCAGGCAATCGAATTGCGGCGTTAACCAAAAACAACGCCGAACAACCAATCACGAAGCAAGAAGCGTGAACGTAATAATCCACACCCTGCGCTTTTTTTTTAAGCTGTCACTGATTCTAAACGCCACGTGTGTGAAATGCTCGACGCTGGAGCAACGGCGCGCACCAAACGTATATTCGATTATACAGCATATATATCCCCGATCTGGAAGAAAAAGGGGGCGTATCCCTTATATATAGGCACGGAATAACAGCGAGCGTTTTCCTCGCCACTTACGCCTACCGCGGTTTTCTGCGCCCGCGAAACATTAGGCCCCAGTCCCCGCCTCCCTTCCATCAATACGTCATTTGCGTCGAGCGAGGCTTGCCCTCGCGCGCAACGGCTGGCGGCGGCGGCGCCGTCTATTCGAGGCCCAACTCGGGCCGGAAGATCGAAAACGTTCGGATGAGTTGCGTCTTCGTCCGTTCATTTCGAGCGCTTAGTCTTTCTTGATACTTTCGTTGTTTGAGCCAACTCTTCTTCGATCGAGGCAAGCGTGAAATATACGAACCCTAAGATGGGGAAGGAGGGGGAAAAGGGGAAGTGACTTCACGCGCCTCGGACAATGTCTCTAGACTGCCTTTTGTACGATCTACTACCAGGGTAACTGCGGCTTTAAAACATGAAGTGATTCCTTAAGGGAATCCACTAATCTCAGAAATTTATCCGTTGGTCCGTCCGTCCTTCCGTCTGTGCCTTTCTCGCTAAATGTAGCGGGAAAATTGACGTCGAGGTGGCACGTGACCTGGCGTAACCCCGCTAAATTAACGTAACGTGATACCTGTATGTCACGTAACCCGACTTCAAGTGTTGTCGTTCTTCCCCGCTAAATTTAGCGGGGAAAATAATAAACAGTATGTTATTCACTCCCCGAAACGGCGGTTCAATAGCTTATAGACAAACTGAAAACGATCTTTCCTTATACGCACAATCAGTGCACTATGGGACTTTGTAGATAAAGGTCGCTCGCTGGTAATTTTTATTCGAATGCTTTACAATTATGAGTGACACCACGCACTTGAAGGTATAGCGGACGTCAACAGGTACTGGCGGCAAATAGATGATCGGTTTGTTTTGTTCACCGTGTATCAAATTAGTTTCTTTTTACATTAAAGAAACATTATTGAGAGAAGGTGCTACCCTTACAGAAAACAGCACACGTTTCCGGCCACGATAATAAGCGAGGGTGTGCCTAATGACGCCACAGGAGTCGAGGTCGTGTATACTGTGTTCACCACCTACCAAAAAAACTTTAAAAGCGCAACCTTTTTCTTTTCTTTTTTTCTGCTCAACGTGATTTTACTGTGACGTATCATCGAGGCTACCGAATTTTCGTTAGACAAATACATCGTCCAGTAAAAATACGTCGTGATTAAAACGTTATAAGATAACTTTCACTTAGAGTAGTGGTTCCTCAAAAACTTCACTTCGAAGGTGTACACCGCAAGACAAAAACATAGCAACAAGTGACATGTCATTTGTGACGGCCCACTTGCCAGGTGCATATCGTAAGAAAGGCTCTACCATATAAGCCCATGATTATCTATAAGCCGGTGAGTTACATAAGCTGGTAATTTATATAAGCCGGTAAGTTAAATGAGCTGAAAAGTTATACAAGCCCATTCACCGGATTGCAGCGCGCAAAATTCTTTCTAAATGCAACTTCAAGAAGGGCATCAGCTATATTTCAGAACGCGTTTAACGGCAACACGTTACATCTGAATCCCGGGAAGTTTACAATTTATCGGTGAATTCGTCATATTCGGCATCAGCACCGGAAATGTCTTGTTCTGGACCGTTAACATTTTCTAAAACGAGTTATACATTTCACTTCTGGCTTTATCCATGCACGTGACATCGAGAACGCTCATCTACGTTAAAATTATCATTATTAATTTGGAATTTTTTTTTTTTTGATCGCTTTGTTCATTATTGTTAACACGCTTCTTTCCTTCGTCTGCATTTCATGTCTTTTTTTTTTAACAGCTTCATATCTTTATTAATTGTTTTCATGGTGAAGTCAATGTATCTATACTTCTAGTCACTTCATGTCCGACCGCTGGCGGTGACCAGCGGTCGGACAGCGGTCGGAAATAAGCAAGCAGCATCAAAAAATGCATCGTCATGACGCTGCGCTCGTTTTTTTTTTGTTTTTTTTTTATTCACGGCGTGTGATTGGTTTAGTCGGTTATAACAAACGCACAAAAGCGACGATCACCGTGACCGTGCACTTTTGGCGCAGCTTGATTGGGTCAAACGTATCGTAGCTTCGGCTGTGCCCCGACTTGAAGCGGAGCAGAGTATGGTACAGGTCAGAGCTCTTCATAATCGCAATGATTAAAAAAAAAAAAGTTGTCCCGATCATGACACAAGAATCCATCTATGCATGCTTCCTAGTCATAGTTCTATAGTATAGACCTTTGCAGAAATCGCCTCCTGCGCGCTGCCATCTTTGTCTGCTGGGCTGTGGAACGCCTTCCAAGCATGCGCTGTTGCTCTGCTGTGCGGTATATCGGACGCTGCGCATGCGTCCACAGCTCAATGACTCAGCATTTTTTGTCCGGTCGCTCCGTTCGAGACTGCCGCTGGAAAGGTCTATATGCACTAAAAATTATAATTAATTTGTAAAAGTTCATCGTCGCACCAGTTTGCCTCATCCGAAGGTCAGATATAGAGGAGCAACGAAATTACGAGTGAGGGTAATTTCTTGCCGATATATAGTTGCTCTATTTGATAGTGCTTCAACCGTGGCTAGATTCGCATCTTCGCCCACTCTTGTTGGCAGTCTGCAGCGCGCAGAATAAGTGCACACGTAAACAAACAACCGAAGCCGTGGCGCGGTACGCCTCGAGCCATTTGCGCAGATGAACTTTCTTGGCGGCTGAAACACAGCCTTAATTGAGGAAACTGGGAAGGTTCTTTCTTATGCACCTCCGGCCACGTGAAAAACTGGCGTCCTGTATACGTATTGTGCCTCTGCCAGTTTGTGAGTGGGCGTTTTATCTGATTTCTTTCGTTACCTTTAATTATATTCGAGTCAGCATGATGTATTTTTCTGGTTTGCGCCAAAAACACCGTCAGCCTTGCCTGTAACAGGTGCTACCATTATATATAGATGATTAATTAAAAAAAAATGGTGCTTCATTTAATAATGAAAAGGTAGGATGAGCCTACAGAGGCATTCGAGTAAGGAAGTAAGTGACCACGGATATTTTGTGTCTGGCAGTATACGGCACCGAAGGGGATGCTGTTATCGTAGGTGTGCCCCGCACAGAATGTGTCCTTGTTTCGACAGCATAACACTGATTTGGAAACGAGAGAAATGATTTACCCTGGATCCTTATAAGATGCATATTTTTTTCACACATATTTACGGAATCCTAATTTATTAGGAGCACACAAAGAATCCGGAGGAAGAACACGATTGTGAAAATATGGCACTATGAGGATGACGAATATCGTGATTTTGATGACGACACTTACGATTGGATGATGATATGGGATCTATGGCCGCCTTGGTGACTGAACTCGTGAACTGTGGCGGGTAAACTTACGAGCCAGTTGACTTGGAATGCGAACAAACGCAGCGCGCTTACTAAGCGACAGTGGGCAACACGCAATAAGACGATCCCAGTGGCAAACACGTGTACACTTCGACTCGTTTCCGAGTGTACTATACGCGCTTCTCTCTTCAGAAGCGGTTGGCGAAATTGCTGTTTCGCGTGATCTTGTGAGGTCGTGCGGTAAGTTTAAAATCGCAGCTCACCGGATATGTGCTTTGAGCCGGTGCGATCGGTTCTGAATCAACACGTAAAACCATCCGCAAGATAATGCTGCGGCAGAGTGCACGCCGCTTTTGGGCGCTTTCGCCAGAAGCGCCTAAAGAGTCGAGCATTCATCAAACCCAAGTATACTGTACGGGAACGATTACTTTAAGATCGAAAACACGTTTTTAATGTCAAGTCAGTCTACGCGAAATAAAAAAAAAATGCATCCTCAAAGGATATATAAATACCCATAGGGTTTTCTTTACATATTTCTTTAGTCCGGTGGGTTAAAGAAAAACAATCGGTAGTAGATCCTGAGTTTTGGTCAGCGCTGTCTAAAATAAACGATCATCTGGCAATGCGTTTCAATTGTCAGCGACAAAAGATTGTCATTTTTTATTGAAGATAATTGAAACAAAAGCTCACCCTGAGTGCACTCTAGCTATTTCCAGCGATCAACAGCGTGTAAAAGACGCGTGTAATTTGTTACATCGGTGTAATATATGTCGGTGCGCTGCGATCGCTCGCACCTCGAACATACATACCACCCCCCCCCCCCTCCCCCAAACATCATATAACGAAAACTGAACAAAATCTCACTTAAGAGTTTGACGTCACAGCAATCTTTGCTCCAGTCACGACATACCAACGACCTACTCAAAACCACTGGCACGGCGGACCGTTTTTTTTTTTTTTTTTTTTTTTTCTCCGGCGCCCCCACATCATATTTGAGGTTGACCACGAGCAGCTAGCTCTTCGCCGGTATATAATACGCTATACGCCACGGACGACCGACAGTGTGTGTTCCTCCCGCGCCCGACGTATTTTTCTAACACGCTTCAAAAACTGGTTTCCGAGGAAGCCCGCGGAAATTTCCGCAGGGACGCGGAAACGGGGCATTCCGGCTAATAGCGCACACGCGGCGACGCCGGGCACTTAACCGAACCTATTTGGAACAACGAGGCTTTCCTGCTCCGCCGCAAACCGCCACCCCCGTTCTTTTATCGCCTCTCCACGGCGCAGCAGCGGGGAAGACTTCGACTACGGCGCCCGTGCTCTCGTCGACATAGCCCCAGAGGAGAGTCCAGATTGAAGAGAGGGACCACCGACTCCAACCAGGGAGAGCGTTCGCAGTTTAAAGCCGCATTCATCACACTGCTCGTATGCGGAGACGTAAGTTCGTCTGCTTCTTTTGCAGGGGTTGTGGTGACGTCAGAAACGACGCCGAGCTCTGCTTGGCTCTGATTGAAGGACAGTGGGTAGACCTCAAACCAAGCTGCCCTGAGGTCTACCCATTAGCCTCCAATCAGAGCTAATCAGAGCTCGGCGTTCTGGTGAAATCACAACCCTCGCAAAAGAAGCAGACGAACTTACGCTCCGTATACATCCGACAAAACTCGCAGTGTTCGCTGCAGGCCCGTCACAGAATCATTTGAGGGAACACGCTTCAAGAATTTTCGAAACGCGTCTGCTCGATACAGACGTATGCTTCGATTACGTCCGCAGACAGGTTTTCTGCACGACTAATCTGACAGAAACCTTCCTACAAGGTGCAAGAAGCACGCGACAGCCGGTGTCTGCAGAACCTTTGTATGACGTGAAACTGCGGCTTATATAAGGAAGAGCTTTGAGGTTCGCGGATTTTGCCTCGAAATCAATCCGATTCATTTATAAGACATATCTGAACGATACTAGGCCGAATTACAGTTCGGGATCATTTTGTTTCGCGAAGTTATGGAAGTTTTAAAATTTGGTCTGAGATGGTGATAGGCTCCATAGTGGCAAGTAGCTGAAAACGTGACGTCAAATGTTGTTATAGGAGGGGGACAGTACAGCTTGCTTCCGACGGTTTACGAGACGTTTGATGGTGTCAATTGAATGCCGGAAAATCTCATGCCAACACAATATCACAACACAATTCGCAAAAGCTGCGTTTTTCTTGCCTGCCTCACTTGCAAATTACAAAACACACTAAAAAAAAAGCTTTTGAAAGGGTTTTTTGACGCCCCGAAAATTCTTTCAACCTCGTGAAAACACGGATTTGCCTCAAGCACTATCGCCTCCTGTCGCACTAGAGAAAGGTAACTGGGCATCGAAGAACTCTTTCGCAGCAAATAAAAGAAGCTTAAAGGGGCCCTGCAATTCTATTTATCGTCTACCTTTTTTTGCGGTTTCCACATCTCTTGTGGTTCGGGAAACCCAGCGGGCACGGAGAGAGTAACTAATTATCACTGTGTCATATTTTAACCGGACGACGCGGAAGCCTCCTCCACTTACGGGGGCGCCCCGTGGTACCGAACGCGCGCGGCATCCGACAACATCGTGATGTTGTCGGTCCTGGCCAGCCCTTGCCTTGCTACTGGTCACAGCCGCTAAAAGCTTTTATTTTATTTGAAATACAAAATGTAAGTGGCGCAAACCGTTTCAATTATTTATGAAAGTAGCTTTTATTCAGTATTTTAGATCAGAAAATAAACGAATGCAGTTTATAAAGTACGAAAACAATAAATGACCCGTCGACATACCCGCCACTAAGCGGTGGAAAGGCGGCGCATACAAGAAAGGGGTACTGGGATCAGGCACCGACGAGCGGCGAGCGTAGAAAGGTCCCGGATGTAAGCGGCGGCGCTGAGGTCGTATGAGCTGGAGGATCCGACCGGTTCCGAGCGTTCCGAACATAGAGTTATTATAATGTACGCTAGAGGCTCAAGTGGGGCTAGTGTGCTGAGGCAAATTGAAGCAGACAGCAGCAACCAGTCGAAAATTGACTTCCGGTAATGCATTTCAATGGGAAAAAGTGAGTGCATTTTCTCCCTGCGCTCGATCATAAGAGCAAATATCCCGAATAATTCGTACGTACTAGGTAGCTTGGAACGTTTCTTAGTCAGGCCGACGAAATAATTGGTCACTTACGGCGTGTTTCTTTCAAATTCATTGCATTAAAAACGGTGCTAAAACGGCTTCGTACGTGTATTTATATGCACTGTCGGACACTGTTAGCGCGAACACGACGTCGGTGCTTTGCAGCATGTTTGATATACGTGCCAAACGAACGAAGGAACCAAGGGAGACGGCAAGAGCTACGCAGTAACACTGGATCAGTAACTACCCGTGCATGTACGATCAAAATAAATTGAAGGCCACGTAATATATTCCGATTTTAAATAAGTAAGTACTGCTTTTTGCACGAAGATGCTTCTTCTACGTTCAAACTATCACCCGCACGCTCGAAATCTTTGAGAGCGAGTGCCCGATAAAAGCTGCACGGCAGAGAAAACAATACGAAGAGACACCTTTCATGGATTCTCTACTTTTGAATGTTCTTATCCGCTCCTGCACGACAGGGTCATTTTCATATAGTGACAGGACTGGCATATAAGCTATATATAAGCGTCACCGGAATGCTGGCGAACCTTGAACACACTCTATATTCCTTTCGATGGTTATTTTGCTTTGAATCGTCGCTCGTTTCTGGTGCGGAGCATATGTTTGGGACTGAATTGTAGCGAAGATAAGCATCGGGGGGTTCACTAATGAAGACAAATGCGCTAACTAAAGCAATTACACTTTTACAATGTTAATCAAGTTACATACTATCCGGTACGACCCAAATGACCAAAGTGTTCCGTGTTATTTTCCGGCGAAGAGACAAAATGCATGCGCGTTTTCCCATAGGAATGCACAGGAGCACCGAAAAGGTAGACTGGTTGCTGTCTGCTTCAATTTGCGTCACGAAAGTTCGCATAGACACTAGCGCCAGTTGAACCCCTAGCGTACATTATAATAACTCTATGGTTCTGAAGGACTTCGGCGAGCAGGTTTGGCTTGCGGTTTGGCCGTTTGGCAGTTTGGCACCGAGAAGTGGCTCCCGTTCTGAACTGATCTTTACCCCGTGTTTGCTGTCGTTTATGGCCAATGAAGTCTCATGCCGAATTAGTGTTTAGTCGCGTAGCAAATGCAATGCGTGCCGCCCTGGCCGTCCGCCTCATTCAGCCTATCCAGCGCATGCTATAGACCAACACGCTGTTTACAAACAAGCCCGCGTTTGCCCACACCAGGTGTGGGCACTGCGCGTGCGCAGAAACCAAATTCGCATGAAGCGTCATGTCTGCGCATGCGCAGTGCCGTCGACAGCGCCACCGCAGCTGCCTGACGTAGGGCCGCGTGTTGGTCTATAGTGGCGCCCTCTCGAGCCGTCGACACGGAGTGCGGTAGCCGTGAGCGCTCGCTGAGCTCACTACCCCTCCTCTAGTTCACGGCCACTCAAGCGACCAAGGAGGTCATGAAGGAGGTTATTTTTGCTTGTTTTTGGTAATTTTAATTTGCCTATAACTTTTAAATAAAGCGAAATTCGAGAAAAGAAAAGTTTCACAAAGTTACTACGTTCAGTGCGCTCAGGTTCGGTGCAATCTAAGATCCAGTCAAAAAGTCGTTGCAGGGCCCCTCTCAAAGGACCTTTTACAGGTTTTTTCAGGAAGAACCCTTTAATGGGGTGCTTAAAAGACCATTTTAGTGTTCAAAATATGGACAAGCCGAAAAACCCTTAAAAATTATTTTACAACTAAAATGTGTTTTTTTTTTGTTTTTTAGAGTGGGCGTTTGACGTCATTTTACTTGAGAACGCGCTAAAACCTTATCGCAGGTTCTCTGGCATAGCCTTCATATGCCATTTCATCAATAGCTCAATAGCTATCTTGAAGTTAGAGATAAAAAATCGCATGCCGGTAAGAGTAAAGCCTGGGTATTCTTGAAAATATGTTTAGTCGGGGTGGTTGTAACCTTCTCCTGCGCAGATGCGCATGCTCGCGTTGCCGCCCCCAAGACGATAGACGCTTACGCCTTCTCTTCATAAACCACGTGACCCCTCTGGAGCAGTTGGAGACACTCTGAAATCCAGGCACACTCCACAACCCTTTCTTCTCGCCGCGCCCACCGGGACCCGATGGAGCAGGGATCATTGCCTCGCCAATTACTAACGGCCACTTTGCTGTCCTCGATTATCGTTAATCGGAAATATCCGCGTCGAAGGAAAGCGCGCTTGTCTGGGAGTGAGGAAAAAAAAAAAGAAGAAGAAATGCGTTTTGATTCGTCGATCTCGATGGGCCGTTTATACGACCGAGCGACTCCGGTGGTGCTTGGGGGAGCTGCCGTGTGCGTTAATTTTATAACTCGGTTTTCAAAGCGAATTATATTAAACGGATGGTATTTTAAGTATCCCGTTCTCCGCTTTCCCGCCATTGATCCGGCAGAGCGTGGTGCCTCCGAAGTGTCTCGATATCAAAAAAAAAAAAAAAAGTACTCGCCTTGATTTCGTCTACACGTCGTTGCGTCTGATAAACGTCTTCACCTCGTTTAAATATTTTTTTTTTCCTAAACGTAAGCTTGGTTAGATTTGAGTGAATGGCAAACTGTACACCAAAAAAGTGCACCAAAAGCTGGGCGGACGAAAAAAAAAAAAAGTTCGATAAAGCTTTTTGAGGGAGCTCTTAAAATAAAATTAGGGTGAAGGAAGCTGCCCGGTAGTAAACCGGACAGTTTCGCATGCTTGAGTCTTGCAACTGCGATGCCTACCGAAGCTACCTTCTCGTAAATGCCGCCGCACCTGTTTGCACACTTTGGGCACTGTTCAAAGACACTCGTTTAATCAGCAATAAACGTAATTAATGTGTCGCGGTGAACCAAATTGTAGCCCTTGTACTTCACAACTCACGCCGTAAAATGCAAATGTGCGCGAAATCTGAAAGTCAAGAACTACTCGGATCATTTCTATAACACGGCAAACAGATGAAAACGGAGACGCAAAACGAGACGGCCCATTCACAGCCGCGGTAATCGGAAGCCACTACTCAATGAAATGACGTTTACGCCTCTACGAGTAAACCAGTAAAAAGAAGAAGAAAAAACCATCAAAGGTGCTACGTAATGTACACATATTTCCCTTTCTAAAGGTTCTTCTGGCGCATGTTTTGCTGCTTGTGACGGCCCGCGCGCGCGTGGCCGTGGAAGTGAAAAGCGCCGTCAGTGGGTCTGATGCCTTTCAGGGTCCAACAATGACCAGGCGGATAAGCGGCATTGTTGCGTAACCACCGTGGACCCATTCAGCGTTTCTCCGCAGAAAAAAGGGGGGGAGGATTGAAAGGCGACAGCGCGCACAAATGCAGCCTTTGAAAAGCAGCCGCGCTCCGGGACGCGAATAGCGATGCGCGTTTCGTATATATACGTGCCTTAGTTTTCCTCTCTGCGTACATGTGTGTGTGTGTGTATACGGACGCGTGCTCTATCCCACGTGGACGAAACCGTGCGGGGAATTTTTCGGTGTTTAAAAGGCGCGCGGACGAGCGAGCACGTGTTTCGGCACGTTGTCGAAGTTGCCGCCTTCGGGTGTTGTCTTGAAGTTCCCGCAGGCTATATAGATGTTTTTCGTTTTGTGTCGTCCTCAGTCACGTGCTTTTTGTATCTGGTTTGCGGAATGAAAAGACTTTAAAACATTTCAACCTGGAGAATGCGAGAAAATATTGGTGACGCAAAAGAAGAATCTGCGACAATCGCGCATTTTTCGGGAACACCTTCCAGCGGCGTGGACATAACAGAACGTTGTCTTAACGCTTTCCAGAAGGGTTGACATTCAAGATGGCTGCGCCCTTGTGGAAAAGGTGTATACACGGCTCCAGTGTCTACAGTTTGACGACCCGGCGTGTCATATCCACACAGCCCGGCACGTGCGTCTTCGTCACTTTGGAAAGTGAGCAAAGCACGTGCTTTACGCACCAACGATATCGAGTTCACCGACCGGAATTCCTCTGTTGAAACGTTTTTATCCGGTTTGCACAGTTCTTCAAATTCGTTTGGGCAAGGACTACATGTATGGGAGGGACACGTTTCATGTTTTTTCTACACCAAGCGCTTCGTTCACACTTACCTACACTCTAAAAAATGCCTGCGCGTCTACTTACCCGCAAAACACTCGAAGGGTCAATCTCTGCGATCTGTCTAGACCTCTGAATGGCGTCTGCGCTGCAGCATTACGTAATGCAGGCATAGCGCTTTGCATCGCGTAATGCCATAGCGCAGACTTCATTTTTAGGTCTAAACGGATGTTCCGCCTCATCATTCGCTGAGCTGATTTCCTAGATCTCAGAGATTGGCTCGTTGAGTGTTTTGCGGGTAAGTAGACGCACAGGCATTTCTTAGAGTGTAGTACATCTCCCAGGATGATGATTGGTGCTATTTGGTTGATTTACGTCTTGCGCAGGCATTTAACTTTGCATTCGTCTATCGATCACTTTTGGTCTACTTCGGCACCTCGATAACCGGCAGGAAGATGATAACTGGTCACATTAAAAAATGGTAACTAGAAGGTTGCCCATATGAAGCGGGTGGTATAAATTAGACAACTACAGTATCTAATGTATTTTTTTAATAAATAGATAGAAAAAATCATTGTGAGGTCCCAAATTCGAAATGTTTATAGTCTAAAAGAGTGGACTAGTCTATAACCTTATTTTCAGCAGTACATGGTTATAACCTTCATATACGATATAATATATCATATTAATATTACACTGGATAGAAATAAATTCGTGTCATATAAAAGTACATAAAGTGAAACATCCATAACACAACTTGGAGAAGTTAATATTCGGAGCCAACAATGGCAAGCGAGAATTCGCCATTAAACTTCGCTTTTTGGGTGCTAAGGAAAGTATAGAGTAAAGCTGAGTGGTGAGGCTGTGTAGCTGATTAATTGTGGTTCATTGCAGACACAGGGCTGAAGATTTTTTTCGATGACACCACAAATTAATTCAGATGATTTTCTTTTGCTTGTGGTTCCGCGTTTTTTATTTGTTTTTATTTTGAACGATGTCGTAAACGTTTTTTTCAATCGTACTACTACCTTGAAGTAAGCACACCACTTTGAGTGGTCTGGACTTCAAATCGTGCGCATTAAAATAAGTATAGAGGCATTCATAAAAAAAAATGCGTTCTTGTTTTTTTATAGTGTCATACAGGGCTGAAATGAAATCTCAGGAGTAATATTTTTTGGTGCATTTTATTTTCCTAGATGGCTTCTATGTTTTCTCGCACTGGTCTTTTTTGAGCAAAACCCGCGCCGCCTGGTGGATAGTTTATAAACTCATTGAGATTATAACGATATCAATTAAGAGGGTCAACAACGTCGAATGGGCTGTTTGAAGTTTTAACCTAATACCAATTTATTAAATCATGGCGCTTTAATTTTATCTTTTTTGTGCGTGCGTGTGATGTCTGCTGACACTAGAATCTTTAAAGAACGACGGTGTAGATATATATTTATATCTAATTACGAGTAAATTAATTTTTTGGCGAAGCGCGACTCCCAATTATGAGGACCACGAGGGAATTCTGTGCAAATAACTTGTCCACACACCTGTTTCAGGCAGAACACAGAGGAATGGGGTTAGATACAAGGAATAGAGTGATAATAATTCCGGACGGCACATTTGTTTGTAGATATAATTTTTATTAGGATCAAGCAACTTAAAGTTTGTTCTATTTATGACGAGCTGTACAATCAAAGTTACATATAGGCATAGCACAAGTGTGGAAAAGCAGGACTGTTTAGATAAAACCTTAGCTTCCGAGATTCGTGTTTCTTTTTGGTTTTTTTTTGTTATTTTATTTTACTTTGTTTTGGGGTTTTGTTTTTCTTCTTAGTTTTTTGTGACGTTTTTGTGTGGCTAATGTGCGCGCTTTCTGGAGTAAAGCTAATTATCTCTTTGACTACACATCTATCTTAAATGCAATACTTCCGTTACTAACAAACCAGCAGTGTATCATTCCAGTTGTCAACACGTCCTCGGAAGAATTACCGATAAAATACGATATTACATGGCACGGTACTGCTCATGGCATATATAACCAGCTGGAGGAACATCCACCTAAAGACTAAATGATTAAAGCTGTACTTAGAAGGCCGCACCATTAATTTATCTGGCTACAATGGCCAGACTCATAACGAAAAAATAAATTATTAACGAATTGTTTTGTAAACAAAACAAACAAAAACGGCTCTGCAGTGCGAAACTGCGTTGCATAAAGATGCAACACGCCGTTTCGGTGATGCAGAACCATATCCTGCGCAGCTCTCCTCGACTCAATCAGCCACGCAACAACAAACCGTCAATAAACACCGAGGGTAATCTCGCTCGCCGACAATAAAAAAGAAAAGACAAAAAGATAAACAGGAAACCTGCGAAAGAAGCGCTTCACCCACCAGCAACGTTTCCAATCAGCGACCACGGCAGTACGTCTCTGGTGGACGACGCACAACAAGCGCAAACAAACGCATTAACATCGCACGCACTCTGCACGCACAGCCGAACGTCGAAGAGGCATACCCTCCCTCCACTCCGCCAAAGTCATTAAGCCATCCTAATGACTTTGGAGGGGGGCAAGAGCGAGAGCCCCGTTCCTGCAACCAAAAACCCGCTTGTAAATTCATTACAGCCATTGTTTCGCAATTAAAAGCCGGTCGAGTGGAGAGGGGGGTGATCGGAGAGAAGGAGAGGGGAGCCGATCAGGGCCGTGAGTCAGAGCAATACCACGTAGAAGACAAGGCCTCATCATGACGCCATCGGTGATGGATGTGCGACCCGCCCGCCGCAAGCGTCTTGTAGCGTCTTGTAGCGTCTCACAACGAGCGTGACGCTCTACGCGCTGGCGACGCCAACACCGACGTGTCCTGCAGCTTTGCGGGCGACTGTCGTCGAGCTTCGGCGTCTTTGCCGCTTGGGGCGTGGCGGGTTGAGGGTTCACTAACGATGACGTCATGGTCAGGCCTTGTCTTATGGGTGGTATTGGTCAGCGGTGGCGGTGCGGCCGGCGGCTCTCACGAAGCCATCCATCGTGTTTTCTGCTCGCGAGCACATCGGTCGACCTCCCCGCAGCAACCACTGACTGTGCCGAGGCGGCCCAGAAGCGAACAACGTCACCTTCGGCGGCCAGGTGTTCTCTAAGCTCCGTCCCTCGCTGCGCTGATGCGTCCGTCTTGTTTTCCGCCGCGGCCCGTTGAGCGTGCCCCAACTCTGGCGCCCAACGTGGAGTGCCCTGCGGAGTAAACGAAACCGTGACTCTGATTTTTGTTTTCTAAACTCCGCCGTAGGTGAAACGATAAATCCAAGGGTTAGTCGAGAAGCAGGAATGCAATGTCATTGTTTGTTTTATATTGGAGGAACACAACGGAGCTTTATTTCATTTGCAACCGAAGCGAAATTTCGTTGGAAAATGTTGCATGTGCCGGAAATAAGCGTACACTGCGTGCCTGTGTCCGATAGATTTCGTAGAAAAGAGCTACCGCGCATGATCAGTATGCGTTTCATGGTTAAGTAGACAAAGATGATACGACAGCCCGACTTTCGAAAGTTATTTCATTAGGCCAGTGCGTGTTAGTGAAGCATCTTGAGAAACTACGCTTTCTCGTCGGTGCCGTTGATAATTTTCAACGCAACTTATGAAATGAATAGGGGTCCCTGAAGGTGGCTGCATCAACTCTTTACTCGGTGAATCGTTGAAATCTTCAACAACCGGAACAAAACGGTTCCATCAGCGTACACCAAACTTACATTTCAATACGGGTCTTCCGTTCCCACTTACCGAATCAGCGTGGAACTCCGGACATATATTTAGGGAATTTAAAAAAATACTTATTTCGTATAATTATATCACGGTCGCTTACATCCGTAACACTGATCTAGGGCCAACCGCGTGGGGCACGAACGCTCTTCGAGTCCGTCCCATGGGGAAGCTCAGCCCCCCACTGCGAAAACGGTCGGTCGGGTTTCAGATGATTGGACGGTTGGCGCAGTTAACTAAACGGCCTCCCCCCCTCGTTGATCCTAAATGGAGCACGAGCGGGAGATAATGGGGCACCCAATTAACCTCGACCGTAGGTTAGACGTGCGGGTCAATTTTTTTTTCGAGTGAGAAATCGGCAAGTAAACAGGCTAACAGGTAAGGGTTTTAGATGTGTATATAGTACCTTCTATAGCTAAACAAATTATAAAATTGCCTCTAGTCTTACAATCCTACAACGCTACCCAGTGACGATACACGTGATTCCTGATGTCTGATAATACTACCATGTACCGTAGATATCTTATTTTGCTTCATTGTTTCTGTAAATGGCGGGAATCTGTCTGCTCTTCTCGATTACAAGTTTAATCTTTGAGGGTGCTATTACTTCTAGCCTACCTACCCACCTACTTTGGACTTATGGCTGGCAGTATGTTTCAAATGAATTCAAGAAATAACGCTGAGCTCCGAAACTTCGGCGGCGGCGGCGTCTGATCTGAACCGTTGACTTTGTAATTGACCCAAATCGCGGCCCTCAGTAGTGTAGACTTGACTGACACAAGAAAAAAAAAAGGAAAAAGAAAAACAGGCAGAGTTTACTTCTCTTGGAAGCACACCATACAATACATGAATTCAACGTTGTTTCTACAAAGTTTAACCAGGGTCATTTATAGTAAAAATAATCAGAGTGCAGGCGAGCTGGTGTAAGTTGAACATGATTGTAAACCTGAGACCGCGGTAAGAAATAGAAAACTCAAAGGGAGACAAAAAAAAAAAAAAGACGGAAACAGGCCACATCTTAATCTCATCTACAAATTTTGTTTCGTGTAGTGACGGCGTTGGAGACGTGGTATGTAAGGCGTGTACGAAATAAACTTTGTAGCTGACTTTGAGACGTCTCCTCTTTCTGTCTTTTTCTGTCTTCCTTTGCGTTTTCCTTTTCCTACCCCAGTCTCAGGTTTACAATCATGTTCATTTATAGTCTCGCTATCTGGAACGTACACAACTCGTTATACCTCTGCGGTGTAAATGCCCAATCCACCGAAGCGCATCTTTTTCGCTAGTCGCATCTCTCGACAGCGCTCCGAACCGAAACAAAACGACCCCAATCGTATCGGAGACACTCGGGAAGCTCGTCGTCATCGCGCGGGGAGAGCCTTGGACAGCGAGGACGCTGTCGGTGGCAGGAGCGAGCGTCCGACGCGAGCTTGACATTTCCTGCCACGATTATTGTAATGAAGCGAGAGGTCTCGGTCGACAACTCGCGGATTCCCGCGTGGGCGCCCACTGCTCGCTGCAGGACCGCGCGAACGCTTCCGCTGCCACGGAGAGCTCTTGGTTTTGATTCTGTCATTAATGAAGAAACCTATGATAAAAAGAGAAACAAGCAACGGTCTGCAGAACCACGCACTGCAGATCGTCCTTCTTGGGAAGAGCGTAAAAGCCAAGGTAAGAAAGTAAAGTGTCGCGTTGTGGACACGTCAAGGTGGCGAACCCGCGTCACCGAGGTTTCTTTGGACCTTGGTGGTCACTCGGTGAACGGATTACATTCGTCCTTATTACGTGATTCGCGGAGATGCGCGACCCAAAAGGTCGTTTATGTCACGCATCGATTGCGCCGCCGTTGTCTTTGTGGGCTTTTGTTTTGAGGGAAAGTGTCACGTTTTGGTTTTCTCTTTTCCTATCGGATTGTATACGCGGCGGGTGCCCTTGTTTGCTTCGAATACGTAACCCGAAATTGATGTAAAATGTCCTTCGGAATTGCGGAGGAATGTCCATGCTCGGTCGTCTTGCATTAACCACCTTTGGTTTTTGTTTCATTGGGTCAGGAAAAAAAAAGTGCGGGAGAGGGGGCTTGATTTGCCATTGTTTGGAGGTATTAAGATATTGCCGGACTTGCGAGAAGATATGCTGAGAGAGAATTTCGTGAACAGCGAGGAATTTCCAGTGATGTACAAGGTCAGCATTATTTTTTTAGTATGGACAAGGACATTTCCCAAGTGGTCGAAGTGCATTGTGACGGCTGCTACCTTACGCGAATGGCGATTACATCGAGGGCCGCTACCGTAGTAATTGGTGTAATTAGACTTCTTGGTTCGATTAGTCCAAATAAAGGTTTATTAACCAACTAACATAGAGCTAAGTCTTAGAATACACACTTAAGATTACACTTTAAGGGAATACTTCTAACCTCAAGAAACTTTCCCTGCCGTCCTCCTTGACCACACCTTCAGCGGGTGCCCCGACCACAGCCAAACTCGACAAACAAGGATCCACACAAAGGCGGGCGAGCCGAACTCCTCCACAGCCGTAAGGGGACCCAAGTTTCCGAGTTAGCGGGCGGAAGACTCCACAGCCGAGGGGGGTCGGACGTGCAGGTTGGCCTCCAGAGGCAGGGTGATGTTCGCAGCATATTGGCCGGGCGCTGAGTCCTCTGTAGCCACTTTGGCAACCAACCCCAGAAGGTTTTCTTAGAGCCAATCAAAAGGCTCGGAGCCCAAACCAAATATGAACATTCCAAAAAGAAGCGCATACACGAGACCGGACACATTCCGAAAGAAGCTCACAAGAGCAGCCATAAACAATACAGAGCACATTCGTACACAGGTAAGTTATACACGGAGCAAAACCCCCTCCGAAGTGGAGATCCCAAAAGCAGGGGCGGGTTCTATGAACTTAGTTCATAGAACCCCGCGAACAGACATGAACTGAGTGTACTGTTACAGCGTTCACGTTCACTTCCATTTGGGGCCTCCCAAGTCCGGCAGAAATCATGAGCCGTGCCGTGGAGACGAGCGAACCTTTTGGAGGAGGTAGAAATATAAAGTAAAGAAAGCTAGACTAAACACTCGCGCGAGCAAAACTTCGCGACAATATGATGGAAGTAGTGGAACCTGTAACTAAATCTCTGTGTTTTCTGTGTATACCTCGGACCTTTATTGCGCTTTTCAGGCGTTTGATCATTCGTAGCTGTTTCTCATGGAAAATGCAGGTACTCAGAAACCGTGGCCGTTTGCCATGGAACATACCTTAAAGGCAGGCACGTAGCCAGGGGAGGGGAGGCCCGTAAGCCCCCCCCCCCCCCCCAAAAAAAAAAATCTTCCATTTTGCTGAGGCCTCCTCTCCCCCCTCCCCCTCATACAGCAGTTTGTCATAGGCGCCCCCCCCCCCCCCCCCCCCCGGAAACAAAATCCTGGCTACGTGCCTGCTTAAGGGGTAATGAAACGATATCGTGTTGGAATGTTCATCCTGCTTAAAGGGGTAATGAAACGATATCGTGTTGGAATGTTCATGACTTAGAGAGGCGTACAGGTCCTAGTCTGGCCCAAGTATACTCGCATATGCCGCCACTGATCCAGAAGCTTCTTGGTCGCGGTGAAATTGCGAGAATAAAAGGGGTCTATTTCTTTCAGTCTTGCCTTCTCAAAGCTCGATGACGTAATTGTGGGATCGAAACCACCCGCTTCACGACAGTCGAGCGCGGCTCATGGTTTAGACACGAGAACTGCGTGACCACTCGACTTCGGCCCGTAACAATCAATGTCTCGGCGGACACTAGGGTAGTGCCTCGTGTCCAAGCACCGCGGTGATGAGAATAGCCACACTCTAACAATGCCTGGAGCTCGGCACGCGTTTTCTCCCTTGGGGACCCCAGCGCGGGGCTATGATTACCGTTGGCGGCATAGGATAGGCACCAGGCCACGCGGCCGCTTGTTCTGGCTCCGAGTTGAGGGGATGAACGATGCTCATATTCCTCGAATTTATTTGACGACTGCCATTTCTTAGAAATAAAAAAAAAAAAAAAACTGAGGCAAGTTTATTCGGCTATTAACGTTAGGGAACTATTCCGAGAAGTATTTAGCGAAAGTAGAAAAAATGTTTCATGGCCCCTTTAAGACTGTTTTTAGTTTTGTCTCTTTGCTTCCCAGAAAGAATTTCAATGACACAAAAGAAGAACTTGCAGCTAAATGCCAGCTCTCGATGCGAATATCTCAGAATAAGATCTAGTAGGATACCGTCGAGACTTTAGGAAGCACGTTAACGCTCCCAGTACACGCCTCTCGCATCATTCAATAGGGCGGAATCGAGTCCGTATATGACTATTTAACAACACCCTATGTAATCGTCTGACTCTTCGAGTCACTTCGAGACGATTCAGATCCTCGAACGCCTAGAAAGCATGTCGACGCCACAGCTACTCCAACATCGCACGCGGGCTTCCACACAAATCGTGTACCTATCCTTCGAACCCTTCCCAAATCCCCCATTAACCCCTCCCGTCGCGTATACCACAAAGGGCCGTCATCGCCGATAATTTTTCACCAAGCTCCGAGATGCAAACCCGGCCAACGTCTCCTAACTTCACCTTATTCGCCCAAATCTCCAAACAAACCGCGTCGGCGCGAGCGCGCCCTTGTCAAGCGCGCAGATGAAAACATCGCCCGTCACGACGGCCAGTCATATTCCGATTCATCTTATACGTTGAACCGTGGTGGATGCTACGAGCCATCGGAGCCAATCCAGAGCCGTGAGGATGTCACGTGAACTTCCGGAGACGCACAGCGACGCGAGGAAGCGCAGCATCACGTGGCGCACTCTCAACGTTTGATTGGGTTGGCCCATTGCTTTCGCTGCGGTCCATCATAAATAGGTGAAACGGAGTATACACGGAAGCGACGTCGGCATGCGATGCGCCCCTCGATGCGAGGGGCGGCTTTTAGATTGCCGAGCCGACCACAAATCGTCGGATTTGCGGAGATAAAGGCCCGGGGTCTTGTCGCTTGACACCACGCCGCGGGTCGCCGCCTCCCCTCCGATTAATCCATTAATCCGGCCTAATGAGACGCAGATATTTACCCGCGGGCGCACGAAAACAAACTCGCACACTCCGTTCTCTGCACCCCTCTTGTTTCTCCTTCTTCTTCGTTGTCTCGTTCCTATGCTCTCTTTCCTTGCGATGGACCACGGACGACACTACGAACCACCGAAGCCACTCCCATGCCGTATAGGTATCACGTAACCTTTCGGGCGGGGAGCGGCGCAACAAGCGGGGACCATCTAGTCACGTGATATACACTCCCAGCGCTCGATTGGTTCTGTTGGCTCGTAGCCACCGCTACGGTTCATCGTATAAGGTGAAGCGGAGTACGGACTGAGCGGGCTTTATCGTTTCCTATACGTGGCTTTGGAGAGGAGTTTGTCTCGCACCGCTGAATCGCATTAGTTGCGTCAGGGAGCACAAGGCGATTCAGTGTTCTCGCCGCCGATGAACTTGAACGCCCGGACAGCTTATGCGATCTGACAGCGCTCCTCGCGTTGACTCTATCGAAGGGGTTTTAGCGAGCGCGCTTTGGTTCCGCAGAATGCCTGCTTGTGTAAGAATGATAACATACCATAAGATGGATAAAGAAATGAATCAGTCAGTCAGTCAATCAATCAATCAATCAATCTCTGCTTATTGTAGTGTCCCGGAACAACGCCACGGTCATTGTGCTGGCACGCTTTACTAAAAATGAATAAAAAGTTTAGCATTTTTCATTTTATTTATTTAGATATCTTCATAACACAATAAGGTAACGGGTCTGTCGAAGCCAGTAGAGGCTTGAAGGACAGAACCCGGCAAATGAAATGTAGCAGATAGCACAGAAGACGTCCGTAGAGCACACATTCAAAACATGTGTCGCACATTACGAGAAACAGAAAATAATAACCTCACAATACCACAGCAAACATAATAGATACAAAATATCAGACAGCAGTAATTATTGAAATTGTACAATGAATTAGAGCGTAAAACTGTTCAATAGATTTTTAAATTTTCTTCTACTCGTAGCTTCATAGAAGTAGCTTCGGAGCTTCATAGAATAAAATAAAAATAATAATAGTAACAATAATATAATCACAACGATGGTGATAATGATGATGATGACGACAACTATGATGGTGACGAAAATATATCAAAGAGAAATAACTATATATTTGCGAATATAAAATTGCAAAAGTGACAACGCAGCAATCTTCCTTTCGAAAGTGCGCGTCGAAGGTCAGATTAATCGTTCTGTCACATATGACAGCGGCGAAGGCGCGGACGGCGTGGCAGAAGTGCGTCTTCACGACTGAGGTATTAATGGATCATTGACATCCACGAGAAAAACACCCCGAAGCGCGAGTCAGCCCGCCGGAGAGGATCACGTGGTATGATACGTCGGAAGCGACTGGGTTCTGAGTGGCTCGGTGCGGACTCCAATCGTCGTCAGGTAAGCTTAAAAAAAAAAAAAAAAAAGAACATGTCAAGTGGTAAAAACCTATGATTTCTAACAAAGGAAATGACTTTTTTTTTTTTCCTCTGTGTAGTTCGTAGCATTTATAAATATAAAAAAGTAGATGGATGCAATGTCGCGATTAGGTCGATATTCCATATCCTCGAAGAAGCCAACTCCGAACGCATATATAGGGCCTCAGTCACTGCCTCACTGCACACTATGTACTTTGCATTTTCTCAGAAAATCAGTTCGCCACAAGGATCGAGTGAGAAAAATTAACGAAATAAACAAACTGAAACTTTTTTTGAGCTGCCGTCACACGGCTCGTACGTCATACAAAATGCACGTGGTGTTCGCCGCTGCAGACGTGATGGCAACATGATCTGTGCACGCACCTCGAGCACATTCGGAGATTGTTTTCAGTCAGTGTGGCTCACATACGGATGAAAGTTTCATTTCTCACCTTGATGAGAAGGGAATTTGTTTACGTGAAGCGTTACACGAGTAGCGACGGTAACTGACAACTCGCGGAGTTCCTTTTCTTTTGGTAGCGAAGTAAAAGGATTTTAACCGTGTAACTAACGCGTTCAGTAAGCTTTCCGAAGAACGCGCACAACGTCGGCAGCATTCTCGTGGCCCCAATTCGTGCTGCGATCGAAAGTGTCGGGTGGGTCAACCGAGAAAGACATTCGCGAGAATCGGTCAAGTTTGCCGATTAAATCGGCACTTTAATGCGAAGGTTGCTTCGAGTATCTCGTCGAGTTTACTTCACAATTTGGTCGCCCGCTGTTTGCGGTGCATTGCTTGGGTGATCCACTCACTCCGAACTTACGCGATTGATTGCTTCTTGTTTTAACACCACCGTTAAGTTAATTTTGAGTGAAAATAAAATGACAATACTCGGATATCGTCACCATCGACAAAAGCAGCGTCATTTATTAAGCCTCGAGGGCCCATAGGTGCCTTGTAAACACTAGCCGCCACAGTAGTGTCGCTGTACTGGCCATGGCGCGAGCAAACAAACACAAAATGAAAAAAAATATAGCACTGAAATGTTCTGATACGAAATATCAAACCATCTGTTACACAAAAGTAAACGAGATATAGGGAATACATATCTTTTTTTTTTTTTATTTACGGCCAACAGTTAGTTCTGCCATCCCGAGCTCGAAAGGAGAGCTCGAAGCGAGACGATGGCGCAGAGTACTAACGGTGCCCTTGCGACACACCGCGAGGATGGCCGACACCGCGAGAGAGTGGCAGCGTGACGTCGCCTTTCGCGGGAGCGGCGCCGGAGGATTATTTCGCTCCTCGAACCGACGGGAGAGGGGACGGAATCTGCTCAAGGTCACCGCTCAAGGTCGTCCGTCGCCGTTGGAGCCCCCGCAAAGGTAGGGTGTGCTCGGAGAGGAGTCCTCGTTGACCGGACAGCGACGTCAACTGAATATGCTCAAACGAAGTCTACCCACGTCAGGTCAGTCTCGTAGGTGTACTCGTTACTGGAACGTAAATAAACGGATAAGCATGTTTTTTTACCATGTTAAAGTTGTACACAACATTGTTTTTGTTGTTTTTATCCATTGTTACAGTTGTTATAGAGTAGCTGGCACTGTAAGAAACACATAAGTATTTTTTTTTTTTTTTAGACAGCCCAAATTCTTCGGCACTGTAAGAAACACACAAGTCTTTTGATTTTTAGACAGCCCGAGTTTTTTCTGCCTTTGAGGTATGGCGACATTTTTACACGCTGTAGATGAAATATTTAGTCTGTGTAGTACAGCTCTAGCCTTAGGTTTTCAACGTCCATCACGCAGGGTTTATACACGACCGTACGCCCGTACGGTGATCACCAAGATCGAACTCGGTAGGCGTGGTGATAGGACCCAGGGCTCCTAGGTTTTTCAGCGCGAGCTTCCGTTTCACGCCCTCCGCGGCACTGCGAAGAGAGCACCATCATCTCCATTGATTTTCTAACATTAAAGAAACAAAGAAGAAAGTAGTTGCTTGTTGGAATACTCCTACTGATGATTACTTCGATATTAGAGTTTAAGATTTCTCCTGGAGCTCAAAACTGAGTACTTTCAAAAATTACGTAGAACGACCAGCCTTCATTTATCTTTTTTTTTTTTAGGTTTGCTTTTCACCTTTTTTCTTCCCTCTGCTTCATCTTTCCCTCCCGACGGCAGCGGACATTAAGTCCAATAGTCATACACTGCAGACAAACTTCTTCCCTAAAAGCCTGTCCCCCTTTCCCCTCTCTCCCTCCCCCCCCTCCCCCCAAAAAAAGACAAAAATGCTTTGGACCCTGGCAGATTTTTTTTGCTTTTTTCCATAAAACTCCACTATTAAATCTTTCTATTTGGGGCGCATAAAGTTTCACCACTGCAACACCGTATCCCCCAAACGCCCTGATCACTCATACATACCTCCCCCCCCCCCCCCCCCCCCCCTATGCTCCACGGGGTCCCTTTAATAGAATGCAGCAGGGACCAAATAGGCGCGGAACATTCACGGGGTTTGAACACCACCGAGCCGGGGTTGAAGGCGAGTCAGGGCTCGGAGGTCCGCGCCGATGGGCCGATAATATTCATGAGACGGGCACGCGGCGTGCGCTGCGCCGGGGGGAGGACGTCCATTGGACACGCGGGGCGAGCGCTGTCGAGGCCCGCGAGACGTGTCGTCAACCCGACGACGGGGACACCGCCATCTCGACTCGGGGGTTCATCGTCAGGCGACGAGCATAACTGGGATTAAAAGGGTTGCGACACGTTTGTGGAGGGTGCTTTCGAGAGGTGGAGATTTGTGCGTAACCTGCCTTTTTTTCTTAGCGCAATAGCCGCTGTCGGCGAGGCATCGAAGCGGATCAGATGGTGGGCGTTCGGTGTACGGTCTCTGGCCCGCTAAATTTTGCGGAAACACAGTCATAAGAATAATTTTAACGGTAGATAATATCTCTCCGGTTGTAAGCAGTCGCACTTGTGTGAGCCAGCCTTAATTCGGTGCACTTTACGAGCCATTCATTCCTCGTAATATGCTTCTCATATAATTGTGATGATTTTCAGATGATTTATATATTGCGACTGCTTACAACCGGAGAGGCTTAAAAGCGGTTCCAAGTTTCTTGCGGCTGCTCAACACCAGTTGCACTGTTGTGGAGACCGGTCGTACATAGTTCCAAAAGTCTTAAAAAAAAAACGGGTTTATCCTCTTATGGTCGTAAAAAGTTGCAGGTTTGTGAAACAACGTTTAGATAAAGAGTTTATTGATTTCGCAGTTTCTCACTGGTGGCGGAAGTAGAAGCAGCCCTTCGCTTTCTACGGTCTGTCACATCCTCAGCTTTGAGACTAGGCATCGCAGCAGTAATGCCAATGTTTTGAGCCGGCGGTTTTTTCTCGTCGGGCTGACGGCGTAGCCCCAGCCTTGGCCCTTTGACGCAGGAAAGCCGACGGCCGCGTCAACGGTGACCCAAGGCGTCCGTTCTCGAGACCACGAGACAACCCAGAACGAGAGTCGGCACCGTTTGAAGCAGTGATCCGTCATTCCAACCTGTTACCTCGAAAACCCCGCCGACCGCACGCTTTTAAGTGAAAACCGTTAACTTTCTCACCCCTCCCGCGAGCGAGTTACTTTCAAAAAACACTGACTGGATTGACAGAATAAACCAAGTCCACTCGGAAGGTAGCAATTATGACCGAGCGTCCGCTAATGGCATTTTGAGCTGTGTCCCCTCCCCCGAGTTTTCTACCGTTTTCTTTTGTTTGTTTTTGTTTCACGTTAGAGTTACCACACTTAGGTTGCCGCTTTGTCTGTTGTTGTGCTTGCGTGTAAGGTGTGACCTTGTTCTCGAGCCTAATTTACAGGATGGGGAGGCAAAGCAGGCAAGCCTACTCGGTTTCCACTGCGTCCCACGGTAGCCACAGCCGTGTCCGACGCATCGTGGCCGCACGCTGCGCACTGCAAGAGCGGCATGCATACAGTGTGCGTCCGTTCAAGCCCGGTCAACTATTGCCAGCAATAGCCCCCCGAATTCATCATTTGGGCGCCGAAGCTTGCCCGAGACACCGGTCATCGATTAAGCCCGCCTGACAGGTCCCTCCATATTTCAGGCCTCCAGTTCGCACGGGCTCGCTGGGGCTGTGCTCGTCCGCGGCTTATGAAGACGGATCGGCTTACGTGCGCTAAGACTCGTAACGTAATTATTTTGGCCACCCCCTCGGTTTCTCTGCCTTCTCGCGGGGGCAAAGAGAGGACTTTCTCCGATTTGGAGGTGAGCGGTGGGCTGCCGGTGCACGCAGCGGGGGTAGTTGGTTCCTTGGAAGGGGAAAAGAAACCGGTAGCTGGACACAGTTTTCCACACCTGAGGAGCCGGTTGGGTTCGCGTGGTGTGTCCCGCACTTTCCGGAGGGGGGCTGCGCTGTCCGTCAGCCGGCCATGACAACCTATACCCGGGTGAAAAACGCGTTACCACTTTCCGCTGCGGTGTCCAACTGATTGGAACATCGGTTTTTGGAGGAGTGGTGGTGGGGGGTCCGGTGGACACGTCCCCACGGTCGCGCTTACGGTGAACCCCTAATTTGGGGTGAGTTTTTGTTAATTTTACTTTCTTTTGTGAGTTCTGAAAACAGCTACGACACGGTTCCCTTCACCTCTAAGCTAGTTTTCTTGCCCGAGTGCACAGTGCTTCAGCATGATACAGCTTGCAGGAAAATCCGCCTCACGTATAAAGCTCAGTCACTACGTTTGAGTGAGAAGAGCTTATTCGCGTTCGTATAGTTTTGCTTACCGATTCTTTTAAAGCGAACGCTTAGAGCAGACGTTGACGGTTACTTCCGAATGAGTCAGTTAAAAATATCGTAGCGATAGCTAAAATCACAGGACGACGACAGTGCTGAATAAGATCACTTTCCTGCTAGAATCGGCCCCCAGGTACTGTCTTTGGGCCCATTTCTCCTCAGCAAACGGCTATACCGGGCAACCTTGCTTGGGAACAGTTTCGGTTGCCAAACGTGCAGAGTGGTTAGGAAGAAAAGTGTGCAATTCTGGACGAGCTGGACGAGTGGAAAATTCAAGCGGAATGTTACACTTCACTCCATCACTTTCACCTCTGAGGCATCGAGGCCACATGCACATCTTCGAGGCCCCACGGCCGTCCACGTATACGCAAGGTTTTTTTTGTTTTTTTTATGACTTTACACGATGCATCTTGCGTGCTTTGGCGTTATGGTGCTCGAACCGAAACGCGTAACCGACTGGTGTGTTTGCAGACGTCTTTATTTCGTTTCCTCGATTTATGCCTGGTGACATCCAGGCACGTAGCCAGGGGGCGGGGCGGAGCCCCCCACCCAGAAATCTCGCATTTTGCTGGGTCCTCCTCCCCCCCTCCCCCTCATACAGCATCCAAAGCAACCAACGCTTTACTCCGGTTCTTAAAGGACATCCGCCTGGACCAAGAGCTGTGAACTGACATCACTCTTTTTAATTTACGTGTGGCTATTTATTTTTCGCCAATCTTCGAGTGCGTATATATGTGTTTGTGTATGTGTGTGGGGGAGGGGGGATACGTGTGCATATGTGATCTCACTCTTCCTTTACTTCTCTATTCTGTCTGCTGTCTTTCTACTCTCTTCCTTTTCACGCAAAGTAGCAAACCAGCACTCACAAGCAGGTTGACCTCTTTGCTTTCCTATAAATAAATATACCTTCTCTCTCTCCTCGATTTATGCCTGGTGACATCCAGGCACGTAGCCAGGGGGGGGGGGGGGCAGGGGCCCCCCCCCCCCGAAATCTTCCATTTTGCTGGGTTCTCCTCTCCCCCTCCCCCTCATACAGCATCTTGTCATGGGCGCCCCTCCCCGAAACAAAATCCTGGCTACGTGCCTGATGACATCACAACCATGTAGTCCAGAAGCCTGCCGCGATGCTGGTGGTAAAACAGCAGCGGAGGTGAGTGCGGCGGATGCCTCTTCTGATTCAACACTCTGCTGTTGACCAGTTGTTAGAAACATCAGCAGGTACGGATTGGTACCCCTCGAAGACAGCGACGCCCTCGCCCCATTTTTTTCCTTGCCGGTGCCTTCTAAAGCAACCGCAGGACCGCGGCGACCAACACCTTTACATGGCTGCCACTTTAGGGACACTCCAGTGCATGGGCAGCTAGACACACTAATCACGTCGGTGAGTGACGCGCTCTAGACTCCATAGTGATGTGCTACATTCTCTTAAAAAGAAAAATATATTAAAATAATAATTGCTATTCAAACATAAAACCTAAACGTCGGCGAAGAGCGGGTAATTTCTCGTAAGTCTGAACACGAAAAAGGAATTGTGTCCTTGCACAAACTCGCTTTCTTAAATGAACGCAACTAACCTCTCGTCTTTAAACCTTAGGTCATGTTAACTTGCTCTTTCTGAGTTTGCTTCTCTTCTCCCTGTCTCTTTTCTCTCACTGTGTTCCCTTTCTTGAGTACTATAGCGTACCTGGACAGGCCAAACCGTCTAAAACGACACGTGCCCTTTTTTCTTTCCTTTTTAAAATAAACATTTTCCCTCACGTTTTGTACGTACATTTGTAGGTATTGCCACTGAGACGCTATTTCGGAGGTACGAGACTATGCCCCTGTTGCAAATATCTAGATGGGCTCCTGCAGCAAAAAATAATCAAAATTGTCAGTACTTTCTTTTTAGCTTGCTGACTTAAGGCCCGTTCACACTCTTGCGACCGAGTAAGACCGAGGTGTTACACGGGCACACTTAACCGCGGTTAACTCAGCTTAACTGCTGTTGCGCGGCACCATAGATACCGCACTAAACTCTCGGACAGCTATTTCAAAAGAAGTGAAAAGCGCGCGTACACTGCTTCGATGGATGCTCAAGCTGCTCAAGCGCACGTTCGGCCACAGTTTTGACTGGATAGCCGCAGAATGTTGTCGGCAAGTATTGTGCGCTAACTGTGGCTTAGCGTAACTGCAGTTAAGTGTGCCCGTGTGTGCCCGTGTAATACCCCTGTTACACGGGCACACTTAACCGCGGTTAACTCAGCTTAACTGCTGTTACGCGGCACCACAGATACCGCACTATACTCTCGGACAGCTATTCCATATGAAGTGAAGAGCGCGCGTGCACAGCTTCGATAGATGCTCAAGATGCTCAAGATGCTCAAGCGCACGCTCGCCCATAGCTTTGACTGCATAGCCGCAGAATGTTGTCCGCAAGTATTGTGCGCTAACTGTGGCTTAGCGTAACTGCAGTTAAAGGGGCTATGCAACAATTTTTTTACTTTGCGCAAATACCGCTTAGAACGGATCCCTGACGTTAATGACCTATGAAACACGCCTTAGTTTTTCACCCGACGCATTAGAAGTCCCAGAAAAAAATTAAAAAACAACGAGCAGCGTTCACGCCCTCAACTCGCAGCCAGAACAAGCGGCCACGTGATCTGGAGCCGATTATATGCCGCCAATGTTGATCATAGCCACGCGCTGGGGTTGGCAAAGCACAGGACACGCGCTGAGTTCCAGACATTGTTATGGCTCGGCTATTGTCGTCGTTGCAGCGATTGGACAGTGTGCGCCTAAGTGGCTTAGCTAACTGCAGCTAAGTCGCCATGTAAACAAGGGTATAACAAGGGTATTACTTGGTCGCAAGAGTGTGAACGGGCCTTTACAGTGACACGACAGTCCGAAGTTTCATAGGAAAAGGTCCCCCCTTATGCCGGGGTCATACATCATACAAAATACAGTGTGCAAACGCGCGTCACCGCGATACCCGTGATTCGAATGCCTCGTGCCAGGATTTCTCTTTGAACTCGTTGCCATGGGGCATTCGAAGCACGGAAGTCGCGCTGACTCCCGTTCCAATCTGCATGCCGACTGTTCTTTTGTACGACGGATAGGCAGTGTGACCCCGGCTTTAGGGACGTCCCCGCTGTTTTCCCGCCGGTGACTGCGAGCCGTAAACGATCATTTTGTTTCTCACGCACCCCGAGTGCGCACCTTGGGGCATCTTCGCGGTGGCGCCAGCTCCTCAGCGGCAACGTCGTCGGCGGCGACACGGCCGGTGGACACGCGCATGGCGGACGCCTCTCGGCCGGGGGCGTCTGCTGCGGGCACCGTAATGGCGGTGATCCATCTTCATTGCGAGTCCTCGGCGGCGGGGCCTGTTTACAGCGGGACCGGCTCGCTGCTGCTGCTGCTGCCTTGCCGGGGCACCTGCACTGCCGCCGCCTCCTACCCCCCCTCCCCTTCCTCGCAGCTCGCCCGCCCGGGACGGACCGATCGCACCGCGGCGTCGGCAGGGAGACTCGGAATGCGTTCGCACGCACGGCCCGGCAAGCAAGGCCGTCTCGGCGCCCGGCCTCTGGATCGTGTACGGGGGCTATACGACGGCGTTTTGGGGCCGCAGACGCATTCCTGCGCTGCCTGTCTGGATCGGGAAAATAAAATATAACGGTCGAAATTTTTTGCTTTCCTTGTTCAGATGGTGGGTGTCATTGATACGAGCTGTAAAGCCGCCGGTCACGCTACTGACACGTCGTGTAACAGACCGCCTGCAGACAGTGTATATGAGGCGGGTTTATTTCTGGTACGACGGTCATATTGGGCTTAGAAACACTGTCTGCAGGCGGGTTCGAAGCACACATATGCTTAAAGCAAAGCGTGCGTCGGACATTTCAATGGCGTATCCGCGGACAATTCAGTCGTCATGTCTGCGGAGAAACTCCGTGTTATTTATATGACGTCCGAGCGGTGAGGCGCTGCGCCTTAAAAGCTTTTGTAGCCTAATTTATGTATCTATTTGTTTTATTTTTTAATACTACCAGCCGGTCTCGGGGCCTAAGCGAGGAGTGAATGAGACAGACACGAGTGACACATTTTTTCACCGATATCAAAAGTATGAAGGAGTATACTGATCACTTTTTTTTCTTGCAACTTGTTTTTTTTTTTTTTTTTACTTTAGAGGTTATTTGCGTTTTGATGGAAATATGTGTACTGATGGTAGAGATGGTTCTTTTTGTTGTTATTTTTGGGCCATACGAGGCTCTAGGGAATTAGCTTTAATAATGACGGAGAATAGCGCTGGAATAGCCCCGCAAAGTTCCTCGAGTTTTTCGCACCAGAAGATGATGCCCAAACGCACAGATGACAATATCATTCTAAAATGTCTAAAAAGTTATTTTTTTTTTAACAACATAATAAATGCCTCCGGGCCTCGCTGGAAAATGTATCTTTGCTCCGGAGGGGATTGGGTTAAAAATAAATGCAGAAACCACTATTGTTGGTTGTCGATGAATTGTGAAGCATCCATCGTGAGACTCACGACACAGCTCACTGCGAATACGACGACGAAAATTTCGAGAAAACACTTTTTGTTGTTGATTCAATTTTTCCGACAAATTTAGCGGGCAAACTGAATTGGTGCATAGGTCACGCGCCGTCAATTTTTCCGCTAAATTTAGCGGGGAACCCGAATTGGTGCGCAAGTTGCGTGACGTAAATTGTATCACTAGATTTAGCGGGGAGCCTCCATTTGTCTTCAGGTCACGTGACATCAATTTTCCAGCAAAATGTAGTGGGAACACTGAAAAGAAGGAGGCCAGAAAGGTCCACGAAAGCGAAGAGAGGGGGGGGGGGGGGAGGTTGCTAAAGAATGCTATCACATAAAAAGACACACACACACACACACACATAAACAAACATACTAAATATATTCTGGCTTAAATCCTTCAAGGTTCTTCAACATCTCCCACCACTCGTCTCCAGTCAAATAATGAGAAAGCAATGCGTCTATTGTTACACACAAAAAAAAAAACGAACAAAAATGTATTTTTATGGGAAGAAGGTATTGTAACTTCGTTGTACTTTTGTACGCATGCAGACTTCGCTTACAGTCCGACCAATCGGTCATTTTGCGAACGTCGCCCAGGAATCGGGATGGTTAGCAGTTGCACTCACGCATCAAAGATGGAAAAAGAGAAAAACATTCTAGCACGCCTCAAATATCGAGTGAAGACTAGGACAGCAACTATGGTACCATTTTTAGCGTATACCCGTTCCGTAGTTGAGGATGCATCCTTCGCCACGACCAAGGACGTCGAGGAAGGCCAACAGAAGGGCGATTTATCGACTCGCAAGCCAGGAAGCACCCGTGTCAGCGTTTCCCTGCAGGGAACATGGCCCCGTCATAAACGCCAAAGTCCCCCCAAGCCGCCTAAGCCGTCCCAAGGTACGAAGGAGGAGAGTGCGACCCGAGAGGGACACCCCATCCATAAACCATCGAGACGAGCAGCATTCCCTCCTCCTCGGGGCAGTCGTAAACACCTTCGCGATCTGCTTGGCATGCCTGGCACACCAGAACAGAACCACCTCCTTCTACCTGTTTTGTGGCTTTCTTTTTTTGTGTAGTTGTAAACACGGGGGGATTTTTCTTGAGCCCCTCCCGAAGAACAGAGATGTTTAGGATTCTTCTTTTAGCTTTGCTCGGACGGTATGGTTACCTGACGAGCTATGGCTTGACTTGTGAGGAATGTGTGAAAATCAATCCGAAGCACTCGGTAGGTCACTTCGTTCGAGCTGACTCTAGTTTGAACGTAAACTAATTCGAGCACTACACAGTATCATCTCAGCAAACGTTTCTTGGTCTCAAGAAACGTTTGCATCTTTTTTTTTGTGTCTTTTGGTTTCTTTCGGACGTTCAGTGAGTTACTTCCTGGCACAGCAACGGGCATAAGAAACTACAGCATACAAATTCGATTTTACGATGATGATAGCGTTGTGGCTGTTCTTTTTTAATGGGGCTGTTTCGAATCCTGTTCTTACCTCTGCCCTCTAGGGATGACCACAGAAGGCACCTCCTGTGTGTCTTGAAGATTTCTTATGCGCTTTCTGTGTACGTGAGCGGCGAAGTACATTCGCGTGTCCTAGCTCATTGAGTGCATAATAACTATAAAGAAGACAGCCCGTATTACTAACAGTTTCAACCATTCTTTTGTTTTCTCTATTGAAGAAGAGAAGGCTCAATATGGCGGGCACTCGCTCAAGTATTTAGGGGATCGTTAACTTCTTTGTGACTACATCTGAGCCAAACACACGGATAAAAGCGTAGGTCATGCAGAAGTATGATCTATTCTTACGACATGCAAAAAAGGCAGGGACCCGAGCTCGGCAAATGGCAAGTATCATTTACCGTACTATTTATTTATTTTTTTTTGATAGAAAGGGGAGCGTGCAAAGTGATAGAGCGGTAATTAAATTGAATAAATAATCTTCATCGTAGTTTCAATGAATGCATTACAGAATCGGGGAACAAAAACACTGTCTATACCGAAAGACAAGGTGCCAAGAATAAAAAAAAGTAAATGGCGGTGTGTGGTGGGTGGTAATGCAGCAAACCGAACATATACATTTTCGTGCGGAAACCTTGGGGGTCTGTCCACTCGTAGTCCGCACACACATGAATCCCTGAGAGATCATGGTAAATATCCGACCGTTGTTCAGGGATCTTCCGGTGCCTCATAAGGAGTGGTTCGGGAACTTCCCCGATGCCTTTGAAGGTCAACAATGAGAGTAAAGACTCGGGACCGAGGTGTTGTACACACTCCATGTCGTTCACTACACGAGCACGACAGGAAATGGAGCCTCGGTACGCCAGCTTGAGCGCCACCAAGTCCCCACTTTATTTGCTCTGCTGCACTACCGGGCGTGAAGAAGAGAGCAAGCGAGCCAAGTCTCGTGAATCTGACCCTCCAGGTCGGATGCGTTGCTTACACCCCAACCCGCTAGGGGGCTCTCCATCCAGGGAAGGATAAACGTTAAAATATATTTTTCTGTCTATCCGTTTGGCAGAAGGTGCGTACAGCCGGTTGCGAAGAGGCGCTTTATCAGGCGGATCGCAACTTTTAGGTAGGGGTTAACTGTTAGAGGTTAACTAGTTCTACATGCTGGCTGAGGTTGCTGTGGGAGGCGGCGGGGGGCCTTCGGATTCCGGGTCATCCTTTGCGTAGGCACGTCGGACCACTACGGCATCGAGAATCGAACTGTTTATTCTCGAGCTCGCTAATACATCAATGGTAGGAGCGGGCAGGGCCAGGGCGTGATCCAGACGCAGATAGAGGGCTTGGCATGCTCTCTTGGCCAACCAGAAGCAGAAAAGAATCCCCCAGCGCTGGTAGCGAGAAACACTTTTAATATGAGCGTAAGGGTTGAATGTTAGTAACTCTTCATAGGCTGAAAATATGGTGCACGTGATGTTTCAAGTATGATCATGCATAAAGATGTAAGGAACGAATGTGCTTCTAGAACTCTGTTTTGGTCGGACAGGCAGGCACGTGGCCAGGGGGGGGGGGGGGGGGGGTTGCCATGGGCCCAGGCCCCCCCCCCCCCCTCTGAAATCTTCAATTTGCTGGAGCCTCCTCTCCCCCCTCCCCCTCATACAGCATTTTGTTATGGGCGCCCCCCCCCCCCCCCTCCCAAAACAAAATCCTGGCTACGTGCCTGCGGACGGGGTGTGACTGCTCGGACGGCACATTACCGGCCCTCGGCGCCTATAGCGTACCGATTATGACGATCCTTCCGCTAGACGCGCTCTTCCACCATTGATTTTGGATGACCGTGATTGAAACATCACATGCACCATATTTTCAGTCAACGAGAGTTACTCCGACGCACTTAATAATTTCGTTTCTCGCGACCACCTCCAGAGTAATATTTTCGGCTTCCGCTTGGCCACATTCAAATTTGTGAAGAGGCCCTGGAACACGCCCAGCCCGCTCTAGGCCAATGGCGCCTCCTCATTTGCCTCCTATATTTCCCAATGAATGGCCAAACTCTCTATATATACGGCTCTGTATAGCATACCACGTGGTGCTCACGCTCCAAATAAAAATAAAGTAAAAAAATAATTTAATTTAGAGACAGGTTAGCGCGGGCCGCTACATGGTGTTACCAGAAACACTGGTTAGGTGGCGCAAGTGGCCGAACGATTTGTCGGGTTGAGGCGTATGCATCCATCCATTCATTCATTCCTTCGTGTGGCCGGACTGAGCTCATCTTTGTCGTCCCAATATCGGACTTTCAACTTGTCACCGATTGGACAAATGAGCCGTCGGCATTCAACAACGCGACTGCGCTCTGTTCATTCATATTCGCGAAGAGCGCGGTCACGTGGTGCGCGGGGTCGACAGTTAATTGGTCGAGCAAGCGGACGACTTCCAAACTGCTGCCCGCAAAAGCGCGGCGAAGCCAACACCTCCTCATAACAAGGCCAGTGGCGTACCAAGTTGTTTTTGAGTGGGGGGGGGCAAACCAGACCCCCCCCGCCCCCCCCCCCCCCCCGGGCCGGGGGGGGGGGGGTGTGGTGCCCTTGGTATCCCTTGCGCGCCGCTGGACAGTGTTTCCCCTGCCCAGCGGCGGCTGTTTCAGAGGGGGGGGGGGGGGGGCCAAAACACATGCCTTGCCTCCCTACTCTGAGAACTGGGGGGGGAAGCAAGCGCCCCCCTTGCCCCCCCCCCCCCCCCCCCCCCGGTTGGTACGCCCATGAACAAGGCCGTGGTGCTTGGCCTTCCACGTCACGTACCGGAGGCCAGCGCGAGGTACAGATAGATATTGGACACGAAGGCTGCGTAAGGAATCGGCCGGGGCTGCCGTCTTCACTTATTGAACATAAGTTCTAGCACAACGATGACGCAGTACTCATATAGAATCAGTGTTCCGCGCTGGCCTCCAGCATAGGTGTTGTCGAGCACTATGGCCTTGCTTATCTAGAAGGTGTAGACGCAGCACTGCACGCTATCTTCCCTTACCCGGAGAAGGAAGGAACGATGGAGATGGCCTGCTTCAAGCATTCTCCGTCCTCGCGGTATGTTTGTGCGAAGCAAACTGATTTTCCCGGCAGCGCATGTTTCGGGGTGAAGGTGAGAAGCGCGTCTCGGCGCACACTCCGGGCGACAGCTGGCCCTGGTGCTCTGTTCTTGAATAAGGCGCCGCTCTACGACCCTCGAACAATATCTGCGAGTCGAGATATTTATTATTTACGTATTTGACGCTACGAGGCAGTATGGTGGCCCAAGCGGGAGTGGATGCAGTCATATAATCGAGACACTAAAATAGCGGACAACTTCCTTCCCCGTAGAGCACTTGGAGAGGCCATCAGTGCAGCCTGCAGAGCTTCGCCAACCCAACCACCTGGGAAACGGACAGAGGCAGTGGAGAGCAAAAGTCAAGATGATATATTCCAAGATTTAAATCGTGCAAACTTACCGCCACGATTTAGGTAATACTTTTTCCCAAACACAAAAAAATTTTTTTTTTTTTTGTTAAGCAATTATATCGAAAAAGCATTCCTGCGGGGTTAGTCGCGCACCGGAAAGAAACTGCGACCCATTCTTCCGTCGCGCCCATTCACACCCGCGGCGGTACACCGCGCGGCGGACACTCATCGCGGCACAATTAAACGCGAGCAGCGCCAAGACACACCGCGTCTCCACCCCGTCATTCGAAAACGATTAAACGCATTCAGGCATCCCACTTTTTCTTTTGGGGAACGCTTTTTATCTTCTCGGATGCGAGCACTTCCGGCTATGGTCGCGCGGGCGTGGATGTGTATGCTACAGTATACAATGCCTCGGCTTCGCTTCGCTTTCACTTAGCACCCCAACCACATTAGAAACAAAAAAAAAAAGATTACCAGAACAATAAATGGAGACTCAGAGGCCCACAGTGTAAACTAAGTCTAAACTAAACAGAAGCGTCCATCCACTGCACGGGGCCAAAGAAGACTTGGAAAGTCACTTCCGCCCGAATTGGAGGTCCACCCCGACGAACCCAGGTACCGTATCTCCTCTCGACGAATTTCTCACTAAATTCGGCGCAAAAAAGAGTGGAAAAAAATAAAGAAGATATAATTCTCGGAGAAATAAATAAGGGGAGGTAAGAGGCGAAAGGGGATTTGACGTTTGAGTTGGGTCTCCCTGCTGCGGAAATGTGTGCAAACATCACACGGCGATTCGTGCGTGCAATCGCCCTCTTGCCCGGTCGCTGGTAATGATACGGTGGCCTTCCGTTCGGATGTTTAGTGCTGCGTGTCTGACTGTGTGTGTGTGTGTGTGCCCTCAACGGGAGCGAGAAAGCAGTTTTTTGCACGCCCTTCGATTCAGTGTTCCGAAGAGTTGTAACTTTCGCTGTTTTGGGGGGGCTGCGTATATTGAGCGACGGACCCAATTTGTAGAAGTAGACAGTAGCAGTCGATGCCTTATAATTTCTCGTTGCTTTTTTTTTTTTTTTTCTTTTTCATAGGCTGAAGTTACTACTTTTAGAGGGGAGGGTGGAAGAAAGTTTTGCTACGCTCGCCGTTATATACCGCATTTACCGGCGTATAAGTCGCCCTTTTTTGCTTTAAATTTTTGTTCGTGCGTTTTGTAGGTGCCAGCGTATATAAATGTGATTATCATCAACCTAAACTGCGAAATTTTGACACGAGGATTAGATTTCTCGTTCGATTCGTTGACAAGAATAATGAAGCTTGATTTCGCTTGTGCATATACTATTATGATCATAATGTCCATATGCGTGCTTTCCGGTGCAGTTTTGCCGCGCCAACCGTACAAATATACAGGGCGTTTCACAATAAGTGGACAAATTCTATACTGCGAAAACTACGTGTCGCAAAAAAAAAAAAAAAGAAAAAGGCTTGCGTCGTTTTGGTCCTGGGCTAGGAAAATTTAAGAAAATGATTAAAGTTTGGGATAATTAAGTTGTTAATTATTTTGGCGTAATGAACTTCTTTAATATTGTGTTTAAGGGCATGGTTTCAATTAGAATCTTACTGGGCATCATAGAAAAACACTAAATCAACAAATTGCAGAAATATAGAAGGCACGCGCAGCACTTTACGGCTTTCTGAAAAACCGCACAAATTCGTCGGGTTTCGAAGTTTCGGTTTGCAATCGGAGCGCTTCTCGGCACCGGCGGCACCGCGCCCCGTGGAGAAATAGTGCAACCAAGCTCTGCTGCGCTGTCCTCGCGCAACGCAGCAGAGGCTGGTTGCACTATTTCTCCACGGGGCGCAGTGCCGTCGGGGTTGAGAAGCGCTCCAATTGCAATCCGAAACTTCAAAACCCGACGAATTTGTGCGGTTTTTCAGAAAGGCGTAAAATGCTGCGCGTGCCTTCTGTCCTTCTGCAATTTGTGAGATTTAGTATTTTTCGATGGTACTGAGCAATTTTCTAATCGAAACCATGCCCTTAAACAAAATATTAAAAAAAGTTAATTACGCCAAAATAATTAAAAAATTGATTAACCCAAACTTTAATAATTTTCCTAAATGGGCCCCTGGCCCCGGACCAAAACGACACAAGCCATTTTTTGTAGCGACGAGTAGTTTTCGCAATATCGAATTTGTCCATTTTTCGTGAAACACCCTGTTTAGGTGTAACTTATAGACTGAAAACTCCAGTACATCTATTTTTTGCTCTTTCGTAATTACTCTATACTCGTCTTCGTAGAATATGTACTGTCTGAATATAGAATCATCTTACTCGTTACACTCACACGGTAAACATATACTCTAATGTCGATTGATCGACCTACATAAAAATGAGATATATGCAATATTTCTTAGCGCTTGTCTTAACTTTTATTATTAAGCTTCCAAAGCGTATGTTTAGCATTTTAGGGAACAAGCAATGCCATTTTATTATCATTCTAAGTACAAACCATAGAGTTTATCTTGGTTCTACTCGCGGTTATTAATACTTATGGTAGAGAACTACAGAAGTTGATTTACCAAAGAATAAACCCGTAACAAACCTTATCTCCCTGACGCTTACGCACTTTCCACGTTGAAAATAAACTATTCGATATTTGTTTCAAGCTATAAAGCATATAATTCAACAAATAGTAGTATGCGCATATCACAACTGTCGACAAATAATTCCGCAAGAGAGGAATCGTCACTAACCAGGTGCTGGGAAAGAACAGTTACGTTATGCGCATAATTAAGGAATAAAAACGGTTATCAGCCGCAACCGTCGCCCTGTTTAAACACCGACTAAAACCATCCGAAACAAATCGGGCTGACACTTTTTTGTTTGGGGGAACCCCGAATTATCATCACCTCCAGTCAATGACAGATTCAAATGTAGGTATTTTCTATACGTATGAGCAGGAATACTAAGGGATGCCTCATTACAACTGCCTTTTCTTTTTCGACGCCTCAACGCCGCAACATGACGGGTGTCCATCTCCAGACGTCGCGCCATCTGTCGACAGCTACTCCACACTCGCAAACAATAGGCGCTACCGCGTGTACAATTTACTACGAGACAGCGGCGAGGGAGCACCACCGCTTTCCAGTGTTTACTAATTCGGAGGTTAAGGGGAGGGGGAAGGCAGGGGGTTCGAGACTCCGGCTCGAAATTGTAGTCTGGAGTGTTCTGGAGACGCACAAACAACACGTCAGCCCTGCCTACTTGGAGTTCTAAGCGGCGCAGCTGAAGTGCTCAATTCCCACCTTCTTCTCACCCGCCTTCACGCCTCTGTGAGCCTGCCGCTCCGGATTTTTGAGTGGCAGCGAAACGGTGGTTAGACCAGCCACTGCGAAAAAAAAAAAAAAGAGTATATCACTGAACCAGTGGGGGATGAGGAAAAACAGAAGATAAAACAATACGTAAAGGGAAACACGCGGAAAATATTTTGACTTTAGCGCAGGATCTTTCTCCACTGAATGAAGCCGCGTTACCTTCACCTGTAAGAAAATTCCTGGTTACACGTTGTTGTTACAATGTATGACTGTGCTTTATTGCATCTTCTTAAAGTTAGACGCTTGTCTATTACGTCAGCGAGTAGTTCATGAATGATCTAAAGACTTACGTCTACTGTGTCACTGAGCGCATGGATTTATACGGGGTTTGATTAGAATGACGATAGATCATTCGCCATATTCAGAGTGCAAAGGTAAGTCAATCGTGTTCTTTCTTTTTACTCTGGTTGCTACTGGACTGGGGGTGACACAGTGTTATTCGAGTGAGATCACCGTTCGCACACCCTTAGTAATTAGTAAAACAATATTTCGGCGTATTCTTTGCTTTGATACACGTTAGACCAAGTGTGTTTGCCCGCGTTCTTGTTTGTCACATTGTTCTTAAATCAATTGTCAAGCAGAAAAAACAACACATAAGCAGGCAATGCATCCTTTTATTTGTGTGTAACTTTCATTCCAGTAACTTGTTGTACAGTAGTGCTTGTTGACTGATTTTCGCTTACAGAAATTTCTTCATTCGAAGATCGAGAACCAAAGTTTACTCTCAATCTGGAAGTCATGTCAATACGTGTTCCTCATTTTTACGGGGAATATGACCTTTAACCACTAATGACCTTCTTTTCTCGTCGTATACCAGTCATCTCGGTCATCAGGAAGCAAGATCGCGTGAGCACAACCCCCTACTCGTCCCAACGAGGCCACACACAGGCACGCAGATCGACCCACTTCACCAACAAACACGCGAAGCAATTTATAAATACTCATCCCCTTTTTTGTTTGTTCCGAATTTTTACGGCTGCAGCCAGTCGAACTCGATCGCACATCCGGTGGGAGGGCCCCGACCAAGCTCGCGCCAGGCAGGAAACGTTGGACGAGGAACTCCCCCGTCGGACGAGACCGGAGGAACCACAAACCAAGATCCCGTGCCGAAAAAAATAAAATAAATAAAACGGGGACCCCGTGAGAACGCCATCCGAATCAGGGTCTGGCCCCTTGCTTCCCATGTAGGGAGGCAGGCCCTCCCGATTCCCCCTCACCCGAGTCACCACCCTTTCCTATATACGTTATCACACTCTCTCCTTCGAAGCAAAGTCCCCTCTTTTCCGTCTGGATGCACCCTTTCCCAATAAGCCTACACATCATCACCCTCCTTGCTCAACGCCTCCTACACACAACAAGGCCCGAGTGCCTGATTTGCTACGTCATCTAGTGAAGGCCGCAGCGCGCTGCACAAATTGGACACAAGTGCTCTGCGTGAGCATTGGGCCAGGCCTCACGTGCTCGCTGATCAAACGCAGGTCCTAGTGCCACTAAATAAGCTACGCTTCAGAGTAACGGCACTTGGCCATATTGTGGCTTAAAATCATGGTTGCCAGTTATCTGAAGCTTTATCTGACATCACAGGAAACGCTTTTCCGTCCTCCACAAATGTTTAAAGAGTCCGCGACAGAGAAAACCAATATTACATGAGCTCCCTAACACCGAATCGAATGCTGAGGAAGTAGCACTCTTGAATCATGACGATCTGCCGTTGTGTCTGGTCTGCACAAGCCCCAATATGGCGGCGCCCACAACAATGTCGGGGAACGGAGTGCCGATACTCTAAGCGCAGCTCATTTAGTGGCTCTAGCGGGTCCCAGCTGAATGCTGACAAAGCGCTCCTGACCAAACGAAGAAAGAACGCTCGAGGTACAGGCGAGCTGGTGTAAATCGGACACGACGTAACATTATAATAACCACTAACTCCGGTACGAACTGCCCATATGAGAATCTTCTGGGGTAGCGCATGCGCAGTGCGTACCGGAGGACCCACCGTACTGTATGGGATGGGCAAAACGGTTCCCTAAATATCCCTCGTGTCTGCAGACTGTCTTTCGTATTCACAGGCTTTAGAGAAGCGGAAAAGAAAGGGACAGACGACGAATCAATCTCCCAATGTTTTTGCTCTCGTCCGCCCAGTCTTTAGGGTTTAGATGTTCACTCGCTGTCATTCTGTGCCCGCGCTGGCCTCCGACGAGTGACGCATAAGATCCATCAAAACGGCCTTGTTTCTAGGTAAGAGGCGTCGTCTAGCTTCCTAGCTCCGCCTCGCTCTCCCTACACCAGAGGGAGGCAGAGGGAAGGGGAAGGAGAGGATTCGGGAAAGGAGGGTGTCTCTCGACCGCAAGAGAATCCGCCATCGACGTGGTGGCGGTGGGGATGACCCCCTGATTACCGCGTGCCCCTAATTGCCACGTTGAAAACAAAATGGCCACCGCGGGCGATTTGTCAGGCGGTAAAAAGCAGGGAGGGTCCCTCCGCCGCCGAGCCTCCTAATGAGCGGACGGGCCGCCGAGATGGGAGGACAGGCATCGCAGCTTGTTAGCGCCGGATGCCCCCTCCGGCACCAGTCGCTGCTGGCGACTGCTGGGGGATCCTGTGGTGGCGGCACGTCTTTGAGGGACCCCTATCTCTCTCTTCCCTTCCCTGCCCCGAGGCGGTTTGGGGGGAGGGCTTGGTTTCTCTTGGTGACATCGAAAAAGCTGCGATCAGGCCACACCTGGAAACGTCCTCCAGATTCTCATCATTGACGATTGTCTGCGGGCCTTTGTGAATGACGGTCTTGCGGCTGAACGGTTCGTCCTGCTTTGTTTGGAAACAAACTAGCTTTACGACCGACCGCAACGGATGCCAGGAGACATCGGAGCCAATTCGAGGCCGTGTGAGTATTACGTGACCTCGGAGGGGAGGCGCGGTGACGGGCGGAGCGCGTGTCACGTGTTATGTACACAGAGCTGGACTGGAAGAGATAGCTCGTCGCGTCCGTGCCTGTCGGGCGTAAAGGGAAACGGAGTTTGCAGAGCCTAAAGCCTGGTTCAGACAGTTGCGTTTGACTGCGTTTGACTGCGTTGCAGCTGCGAGAAACCAGGACATCCCTGCTGCTTATATCGAGTGCCAAGATGATTCCTTGAATTGGATTCCACGCTTCATACGAATCACAGATGTGCCGGTGACTCGCTTTCGGTTCTCGACGCAACGCAGTCAAACGCACTCAAACGCAAGTGTCTGAACAGGCCTTTATGGTGAATTCCGCTCGCGGATCTCGAGCGCTCCGAAAGCGCTCCATTTGGAGCGCGCATATTCAGCTGGCAGATCTGGCTCGAGTTGGTCATCTTCCGCTCGTAGATCTCTGGCAGCGCCCGCTCCATGAAGCGCCTCCAACCCCGCCGAATTCGATCCGCGGCATTTCAGATATCTATGCGGAAGTTGACAGAGCGCGCTACGTCATTTCCTTTAACTCGGCAGTGGCGCATGCGCGACGAGGTCGGTGGGCCGACCGGCCGCGGGGGCCGCGCCGTCGACGGCGTCTACTCGGTCCAGCTGGATTTGCTCGGATGCGTCGGTTATGTTACTTACACGGCATTGTGACGGCTCGAACGCTTCTACCTCGCTTAGATAAGGGATGCAAAGCCGGGACTGAAGCGTGGCAAATCGGAAGCGCTGACATCTGTGATCGTGAGAGGAAGATCGAGAAAAAGAACGGGGGGCAGAAAATCGGAAGGGGGCAGACGCAATGTTAGGCCTGTTCATTTTGCCGCCAATGATTGTTTAAGTTTTTACACTGCCTGCCGCCGGCAGGCAGTGTAAAAACGTCTATATTGTCCTTGATTGTTCGCGCTTGTCTATATTGTCCTTGTTTTGTCTCGTTGTTGTCTATATTGTCCTTGTTTTCTCGTGCAGTAAAGGAAGAACAGATTAGGCAACGACCGAGCAAGTGATGAATTGTTACCTCTGTGTTTATTAAAGTCGTACCGGAAATCTGAACTCCACAGATGGCAATCCCTGTGCGTGCCCCGCCGCGTCGAGGCGGCCGAAAGCTGTGCCGAACGCGGACGTCTTCCTCGTTATTTGTGACATGGGTGCCATGGTACGTATAATTTCGCCCGGCCTGTGTCGCGTGTTATTTCTGCAGCTATGCAGTGACAGTTGTCACTGGTCGTCGGAAAGATCAGTCGGCTGAGGCGTTGGTGGGCTTGTCAAGTTCGAGCAGCGGCCATTTTGAACGGCCGAGGGGGAAGCGGGGGGAGGGGGAGTTGCTCCAAAAATGCGAGTTTATCTTCTCCTCGTCGATTCGGAGCGGGTCCCTCGGAGCAGAACTTCGCCTCTCGCGCGGATTTCGGAAAGCGCTCCGGATCTAATGGAATTCACCAAAACCTAGTCTGCTTATTTTGCAGGGGTTGCGGTGACGTCAGAACGGCGAGCTCTGGTTTGGCCCTTGTGGAGGGATAATGTGTAGACTTCAATGCTAGCTGACTTTGGGTCTGTCCACAATCCTTCAATCAGAGCCAATCAGAGCTCGGTCTTTGGACGTCGCTACAACCCCTGCAAAATAAGCAGACGAACTTTCGCAGTATGCGGAGCCCAAGTTGGTCTGTTTCTTGCGCAGGGGTTACGGTGACGTCAGAACGCCGAGCTCTGATTGGTCCTGATGGACGGATAATGGGTGGACTTCAATGCTAGCTGCCTCAAGGTCTACCCACTATCCTTCCAATCGCAGCCAAGGAGAGCTCGGTGTTCTGACGTTACCGCAAACCCTGCTCAAGAAGCAGACGAACTTGCGCAGTATGCTGAGCCAAAGTTCATCTGTTTCTTGCGCAGGAGTTGCGGTGACGTCAGAAAGCCGAGCTGTGATTGGCCCCGAGGGAGGGGTAGTGTCTAGACCTCAATGCTTGCTGCCTCAAGGTCTACCCACTCTCCTTCCAATTGGAGTCAATCAGAGCTCGGCGTTCTGACGTCACCGCAACCTCTGCTCAAGAAGCAGACGAACTTGCGCTCAGCATAGTTTGATCTCAGCAGCTCTGCTCTACCATGTCTCTCGTGGTTTTGTTTAATTAGCACTTTATTCGCGTGATGCGCAAGGAAATGCGAAGCGCATCGGTGTTCACGAGGGAGTGTTTACAAGTAGACAAACTGAGGGAGAGGAGGAGACGAGAGCGCTCAGTGACGTTAGAGCACAGAGCTCTGGTTGTAACGATTAGTGGGTAGACGCAAAGGCCAGCTGCCTTCGTCTCTACTCACTGTAGATAAGTACGATAAGATTACAATAATAAGCGTAAACTTGATACAACGAATAGGCCTCGAACAAACAGGAACCTCTAAACGCTGACTCCGACGGAAACGTTTCTTTAACCCAAGAGGCATTCAGTACTTGAAGCATCATCCAAAAGCGTTCTGGAAAGCGCCCCTGAATGTCACCCCCCCCCCCCCCCCCCCCCCCCCAGATACTTGCCAAGGTCGCATTCAACAATCCTACCATCGAGATGAGGGGACAAGAATAGTCGTGCTATAATGTAGCCTAACAATCCTCATCGTCAATATGTACGGCGTCAGGAGTTACAACTTTACAATACGAGTTGACAGGCGATATTCTCAATATTTACTGTTAGATAACTGTTTCAAGGACAGAGTGCTGCAAGAACCAACTACAAACTTCAACAGCTAAAATTTGTATGATGAAATCGCAACAAAAAAATAAAGAACTCAACTTATTTGCACAATGTGTTTGGCAACCTTGCGACATTCGTGCTCCGATTGATTCAGCCTTCCTCACGACGGACACAACACGACGCCCCCCATTTCATGTTTTCCGTTTGAGAGAAATCGACGTCTTCTTCTATAGACCCTTTCTTCAAGGGCGCCGCCATCTTGAATTGTCGTCACTTCCAATATGGGCGAAAACATTGTTTTGCCGTCGCCACGCCAATAGAATGCATTTACTAGAAAAGCGTAACCGTCACCCATTCTCGTTCTCTCCCCTCTATCTTTTTACTACTTGCAGGTTGAAACGTTTTAATATTTTTTCGTCGCCCATACCGGATATGCCTGCTTGGAGGTCGGGGCGAGACTAAGCGGAAAAGGTCTATATCGCGAAATAGTGGTATGGTCGCTTTCTCTCCTTGTTGCCAGATTCTCCCGTCATGCTGCTTTTAACCGCCAGCATCTTTCCTTCTTCTTTCTTTCTTTTCAGGAACCGTCAGATTTATTTAGCACGAAACGCCGGGCACGGTGCACCCCACGAAGTCGCGACGACCCACGCTGGCAGGGTCCGCGCGTTCGGCAACGCTGGCAACCGCACGAGACCCAAATCCCCGCGACCGACTCGGCCGGGGCTGGTGCTCGGGAAGGGGCATGCGTGCCCGAATGTAGCGTTGCGTGACAGAGTCCGCGTGGGGGGGAAAGCGGGGTGACCCGGGGCGTTTCTCTTGATCCGCTCTGCAAATCCAAGCCATCGCGGGATTTGTCCCGAGCATTAGGGGATAATCCCGCAGCGGGTAATCAGGGCTTTTCCCCCTGTCGCGAGGTCAATTGAAAAACTCGATGACTCCGTGTCTCCCCCGATGTGTGCCGGTGGGCGGCGCTAAATGTGTGTCTCTGGAAGGGAGAGCTGTCCCTGCTTCGAAGAAGTGTTGCGCAATCTGCGGTTGGGATTTTTTTTTTTTTTTTTGTGCACAATTATTGTTGCGATTATTTTGGGAAAAGGTTTGCGAATCTAGTTCTCAGTCAGTTCTACGAAGAGCGTGTTTACAGTTGATGACTGTAATTCAAGTGAGTCAAGTAATGCCAGAGTCAGGTCTAAAATAGATTAATCGAGTGTATTGATGAAGCTCGTCATCTGCTGCCACGATCGAATGCTGAATATCGAAACTTTAGCACTGTTCGTCATCTATAGGGTATCTGATATAACCAGGCTCGATCGAAAATGGCCCATAAAATCTGCGCCTGCACGTAGCGATTTAAACTTTTCGTCAAAGGTGTATTTTATAGGCCGCTTTTCTCTCGTAAAATTACAAAGCGTAGCTCTCTTTCTGTGGGAAATCGGGCCAAATATTTGCCAGGGTCAAACGCGGACGGCGGCGCAGACGACCGAGCCGAGTGGCGGAGCGTGTTTGGAGCACGTATTGATAGGTGGCGTCGGGAGCAGCGTCCGAAGGTGTAGCCGAACAGCGAAAGAAAGCAGACGACACGCAGACAAGATCAGTCGGCAGCAAAGCACCGGCTTTATGCAACCGCGTTTTCTCTTTATTTCAAAGTTACATTAAAACAATATTATATTCATTTTAATAGACCACGGTCGTCGCGAGCAGTCTCGATGAGAGTTCCTGTATAGGCTCTCTACGGAAGCCAGAGTTGCGCATTCAGCCATCTTGAAATCCTAAGATATGCGGGAAAGCCACTCATCGCGCGTGTAGAAGCCGTGCTCCGTCGATTGCGGCCGGTCACGGGACTGAATTCGGCGAATAGCGGCGCCGCGGCGCATTGAAGACAGGAAAGGAGGAGAAGGAGGCAAACGCATGGGAACATACGCCGGGGCGAGTGCAACGTCGGCGAACCGACTTTCCTGCACGCCGCAGGATTCTTTGCTCCTCACGTGATCGATCTCGGTGAATAGCGGCACGGCGGCACACGAAAAACAGACGCGCAACTCTGGCTCCCATAGGGAGCCTGTATACTATAGGAACTCTAGTCTCGTTAAGAAGGTAGCGCCATCTATCAACTCGAGCGCGAAACACGCCCCGCCACTCGACTCGGTCGTCTGCGTCGCCGTCCGTTGATGCCCCTGGCAAGATTTTCGGCCCTACTTTTTTACAGAAATGGTGCTTCTCTTTGTAAGTTTGCATGATAAAACTGACCTGTGAAATATACCTTTGACGAAAAGTTTAGATTGCTACGTACAGGCGCCGATTTTTAGGCGCATTTTATTTCGAGCCTGGTTATTTCAGACACCCCATATATTTGATATTTGTTTTTAACTCTTTTATCTCTAAATATCCTTGATGCGTTTTTTCTAGCAATACCCGCAGAGCTCACGGTTTCCGCGGGGGTTTGCTTCCCCGCAGGGCACAATTGTACAGTGAGAAGCGCACTCAACGGGGCTGGTTGCCGCGATTATGCCCGCGCTCATCGTTCGTGCTTGTTTTAACGTGAAACGTTCTTTGTCTGGTGTGTGTGTGTGTGTGTGTGGAGGGGGGGTGGGGGGGGGGAGGGGGTTTCAAGAACTTTGTGAAGCTGCCGGTAATGTCGATGATGATTGGCTGAGCAAGGTGATGACGTCTTCCCTCCATTTCGGACACCCCACCATTTTGAGTGTGTGTGTGTGTGTGTGTGACCATCGCAGTAAAAAGAAATGTTTGCGCCAGGCGTGAATCGCACCGAGATCATTTCGATTATCATGCGAGTGTCTTTCCAGCGTGTCACGACACAACGCTTTGAGTTCGGGTGCCATTTGGCCGGAAAGTCCTGCGGGGCACACGCTCTGCGTCCGGCAGATAGCAACCTGATACCCTCCCTGTCAGGCGTTTTTTAAACCCGGGTTAGCGCCGGTTTGTGAGAAACTCGGGGGGGCACCAAAGTTACAACTGGTGCAGCAGGCGCAAAGCTAGCAGTGGCGGAACGCGATGATAATCTAATCATCCGTGTTCCGCCACTGCTAGCTTTGCGCCTGCTTCACGAGTGGTAACTTTGGCACGCCCCCGAGTTTTCCACGAGCTTCAAGTCGTTCTAGAAAGAGCTGATTTAGTGGTTTTCGATGACGCTCAGTAAGTTTCTAATTGGGACCATATGACTATTTTCACTAATTAAAAAGTTAATTAACAAATTTTGATTAATTAGCCGATTGATTGCAAATATTAGCCACCACATAATGTCCCCCTGGCCGTATAACTCACCTGCACAAACCGTATTTGTGTATCATTTGCATATTTTTTGTAATCAATATGTTCGAATTAAAATGGAACACACGATCGCTTGAAGAAAAATTGTTACGATTTTGCGAAGTACTGGTGCAACGCAAGGTTACCGCCATAATCTAACTCCCGATATAAAGATAACTAAAATCACGGACAAGCCAACTCTTATTGTCTGAGGGTTTATATTATGATGTTTCCTAACCGGCTCGCCTGCATACTTTCGCTCCTTGCAAAGGTTACCGTCTTGAGAACGGCACAAACCGATGCCCCGGCAGCGGAGTCTCGGCGAGCTTGCACGCGGGGGCCGCCGCCGACCGATCGCCGTCTGGCCGGGCTCGCGGCGCGACACTCGCCCGTACTCGGCCGAAACCCCGAAGATGCGCTCGAAGCGGGGAAGCGGCCTGATGTAACGAAAGGTAAAGGGCATCTACACCACGAACGGGCAAAAAGCGATGCAAAGGCGTGCGCGAACGTGAACGACAGTAGAAAAGTTCCCGTCGCTCGCCGCTATAATATGCGTCCCTCAAACTCCGTAATCCGCGGCCGCATCCCTTTCCTGCCGCTCGTACTCTCTCTAACTTAGCTACTCTGTCTCGCGGGGCATGCTGACGAAACGATCGTCGGGATACGTAGTAATTGCTACAGCCGAGCGCGGCGCAGTTTACCGGTTTACCATTGCTTTCGCTGCGAAGGGCCGCCGAGTCAACCACCATGCATGGTGCTTACCGGCGTCCGACGTCATCATATGACGTAGGTGCAGGGCATATATCGCTATGATAACATTAAGGGAGCTTAAAAGTGGACAAGTGGAAGGAGGGGGCAACCTTCACGAATTCAGCTGAAGTTTAAATTAATAACTGTCCACGGTCGGGAAGGGCTTGGAGCAGCTTTTCATTATTCGATTCCAGAAAATTCGGCCAAAAACAGTCTTCGCTTCGAATTCGCTTCGAACTCAGAACCCACTATTCAAGAATGACTAGTTTTTACCTTTAGTTGAAAAAGGTTTCCGGGGGAAGTATTAAGTGTGCGAACAATAACAACGTACTCATCTGCATTAAAAAGAAAATAAAGAAAAAAGGAGAATACCCTGCTAAGAAGCACTAACACTAATACTTGCAAACTCGTAGGCACAAATCCCAGTGCGTGGAATACACAGCACACTGCACGGATATCGAAATTCGGCCCTCACGGCGCCACTCAATACATCAATCAATTAAGATGCGACACCAGACGATACTTTTAGAGTTCAAATATTAGAAAGTCACTCCAGTTTATGAATCTTTGATTTCGTCGATGCGACATTTTAAACCGTTTTCATTAAATGAGAGGTATTTAAACCCTATTGAGTTTTGTCTATGTAAATAGCAAATAAAGACTGTCGAGAGACAGAAAATATTGCGTATAAAGACTGCGAGAGGAAGAGAGATTCTGAGATTTCCATTATTATATATGGTTACCAGCGACTAGCTTGTTTTTTTTGTTGGTTACAATTTTTGACATTCGCCTCACTTTTCGCCGATGACGCACGAAAGAAGTTCAACCAAACGCGTTACGGACCAGTCCTGGAACGCCGACCAAAACGACGCGTCGCGCAAGACGCCAGAATATAGACAGTTTATCTCTCTTTACAGAATGAAAATAAAAATTCTTATTTGGCACACCTGGATATAGAAAAATCAAAATATTGGGTAAATATGGCGAGACATTCAAATATGCCATACCAAGCGGACATAACTGTATCTGCGGTATTGTGTATATTTTAATTTTTATATACGCCGTTTTTGCATGACACGAAGGTTGTGCGACCTATCCTTACCATTTTCGACAATACTATTTAAAATAAGCGGGTTGAGCATGATATTCTTTCGCGTTTACGCAACCGTACTACTCCATTTTGATTTTTTTTTTTTTTTTGCTTTGCTTGTTAGGTTGCTTTGTTAAGCAAAAATCATTCGCCAAATAACGAAGCGTGATTAGCGTACCTCAGGAGGCTTAGGTATACCGCACGACAACCCGAACGAAAGTTCTCTCGAGTCGTCATTCAGAAAATTTTCACCTGAATCCTTAACTTACTGTGGGATGTATACTTACAAGCTCGCTTTCACATATCCCAGTTTACACCTTCAACGTCTGCAAAGATGGCATCTCTGCGTTAAAATAACGCCAAAAATAAAGTAGCAACCAAACATAACCCCAGCATCGAACGCTTCCACAGCCAGCACGCCGCAACGCTCTGCTCCACACGTACCACGCGCAGAATATAAACAACAACTTCCGAAAAACTAACCGGAGCGAGATCGAACCAACGAAGACCATCCATCTGCTCGCGCACCACCGCCTCCCAGCACCGCAAAAGAATACAAAAAAAAAAAAAAAAAACACACTCCTCCGAGCCCGAGCCCGCGGAAGTGAGTGCCAGCGAGCACGAGCGCGCACCGTCGCCGATGGCTGGAGAGGGAGTGCCTGCTTGGGCCGGTTGAGTAATTATTCAAAGCGCTTGAAACATTCACCCCGTTAATGGCCGGGGGAGCCGAGGTGCGGCCCCTACGTTTTTCCCGGACGGTTTCGAGGGCTGAGGGAGGAGGGGGATGCCGTCCAAGGTGTGAAGATGACGTCGTGACGCATGTCCGCCGCGCGGACACGCAAGGGGCGGGCCACGCGGCCGGCCCGTCAGCCGCACGCGCCCGCTCGGCCGGCCGTCCACGTCGGGCCGTACTGCTGCGCTGCGCCATGCAGAGACGGACGTGGACGGCGTCTGTCCGTCCGAAGCAGCGTCAGGAACGTCGATCATCCACCGCCGACACCGAGCTCGCGTCTGAAACGCGCGGTGGCGCTGGAAGAAGCGGAGCTTGGTTGGGGATCCCTTTACCGAATAGGGCTTTCTAGTGGTTATGAAACCGCTTTATCACCGATAAAAAAGCTTGTTTTGAAGTTATTTTCTTTTGTGGAACTCATGGCAGTTGAAAAACTAACAGTGTTTCTTTTTTTTTTTTAGAGGGAAATTTACAAATTCAGATGCATGCATTCGTTCCGAGTTTGTTTTCGTAAATTTAAGGAATAGGTTGTTTGTAATGACAATAGAGTTGACTGCTGCGTTTTAGAGTGCCCCGCGCGTTTTAGAGTGCGCCTCGAGGAAGGCGCTAATCTAGCTTTTGTGGAACTCCAGTTGCGTCTCGTTGAGGAGGTTTTGTTTTCGATCGAAGCAATCTTTCTGAGGATATGTGGCAACGTGTACACGCTCAAATGAGATTCAACGTTCCGGCGTAAAATGCTTATATGAGTACACGTACACGAATTTTGCGTGAATTGTGTGTCACGAAATGCCAACGATCGAGGAGCCATTTGCGAGTTTTACATGATTCTAAAAGTCGGGGTCACACTCGTTTTACGTCATACTAAAGACAGTCTGCAAACACGAGTGACCGCAGTATCCGTGGTTCGAATGCCAAGCCTCCGCCTTGAACTCATTGACATCCGGCATTCGAAGCACGGATCTCGTTGTAACTCGCGTTCGAATCTCTATGCAGAATGTCTTTTGTATGCTGTATAATGCCCGTGACCCACTAGAGCGACAGACAGAAACAAACGACAGCGACAAGCCTCAAACCAGAGTCTTTCGCGATTTGAGAGGCTTTGTAGAATAAAGGAGGCTATGCTCAAACACGAGCATCATGCACGCGAGGGTATCTTTGGCAGCACCGAACGACTAAACGCCTGCCAAAGGTACCATCGCGAGCATGCTGCATGGGTTCGAGGCTTGTCGCTGTCTTTTGTCTCTGTCTGTCGCTATAGTGGGACACGGGCATAAGCAGTGGGACCCCGGCTTAAGAGTTGACACACCACAGTTTTACACGCATCCTCGTGGATTCTAGATTGGAGTTATAAGCGTGATACGTTTGCACATGAAGCAAGTAAATTCTGCGCTTCCTAATGCGGCACGAAGAAGTGGCAATGATCCTACGGAACATAAGTTGCCATCTAAAAAAAGTTGATTCATTGATAAGCAGCAGGACGCATCGCGTTCAGAACGAGATGAACGTAAACGCCCCTATCTCGTACTTGAACTCTCGTTCGGTTTGATAAATCTCGATTTCATTCCTAGAGATGCTATTAAATTCACCGAAACAAGGAAGAGAGAAATTAATGCCGACCTGAAGCGAGTGACTTAATAACGACACTTGGAAAACATTTCGTGGTGCGCTTCAAAAATGTAATGACCGGGAGCAATCTCTCGAGTTCCGGTGTTCTTTTGGATTGTGAGAGTCATGATTGGTCCTTCTTCTGGCAGGTGAATCCCTCTGTCTTACGAAACGGTCTCCGACATTAAACCGACTCAAAAAGTATGTCAAGTCGTCGTTCCGAATAACATCAAATGTTTTCTACAAAGTTCAAAACATCAGAAGTCTCGAAAGCCCCTGTACAACCCAAGACAGAGAAAAACAGAGAGAGAGAGAGAGAGAGAGAGAGAGAGAGAGATAAAGAGAGGTTTCGCTAGAGCTTTCTGTGACCTTGAAAGTGTAAGGGCTATTCATACGGCCCATGGCCAGTGGTGAAGTACAAATCGATGGTTTATAGACGCGCCAGATTACAGCCGCCATTGCTGAGCTACTCTTGTCATAGCGAGATACCGATCCACTGAAACGGGCGTTGGTACGAGCCTTCTCAAGGGCCAATGCCGCGGAGGACACACTAGAATCGAAAATGGCCGATAACCTGGCCTTCTAAGGTAATGATGAAGTGATGCAAACGGAATAAGAGGAAACAAAAATGGAAGGTCGGTAATGGCGGCGCCCATGCACAGCTACCGCAAAGCGTCTCTGGACCAACGCACGCCTCTGACGTCACAGCGGTGCGGTGACGTTGCTGTCGGCACGGCGCACGCGCAGACGGTTCCCATCGCTCGCTATGTTTCGGTGCGCGCAAATATGAAGTTTGGACTCGTTTGTAAATAGCGCGTTGGCCTATACTAGGATATAGTGTACGTAGCTAGATACCTACAACTGGTAGGCAACTTCAACTTCCGTATATAACGAAAATAAAAAAAGAAGTTTTGAGAACCGGGCGGTTTTAATGCAAAGAGAAAGGGCCGTGTATTCCACGACGTTCACAGAGAGTCGACCAGCGCGCGGACTCGTCGAGGCCGCGCCAGGAAATCACTTTGTGGCCAGGTGACAGCAGCCAAGAGCGATGGCCGTCGGCGGCGTTGTATCAGTTGCGTGCATCGGACGGCCAGCGCTAGTTCAACAGAGGGTCGGTCCGTGTTTGCACGCCGTGGGACAAACAGCGGGCGAGGACCGGGCGCCGCCGCGACATACGCGGGTGGCCCCCCTCCCTCCCCGTGTCCTTCCTCGGCCACTCGGACGTCTCGTGGGCAAACAGAGCGGACCGCCACGCCCCCTCGTCCCGCGTCCAGTGCTGGGGACCCGAAGGCAGTCGCGGGAGAGTGCTACAGAAACGAGCTGGACAGCTGAGACCGCAAAGCTTCCACGTGACGCTAGGAGCTCCTTCCTACGTTCGCGCTTGAGTCTGACCGCCGAAAACGAGGAACTCGAAGCGCGTCGCAGTGGAACACGAGGAGTTGTGGCGAAGTCGGACGCACTAAGACTTGAATGTTTGAACCAGCCCTTGAAGGGGCCCCCGAAGACCGAAGAGAGGGAAGGGCGAGAGGGTGGGGGAGGGTGGGGGGAGCGTGCAATGATGTGTTATGAATATCCTTACGAATGATGGAATTAGGCTTTTTCGTGGGAGCGAGTTTTTTTTTCTTCTTAGCAAAACATAAATACGGACGAAAAGTAAAGAAAGTGAGAACAATTGCGAAAGAAAGATGTAGTTTATTGGGACGAAGTGAACAGCCGTGCATGATTGCGGCTGTTTCGGCCCAAATCATGCATATGCACTGCTGTTTGTAATTAATTAAGACGATAAAAAAGAAAAAAGAAAGAAAGAACAGTCGCAAACACAATATTACAAAACCAAAATAGACACGCACGGTACCATCGAACGAGGTGTACTCGTCGTCTTGTCTACCTCCACCTCTCTCCACTATCCCCCAATAAAGAGGAAAATGAAACAGGCACGAGACGGACGTCACTCGCCCGATCCGACACCCACATCGGCAGCGTGGGCGTGGAGGTTTAGGCTAGCACACGATGCTGCACGCGCCACGCCGCGCTGTACATTGCCAATACACGCCAAGCACCACCACCTTGCACGTTACAGGGCTCACCAACCCTGAATTGCTACACCGCGCGCAGCGGTGGCGAACCAATTTGCAACCTCGCGCGCACGTTGACGGAAACGCCTTCTTTTCCATTCCCGACGCATTTGAATACGTACGCTATGGTTACGAACCGCGCGTCAAGAGATTCAAGTTCGCCACGTGCAAGCTCCCTATACTCTCCGTTTACCGCCAACCTGACAGCAAGGTCAGAGCTACGCGGTCGCCGGACCAATAAACTTCATTGTTTTTATCACCCCAGCCTGCTCTCTATACGTGTGGATAGGACCAGGAGTTTGATCGTGTGGCCAAAGATAGACATGTAACTGGTCGAAAGTAGCTCGTAGCTTTCATCGCGCTGTCGCCTTGAGGCGAGTATAACTCCGCACTTCGACACACTCTCCGCCCATCCACCCAATGACGCGTTCCCCTGCATGCATTAGGACGAGAGGACAATGGAGGGCTGCAGCAGGTAGGCCCCTTCGGGTAATCAATTGAAGGCGCCGACCGGCATCGGGCTTTGTTTTGCTTCATGCCTGAACGCAAAGTGGCTCGCACAATGAGAAAGAGAAGAGGGCGCGAAAAATAGTGAGCGTGATGAAGGGGTTTCGGAGAAGTTGCGCGTTGTTTCTGGGGGAGGAGAGGGGGGGGGGGGGGGGGAGCACCCGTATAATTTGGGCCGTGCACACGTAGCTCCGCGGTGCGTATGAGTGAATTAACGCCCCTCTTCGCCATTTTGGCTAAGTGTAGGGCTTTCGTCGCTCTTGTGTCGAATAGCCGTTGCGCTTCCTTCCACGACACCTACGCTCCCGTAAACATGCGGCTACCTTGCTTTGAGATCGTCGAGAAAGGCCGTGTATGTTTCTTCCTAAAATTCGGATGCGAATTTCGATTCGCGTTTAGTCCTTATAATGACCTCTGTAGCCGTGAGGCTACAGAGGTCATTATGTTATTTATTTATTTATTCTGTCTATCAACAATGTCTATAAACAAGAGAGACCTGCAGAAGCCTAAATCGCTAGTGCATTAAAGCTTATTTTCAATTAATAAATGGTAGTTGTGTTCACTGCTTTTTATTTTTAGGTTCACTGTTTTGAGTCTCAGAGTTTAATGTACAAATAATAAGGTCTGTTTCAGCTCCGTTTTGGGAACGAACATAAAATATTGTTATAATATCGTTTGGGCCGACCTAAGTTTTCCATAGGATTAGTGTGCCCAGTTGTCCCCGTGCTATCGCCCCAAATGTCTAACTGGACGTTAGCGAGCTTTTAGGTAGCAGGACGGCATCATCGAAGGTGCCCGACACCGTGCCAAGGACAGCGGACAGCAACGGACAAATGACCGATTCTGGTGGCTCAAGTTTTACCACAGCTCGACGATAAAAGTTTCAGATAGGGAATATCAGTGGACCGCTATAGCGAAGATCCACAAGACGTTTGCTATAATATTTCGGTTTTGTTAATAGACTGAGTAGTAAATACTACGGTGGCATGTAAAAGCTTCTTATTTTCGTAACTTTGAAGGTCTGCTTATTCCCAAATGTTACCTGTGTGTCTTACGTAGCCGACGTTCGAACCTGGGGCACTCTCAGCTCGAAAGATTCCTAAGCCGCGGAATCTGTGGCGATGAAAAAGTCGTGGCGGGGGGGCGTGTCCCCCTCGCCTGTGCGTCGACTGCAGCGAGAGAAATGGTAGCAGCCCGTCTCGTGCCGATGTCGACCGGGCGACGTGGATCAATGCGAGTACGCGCGCGTGGGCCGTAAACACCTATTCAAAGCTGCGCGACGGAGCGAGCTTCGGGACAGCCTGAAACGGCCCCGTGTGACTGAGGGGGAGGAGAAAAGGGAGGGGGTGGGGGTCGATTTGTCGCCCCCAGCGTCAATACCACAAAGGGGTCTGCGAAACGCCGGGGGGTCCGGAAGGTGGGGTCTAGGGGTTGGGACACAGGGCTGGGGGTTTGAAGGGTTTGAGGGATTAGCCGCACGCACGATGCCTGCGTGGGGAAGGGGTACAGAAGAGGCTGCAGCGGAGGTGGGGCGGAATGGGGTGGGTTGGGTCGGGGCCATATTCGGATGCGGTTGACACTTTTCCGTAGCCGGTCGAGCTGGGACTGATTCTGAGCGTCGAAGGGTGCGTGGATGTCAATTAATCTGCACTTTAATGTCGTGCTGGCGGTTTCTAACGTATAGGTTTAAGCACTAAAAATGTCCCCTCACCACAGCTAGCTGGAGATCGTAAAAAAGTCTAAAGGGTGAGCTCACTATTACTAACGAAATAGTTCAGTAGCCTCAAGACGATTCCGTTAGTTTGCCACTTGGAGGTAGTGTTGCCAGACCGATGAGTGATTCCGCCAAACTAGTTGAAATCCCTCAACAATCTGGTAACACTCATTCATAATCAGCCCGTAGGTACAGTGTTGCCATACTGTCGGGAAGTTTGCCGAGAGCGGTGGTCGCATTTTCTGGGTCAAAATGTTTTATGGGCTTTAGCGTTCTGTTATTTTATGATGGACGTGGTTGGTTTCTGTTAGCTCAGTGGCAAAGCGAACGTGTGGGGCATCTTACGCCAGAGCGCTTGCATATGATGCCCTCCGCCAGATCCTGACATGATCCTATAACCGACGTCGCAATAAGTGGAGTCCACAGTAAGCACAGAACCTTCCGTCCGAGAAACGGAGAGAGATAGAGAGAGAGCCTTCATCCACGATGTCTGTCCGCCGAGATAACCCGCACATCTGAATGAGGCTCTATGCCAGGCTGCCGCCGCTCATTGAAAAACTCGCCACAGCACCAGCGCTGAGCGACTTGGAATGGCCATCGGCACCCAACTTGTCCCCTAGCGCCGGCGGCAGAAAGCGGCGCAGTACGCCGCGGCAAGTGTGGGTGTTCAACCCGGAACCCGACTCGTCCGGTAATGGTCAGCCTGCTGATAAGCGGGGACTCACTGCGAAATGAAGACAACACGCTCTTTGAATGGCTGGCTCTGTACCACTGCTGCACTCCGCCGCGAAGCCTTTCTGGACGTCCGTTGGCGTTGAGTCCATCTCGGTCTGTTGGTCCCTGTAATTTAGACGCTGCGCGGGCGCGCTTTTTGCGCACTCGCGGGCACTCCGCTTTTCCCTGAGTGTCTTTCGGCGCGTACCGCTGTTGTTTCTGGCCATTTTCTCGCCGCGCGCCGTATAACTGTTATTATCGGAGGCAGAGGCGAAAACAATCGACACCTACGTGGTCTGGGGGTCGACTCAGTTCAGAGGGAGGTGCTGAGTGTGTTGTGGGAGAGGGTAGCCCTGGAGCGAGCTGCAAGGCTGCCTCTCTGGTCTTTCGTGGCCTTGCTGAGTTGAGATGACCTCTTGAAGCTTGTAGGGGAAGAAACGGAATGTGCCGCAAGGCTCTTTTTTGATTAGATGGCACGCTTCCTGCAGCCTTTGGGTTAACAACAAACACGTCAAAACTTGATTGTGCCTCTAGTGTTGTGCTGGACAATCACAGAACTAATAACCACGATCGGTGGTAGGAGACAAGCAAACAACCAGGTTGCGGTAACGTTTTGACACAGAGATAAGATCGGGTTCACATACGGTATTTCATGAGGGTGACATGTAAAAGACCGAAGCTAAAGAACATTAATTGTAACCGTAGACACTTGAAACTTAATGATCATTTTTTGCTTAATCGAGTTATCTGTAGTGAGAAACGGCTGCGTAGGCCATGGATTGGGGACTAATGTGAAGTCTCGCAACACGTCTGTTTTATAAAATTAAGCTGTCCATGTTTATATATATATATCTTTAAACCACCGTCATTAATGGGTTTTAATTACGCACTTCCCACAAAGAACAATGTTTCCAATTCTAGTACATAAAATTCACTGTCACGAAGGAGAAACAAAAAAGGGTCAAAATCGCTGATGCCATTCTCGAAGAAATGCTTCAGCATTTCGCGCAGCGGTTAAATATAACGAAGCATCGTGAATGCAGCCTCTCAGCACTTTTCCGCGGGGTGAACATTCACAAAACTCTTCTCCCTGGTGTAAGCAGATTAGGGGCTCTGATCTGAACACTTGGCGAAAAACCTTTGGCGCCGGCCAGTCACGGCGGGTCGAAATCCTCGCCGACGTTTTCGCCAAGAAATCTAGATGATAGCTCCAGGTCACTTAGCGCGTTCCTGAAAGACCTGGAAAATTACAGAGTCATTTCGCTGTTGTGCACGCAGGGACGACGACTCCGTGCGCTTACAGCCCGGTGACATGGTAAGACGACTGCGCGTCAAGAACGGCGTGGCTGGCCGTTCTTGCCTCTCGCTTTCGAGACCTGTGGACGCACACGGGTTGGGGTTCCGTTCTTCCGCCTGTCAAGCCGTTCTTGACGCGCAGTCGTCATACCATGTCACCGGGCTGTAAGCGCACGGTGTCGTCGTCCCTGTGTGCACAAACTGTGTGCACGACAACGAAATTGCTTTGTCATTCTCCCCGCATCGAGCGCAGGTCCTTCGTACGCACGCTATAGGTAACGTGATCTTCTTGCACCAGGGAGAAGAGGGGTTTCGGGAATGTTCACACCGCGGAAGAGTGCTGAGAGGTCACATACACCGTGCTTTGTAACCGCTGCGCGATACGAGCACGTATCTCTTCGAGAATCGGCGTGGCGGCAGATGTGATTTCGGCCTTAGCACCCCGAAATATGCACCCCGCCGCCATCTGTCGGCTGCTTGCAGAAGGTGTTTCCTAGCCAGTTTCCAGAGCTTTCAAAGTCAGTTTTGAGGAATTTCTAGCCACACAGGAAGAAATGCACAAAATTAAGATGCTCAATACGAAACAAGGGCGACGTATCATGAATCTGCTAAATCAAGACACGAGCGAACTGGATGACTCTCCGGAACAGATACCACCGTGGGAACGAATAACGGTAGTTCCGGGCACGCCCATTCCCAAGAGCATGGGCCCTGATCATCAGGAAAGAAGAAGAAGATATGCCAAAAAACACAACGAAGAAATTGAGCTCACCCGCTATGACCCCGAGGTAGCGATATACTATACGGACGCGGCGGTCAGCAACAGTAGGGAATTGTAGTATACCGTTTCCGCAGCCCGCTAAGCACCCGGATAGCACTCCGTAATCCGCCACAAGACCTTGAACTATGCAGACAAGGCTGGCGGCGCGCATGCGCAGGTGCGGCGTTTTCTTCGGGGATACTGTAGCGGAGGAGAAAAACGATCTGCTACAACTCCCTAGTAACACAACGATATCCTTTCACCTCCTAAACATAGGAACATGGGCATACCCAACAGCCGCAGACACCCCGGAAGAATCCGAAGCGCAAGCAGTCTTGGCTGCAGTAGAACACGCAAGCAGCAATACAATAGAAAAGAAAAGAATAACCATTTTTACCGATTCACAAGAGGTTATTAGAGTATATAAGGCACACCATGCGGTAAGCCCGACAATACAAAAAATCCCAAAGGCGGCAATAACAACACAGCAGAAGAAGAATGCAACGATACTCCTGCGTGGGATCCCGGGACACACGAGGATTAAGGGAAATGAAATTGCCAACAAAGTCGCGGAAGAGTATAGTCATTCCCTCTTTTCCGACGGACTAGGCCAATCTCAACGAGATCACCCGTACTCTACTGTGTTGAAAAATTTGAGTAAAGAGTACGATCCTATAGCTGCCATAAATAAGGCAAAGAAAAAACTACAGCAGCGACTACGAAATAACCATTCCAAAGAACAGGACCCCATCCCTTCTGGAGTCAAAATATATCAAACAGTTCTCTGGAGAAGGGTAAGGAGAGGAAGTGCTATAACCCTGGTACCTCCTCAAGAAATGGGAGACACAAACAAAGTTAATACAAGACCCGGAATTCATACCGAAACCACCAGAGTGTAACTTCTGTTGAGAAACTACCCCACCAAATATCTATCACCCCCTGTGGTACTGCAAACACTTAAGAAGAGAAAGGGAGGACGCACATGCAACAATTAGATTTAAAAATATATATCCCATTTTTTGCCAAGCAAACGACGTTGTGTCTTTTACTAGGGCTTTTTAATTCGAAATCACTCATTATCCCGAAATCTTCGGAATTGAGCGGAGTTTCCCTTTAATGAATGGATAAAACCAGCAGGGGATTCTAGAAGACGACTTCAGATGCTCTGATCCGTCATTTTCTACCTGGAGAAAACGGGCCTCAGTAAAACTTTCTGAGTTTTTTCTTAGGCCATGCCGTGGAGCAATTACCTGAGCTTTAATTATGAAAAAAAAAAATAAACAGGGGGGTATTTTATCATCGTCATCCACAGCCAGTGGGGCTGTGGCGCCATCCCGCGGCGACGTTGCGAAATTTAGATACGTGAGCTCCACACCAGTCCAAAGTCAGCGCATGTACCAAGGCACCATTAATAACGCATTAAAAAAAAAAGTTAAGAGTTAGAAAATTTTGATCGTAGAATTGATCGTGCATTTTCTACTATCATAGGCTACGATTTTGATCGTAGAATTTAATCGTAACAAATAACGCATTTTTTTATGTTTATAATGAACTTGCTGTTTTCTTGTTAAAGGCCGACGTCGAACCTCGGTTTTCTGCAGGGAAGATATCCCCCTTAGCGCTCCCCTCTCCTAAGCTGCGAGGAAAGCCACGACGGGGCAATGTGAAAGGTGGAGAGAATATAGGAAAGGAGGAGGCGGGCAAAAGTTAAAAGCGCGATGTATGTCTACGCGCGGTAAAAGAACGTCTGAAAGAAATAAAGAAGTGGAAATCAACAAAAGAAAATACAGCGAGCGCTTTTAGTGTCATTATCAAAAGGATAAGAATGCTGTTTTCGTCGCCCTTTTCTTCTTGCTATATTATTTTACAACATCATATACGGCAATTACGTTCTGCCAACTTAGCGTCCGCGAGCAACGTGAAACAGTGTAATGGCGCCCAAAAAAAAAAAAAAAAAAACGCGACCAAGAAACATAGCAATTTTTCTCGCCAGACCGCGCTGCCCAAACCTGAGAGTCACTGGCCTATATCTTGATGTGATGCCACCGCGGCCTTCGTCTAAGCCCCACGCCCGGAGAAATTACATCGCCCACCAAACCGTCGGCAAACCTCCCCCCCCCCCCCCCCTTCCCCTCTCCTCCCCACCTTGGAAGAGATGCTCCAGGGTTCTGGACGTACCCCGACCGGCAGCCTGCGGCAGCGAGCGACCCAAACGCGACGCACATAGCCCGAGCTGAGATTGCCCGAGACGCCGACACACGTAGCAGACATGGCGGCAGCGCTGTCACCGGCCGCGGACAGGCCCGGGCCAGATAAGCGGTCATGAGCGACGGCCCGAGGTGTCGCTGATGCCCGTCGCTGATTGATTGTAATGAGAGCGGGACACGCGACTCTCAGTTATCGGAGGGACCTGACACGGGCCGGCTGCCGAACGCCCGGGTTGGGACCCGTGCGCCTGCGCGGACGACCCGAGTCAAACGGGACGCCTTTTCGCTTGAAGGGCTGTTTGCACGGATACGCTGTGTGTCGAGAGCTAAACGTTGAAAGTCAAATTTTGCCGAAGAGAAAAAATTGACGTTCAACGTTGACGTTCACCCCGTCCCATTTGACGTTCAAACTTCAAACCCTCGTGCGGCTGAAGTCCGTGGCGCCCGTTTCACCTGACGAGGAGAGATTCAATTCTTCTTTGTTTTGAAACCTTTAAAAAAAATTGTGACTTCATGGATTACGTCACGGATTCTTCAAAATGTTACACCCGTTTGACAGGCGCTGTAAAACAGTTTGGAAACGTAAGTTTCAAAAATTTCAGATATGCCTTTGCGTACCAACAGTTACCGCACAAGCTTTAGTGTCAGATGTGTGCACAGCAAAGGAACCGTAATTCCGTTCCTTCAATAAAAAAAAATATATATATATATATATATTTTTTTTTTTTGCTATGTAGCGTTTTTTTTTTAGTTTTAGCATATCGAAGTTGCGGTATGCAGAGGTTTGCTTTTTTTTTCAATTTCAAGAAGGTGTTTTTCCGACGACCGCCGAATGAAAGTAGGTGTCAGCGGTATCGTACATTCTCTCGGCAGTTGAAACTTGCTATATTCAGTTTGGTATCGGGGTATCAGGATATCGGGGTATCAGAGGTATTGTTTCGATACCTCTAATACCTCGATATCCTGATACCCGGTAACGATACGATGCATGCGCAAAGGCGGCTGCGGAGAATCGGGTATCGTTATCGGAGTCATCGGAACGATCTACTAAAATTCTCTACTCAACCGCAGCGGACGAGCCTATAGTCGCTGAATCTGGGAAAGTAGCGCCATTGCCTTCCCACCTGCTAGCCGGACACAAACAAATACCAACATACAGACGACAAAACCTCTCAAGGTGATTGGATCATCACTGTCGTTTGCCATGGTGATCGTCATTTTGGACCCTTTCGGAGATTCGAAGCTTCGAAAGGGTCGTTAAAACCAGTCGCACCAAAATCGCTATGGAGCATCATCGTACTGAAAGCGTTCCTCGACAAATATGGACATCTTTGGCACTGTGCACACAATAAACTTATCACTCATGCTTATTTTCCCAGATGTCTTAGAATTATGTTGCTCTTCTTGCGTCTTTGAAGAAAGTATAATTATTTTTCAATGCCTCCAAGAACTGACGTTGCGTGTGATGGCGGTACGAAGATGCACGGCATCACACGAGAAGACAGCATCTGGAAACGCAATAAAACGCGATGAACTAAGAGCACAGGGTCGTTATGTTTCCTGGGACAATGTATTACTACAAAGATTAAGTTTACAGGGCGGGCGAACCCAATAGAATGCATACATTTTGAGCTACAGATTCTCAAGCGAAAAAGCAAAATGTAGCAGTACATCTGACTTTGAAACTCAATACTCTCTTTCCAAAAAAACTATCGTTTCCGGTCAACGTAAAAAAAAAAAAGAAAGAAGGAAAGCATTAAAAAGCACACACTTCCTCAAAAACATAGTATACGTAATGTGATGCGATGAATTGCATGTCGTTCCCAGCAAGTGGTTGATTGATATAGAAAAAAAAAATATTATTGCAAGAAAACATAAGAATCTTATAAACAACGGCAGCTTCCAATCAATGAAAAACAAAAATATTTTGGGCTTAAATTACTACATTGTTTAGTACGATCTGCAAAGAGCGTGTCATTCCGGTCACGCCGAGAATAACAACACCGAAACTCAAATAGATATAGTTAAAACAAAATACGAATCAAATCGAGCTGCTTTGACCCTGCCTACCCTGCTGTGTTCAACGTCACTAAAGAACCACTTGACTACGAACAAAAATGAATAAAATAGTAACAATACCAACCGACTCTATTTTAACCGAACAAGTGGCAAGTGGGCCAACGTGATTAAATTAACCCCCCGCAATCGGCACCCACTAACTTAATGGAGAGACCCCCCTCCCCCTCTCAACATTTCCTTATTTTTCTTACAGTTCTTATCCTTTTTTGTATTCTATTTCGGCACTCCCTGACCCCCCTTCCCTCGGGCCATTTCCAGCCGATGAGGCGCATACCGTTGGGACACCATATAGGCTGGGCCCGTCGCCCGTCGAGACCGATCTGCTCGCGTGACCACCTCGCATAAAATTCAATCACCGCTTATTGGGACCGAAGGGGGGGGTCATGAGCCCTTCGCTCGCGCCCCGACCCGGGAGACTAGGTGAAGGCGCGCCAAACTCCCAGATTTTTGTTCTAGGTCGTTCGTTCAATACCTTTTTTTCGATATTGAGAACACCAACATTTTGAACTCCTATTAAAAAAAAAAATTATAACTTGTAATTTAGCTGTTCGTTCCACTTTTAGGTATAGGCTGGGGTTTACTTTAGGCTCGAACTGTCCAACAAGTGAAAAGTTTGTTTTGGCTGTTTAAAACTGTACATGTGAACCTTGCACAACGCACTGACGAAAAAAAAAAAAAGTGTGGAAATTAAATATTTATTTGCCGCTCCAACAACTCACCAAAAGTATTACTGCATTCACACTGGCTTTGGAATCGCACCCTCAAAGCGGATCCGCTCATTTTCTTCATCAAACGCGCGTGAAACTGCACTAAATCTTCAAAAACCCTCGAAGAAAAAAAAAAAATTAAACAGTGTGGTTGGGAAATACGTGTCAAAAAATTAATGTTTCTCGAATTTGTTTTTAAAAGATATTGGCGGCTTGTGATTTATTTTAAATTCTGGGCGCAAAGTCCATGACGTCATGGAATGGTCATACACTTTTTCCACCTCAACGAGATGGTCATACACTCTCTCCACCTCAACGTGATCGCCAAGCCGATCCACCTCTCCTCCACGCGCCCGGAATGCCCAGAGAGAAAACTATACTTCGTCTCATCCTACGATGGACTAAAGGCCAAAGACACGGGCCGCCAGGCCCAATCACGTTCCACGCTAAACTACGACACGCTTAGCATCGATTAGGTTTGAACGAATAATGCTCCGAATCCAAAAACGCTGCGTCATTTTTATAGCTTCGACACTGCAAAGAGCCAGTACTTCGTGGCATTCTTTGCAATGTGAAATTGTTGAGTCACTCATTCATCAATCCGAACCACTGTCCGCCCAATCCCATCAGTGATCCGAGACGCGGGCACCGATACGTGCATCGAAGCGAAATACCACGCAGTGTCTAAGTGGCTCGTGATTGGATCTGGCGGTTCGTAGCTTCTGCCTTTAGTCCATCGTAGGATGAGACGAAGTATTGTGGAAAATTTTTTACTGAGTATGCCATGTTTTGCTGAATGTATTCGTTGCACTGTTGACTGTCGAACTGTTTGAGGAGTAAAGACTCTGTCAGGCTTCACGTAAAGCTTCACGTAGAGTTCCTGTATAGGCTCCCTACGGGAGCCAGAGTTGCGCGTTTGATTCCACGTGCCGCTTGCCGCCCTCGCCGCTATTCGCCGAGATCCGATCACGTGAGGAGCCGTATCAAGTGTCGTGCAGCAAAGTAGACGTTGCACGCGCACCGGCGTACGTTCCCCGGCTTTTGAGCACGCCGCGCGCCTCGAACGCGCGGCGCTGCTATTCGCCGAATTCAGTGACGTGAGGAGCTGAATCCACATGCCATGCATGAACGCGCAACTCTGGCTCCCGTGCCCCCTGGGCGGAAAAATCTGCCAAACAAATAAAGAGAAAAAGAAAAAAAAAGGTAACTACCGGCTAAATCGCGTCTCGCGCCGTCAATACTGCTCTAAATTTTTCTTTCGCGTAAAATTGATTTTTTGACAGGCGTGTTCCAACTAAAGTGTTTAAAGACAACATTTTTTTTTCTTTTCAGGGGCTTTTTAAGCAAATGCGTTCGCAACCGCTTCGCGATTGCGGTTCAAGCGCCACTGTGAGTGAGGCATAAGGGTGACATACTTGTCAACGGTTTGTGCTCATCCTAACATATTGCTACATTGCCATATTGCCATATTTAGCCATATTGCCATATTTGTTCTTATATTTTCTTATTGGTCATAGCCAATTACAGATTATTCGACGCTCTGTCGCACGATGAAGTCGCACGTAGACAAGAAAAGGTAAAACGAGAATGGAATATTAAAAACAATCTCCGTGGGAGTTTTCGTCATTCTAATTTTGAGAATATACATTTTTTAAACAACCAAACAAACAAACAGACATCTGGCAACACAATTTCTGACAGTGAAAAGATGCTCCACAAACGCAAAAACCTCATTTTTGAATTTCTCGTATCGGTTGTTGCTGTACTGTTTTAGTTTTTAAAAACGTTTCTTAGCCTACCAGTTTCTTTATTGTTATATGTTTCATCACAATCGAGAACATCAGAAACTTTCTTTATTCTACTATGCATTTATCGGGATATTTCGTGGCATCTTACCGGCATTATCTGCTAAAAAAGATGATTTCCTAAAAACGTTTAGGCGATAAAAATAAATGAATAAAGAAACAGTTTTCTTTAAAATTAAAAATAAAACAACTTCAGCTCCCAGCTTTTTATTTGACTAGCTACAAAGATATTCCACTATCACTGCGAGTTGACTTCTAAGCGATCCCATCATCTGGGACCGCTCCGAGACCGACCCGCACATCACCGACCCTTCCAGCTCTCAGAAGCGGACATCGCCGCTATTGATGGGGATTTGGCGGGGTTCCGGCAGCGGCTCACGAGTCCCAGGTGGATTCGGGGAGGGTTGAGCGCATTTTCGAGGGTCACGGGGGACAGGCGGTGTGAAACAGTGTTGCTGGAAGTTTTGTCACGTTCGGTGTTTCAATAGGGGTGCCCTTCCTTCCTTTTTTTATTTCTTTTTTTTTTTCTCCGAGGTATGGGTCGCCTCCCGCCCGGAACACTGGGCGAAACTAACGGCAGCGGAGGAGCTGAAGTGAATCAAATATAGACGATTAATTCTGGAATGAAATTAAGAGTACTCGTAGGGACACTCTCCCGTAGATTGTTCTTCTCTTTTCACTTCTTTTATTCATTCTATTATTTTTTCCCGACCTTCCCTGCGCTCAGAAGACAACCGGAACGAAATCGGGGCAGCCTTTCTGTTTCCTTTGTTTGTTTGTTTTTTCCTTCATTTTAGGGGGTGATCTTTCGGTGTTATATAGCATGAAGAGTGTTCCCAAACCGATGGCGCAGATAATAGAGAGTTTTAGTAGATCGTTCCGATGACTCCGATAACGATACCCGATACTCTGCCTCCGCCTTTGCGCTCACATATATAGTATGGTTATCGAAGGTATCGGAGGTATCGGAACGATCTACTAAAACTCTCTAGTCTCGTTCCTGTTACTCGGTTGAAATTTACTGGTTGAAGCCTGAAACTCAGTCTATAAATTTATAGATCAATTGTTGCAATTTTAGATGTGCAATACACAAAATAAAATAAGAACTTTTCACGATTTTTTTTTCGCTAGTGGGGAGCAATTATTTTGCTATATGTGTTTCTCTTTTTTTTCTTTTTATTTTTGCTTTGGACTCGAACTTTGTGCAGGTATTAATTCTTACGTGTAATAATGTACGTACGTCTTGGAAGTGCGCGTTAATATTGGTTATTCCGTTTCACCAGCCTCCTGTGATTGAACAGCGCAAACTCCTCGCGACCGATGTGCAAACAGTTCACTATGCTGAGAATAATGCAAAAGTAAGCTACGACGCTTCAGAGCCGGGGATCGACAAGAAGCTATCCTGGTCGCCAGGCAAAACACGCCAGAAAAGTCTGAACAGCGAAAAAAGAATAACATCGCCAGAACCGTGCTCGACCACTGGCGCAAAAACTTTCTACTACTAGGCTGAGGTTGCAAACGACGACGACACAGAATGCTATGATGCATCGGGATGTTTTTTTTTGTTTTTTTTTTAAACTAGACACGCGCTTCTGACGAACACAAACTTACTTGACGCTAGGCAGCGGGGAAATTCAAAAGCTGGGTCAGGCGGTCGAAGTTTACTAAACATTATTCCACAATTCACCCGCTGAAGATTTCCCCACCGCTCAGTTCCCTTCCGCTGTACACTTTCAAAAAGCGCGCAATCCGCAACTTGTCAAAAGGAAGCTAGCTCGGCGGCTCCTGAAAAACACTGACGCAAAAATAAACAAATGGAGCAAACTGAAACAAATACAAAATCCTCGCATACCCGCAACTTCCATTCCACAAACTCAAACCAGATCCCCAAAACTCACGACCCCCCCCCCCCCCCCCCCCCGCGCACGCACGGGCATAAAGACACACACACGCAAACGCACATGCGCACACACACACACACACGTACACACAAAAAACAAAAAAAAAAAAAAAAAACAGATTCCGTTTTACGCCAGTAACGTGGCGAGGAGCCACGCCACTTTCGAATGAACACAAACCTACCTCAAAAATGTCAGCTTCCGGCTGTGTCGCCTCTTCGCTAAACCCCCGGCGTTCCCTGCACCCTTCTTCCGTCAGCAGCACCGAGCAAACAACTCAAAGATATCCATCTTGAGCAAGAACTTTCCAAGAGCCAGCTGGAGGAACTAAAATCAAACTAACCGTTTCAAACTAAAATAATAAAAAAAAAAGTGCAGAAAAATAACGTCCCAAAAAAGCGGGAGCCGTGTTAGCAGAGCGCGCGGGTTAGTCCATTGAATCACGAGAGAAGCCCTTTTGAAAAAGATCCGCTCTCTCGGTCCCCCCCTCTTCTAAGCAAGTGCCTAATGGCAAAGTACCGCTTTTCATTTGCGGACTCCATCTTCCATCCTCCTCCTCTTCCATCCTCTCCTCTCCCCCGGGCCCGTTCTCCTTCATCTGCGTGCTCTAATGAGATGAGAGTAATTAGTGAAACGTGGCCGCTTTGTTTGCCCTCCCCGGTAACGTCGTGTGTGTTCTTCGCGTGCGCATGTTAATTTATGCGCGCCGTCTACGCCTTGCCTCCCCCCCCCCCCCCCCTCCTTCCCGTCCCTTTTCGCCGACACAAGCTCCGCATCGAACTTATACCAAGAAGGCGTCGTCGTGCTTACGCTCTGATTGCGGTTCGTGCCTCGATGCTCGGTCGTGAAGACAAGTTAATTTTCCCGCCAAGCGTGCGCGCTCCCTTCGTGAGTGCGAGCGCGTATAATGCGTGTATGCGTCGCCTGACGTCAAAGTCATAGTTGACAGTGGAGCGGAGGATAACTCCCCGCTACATCCAATCAGGTATCAGTCGCGAGGCCACGTGATTGGGTTCTTGGCCCTTGCGTATGCGCTCACAGTGAGTGCGATGGCATGGAGATGTTCAATCGGTATAGCTTCGACCACACTGTCGCCTCGAGAGCGAACGGTGGGGGGAGAGGTGACGAGGATTGACGACAGGTCCGCTTAGTGGAGCGTGAGAGGCTTCCTGTAAACTCGGCTCGTTTCGGTTGCTGCGCTGAACTTCATTGAAATGTATCCAGGACGATTCGATGCGGTTCTTATAATTTCGTTGCTCGTTATCATGTGAGGAAGGGGCGTTACCTTGAAGCTCCTGAAACGCAGTGAGGTGGCCGAACGGTGCCAAAAATAAGCGCACTGCGCTCTGCCACTTGCCAGTGGCGACTAAATATCGGACAATGAATTCAACTCAAGCCGAGGTTCACGACTGTTTTACGCGTGGTGCTGGCCCAATAACAATTTTACCGCCGCGGAATCTTCCAAAGGTATCAGAAAGTCACATCTGTTCAGCGGGCATTGAACCACGGGGCCTGCATAGAGTCTGAATAACGAGAAAGGGCCTCGTTGAAGCTCTATTAATTTTTATGGCTCGAAACAATTCCGACCTTCAATTTTGTTTACTTGCTCTAGCTCAATTCGAGGAACTAATACGGCCAAAAAAAGAAAGAAAAAACGTTTATTATATACCCCCGCTTGGTGCACAGAAAGCAAAAAAAGTACGTTATTCGTTCGCTTCCGCGCAACACAGAAACGAAACTACTAGTTTGCAGACGTAACGACGTTGCTTGATAGCAACGCGTTACAACTCTATATCGTTCTTTACTTGACCCATAAGTAACACCGTTCCGCTTCCTGACGCCTGAACACCGAAATTTGTTACGGGCAAGCTCTTTTCCTGTTTTCTCCCCTTTTTGGCGAACTTTCAGATGTCAAAGTATATCAAACCAAAACTTAAAATCACAGAGGGAAAGAAAGTGATGAAATCGTATGGTACGCCCACGAGTGTCTCATTGCGCACAGTATACAGAAACGTTTCCAGTGCTCATCCACCGTGGGTCCAGTGATTGGGGCCGTGGATGTGCGCGTGACGTATATTATTTTGTAGAAGAGCGCTGCTGCGCATGTTCTCAAGGTATGCTACACAGCCTCGCAGGCAAACATATGCCCTCTGTTCACCGCTTAGCTCACAGGGAGGTGGAAACTACGTTGGGCAAGTCTCGAACCACATGATCGGGCTCTCCTGCGCACACTAAAGCCGTAAGTCACGCGGCTCATTTATCGGTTTCTCTGCAGTCATGATGACATATTTATCCGCGGATACGCCTCAGAAATGTCCGAAGCATGCTCTACTTCGTGCATGTGTGCTTCGAACATGTTTGACAGCGGAGCTGTTAAGGGCTAGTTTCCCCAGGATCGTGTCCCCCGCAAAGAAATGTCGACACAAAACTCTGGTGGCCGCTGTCGCTCATAGATGGCGCAACCTTTCGAGCCTTTCCACTCTGGCTTGCCCACTTGCGGCCGGCCATTACTTCATTCCCACCGTAGTACAGCTTCGCTGGTCTTCCTTCTTCACCGAAGTGGAAAGGCTAAACTTTTTATACGACAAATGTGTCAGGATCGTCATACAAGATCAAATCACTCCTCGTACAATCACTGCAGTACTGTGTTTTTTTTTTGTTTTTTTTTTGTACGATATACTAGGAGTGGGACGGCGGCTAAACGCGCCAAAAGTGTGGCCGGGTAATCACAAACAGGCATTTGATCGATCCGACAAGCACATATAGCTTCCACGTGACGTCAAGTCACGTGGCGTCAATATCGCCGCTAAATTCAGCTTGAAAACACCTCCAGCGTGACCAGTGACATGATTGACACAACCTGAGAATTGGTGTTTACTAAAAAAAAAAACGCTTTATTTAGCGGGGAAATTTTATTCAAGAACGGAGGGACAAACGTTTAGAAGTAGAAACTTTCCAACTTAAAAAAAAAACTACGGCTTAGCGCGCTGGTGGTGTGGTCAGCTAGTCGTTCCCGAAGGACAGCGTCACCACATGCAAGTAAAGCCAGCCGTCGGTCGTGTGCTCGAGAGCTCCACGCCCGGCGCGCGCTTTCCGGTGTCTAGCGGACGCGTCGGCGGCTTCGCCGGAGCGCCGGTAGCGATTGACCGGAACCGGAAATGAAAGGCGATCGGAAGCACGCTCCAGCGAGGCGAGGCCGAAGTCACCGGTGCCCACCGCGACGCAGACAGCAGCTTTAGCGGCGCTCTGTCCCGCACGTCGACTCGCTCGAGCACGTGGGAAGGAAGGTGGCCCTCCGCGGGGCGATCGGTCAACTCGGCGCGGCCTGGCGCTTTAAAGCGCGTTGCTTCGAGTAGGTTTTAACGAACGACTTCTGATCTCTTTATTAGTAAACGATGCGGAGTGCAAGTTTGTCTGCTTCTTTTGCAAGGGTTCTAGTGACGTCAGAACGCCGAGCTAGCTGATTGGCTCTGATTTACGGAATGTTGGGTAGATCTCAAAGCAAGCTGCTATGAGGTCTACCGTCTACCCACTATCCTTCAATGAGAGCCAATCAGAGCTCGGCGTTCTGACGTCACCACAACCTCTACAAGAGAAGCAGACGAACTTGCGCTCCGCATAGTCACCGACAATCTAAGAAACGCAAGACGTGGCTTATTATGTTGGCGCTTCTTCCTGCTTCGTGATTGGTTCATTGTTGCTCTTATCATTTAATCCGGAAATCTCATTGGCTATGGAGAGATACTAATATGCTATAGGGACTCGCCACGCCTTGCGCTTTTTAAGCAGTCAACGACTATTGGCGGCGTGCGCGAACCAGAGGGGCGCTTTTCTAGCTATCATCATCATCATCATTTGTGACATAGCGAGTAGGATAGCTTCAAACAAAGCGACAAGCTGTATTACAATAAGAACTTACAAAAACTTATTACATATATATAAACGTAAATAAACCGTTATCAGGCGGCATAGAAGCGAGCGAACAGCGCGTCGTCTGCTAGAGTCATATTCGCTACGCCAGAGGAGTGCGCCCGCCAGGCGGCGCCTCCGAAAGATCTCGTCGCCAATAGAACTAAAACAAGTACGCTGTAGCTAACGGTTGTCTCGGGAAAACCGTGTTTACCAAGTTCGTGTAGCATATGTTTAAAGACTATTTTAACCGCGTTGCTTTCCTACAGTGATCACGTGACGATAACGAAACCGCGAGTAGACCACACCAGCTAGCATCCTTCAAGTGACTACCTAGGCCCATTACATATTGACTGTGGGCTAAAGAGGCACCATTGGGAAAGAGATCAAACAGCCGTGTTGACCTAGCGGTTCATTGGCAGCTGTGGTAATGACATACATAAATTACTTGTTCGTTTCTGACGCAGCGTTTGGCTGGCATTCTTGTTTAGTCAGTGAAATTTCGATTGAACACGAAGTCCCTCCCGAACGTGGACGGAGCACTGGCGCTCAATCTCTCCCCGGTCGATCGAGGTACATCGTATTGGGTAAACACGGACAAGCTAGAAGAAAGCACCTGCTATACTTTGATATCCTCGCCAGGATGCTTTGTATTCATTCCCATATGAAACCTGATCAGCAGAAACCCTGCGCCCGCAGTACGCTCTGCAATTTATTTCATCCCCCATCTAGAGCACGTTCATGTGCCATCTAGGAGGAAAGCAGAGACAAGCTGACTGGAGCGCGTGCGTCAACGTTTCTTAGAGTGCCGGATGACGCTTTTTGAAATGAAATAAAAAAGAAAGGCACAGCCACAAGACGAAGGGCCTCCAAGCAGCAGCTCTCAAGGGCTCTCCATGTCTCCAGTTCCGGGACTCAATTTGCGCAATGCCTCGACGGCGTCGGCGGCTGCGGCGGTGCACTTATAACAAAAACAAACAAAAAAAGCGCGAGTGAACGTACACTTAACAGCAGCAACGCACGCGAACGGCGATTACGAAGAACAGCAGCGGCTCAGCCACGCCTCCCCGCTCCTCTCGAACCTAGAGCCAACAAGACGTAGCAGTCCAACACGTGCATATGCGTGACGCATCCCACGCCTTCTACGACGACCACGGAGGCGGGAAGAAGCAGACACGGCCAAAGGCGTCCCGACGAAGCACTCGACGACCAACTCTGGCCAGATGAAGACATCATCCGGAGAGACTTTCTTCTGCGAACCTTTCCGAGCAGTGCGGGCATCGTCTCAGGGATCCAGGAACATGGGGGCATCGTCGTGTGTACTCAATACCATCTAGAAGACAAGGCCGGCGCCTCACGTCATTGTGAGTGGATCCCGACCCCCGCTCCAAGCGGCAACCGCTCAGAAGCCCGACGATAGTAGCCGAAACGTTTGGGGGAGACGCAAGCCTTGTCTTCTTCTATGCGGTATTGGTGTACTGTGGTTCGCATCGCTGCCGCGCTCCAGTCGACAAGGTCCTCGTAGAATGGAGGCGGCGGCGGTGGTGGCGGCTTTTTGCTTTTAGGAGGATCCCTGCCGAGATGGGCATACAGGGAGAAGGGTCAGTGTCGGCGATGTCTTTGGACCTTGCCGAGGTGTCCTCGGTGAGTAATTGTTTATTTTTTTTAATTTTTTTTATTTGGTTGCGAAGCCGAGCCCCTAGGGCAGGCATAAACGTCGGTGTCGTTTAGGGCGTTGAGTGCACCGGGTGAATCTTGAGGTCGGCAGAGAGGTCTTCTACCGAATGCAGCCTCGAGGTGTCCTGGTGAAGGTGACGGGAGGCTGAGAGGCTGCGGTGCTCGCGTTGTCGTTTACCTGAGTGCTTCCTAACGACGGGGGATATTAAAGGCATTCTAATGACTAAAAACATAGGTGCTAAAATAGAGGTTCTTACAGGTTTTTTTTTGTTGTTGTTTTTTCTTCTGAGCGTGTGATTTAACGAGCGATTCGTTCTTGACTTTAGATGGAGAGATTTCCGGTCATTACGTAAATTCCACCATCTAAGTCGTGTATCTAGATCGTTAAGGAGAATGACCCCTAAACAAAACAAAGTTTGGTGCACAAAAAAAAAAAACCACCAGAAAAGTATATATTTTCCTTCTTTCTACGCCAGGTTCTTTCCGCCATTCCCAGAACATGCTTTCTTGTTTTTATGTTTCAGTACCAAATCTGCCGTAACACATGCGCTAATCCTTAACGTCAGCTGGACAACCGTGACCGCGGGGCCGCGTAACCACAATCGGCGAAATCAACAAACACGTTCGCCGAGAAGACTAACTCAAGCACCGCGCTCTCCATACCGCAGATAAAAGAGTGATTGCCAATATTTTTTCCCCAGACCATATGCCCTATACAAATTCACATACACGATAGCAAATAGTAATAAGGCGCCAGTGATGGCCAACTAGAAAGATTGAACGAGCTAAAAGGGCGACCGGCTCAAGCCGGAAGAGCAGCAGAGAGCTTCTGGCCAAGCCGCAGAGATCACGGCCGCGATCCAATTTGTAGTCTTCCTCAATCACCACCGGAAGGCGGAACGCAGAACTTGAGGCAATTATTCGGGTCGTGGGTTGCATACCCCTCGGCGCTCGCTGTGCTCTCTCTTCTCTTTGGCAATTTTGATTTCAGCAGTTTCCGACTTTATCCCGTTTTTGGCGGTACGGTGCTCGATAACATCTATGAGCCCCTTCTGCAAGACCGTTAAAAAAAAAAAAGGAAAAAATGAAACGGTTTTCGCTACACTCGGATATCGACGACTTCATCTGCGAAGAGAGACTTGCCTTTGCGCTGTTTTACTTTCTCGGTGTCGTTTCATTGCTCACTGAGCCGTTTTGTTTTGGCACGTACTCTGTCTCTTTACGCGGACGCTGTGTGTTTGCTTTTACGAGGCTGTTATTATCGCTCCTTTTTCTTTTTCACCAGGTGTGTGGCACCTGCCCGTTCCGAATTTGCCTCCTCCCATAAAAAGCGAGAACGTTCGATATACTGAGCTCGGAGAAAACAGAAAAACAAAATAGTACGGAAAGGAAAACAAAAATTGAACAAAACACAAGCGGCGTGAGTGTGGAGGGCGTGACCGATTATTATAACGCCTCCGGTAGACGTTAATTGCTCCAGCCGTCGGTAAAGCCGCTAAGCTGTCATTAGAGAGTCGAAACAGGCGTGAAAGTGTGTGTGTGTCTGTGTGTGTGTAGTACACACCGCGTCGCTCTCCCCCGCTGTGTCCGAGTTGCAGTTTACGCCGAAGGCTGCTCTGTTTGTTTTAGGACGTGCACTGTTGAAAGCTTCGGGTATCGGGCGGAAGCCACTCCTCCAGGGTGGCCTCGCAGCAGCCATGTATTCCGGCCAAGCGAGGCGAGCTGCGTTATACGGAATAATGAGTCACACAAGAACCGAGAGTCCGGCGCTTACAACAAATGTACTCTCACAGATGAATAGGCGTAACTGGTCGCCACTGTAATGTGCCGTCCTGCTTCCACTTACGTATAGCGTCAAAAAATAATAATAACCAGTTTGCACTGTACAATTACGTAGTCTCGTCGCACTCCTCCGACTTAATGCGCCGAAGAAGACCTGATCGGCCACCGACCCGCACAACACCGCGGGTTCGAGCAACGCACCCTCAGCTCGACAAAGGACGTTTATTAAACTCATCTATTATTTCAGAAAAAAGGTATAGCCACGAAATCGATGATTTGGCCCTATTCGGAAAAATCCCCAAATACTCCCCCCCCCCCCAAAAAAAAAAAAAACAAAAATGCTCACTTGTTTTGTGTTAAGGTGCTGTTGCATCAAAGCCTCATTCACACCGCTAAAACTTTATACAAACGACACATTAACCACAAACATTATGACGGAGATATTTGCTAGCACGCCTCCTCACGTATGCTTGAAGCATGTTTGGGCCACACATGCGTGTGCACCCTTCGAACATGTCTGTAAGACACTCTTTGTAGGACCAGTGTCACAGAATCGTTGCGTACTGGAAAGAAACAAGTTTCAGACAGTGTCTGCCGGCCGTCTGTCTTCTGTATTATGTATTAGGCAGTATATGACCGCGGTTTTAGAACTGAGAACGGCCGAGGAAGTAGTTCGGGTGTTGCGTCATCCGGTTGGTTTGTGTCGATTCCCCGAAAGTGAGGATATATGCTTCAACGCGTATTCTTCTTCCGGTGCCCCAAAAAAACCACAATGGGTTTTGAGAAGTCGAGTTTCTCAGCCTGGAAAAATATCCCAAGCACACAGCCACCCGAAGCGCGCTTATCGCTTTCAAAGTGAGCATTGCTGCATACCGTTCAAATATTCGAACAGGACGAGTCCTTTCTGTATAACACGGGTCCCGCGCAACGTCCGCACAGTGGTCCAAGTATGAAGTGAGTTTCGTTGTTTTTTTTTTTTTTTTATGGCAAAGCTGTTTATGGCTAGGGTTCCGTGGATTTTCCATGTGCGTCAACAAAAACTCGCGCCGCTCGCTCTTCGTCGTCGTTCCAAGCGCTTGCGTGCCTAGTTTCCTTCCGCTCTACCGGGGTAGCGGTGCCGTCGCGCGTGTCTAGTTTCCACCGGCTCCTCGGGGAGGCGATCGTTCGTACCTTCGTTCAAAAATTTGTGTCACGTCTGTATCGTGTGCTAAACAGCTTTGCTAGCCATCCACCTTCACAGAATGGAATGGCGCATGATTTTTTTTTTTCTTTACCACAACAGGGGATGACGGTGAAATCTCTACTGCCAGTGCGGGGCAGCGAATCTTTTTATTGTGATAGTGACGGTGGCAAGCATCGATGCTAGCGCGCAGTTTCAGTGAACTCTTGTTCCTGTAAAAGCCTGCACGTCAAGCAAATGACATGTTTCGTAGATGAACTTGATGGGGTCACTTCCGTCAATTTAATTTTTGAAGATTGAAAATGAGAAGCTTCTTCTAAACTTTATCCCTCTTTTTTTTTAGGGGTTACAGTGGGCGTTGCTGTTACGTTCACCCGTTAGAGCCCGACTGCACGGGTGGAACGAGTGATATAGGACTGGCGCGTTTTCGGTCGAGCATTTGCGGAAACGAGCGCTTGCAGCTCTCGAGCCAATTTTCAGGCGGGCCAGTTTTTGATTCCGCATCCTCCACTTTAGACGTCACTCAAACGCCCGAGATATTACTCGCATCATAAAACTGACCAGGAAATAATAATAATAATAATAATAAATAAATAAAACGAGTGTCGCTGAAACTGCGTTTTCTGATCCGGTTTTCTTTTTTTTTATCTTTTTGCAAAGGCAACTTTGTTGCGATCGCTTTATTGGAGACCGAGATTTCTCTTTAGGCTTCGAACAGATCAGTGCCTAAATTTGGTGATCAATAGTCATAAATAGAATCAACGCCACTGATAAACGTATTTCACTCGTCAAATATTAAAAAAAAAGCTAGACTCCCCTCAGGTTGTAGGTTCATTTATTCCTTCGACTCTTAAAGGCCCCAGGAAAACATTACGTAAGGGTGGGAGCCTAAAGTCAAAAACAGGACGAAGGCACGCTATACAAAAGCACCGGAAACAAAAACAAAAACAAAAAAGAAGAAAAGAGAACGCCCCTTATAATACACATTTAAAAAAAAAGAGCAATACCAAAAACATTTTTTTATTGTTGCGCATGATATTCAGTAGCCAGTATATTTTAAAGAAGATTATGTATGCAACAATAAAAAAGCAGTGAAAAAAGACTATCGGCACTGGTAACTTCAGCAATATCTAGTTATAAAACAGTAAGACCGATGATTCACTAAATAGGCTGGTGTCACCGATGTCCACGATGGAGTTGGGAAGGCCTTTCCAGTCTCGAATGACTCGTGGAACGGCGGAATTAATAAATGCATTCGTTTCTACCGGTCAGGTGCTTGAAACTTTTGGTGTTGGTGATTCTATATGAGGATATATTAGGAGGCTCGAGAAAAGGCACATTTGCATCATGATAATAGATTTTATGAAGGAGGCTCAAAAGACAAATTTGACGGCGGTTTTCTAGTAGAGGAAGAGAACGTTCACGTTTTAGAGAAGAAGCACTTAAATTATACGAATAACTCGATGTTATGAAACGTGCCTCTTGGTTTTGGACCGATTCAATACGTTCGATTAAGTAGTTACAATGGAGGTTCCAGATCGGTGAAGCATATTCAAGTTTGGGGCGAACAAGTTTCGTAGGCTAGTTTCCGAAGACAAGGATGTGCTGCCTCGAGGTTCCGCTTGATGTATCCCAGGGTTCGAGCAGCATTAGCAATTATCTTCTCACGTGGGTGACCCATGAGAGGTCAGATGTCAGAACTTCTAGATATTTGTAAGTAGAAGCAACGTTAATACGCGTGTTACCGAGAGAGTAGAAAAAGGAAGAGAGGTTTTTTTTTTTTTTTTTTTTCTTGACGAGTCGGCATCATAATGCACAATCTTTAAAGGCACCAGGTGTGGTCTGCATTTCAGTGGTATTGTTATCCTCTTGCGTTTGTGTAAAAAATACACAGTTGGCAATCAATACATGAAAATACACGCGGAAATACCCCGTAGACGTTCTTCTTAAAATTCGCTTAAAATGAAAAGTTGGGTTCCGCTGTTTTCGATTTTTGACCTTGAACGAAAACCGAAAAGAGCAGCGTTCTATGTGAAGATTTCGAATTTCAGAAACCTTGCCAGTGGCATGTGTGTGTGCGTGTGTGCATGTGTGCGCTTGCGTGTGTGTGTGTCTGTGTGTGTGGGTGGGTGATCTTCAACCTCCTATAGTTCGCGCAGTACAAAATTACGGTCTCATTGCAATCACGTTGTTCCAAGACTCTTAGCAAGAAAAATCTTCAGCATTTCTAGAACTTCATCGTTTTTCCTGTTCCATGTAAACGATTATGTTCGGCCAGTCTTCCACTTGGTTACATCGAGGAAGTTTAGCAAACCAATTACATAAACCGATAACCGCTGCCCTCTAACCCAGACACCGCACAAAAGGGAGATCTCCTCCCGCGTTTACACTTCCTTTGTCGCTTCCTCGGGGGCGCCCAAGGGCGAGGGCGGAAACACCTCGGGAAGAAACCGACGCGAACTAACCCCAACGAGAGAGGAATCTACGAACACACGCAAGGCGCGTGTGTGTGTGCGTGCGTGCGTGCGGGGGGGGGGGGGGGGGGGAGGCAAGCAACAAAGGGGGAGGCGCGTACGCACGCAGCCCTGGCCATTGACACGTGACCAAGCGAGATTCCTTCACGCATCCGCAACGACATCGTGAGCCCTGCGCGAGAAATCTCCGACGAGGCGAAACGGGTGAAACCGCACCAAAAAGTGAAAGAACCACCACAAAACATTCTCCTCGCCAAGCAAGAAAACAAAACAAAAAACTTATAACAACATGAAAAAAATTACACCTTAGAATGGACTGCAGCGGACGCTACGAGCAATCTCAGTCAATCAATCCGCTGCTCTATGAATGCGTCACGTGACTAGGCGCCCCAAGCGTCGCCGTGCCTCTCCCAGAGGTCACGTGAACTTCATGAGGTACGCTTTGATGACTCGTATACACATTGGTAACCCTTAAAAGCCAGGCAAAAAAAAAAAAAAATGCCGAGTCATTGAGCTGTGAACGCAATCGCAACGCCTGCTATTCCGTAGAAGAGAGATGCTACGCATGTTCAGGACGCGTTCCTCATCCCTGAAAACAATGATGGCAGCGCGCAGAGGGCGATTTTTGATATGGTCTATACAACAGCGTCCTCTGCAGTCCACCATAAAGGGAAAGTGAAACGGAGTAACACCCCTGCCACCATCGACAAAAAAAAAAAAAAAAAAAAACTCATGCGAAAATAAAACAAAGCGGAGTCTCAGCACGTGTCTTGGATCGTGGGCATCGGCAGGAAACCTACTACGGGCAACCCTCGACACCGGCAGAGTTCTGGGTCCTCCGCAAAGGCGTTCACGAGAGGAAACGGAAAACGACCGGGGCAAATCTGCTTTTCGTGGCTTTGCCTGAGGTGCCAATGAGACAGACCCCCCTCTAGAAGCCGCCGCCGCCGGCGGCTCCGAAAACACTGAGCCATCTCGGAGGCTTCGCCTGGTTTTCTGTAATGCTGGAAACGTGGGCCGTTTAGAAGCTCCCCTCTTTTATGTTTTAGTTACATTTTTCGACGACCGACAGACCGCCGATGCCAGCCGACGTGGTCCTTCTGCAAAGCGGCCGGGATGCCGTGAGGATGGCGGTGGAATCCAGCTCGTGTCCGACGTTCGCAGATCCGGGCAGAGTGCGTACGTCGAGTTTTCGTTTCCGGTGGTAGTTTTTTGTTGTTATTGTTTTGGATTTTATTATGGCTTTCGATGCTACCGGCGATTGTCCTTGGAGCTGCCGGTCTTGAATTCTCGCGCCGCTGGAACAATTCCTCTCGTGTACGCGTCCAAATGGTTTTGACTTGATCCGGTCCCTAGTGTTACGAGCCGCAGATCTCGAGATTTGGTCGCCCATTTCGGTCAAACGCTCAATTTTGGTTTTATGGGCATCTTTTGGTATGCTAGTTTGTTGATGAACGCAATAAATTGCACGCAGTGACTATACAATGTCCGCCTGATATCTTTCTAGTCGTGTTCTGGATTTGTCTATGAATTTTATCAGATTTTTTTATGCCATATTTACACTGGAACTCTTAACCACAGTTAAGTTTGACTGAGGTGGAATTTAACTGCGGTCAAGGGTGCCCATGGAACTGGGGTATGGTTGGCAATAACAGAAAACCATACTAAAGTGCGACTGCGGTTTGGGATGCCCGTCGGACGCCCTTAACCGCATTTAAGTCTGACCTCACAATCACACCTAACTGTTGTTAAGGGTATAAAAGTAGACTACGCCTTATCTCGTTTCCTTGGCATATTGTTGAGCTGTTGGCATCATCCACCTACGAAGTCTAGAATAGTAAATTTATAATGAGAACAGTATAAGAAGAATGTTAGATATATGCTCCACTACTCAAACTAGCCCAAACTTATTAACTCAACGGGGGCGTTGAGTCAACAACTATGCTCTAACACTCGCGTGTTATAGCATACTTGTTGACGCAACGCCCCCGTTGAGTTAACAAGTTTGGGCTAGTTTGTGATGGCAAGGTATTCAACATTTCATACTAAACCGGCGCTGAAACCTTTCTCAGCAGAAGAGTCATTGACAAATATCAAACAATCTATCACAGCAAGGAACTTTTCTGAACTCCCTCAATTATAACCACCTACCAACGAATATCATCCGGACCCTATAAAATCTTGTCTTCCAATGAGTGTACCTAGTACCGATCCAACTCACCAGCACTCCTGTGCGCAAGCGACGTTTTCGCCGTCTTCATCTCAAAGGTGGCGATATCTCAAGTTGACCGGCCTTCAAGATAGTTCGAGACAAACTCCTATCTGTAAAGTTCGTTCAAAGACCTTCAAAAGGTAAGAAACATAAAACTTTTCGGGCAGCGATAAACATTATTGCACTTTTATAAACGCCTCATCTTAATCGCGTCCTCAAAAACAGAGTTCTCGAAATGTACAACACGCTGTGGCTAACTATGGCGGCATTTATTCCAACCTCCGTGATTGATTATCACTAATATGCTCTCGTCTCATAGCGTACTCAGGGGCATTGATATAAACTGGTATGGCTAAACCCATTTTTTTCTTGAGCTTTTATTGCCCCTCGTAGATGCCTGTGAGTTGCCTTTTGATCGCCGCACTTTAAAAGCCAATCGTTGATCTTCCTTCAATCAGTTTAGCCCTTAATGAGAAAGCGCTCCCATGGTGATTATTAGTCCCGGTGACAAAGTCCATTTCCTTCGCTCTTTCAGGAATTACATCACAAATATAGCGGGATGAAACGCGCGGTAGAGTTGATTAAAATTAATCGATTTTCTAAGTACATCGCGAAACAGTATAAAAGCAAGCATCCCTGAGAATGAGGTCGATTATTAAGAATCAGTTCCTAGAAATGACAGAGAATGTCTAGGTGAGTTGGTGAACTTTTAACATCCTAATCAGCCGAGACTTGGGAACAACAACAACAAAAAAGTGAACCTGTGTGTATGTTGTCCACTTTTTAGTTCCCAAATCTGTTTTCAGAGGATGATTGGGTAAAACGGCTGGTAAAATCGGTCTCTTAACTGGATTGGTACGGAAGGGAGAGCCTCATCAACAACTGGTACGTAAGCAAAAGTACACCCACAAAAAAAAGCAAACAAAAAAAGCTTTGCCACGTTCAAAGATAAAGAACGTCCACAGCAGGACCGCCGCGGCGCGTCCCACTTGCCGCAAGCATTGTGGAAGCGCTGAGCCGGTAGCGGACGCCGGTTTTCTCCTGGCTAGAGCCACCACGGTCCCTGCGGGGGAGCAGGCGGCAGCCAATTAAAAGTGGCCAGCCTTTTGTCTTCTCTAATCTGGCCAGTCAGTGACCCGAATTCGAGATAATGGAAGCCCGAAATTGTCGCCCCCGCACCGGGCCCTGTCCGCGTCAGGAGATCTCTCCCGCTTGCGACCAGCGAACCATGACCGCCTCCAGCGCAGAGAGCCGCGGAGTTTCTGGCTTCCTCGCGGAGTTGGTCTACCTACCCCGGGGCCACTTCTTCCCGGTGCGCGAGCGAAGGGTGTTGGCGTCGGCTTCCGCCTAACGGGGAAATTGGCCGGCGGGTCAGCGTTTTTTCGAGTTAACTCGCAAAATGGGAGGGTGGGTGGCCGTTTTGATAAGGCGGTTGTCAGTCCTCAGTGGGGTGGGGGGAGAGTGGAGGAAAGCGAAGCCAGCTATGGCGTTACGAAAGCCGTCAACTTCTGTCCTCTGAAAACGGAGCGTTTTTGATACTAATACCATAGTTATACACGAGCGCGCTCGACTGTTATTGAGTCAGAGACGTGGCTCAATCTCAATTGAACAGGAGTTACACGAAAACGCTGACTGTCGTTGAGCCGCTAACCATGTGATTCAGCTCGGCTGAATTCGTCTAATTCAGTTCCAACGGATAAACCTCTCAGACGGAGCTCAAGACGGCGACGTTAAATCTTCATAGACAGCCGAAGTTAGTGAAACAGTTACTTTTTTCGGAGGAATGAGTAGCACCTAAACAATAGAAGCAGCGAATATTGTGGGAGAGAAACAGGGTTCTTCGAGCGCGGCCATTCAGTGACATAGATGACGATGCAGTTTTATGATTATGGTGGTCTTGCCCGCGCTAATTTTAAGCAATTTGAAACTAGGTTCAAAGCATCCCACAAGGAAGCAAGGCGCGAGACCTGACTTATTTTCGAACTGCTCTTAACTGAAGGTAAGAAGACCCGTAGCACTATCTAAATAGACCCTTTTCAGAAGACCCTCAAGCAACAATGATGGTCGCCGTTGCTTGGTCACGAAGCGCGTGATTGATTCCGAGTCCTCGCCGAACGGTGACGTCACGCTCGTGTCCAATACATTGTGACCACGCAATGGCGGACAGGCGTTGGCGCGGACTTTTGAAACGGGTCCATTGAGCCGAATAAACAGTTGGCGGCTGCTGACTGCCCTTGATCTGACCACCGCAAATGTAGAATCCATCTCAAGGGGTCACGGTGACCATGGCCGAGCCTTAGCAATAGGTTTGAAGAAAGTGACAGAGGCACCACCTACAAAATGTTGGCGCTGAGGTGAGGCTTACTTACAATCGCTTATAGGCAGTAGCGATGCCCCCCCCCCCCCCCTTTACACTGTACTTTATGCTCTATAAATTATTAATTCGCTCGAAATTACGAGGCCTGCTGACTGAACAACACCTTGTTTAATGCTGATGCAGCACTAGTTCCGATAAAGGCCACGCTTAGGCAAGCCGCAAGTGACACGCTCGAAGCACACAGGTCAGCCCTTCGTAGTTGCTGTACCTTGAATGGTTTCAAGTCGGACACGTGAAACCTAAGCAGTTTAGAATGACGTCGTCGTTCATTGGAAGCCGCTATGATGTAGCTTCCTATCTATTATTTGCCAAGGCAAAGTAGACATGTCTGTGGCTGACACCTCGGAAGTATCCGGGTACTTTATACGTATTCTTACTGATGGCCATGCTTTCCTTTTATTAAGTTATTAAGACAAAATTGCAAATGGAACTGCTGCTTCCACATACCAACCCACTACAATTATTCGTTAGATTAGCAACTAAAGATATTCTGAGGAATACACTACACTGGAGTGATCCAAAATAAAAAGCATGGGCGTCATTGAACCCTCAACGTAACAGTACCATGCAAGTCACGTTCGTCTTAAAATCGTATAGACTCCGGCCCTCTTGTGGAAAAACTACAACCGAGGATTTTCTACCACAATTTCGCAAATCTAGCCGAGGCGACGCCACCCAGCGGAAAAGACGCGAAGGAGAGAAGCGGCAGCTCCCGCCTATCCGAATGTGCGGCGAAAACTGTCGCGTCCTGGCGGCCGAATTGTGAAACAGGGGGCAGGCTGCTATTAAACGCGCGCCGTTGGAGTAGCGAACGGCTTTCATTCGCGCATTCTAAAACAGGTAAACGTCGGCAACCAAAACTACCGCGCACGCGCTTATTCCGATGAAGCGAGAAAAGCCGCTCCCTCCGCGTCTCCCAATAAAAACGCCCATTCGGAAGAAAAGAAGCGAACACGGGAACGAGAGGAGGGAAGGTGGCGACGGCGACAACAGGAGCTCGAAACCAAGGGGGGCCTCGGCTACGAAGAAGCGTGCCCGCTCGATTAAACGGCAGCTCTGTCAGCTTAATTATACCGCCCCGGTGCCAAATGGAAGCAACAAAAGCCCAAGGCGGTGCAGCTGCAGAGTCCAGAGCCGCGTAGGAAGGAGTGCATGCCGCCGCGTCGCCGTCGGCTGCAACGTGGCGGCGTTCGGCGGCGATGTCTTGGCGCGGTTCGAGAGGTGCCTGGTGCGTCGGTTCCCCCGACAAAAGGTTCCTAATGACAGCCTGTCGCTTTGTTCTCCACGCGTCCGGCCCATCGGCAAGCGCGCTCTTTTCCTTTGTTGACCTTTTTGTCTTTCGCGGAGGATGCCATTTTTTCCTTTCTTCATCTATTACTTTTTAAAGGTAGAGTGCCTTAATTTTGTGTCTGTGTGTGTAAAAGAAAAAGTGTGTGTGTTTGTGTATTGAATGTGTGTGTGTGGTTGTGTATGTGTGTGCGCGTTCAAAGAACGAAAGACACCGAAATACGATGCTGGTAGTGGATCAACGAAGATGTGCGAAGATGTTTTATTGAAATTCTAATTTGCCCGGACGTCGGACTGAAATGACTATTCAGTGACGTCGCGAATTTTCCTTAGGGGGAGGGGAGACACTAGCGACGCTGGAAGACAAGCTGTGTAGCCTCACGCACGTGGCAAAACACAGCCGAGATGCAACGCCGTACATAATCAGCTCATACATTCAGTGCTACACGCACAACCTGTGCTCAACGACATGAACATAAACTTTTTCTTTTTTTTTTAACGCTTAAGAACGTCATTATGGGCTGCACATGGCACAGCCCGCTTAGCCATTTGAAGACAAGATGCAACTAACGGATAAACAATACCCCCCCCCCCCCCCACCCCCACTGAAAAAAAAATATATATATATATATTATTATTATTTTTTATCTGCGAAGAGTAGAATAGCTAGCGTAATCCACCGAGTCGCTTCTCTAATCCGAAGCACCGCAACATGAACCTCCCTCCGCGCGTATCCGCGTCGTCCTCCGCAGGAAATCCCAACCGCGCCGTATACCGCAATCCTGCCCCGTGGTCAAGCGAGCGGACAGGAAGGCTGGTCACTCGTGGATGCGGGGGAGCGGATGCCGTCGCCGGGATCGACGTCCTACACTTGGTTCCCCCTGACAATAGACCGCAGAGGACGCGGCCGACCACCCAGAAGAGCCAATCAAATGCCGCGTGATTGTCACGTGACCCTCGGGGCGCGTAGGTGCGGCAGATAGGTTCGCAGCTTCTGCATTGGCCGGCAACGACTCGTGGCCTTCGCCGCGCTCCACCGTCAGGTGAAACGGAGTGTAGAGCCCGGGAAGACGCCGACGACTCGCGGCCGAGTGGCGCATTTCACGAGTGCCCGGGCCCTTTGTGACGACCCAGCCACCGCAACGGTACCGACGTCGAGAGCAGCGGCCCCCCGACGACGACCGCGCCGTAGAGCTCGGTTGGTCGGCCGCGCAGACGGACTGCCCCGTCCAGACGACCGGTCATTCGGAAGACAAGCCACGGGCCCGACTCCGTGCCGACGAGAGTATAATATAAACAGGTGGGGACTATATACTTCGTTTCGCCTTACGTCCACACGCAGCCGACGCTACAGGCCGATGGGGACAATGAGAACACGTCAAAAACGCACCATCATATAGTATTCGTCGTGCTCCTGTACTTGTTTTATCATCGCTGAATCAATCGTAATAAAAAATGCCTATAGTCGGTTACAAGTTAAGAAGGTAGGAGAAGCTCATCCCACAAGCGTGATGCGCCGGTCTCAAATCCCTCCGCAGTCGGAAGAAGAGTTCACTGGAAACGCTCCTTGTTCCGCTTCAATGGATAGATATTGGCTACAGAGTGATGCCAACTTGTCTCCGATCCCACTTTTTAAGAAAGCAGCCTTTGTATCCATCGGAGGAGGAACCTAATCCCCGAAAGTCGTATTTGTTTCCATCGGAGGGGAAAACTCTAATCTCCCTCTCGTGGCTTCCACAATGCTAAGTCAAAGTCGAAAGATTAAGCAAATATGTACAGAAAGGCAAGACCCTCCTCGCGCGTTGGCCGCGACGTCACGGAAACGATGGGACGCTATTGGATGCGGAGGTGGCGGAGGGATTCCCTTTGAGGGTCATTTTCCGCTACCTTCTTGACTTGTAACCTACTATAGTGACTCGCGCTTTTTGCGCTGCTTCAATGGTCTCGTAGCATGGGCTAACCGCTGACCGATCATACATCGTTCGAGAGAACGTAATGACAGGTTTATCTCCGGACGTGACTCAAGTATATCTTCGAAGAATGCTTACTTCTCTGTGTACATCAAAACAAAGTTTAGAAACGAGCGTCCGCTTTGCCCACACCAGGGGTGCGCACTACGCGTGCGCAGAACCCAAATTCGGGAAGACTGAAGCCTCTGCGCATGCGCAGCACCGACAGCAGCGCCACCGCAGGCGCCGCCATATTGTTGTCTATAGTGCCGAGCAGGGGCCCTGAACTCGTCAAACACGAAGTTTGGGGCCGAAGTTCGCGGAGCTCGCGGATTGGACTCGCGCGACAATGACGCGGGCGAGCTTTTGTCACCCAAGTCCAATAGGCGCGCTCCGCGAACTTTTGGATCCAACTTTGTGTTGGACGAGTTTAGAGCATTATGCAGGATCAGTTCTGCGATTTGAGAATTTGGAATTCCCGAGCGCCTGAGCGTCCTCACACAAGGTGTTGGAACACTCGGACGATATCGTTTTGCTCTGTCGATGATTGCTTCGGCAGTTCATGGAGAACTGAAAAAGCGTTTTCTGCGAATTCAAAAAGGGCTTCATAGATAGCTAACAACGATAATTTTAATTAGAAAAATGGTTGAAGTCACTTTTAATTCTGAAACGTATAGCTTAGCTGTAGCACTAACCGAACTGGTTTTGCCGATGTTTGTCGCGTTTTTTTTTTTTTTTTGTCACGATCAAATCAGCTTAAGATCACGCGTGTTGGTTCATTTATTAATTGGATATTGTGCTTGTGAGCGCCACAATAAAGTGCCAAGGGCTTTCGACGAATAACTTCTGAGCCAAGACAAAATTATGATGGCTCCTTTTTTATCAACTGTTTCGTTTAATGTGTACTTGTTGTGACAACCACTTCCGTCCGTTTCGTAGTAGTGCCGCCGACATCGATAGATCATTTGCAGAATTTTATATCGATTTTTTTTTTTTGCGTGGAACATTTTTGAGCAAAAAGAAATTACGTAGCTGGTATGACTAATTTTTATGTTTTTTTTTTTTTTCTCAAGGCGCAGTCTCTTCAGCGCGGCAGTCGTCAAACCGGTACGGTTGTTCGCTTACAAAAATTGACCGCATCTCCACGTGGTGAATGATGTTGCTTGGGGCGAAGCTCTGGTGGTGCTTGTCTGCGTAGACGCTGAGCCGCAGCATGCCGAGCCTTTTCATTCATGTCAGTAGGAGAATGTGTGGTTTTCTTCTTTTTCTTTTTTTAAGCAGACAGATGGGATGGCATCTCAGAACCCCCTACTCTTTTTTTTTCTTCTTTTTCTTTGAGCCTTTTCATTCATGTCAGTAGGAGAATGTGTGGTTTTCTTTTTCTTTTTTTTAAGCAGACAGATGGGATGGCATCTCAGAACCCCCTACTCTTTTTTTTCTTCTTTTTCTTTTTTCATAATTTTTTCATCTTTTTTTTTTCCAATTTTTTTTTTGCCCTACACGAGCACGTGAGCATGTGCTCACGTGCTCGTGAGCATGTGATCTCACGAGCAGAAGCACGAGCACCCGACGCCGGCCTACGGCGGACGGCGGACGGACATACGGACATGGCTAGCCCCTAAGGAGCTTCGCCCCTAAAATAATCAGAGTTTCTATTGGGTTTCTAATATATTCTTGTAGAATGCATTAGAGACTCAATAGAAACTCATTGATCATTTTTGTAAGGGTTTGTATACCCTCGTATTCAAGGTGACCACAAAAAAAAATAAAAAGCACCTCGGGAAACTTACGACTCGAAAAGTCTTAAGCCGCGGTCGCACTTTCAAGTTTCAATGCAAGAGACAGTCTGCGGAACACCGTCAGTGGAATGTTTATTCCTTGTGACCGTCACGTTTGTCAATCGAAACTTTCTACGGACATGTTGAAAGCACGTATTATCGAACATGCTTAAAGCCCGATTGACATTGCGCAATCGTTACTCGCAAATTCGAAGCTGCGACGTTGGGCACCGCAGCTTCCCCCAGACGTTTTTGGTGGTTGTTTTTTTGCCCCACGAGCGACATCGCAACTGCGATATCGTAAGTAAAATCGCACCGGGTGAATCAGGCTTAAAGGGAAGCTGAAGAGGTCCTTGAATTCGAACGAACACTGAAAGGGGCACTGACACATCAAAATCATATTTTTTTTTTATTATCCCAAACGATTAAAAACGGTGCCGGGACATTACCCTCAAAATTCGAAACTTGTGAATTCAGTATTTGTGAATTAAAAAAACAATTTCTAAATGCCGAATTTGAAGTTCCCGCGCGATCCTCGCCAGTGCAGTCGGTCATATTTTGCGGTCTCCTGCGAGTCGACGTTCTCTCGGACCTCCGCTGACCCGATGCGAGGAGGCGAGCAGGCGGGATACAAGGGAGCCAGCGCGGGAAAAAACCGGTTTCTTCCCCGACTCGCCGATCTGCTCGAGCGCTGCCAAGTTTTCTGAGAGAGGACACAAATCTAGGAAGGGACATCTCACCGAACTCTGATTTTTGGTATTTCAAAAAGAGGGGCCGTAGTGCGTTCGCAATTGCGTTAAAAAACATGTTTTACGATTGCCGTTATTAAATGTTATAGAAATGTTGCCAACAAAGCTACTAAATTTCCTGATTTTTGGCGTCACCGATCAAAAGAAGCAAGGAGGTAGCGGCGGAAGAGATTTAAACGCCAAAAATAAAAAGGCGCGCGCGCGCGCGGGAAATTTTTTTTTTGCGTGTCTATGACTACAACTTGCGTCGTTTTAGACAATAAAAAAAAAAATACGACCTTTGGGGTGTCAGTGCCCCTTGAAAGTTGTAATGAAGACACCCTTAAAAAATGACTCGCCTCAAGTTTTCTGTCGATCTTATTAGTAGAAGCGTCGTAACAACCAATCAAAATATAGACTTAGACCCGCCCGCGTTCCGGCGCGCCGACAGAGAAAATCGCAAAAGCGGAGAGAAAAAACAACAACAAAAACTATTCAAAGTGACGTAATCAGCAAGGTGCTCTCCACTAAGCTGACTCGGGGATGCCTCTGATGACGTCACGACAGTCTGAACAGATAACAGGCGGCAGAGAGGATGGCCGTATGCCCGGCGGCAATCGCTGCTCGTATTTCGCAAAATAAATGCGACTCACGTTCACTTCTGCCCAACATAAGTGCGATCACTGAATTCACGGTACAAAAAGCTGTATAGAAATTCCACTCCCCAACTCAAATTTCTTGAAAAGTGCTTCAGCTTCCCCCTCAGGCTTCTCCGCAGTTAATTTGTAATTGTATCTGCAGAAAACACCGTGTCTTTTTTTTTTTTTTTATGGTACGACTGCGGTATTATTATATCTGCTCCATGATTACAATAGTGGATCAGAAAAGGATCTACGCATGATCCGTAAACCGTGGATAAGCTAAAGGTCCGTGCCTACACCATTAGTAAAATAACTGATTTGCTAGAAATAGCGTCTTAGCTAAGACCGTGTGAAAGGAAGCCTATCAAGACTGGGGCGCGCGAGCGCTTGAGACTCTACTTGACGCGCAGTGCTCTCTTTCACACAGTCTGAGCTGACTCTCTGTTTCTATTCCAGCCGGCCCCGTACCTCCGGTGAACACGAGCTCGGCGTCCGAAACGTCCTTGCGGGTTTCGAAACGAGGCTGCAGCGTCAGACGGCTGCTGCGGCGGTGGTGGTGGTACGGCGTCCGCCACAAGCGGATGCGGTCGTGACGGCGCCGTCCCCCGCGCGAGTGCTGGGCGGACCCTGGTTTTGTCTTTGCGGCGTCGGACACGCAGAGGCCCTGATTACAGGGCGCACGGCAGGGCGGAGGACGCGCCGCTGCAGGGGGCGGCAAGAAGCCCAAAGCTGACGCCGCCGCCGTCGCACACATCGTATACCCCCGCAGTTCCATCGGGCAGCAACGACCACTTGGCACCTCGCGGAGCACCACGCGCTCGTGGATACTACGTCCGCGGTCCAGCACCGAGGCCTATACCAGCCGAGGTCTTCGGCGCACACTGTACTACAGGGAGGCTTCTTCAACTGCCCTCTGTAAATCCGAGAGATATATCGTTCGTCGCTATAAAAACAGATACCGGAATCAGGACGGGATCGTATACCGCGAAGAGAACGATGTAGAACAACCGTTACACTTAACAACGCTAACAAAGAAAAAAAAAATTAGTAATGATAGATTTTTTATTTGCTCGGGGTATGTTCCAGGTCCTGATTCGGTATGGCGCTACTGGTAACGATCATACAGTAACTCTTTGCTAAAACGCTCTACTATCTCAAGGCACGCTTGCTCGGAACTGGATAACAGTAAAGGGATTGTCCGGTCAAATTTTGTATTCGAGAAAACAAGATAATCTCATTGATAATGCCACGAAACGCATCGCTCGCGCAGTATCCGATGTTTATATGCCCCTCTGCACGAGTAAATGAATTTTAAACTGCTTCAATTGCTAGCGTAAACGGTGCTTTCGCTGGCAACATTGAAGCTCTGACGTCACATAACGCAAAGCGAGCATTTCCGTCTCGTCGTTTGCTTGCGAGTGAATGCCCAGCGTGCTTTGTTTTTGTTGTTGCGCTCGACTTGCTTCGTGGATGGGTGAGATTTTTGTTGCGCGGTTGGGTGCCACAACCACCGGGTAGCACCTGCGATCCCCGAGACGAGCAGTGACGAGCAAAATGGATCGTCGCCGTGCGCATAGGAGCACTGGGTTCCCGTCCAGATCGAGATCCCGCTTATGCAGCAATCAATTTCACAAAAGAGAGCCACGAGCTGAGCTCTAAGTGGACTTGCTTTGCTTTGGAACGTATTCATTTAACGACCAGAAGTCTCGTAAGCTGAGGTGTCATGCTGTGCTGACGATATTCAACTACGCCCACCCACTTCTCGCCAAAACCAGATCGACCGGTTTGATTATGCAGCGAAACCGAAACCAACAGCTAAGCCATCTTGAAACGATGCCAAAAGTTGTATTTAGCACGAGTGCAGCCCGATTCTGTTTGACCCCCGCGTGAAAATGGAGCGTGGCCACGATTCACCAAGCTCGTCCCAGTCAAATAATGATCTAGAAATGTCGCATGCATTTTGATCGATTCACCGTTTGCCTTCGAAGCGCGGGCATGGCCTCCGAGGGAACGACCCGCAGCCACATCACCGATCCAGTGGATCTTCCGATACGTGGACCCAGATGCCGCTTCAAAGGCAAAATTTCCATCCTTCTCTTTGTAAGCGGTCATTGTACGATCAGTGGCCGTCGGAGTTGTGTATGCGCGAAACGGCATACGTTTGCTCGAAGCCAACGGCTGTTTTCGAGTAATATCCTGCTAAAGGGCGCGACGTTTTTGAACACGCTTTGGAACTGCATTAGAAGAAACGTGCTTCAGTAGGGTACAGCCTAGGAGACAATATAATTCGAAACAAAATACAAGACACTCATCGACTAACACTTGCTTTCCCGACCATCCAACGATCCTTTGCGTTTTGTGACGTCACGCAGCAGCTGCGGATGTCAGCCATTGACACTGGCCAAATTCGGGGTTCAGTTCCGGACACACGCTCATGACAGGTTTAATTAATATTGGGACATCATATATCAAAATTAAAATGACGTTTGTCTATATGAAGGCTCCCTCGATGTAACGAGCGCAAAAAAGTAAGTACTTCCGGTTTCGACCGGACGATCCCTTTAACCGCCGCAGAAGGTTAACCGGATTTTCCTACGAGGGGGAATGTTAGGTCACGTGAACGGCAGAGCAGGAACGGCGGGAAAACATGGCAGTGCACCTCCCAGAGAGCGTCGCTCGCTTTGGAAGTAGTTTGTCGTAGTAGCTGCACTATCGCTTGTCGCAGCAATGAATGGTGAAAAAGGCTTTCGCTGTGTCTTACCTCACTTAAATGGCAAAGCATAAGCATTGATCTCACCCCATCTTTTTAGATCGTTTTTCGGTTCTGGTCACTTCTAAGGCCAACTTCAGACGGGGCAATATCTCCCAGCCACTTGACGCCGCAACACCAGCAACACGAGCCGCCCGAGTTCACACGCAGCAACCGAATTGCTACGATTCGCCTTCATCATTTAACTTTCATTTTCTTGCACTAGTTAGACACACAGTTACGCCTTAAAACGTGTTTTTATATATAGGGTGTCTGAAGTCACCATGCAGGCTCGATTAAAATGAACCGTAATAATCGAGTCCTGTACGAAGCAATCTAAACTTTTCGTTAAAGGCGTATTTCACAGGTCTGTTTTTTCTTGTAAAAGTTTAGCCCCCTTTCTGTAAAAACATAGGGCCAAAACACGTGCCAGGGTCAACGGCGGAGCGCCGGGCTGCTTTTGGCGCACGTATTTGATAGACGGCGTCGGAAGCTGCGTCAAAACGTGCAGCCGACCAACGACAGAAAGCAGACGACACACAGACGATATCCGTCGGCAGCAAAAACGCCGTCGTTATGCAACCGCTTTTTTTTTAGCATCAAGTTTGGTTTTTATTGTTCGCACTTATTTTTAAACCAAAGGTACACTACAAAAATATTATCTTCATTTTAGTAAATCATGAACGTCGCGAGCAGTCTCGACAAGGAGGGAGTGCCATCTATCAACGCGTGAGCCAAACGCACCCCGGCTCTCGACTCAATCGTCTGCGTCGCAGTCCGCCGTTGACCCTGTCAAGTTTTTTGGCCCTATTGTTTACAGAAAGGGAGCTACGCTCTGTAATTTAACGAGCAAAACGGACCTGTGAAATACACCTTTGACGAAAAGTTTAGATCGCTTCGTGCAGGCGCCGATGTTTACGGTCCATTTTAGATCGAGCCTGGTGACTTCAGACACCCTATATATTTGAATGGCGGTGAGAATACTAACTTACCTTTCTGAAACGATGTATTCCCAAAAAGGATGTATTTCAAACCATAACCAAGTCTTTTGTTGTCATCATCACCGCCACAAGGGTGTCACGTGAAAATATCGCCTCCCTGATTATCTGCCGCCGCTTCAAACACATCCGAGTTGTCCGACCTGCTCGTTCGTTTCGAGCAGGACCTGATCCGCGCAATTCGTGTCGCAGCGCCAGCAACACCAACATTGCTGGGAAGGTTGCCCTATCTGAAGCGGGCTCGCTTCAGACGGGGCAATTTTTCCCATCAACTTCATTTAGAATCTAGAGAAAGCTAAGGAACAACTCGGCCAGCAACAATAAAATTTCTGGGGAAGTTGCCCCATATGTAGCGGGCCTAAGCCTAAAGGGACGCGGTAATTGTCGACATGGCAACGTCTTTGGAATCCTATTCGATTGTATTGACTCGATCGGCCGGGCATTGATGGCACGCAGAAGCAGACCGCGTACCACTTTTCACTGGAGCCGAAGTACACTATTTTAATTTTATGAAGAAGGTTTTATGTACAGTTCTTACATGCTGGCCTATCATACTGCCGGTGTGTCACCTGCCTTCCACTGCTCACGTCTTTCTCATCATTTCTAGCGGTGAACTTCGTCGTCCTCTTTCGCACTGGGAAGGAAATTTCGATGAGGCTTTTCTTGACTTCAGATAGCCAAACATTAAATAATTTGCCAAACACGGGTGGATTTTGTTTTACCTTACCCATTGTTTGTATCACGAGCAACAAAAAGTGTTTCTCAGGTTCAAATTTATGCCACGCTGCGTCGTCAAAACCCGGCAGCGCGCGTACTGGAACCCCCGTTTTTTTCAAAAAGTTTTCCACGAAAGTCACTTTTATTCGCTACAAGCAGTAGATGACACGAGCTACCATCCCATAATAAAACACGGAGCTATCGAGCATCCACCCCTCGTAAAACTCGGCTAGGTACTTGTGCGTACCTAGCAGGGAATGGGGGTTCACTTTCTGCCGCGGTTAAGGTTAACCGGCTTCGAGCAAACGGGCCCAAGTAGTAATAGTTAAAGCGTTTAATAAACCGCTTTTAAAGGGTAGGGGGAAGGGGAGTGTGCCGATGGCTGCGAGGCCTGGGCCCACGGTATAAGGGGGAGGTGACTATATATATTTCTGGACGCCCGCTTCGTGGACGAAGTTCAGGAGCTTGCGCAGAATCCCGGCTTGTTTGTCAGGAGGAGCGGGGTGCAATCTCTAGTCCTCCAGTGAAGACACTTGGTGGCCCCGGTGTCTTTATCATGGAGTCTAGACTTTCGCAGTCCCACAGGAGGTGGAAGACAGTCCTGCAGACAAGATGAGATGGTCCGAACGGTGGCCATGACACTTAGAGGTCGGAGGGTAATGTGGTGAAACGAGGCATTAGCATTAACAGAATGGACATTTGGGAGATTTGGTAGTGCGTATTCGTCTTGAGACAACAGAACTAGACAGGGACTACATGTTACTAACAAGTTACAACTGACTCATTTTATTTTTCGAGGACCAAGAAAGACATGAGTAGATGGTAGTCTATGCTTTCCTTTATTCTTCAAAAATAAAACCCGTCAGGTGTCACGTCAGTCAGCGTTCGTTAAATTCGTCCAGTCTTTCACTTCGTCCCTGCCTATCGTGCTGCAATAATAATCATCACAGTACCAGTACAAAAAAACATAGGCCACTTTCGGCATAGTTATCCTTCAATTGATAGAAGACAATAAGGAGCATCCTGGATTATACAAACTATACGGTCCTATGGAGAAAGGTGAACTCGGCACGCTTCGTAGAAAGCTGAAACTCCGTGAGAAAGTGACCCTGGTGGTGGTTATAAAATATAAAAATGTGAGCACATTACATTTCCTGGCTCAAAAAACACGAAAGAAAAATAAATATTTTTTTAAGGGCCGACGTCCAGCTAAGCGTAATTTTCCTCATACCGATATTTGAGCTTGTGGGTGCCTGTAGCATTTATTTCAGTGAAATAACTTGGCAGAGTTAGAAAGACAATATTGTTTTCTTTTTTTGCCGAGAAGTGTTTTCACGGAAATAAATGGTACAGGCGCCCACAAGCTCAAATATCTATATTATGCAAATTAGGCTGAGGTGGACGTCGGCACATAGAGCTTTTTTTTTTTTAATCCAGAAATGTAATGTGCTCAAGTTTTCGCATTTTATCACCAAATATCACTTTTCCTTGGAGCTTCAGCTTTCTGCGAAGCGTAGTTTATTTATAAGGGCTAAAAAGCCCGGTTTACCCTTCTCGATCGGACCCTGTATAGTTCACGGCACGTTTTCCACTACGGGGTTGTTGGACCTCGGGGTTTTATTTAAGAGCTTCACGGTCGAAACGCACGTTCCCTGCGGTATGCCGCGGCTACCATGTCAACCTTGCTGTTCTTGCGCAATACAAACGATCCGAAGCCAATGCTCGAGAGAGGCTTCAAGTCTCCACGTGACATGGCCAACACATTCTGCAGGGGCTTCTGCTTTCAGAACGGCTTCTCATTCACGGATGTCGAAACCCCCTCTTGCGTGGACACGGGCGAACTTATGAAAGGTTCAAGGGGATTATGCAACGCAGTAAATAAAATCGGAGAGAAATATATACAGCTGTAATCTCATGCACGTGACTTTGCACTCTCACGCCAGTAGCTTTGACAGCGTTGTATATTAAAGGGATTTCCCAGCGATATCCTAAATTATCATTGCTGCTTAAGAAGTTTCGTTTCACGAGTAAGACAGCCGTGTTTGAAAATATTCGTGACGTCATTTGGCACGGTCCCTTACTTTCTCGCCTTCTCTAATTCGACTGACAACCGATACATCCCACCGGAGCCCTACACTCTTTCCACTTTATCAAAGCGAACGCTGGAGAGAAGGCAAAGAGGGACTCGCCTCCTCTCTAGCGTTCACTTTGATAAAGTGGAAAGAGTAGAGGGAATTCGTTGGAGGAGCTTGTCTTGCACTCTCAACCGGAAACCGACTATTGATATCGGTGAGAAGCTAAACAATAATCAATCGCAAGAAAAAAGGAAGAAAAAACGATACCAGGGAGTTTATCGAGCGCGTGGTAAGCCGTGGATGGCCGGCTACGTCGTCTTTTATGATTGAATTATAATTATTAGGGCTGTGCGAATATTCGCATTTTCGAGTAGCAGGTTCGAATAATACGCTATTCGATATTCGCTTCGAGAAGAACTTGACTATTCGCGTTTTTTGAAGTGTTGATTGCGGCGGGTTAACCCCGTTGAGTGCGCTTCTTACCGAGCACCGGTGCACTATGGAGAAGCAATACTCGCGGAAGCGATCTCCGCGGGTGTTGCTTCTCTGCATGACACCGGTGCTTGGTAGGAAGTGCGCTGAACGGGGTAACCCACCGCGATAAACACTTGAAAAAATCTTAATATCGCAATTGCGTGCGTGGAAGAAAAGCAAACATGCAAAGCGAAGGGGGCACGCGTGCCGCATGTATTTGAGAATAAATAAAAACTTTTCGAATGTGTATATCTACATTGTAGTAAAAGCCTCAAAATTAGACTGACTGTTGTGAGAGAGTATATGTTAGGCAGAGATGCCCTTACACCCTTCATTTATCACGCGAGATTCTTTCGTTTTTAACTCGAGATTAAAGAAAAAATATTTTATATAGCAAGATTTGTAAATTCACTCAATTGGGTATAGTTGGCCATCTCTATAGGGTTCATTTTATGTCAAATCTGTCGTTTACTTGCCATCCCAAGACATCAGACCTTCTGAGGTCACGGTTCATAAATATATAGATAGATTAAACTCAGCTTATAAATGAACAAGTGGAACAACCTTCACAGGTTTAGCTGGGTTTTCGTCTAAGCGTGATGCAACGGTAGGAAAGGCGTGGAAAACCTATTCGATATTCGAATCGAAAGTATATATAGCCAAAACCACTATTCGCTTCGAACTCGCTTCAAACTGGAAATCCACAATTCGCACATGAATAATTGATAATCATTGACTTCCATTTGTTGAAATTTTTATAAATAGATATTTTCTATCTACTTCACTGTGAAACTTGCCACGAAAGCTAGATAACCTGGATAAATTTCATATAAAGTATATATATATATTGCCACGATTTCTATACATGCCCGAGTGGTCTGGCTCCCTGAAGTATACCGCAATACTTAAATGTCTATGACTTCTCGTAACGCCATTTCAACTGGAAACGTTGTTTTCATGAGCTTCTATACTCTGTTTGTGGTGTATAACGCGTTCAAAGCTGGTGGAGTGTGCATGGGGCTTGATCTCGTTGATCATTTGCAAGCGCTTTTGCGCAAATAGAACCATTGATGAAGCCACACGCTCGCGACAGTAGCTTTGACAGCGTTCTATTTTAAAGGGATTGTCCGGTGATTTCCGGAAGTTACTAAGTTTTTGCGCCGGTCACGTAGAGGGAACCTAAATATAGTCAGGCGCGATATTTATTTCGTTAAAAGACGCCCTAATATTCGTTAAATCAATTATAAACATCAATACGAAACTTGACGCCAAAGTTTGCAAGTATGCATGACTGACTGCTCGTGTCGTGACGTCACATCAGGCAGGGTAACGTTAGAGCACTATATAGCTCCTTCGGAGCAGAGTAGCGCAATCCTGAACGCCATCTCTTGGCGACTAGCGGCGAACGCCCGGAGGTTCCAACTCCGGTCAGAAATGCATGGGGAACGTGAGAAAATCGTTGTTTCTTCATTATTGTGGAGATGTACAGAACGACAATAGTTTTTGACATAATAAAGGAACATTTTAGAATAATTTGCGCTGAGTTGTGTGCCAAATAAGGACGTAATTTTTTTTTAAAAATTGCATGAGCGGCATCATGCAGCAGACGACGCGGCAACGTCACAGCGTTCACGTGACCCGCTCCAGCCAACCCAAAAAGCCCACCTCCGCTGTGAGCAAGAATCGTCTGCTTCAAACGCCATTGCCTTGGAAATTGCCTTCTCAGAATTTGCACACGCATCCGATATTATTAAAACTTTGATAAAGTGTTTAGTGCTTTACTAACTTCACGACAGACTAGTTTTGAAAAGTGTGAACTCGCCGTTTATTTTTTAATCAGCCGTGTTGCGTCGATCTCCATGTATTCTCCCATAGGGCGGGCCGCCTCCTGGAACCCTGAGTACCACGTGACTCGCGCCGAGCTGCTCTGTCGGCCATGTTGTCGGCAAAACACGCGGATCAAAGGATTGCGCTACTCTGCTCCGTAGGAGCTATATAGTGCTCTAGGTAACGTCAGGTGCGCGGCCGTTGACGTATTCCCGGTTTTGATCAACACGCTTGATAGCGCGTACAAAGATCATCGTTGGGGAATCGAGCTTCCTTCAATACCGTAAACCTTGTGTTTCTTACAACGAAGTTATTTTACTGAGACAGCAGTCAAGAGCTGTCGTGGCTCTCTTTGCATGAGGTTGCGTCAGAGCTTCCGCTGTTGCCGACGACTCGCTGTGCGTATTGCGGGAGCATTCTGAGCAGTTAAGCTCTGTTTATAATCGAATTACTTCTGCGGCGGAGGATTGCAAATTTAGGTATTGTGCGGATGGTATTCTTTAAAGCAATGACTGTATAATTTAATTGTTTTCGGAAGAACAAAGTTTTACCGGACAATCCCTTTAAGTATGAAACGGAGTAAGACTAGTGTCTGTTCCATGGGCGCCGCCATGTTTGTTTATGCTGATGTCATGACACAGAAGGGGGCTGCGTTCTTGCAAGACTGTTCTATTAGTTAGAAACCTTCGCACATATTGTAGTTCAAGTACGTCAGAAATGCATAGTCACGAAACTCCAAGAACAACACCGATACCAAGAGTGTTGTAAGAAGCAAAAATCTTGTTTTATTCGCAACCGCTTTCTTCACAAGAGCCTGGGTGTCGGATTATTAATTCCCATTTTTATCGCTGGGGGTTAGAATTTCGTGCACTACAAAGGAAAACCATAGGGTGCTAACCTCTCAGTTCCCATAAATTCGACGCACTGCTGTTTTAAGCAGGGGAGGCTAACAAACATCGATCAGAAAGTTCTGATTCAAATTTTGTTGACTGAAATTCTTGTCTTCTGTGTCTAAACCTATTTTAATTTTTTTTAATCTTTTTTTTTACTATTTTGAGGTTTTGGAGAATCCACAGATCTCAGAGAAGTCCGCGAACAAAACCTGAAAGAAGAAGAAAGACAACGAAATTAGTAAAGCACTCCTTTGGGGCATATTGTCTAATGAATAAAAAAACAACGAGTGAATCAAGCGAAACTTAATCTCTTCGAGTAACAACGAACACGGATAAAATTCAGTATACTCCTAAGTCAGGGCAGTTTTCAGCGCACGGCATCGGTCAAAAAGGGTGACAAGGTCTCGGAAGTCTCGACGATCTCTATTTGATCGCTCTGATCGAGCATAACGTCAATATCGCTGCGGAACCCAGACCCTGATGGATACCCCCATCCCGTCGGGACGAAAAGGACGACGAGTCATCGATTAAAAGCTCCCATCCAATTCGGTTGCGACATGACGTCTTCATAAAGAGAAAGAGGGATCCCAAGCCCGCATGTCCACAGCGCCCTTCAAAGTCGCCAAAGAACAATTCCGCCACCGTTTTCCCTTTGTTTCCGGAGGTGTCCCGACGGGCAGCGCCAGAAAAAGAAAAAAAAGAGAAAGAAGAGCGACGTCAATTTACGTTGGCCAAACACTCCGCTACTTTTTCAAGGATGCTGTTCCGAGAAACCCGGCCAACCGTGTAGTCGAATCCCAAACAAGCGCGCCGTGCGAGCTCGTCCGGAGGAACGTCAGAGGGAAAGAGGGTGCCGCTGCATGCCGCAAGCAGCAACGCTGTTGTTGACACACGCGCACACACACCCGTAGTCCGACGGGAAAGTGGCATCGGTCAGTCTAGCCAGCAACGATGGCGAGGGTTTCCCAGGGACGGCGGCAGAGACATCTAGGAGAGTCATCCCGCTGGAGGCAGAAGCAGCAACAGACGACGCAACGGCAAAGTGAAGTTCCTTCTGCGCCGGGTGCGCGCCGAGACAAGGAGCGCAAATCGAGCGCGAAGCCAAATGAAACGCTTCGTTGGGCATCAATCCGGTGGACACCGCGGGTTCTGTGTCAGCGGGTTGTCAGCGCGGAGACGAATGAAGCAGCGGGGTTCCCGACGGCTTCGGAAGAGAGCGCGGGTTATAGGGGAGACGAAGGAGGCGAAAGAGGTTCCGGGACCGCGGAGTGGGCTTCTCCGCGTGGCAACGAACCGCGCTAAAACCTGTAATCAGGATCATTCCCGCCCAAATCACTGGCTCTCCCTTTCTTCCGGCGTCGGGCCGCCGAATTTTGAGGAAGACGGTGTCTGGCTGGTCGCTGCTGTCTGCACGAGTTGCAGCAGCAGCTGCTGCTGTTGGCCATGGGAGGAGTAGATAACGGACGGAGCGACGATGACGACTACGACCGGCGTGGTTCTTTGTTTGCGGGAACTCTCGCTCGTTGACGCCCGCGCGTGTTCTTGCTTTTCACCGGAGACTGGTTCGACGGTAGGCGAGAACAAAACGGTTTTGGGGGTGGTTGGTGAAGTCGGACTATTTTCTCTTCCGGTTTGGGTGAACAATGGACGAAGCTACCGAAGCCCGTTAGCACTCTTTGAGAACAAGTGTAGTGCACGTTAAGTATACGAATTGCTCTAACGGATATGAGTTTCAAGGGCAATGATTTTAACCACGATGCTGTTCGTTGAGCTTGTTTGCTGCCAGAAAGAGCCGCAAGGTCAAGCACGCAATCATGGCTTCAGGCTATGACGCAATGTTCAAATGCATTCATTGCGCTACAGACAAAACTTCCACCTATGCGGATATAAACGATCGACAGAAACGCTCTCAAAAGTTAAAATAGTGGGTAATCTTATTTTAGGGCCTAATTGCCAGTCATTTTTTCATGCCATTAAGTGATTATGGTTTTATATTTGGGGAATGATTATTATGATCTCAAAACAAAGAATGAAACACGGTTATATGAAGAAACGGTGAAGTTCTCTAATTCTCTAATATCATTCCGAAAGAACACATTGGAAAAAAATATTTTCGTTTGCTAAGTTTAGAGGCCAATTTTTAAAAATTAAATAACGTCCTGCGTGCAAGATTTACATCAAACGCGAAAAGAAATACTTTCATGAAATGTAATTATGGGGCCTCAAAGAACGCCGTCAGTTGCATCTCACTTTACACGACCCCTTCAAATGAAGCGAACGTATAAATCAAAATACTTCACTCCTACGAGACAACACTTCGCGCTCCATTTTTTTAAAGCAAAAAGCGGCACCAAAACGAAACAATGGCCAAGCGGTACCGCGGCCTTCCCGTGGCAATGTTTGCTGCCAGCAGCACCATCATTCAATCGCGGCGCAGAGGAGCAGTTCTCGGAGATCAGCGCGGCGACGTGACGTAAGCGGCGGCTGGACCTCAAAGCGAAGCCGTGCGACTCTAAGTATACGTTCACAGAGCGAGATATACGCGATGGGCGGGGGTGCACCCCGCTCAATGAGGGGGCTTTGTCTTTGGGTTGCGCTCGCGCGCGCGTTCCCAAGCCACCATTGCCGGCTGCCGCCGCGCTCGGAAATATGATAGCCGCTATCAGCGACGACTGCCCCCGGACCGCGACCGGGTCGGAGCCGAGAAAGACTCGCAATCATAGGTGCGAGATGTGGCCGAGTCCACGGCGGTGTACGGTTTTTGTCTCTAGTCTTTGTTTCTTCATTTTCATCTGGAACGCGTTTACTCTACACCGCTCCTCCCTCGTGTTACTTTCCGGGTCTTAATAAAGTAAAAAAAAAGTAACGACGAGACAGTGCTTCTGAACCTTAACGTCACCACTTGGTTACGCAAATATCGATCCGTCTCCGGCTACTCATAAGCTGAATTGATCATTGCGGCAGCTTAAATGCTTTCCCGGGAATGGGTTGTGATCGGGAGTCAAAACTTGACCACGCACCTCGACGCTCTCCTTCGCTCGTTACCCTCTTATGTAATGTTCGAGGGCGTCAAGGAAACATATTAAATATTACATGAAAAATAACAACAACAACAACGAATAAAATTGTCAGTTTGTTTACCGAGAGAAGCAACCTACTTCAAGAGCCAGAGCTACTTGTAACGGATGACATATCAGTATCCGCAGTGGTATGCAGTTTTGACTCCTTTATGAAATCTGCTTATTCGGTAAAAAAAGATCGTGGTTAGTTGCTTTCTTGTGTTTTTTTTTTGTTTTTTTTTTTGCTTGAGAGAAAAAACTAAAAAAGAAACAAATTGTCTATCGCCTTAGCGGTTCCGCTCATAGCTGTTTTGTAGCACGCGTACGTGGAAGTGAACGCTGTTGTGTGCAGTGTGTTTGAAAGAAGTGATGTGCATCCTCGTTACAGACGATCAACCAAAAAAAAAATCTACTGTGCTAAAAAAAGAAAAGAAAAGGAAACTTCTGCTCTTTGCCTATTTTGTAGTGGGCTTTTTAATGAGGGTTAAGCGATACTCTTAACCACCCTTTCAATTTTTGTGCTGCTGTGACTGTTTCGCAATTCTGATCCCCCTTTTCCCCATCGATTGCTTTTTTGCTTCTCCTTTCGCCCCTATGTGCCTTGATAATTCTATATTTTAGTTCTCACTTTCAGGTCATGAAGTAGCCGACGCTACATTTAAGGCTGCTGAACTCTCCACAACCTTCATTTATTCTTCCTTTTCCTCCCTCTCTCTCTCTCTCTCTCTCTTGCACTTGAGAATAAATACTGTTTCATTCACCCGATATTTCACAGTTTTTTTTTTTTTTGTTACCTTCATATCTAAAGTCTCGGTTCGGTTACATGAGACGAGGTGACACACGCCATCTTGTCGTCGCAAGAACTGACCTCCACGGTACGGTTAGCGTCGGGTCACGCAACCAGGGCGCGCGGGCTTCAAAGACGAGAGTCGTCCTCTCTCAAACCCAATTCGCCGGCTATTGCTCACGCACGCACTCACTCGAGACTCAAAAGAGAGCCCGGAACGCCGTACAAAAACAGCGTTTGAATCTATTTGGACGGTCGGGGGAGAGGCGCCATTACAGGAAGTCCTTTCCGCGGCCACCCCCGATGCCGCCGCACGACGAGAACGGCCGGGTCGTAACGATTCTGGACCGCCGAACGTCCGGCCGCCCAGCCGGCCATCGCTAATCGACGAGGCACCGACGGACTCCGTTGCACTGCCCACCACAGCAAGAAGGGGGGCGGAGGGATCGAGAGATACACGCGCAATCTCGGACGTGTTTGCTTCCTTTTCGTTGCGTATACGCGGGCGATATGTTTGTCGGGTGACTTCACTCGCGCCGGGCAAATGAAGAACTCGATCTTCGATAGGGCCGTTGTATTCGTGATGGAATCGATTCTTTTATAACAAATCAGCACGTTGTTTGCCTACGAGTCGGCGTTTTCTCACAACAAGTGTGACCATGCACTGCGCCTGCGCAGAAATCAAATTCGCGTGAAATGTCTGCGCATATGCCCCATGCCGATAGCAGCGCCACCACAGCCGCGTGACGTCAGAGCCGTGTGTCTGCGTATATCTGCAAACGTATGTCTGCGTCTGACGAATCAGAGCCCTTCAAAATGGCCTTATCCGTGCGTGTATACAAATCATGCGACCGTTGGCATTGAACAGCGTACCCCGATTCACTCAATCTGACCGCGCAGCCGACGATCCTCGGGAGCCAATCAAGCGGAGTCAAAAATTGCATCATCACTGCTCGTTGTCTTTGTGGCTATAAGTGGCTAAACCAATCGCGCACACTGAACGCACAGTGCTCTGATTGGTATAGCTGATGATAACTAACACACAAACACGCGATGGACTTCTAACGGTGCTTGATTGGCTCCGTCGGATTATGCGGAGCGCAAGTGTCGTCTGCTTCTTGCACTGGGATTGCGATGATGTCAGAACGCCAAGCGTTTATTGGCTGGTTGAAAAAAAAAATAGTGGGTAGACCTCACTGCTAGATGTCTTGAGGTCTACTCGCTATTTTTTAACTCGGCCAATAAGAGTTTGGCGTTCTGACATCAACGCAGTCCCAGTGCAAGAACCAGACGACACTTGCGCTCCGCATAGCGTGGGCTGCGGTTGTAGTTAGAGTGAAACGGAGTATATACTTTGTTTCATACTGTCAAAGCACTGACGCGAGCGCGTGGCTTCATCTATATAGTTTTCGTTTGCGCGAGAACGCATGCGAATGATTCGACGAGATCAAGCCCCACGCTCGCGCCAGTAGCTTTGACAGCGTTGTACGCTAAGTATAAAACAGAGTATAGGAAATGCAAACCCAAGTTCTTTCACCGCAGTCGCAGTCCTCTTCTTATTTTCCTAAGCTGTATCTGACATCCACGTAAAATTAACGCAGTCATATACATACAGGAGTAAAAGGAAAGCGGCGAAACGGACGAGGACAGGACAAAACATCTTTGTTTTGTCTTGTCCTCGTCCTCTTTGTTGATTTTCGCCTTATTCTCGTGACATTACCAACACGCTCTATAGACGAACACGCGGCCCTGACGTCACGCAGCTGCGGTGGCGCTGTCGACGGCACTGCGCATGCGCAGAGGCTTCACTTCACGCGAATTCGGTTTCTGCGCACGCGCAGTGCCCACACCTGGTGTGGGCAAACGCGGGTTTGTTTGTAAACAGAGTGTCGGTCTATAATTTGTCGAGCATATAAATACCTCTGTGTTACCTCGTACCAAGGTTATCAGATTAGCTCAGTTACGAAACTGCTCATAGACGCCGCTTGCACGACCAGTACCCACCCTTGCTCACCCCGATTCGCCTCCCGTCGTTTGACGCGCCGGACGGCTTCTATGGTAACTGCAGTATATTTTATAAAATACGTACGTTTCCTAGCACAGCGTCTAGATGGCGTTCCACCGCACTCTATAGAACACATAGTTATGAAACGAAACTCTAGATGGCGCTTCAAACGACGGGAGGCGGACTGAAGTGAGTGAGGGCTAGCCCCTTCCGGGGGAGTTCCACAACTGAGGTAATCTAGGAATGTTGCCTCGTGCGTCGATTTGCCCTGGCACATGCATAAAGGCCGGTTCCAACATGCCGTGGAGTGGTGATATAGAAGAGATTCACTGGACGCCATATTTAAGGGCGCTGTTTAGAGCGCATGCTCAGAACGAGCTCCCATCAATAGACCCGTTGCTCTGGGGCAGGGGGCGCGAGCGCGTCCGGAAGACTTACGCAAGACGCGACCATGTTATGCTGGCTGCACCATCCAGGCGGTGCTGTAACATTTGATTTTGCACGTGTCACGTTCGAATACAAGCAGCTGCCAGCAGCTGTAGATGCGCGGTAACAAAACATCTAAAAAAAAAGAACAGAATTATGCAGCTCGCGGCCGCAGCGTCCCAATATACATTCCTTTCATCTTTGCTTTCTTTCATAGCTTCCGCGAGCACGCTTATTTCACTTTACGTGATAGCGAAGACTCTCAAAAGCGCGTCTTCCTGAACGATGCTCGCACTGCACGCGCGCTCGTGCAGTGCGAGCATCGTTCAGGGGAACATGTTTTAGCAAGTAGCTTCGGCTTCGCTATCAAGTAAAGTAAAAACATACGGGCTCACGGAAGCCATGAAAGAAAGCAACAAAATAATAAAGCTGAAAGGAATGTTTAATGGGACGCTGAGGCCTCGAGCTGCATATGTTTTTTTTTTTATATTTCTTTTTTAGACGTTTTGTTATCGCGCGTCTACGGATGCTGACAGATGCTCGCATTCGAACGTGGCACGTGCAAAATGTAACGTTACAGCACCGCCTGGATGGTGCAGCCAGCATAACATGGTCGCGTCTTCCGGACGCGCTCGCGACCCCCTGACCGAGAGCAACGGGTCTATGGACCTTTTCCACAAGGGTGCCGCCATCTTGAATTGTCGTCACTTCCAGTATGGGCGAAAACATTGTTTTGCCGTAGCCACGCCAATAGAAGGCATTTACGATATAAGTGTAACCGTCACACATTCTTGTTTTGCCTCCCCTCTGTTTTTTTACTATTTGCAAGTTAAAACGTTTTATTATTTTTTCGTCGCCCATACCGGATAAGGTGGTCGGGGACGAGAGTACACTAAAAAGGTCTATTAACGGCGAGATGTTTTGGTGGCGCCCTCCTGTGGTTCCCCCTTGTGACGTCATTACCTTGCAAACAACAAGTTTGATGGTGTTTGTTATTAGCATGGTGGAAGTTTGAAATCATTGCGCTCTCAAAGGAACACTGCCAACACCGTCAAAATTACAGTTCTTTCATTTCTCTTATTTTCGTCGATGATAAATCCCCTTTCCGACGTCATAGTCAGCGTTCGGCCAATCGTGGAAGGCCGACCACAGCGACGCTTTCGGTCGCGCACGGGGCTAATAGGCTGCTAAGGCCGGCAATCTCGGTCATGTCGAATGCACGTTGCAAAAGAACTGTGGAAGCTCGACGCCAGCATGTGCTCAGAAGTCACGCAAACAGCTATGGCCGGCAGTATGGTGACGACGTCACCGATCGAAAGCGTCGCAATGGTCGGCCTGCTACGATTGGCCGAATGCTGAATACGACGCAAGCGAAGGATTTCTGAGCGACGGATATAAGAGAAATGTAAGAACTTGAATTGTGACGTTGTTGGCAGTGTTGGTTTCAGAGCGCAATGATTTCAAGCTTCCACCATGCAAATCACAAACACCATCGAACTTGTTGTTCGGAAGGTAACGACATCAGAAGAGGGAACCATAGGAGGGCGCCACCAAAACATCTCGCTGCCAAAATCAGACTGTATCTTCCTTGTCGCTGCCTCATTACGAGCCTCTGCTTGTTTTGCAAGTTGTTCTATTCCTTTTTCGATATTTCGATACATCGTATCCCCCAGGCCGCATCTCAACGCGCGGCGGTCATTCCCTTTGAGTTGTTCGCCCACGTTCTCGCACTCTTAAGGCAGGTTCACACTGGCGATGTGCAGCAGTCGCGCAATAACTTTCATCGCAAAAGCGACCATCGCGGCAATAAAAAAAAATTACCGCATCTCCACGTGGTGAATGATGTTGATTGGGGCGAAGCTCGGGTGGTGCTGATGATACTGATTTTGGTCATAGGTATTGCTGCTTGCTGTCGGCGTTGACGCTTTGCCGCCGCTTCCCGAGCTCTCAACTCCGGGTCCGCTTGGCGTTTTTGACGCTGTGCAGCAGCTTCTCGCGCCCTGGTCTCCAGAGCAGCTTGCTGTCTACGTAGACGCTGAGGCGCTGCATGCCGAGCTTTTCGGTCCTTTTCATTCATGGCAGTAGGAGAATGTGTGGTTTTCTTCTTTTTCTTTTTTTTAAGCAGACAGATGGGATGGCATCTCAGAACCCCCTACTCTTTTTTTTTTCTTCTTTTTCTTTTTTCATACTTTTTTATCTTTTTTTTTTCCAATTTTTTTTTTGCCCTACACGAGCACGTGAGCATGTGCTCACGTGCTCGTGAGCACGTGATCTCACGAGCAGAAGCACGAGCACCCGACGCCGGCCAATGGCGGACGGCGGACGGACATACGGACATGGCTAGCCCCTAAGGAGCTTCGCCCCTAAAAAGTGACGCGTTTCGAGCAGTCGCTAGCTCACCCGACTTTCTGCGATGCGATCTAGTCGCGGAGCGGCTGAGTCAATCAGCGGCGTTCGGAGCGAGAGTTTTCGAGAAGCGACTCGCTCATCGCGCACGCCAGTGTGACCATCTGATTCTTTTGCGATGCGATGTAATCGCATCGCGCGAGTGCTTTACATCGCCGGTGTGAACATGCCTTTAAAGGGGTTATGAAACGATATCGGGTTGGAATGTTCATGACTTTTCAGAGGCGTACTGGTCCTATAGTCTGGCCCAAGTATACTCGCACAGACCGCCGCTGACTTAGAAGCTTCTTTGTCGAGGTGAAATTGCGAGGATAAAAGGTGACTATTTCTTTTAGTCTTGCCTTCACAAAGTTTGATGACGTAATTGTGGGATATAAACCACCCGCCTGACGACAGTCGAGCGCGGTTCGTAGATTGGAGACAAGAACTGCGTAAGCAGTCAACTTCGGCTCGCAACAACCATCCCTTGGCGGACACTCGGGAAGTGGCTCGTGTCCAACCACTGCGGTGATGAGAATAGCCGAACTCTAAAGCCCGGTTCAGACAGTTGCGTTTGACTGCGTTTGACTGCGTTGCGGCAGCGAGACACCAGGACATCCCTGCTGCTTATATCGCGTGCCAAGAAGATTCCTTGAATTGGATTCCACGCTTCATACGAAGCACAGATGTGCCGGTGACTCGCTTTCGGTTCTCGCCGCAACGCAGTCAAACGCACTCAAACGCAAGTGTCTGAACCGGCCTTCACAATACCTGGAGATCAGCAGGCGTTTTCTACTTTGCCGAGCCCAGCGTTTGGCTATGATTAACGTTGACGGTATAGAATTGGCACCAGGTCACGCTGCCGCTTGTTCTGGCTCCGAGTTGAGGGGAGGAACGGTGCTCGTATTTCTCGGATTTGTTTTGGCGACTGCCAGTGCCTAGAAAGAAAAATTAAGGCAAGTTTCTTCGATTATTAACGATAAAAAGAGATTCTAAACTTTAGTACTTTGCAAAAGTAGAAAATTGTCTCATGATCCGTTTTGAGTTTTTCGCCTCATTTTTTCACCGTTCAGCTCTAGACTATACTTCGTCTCACCTTAGCATGGACTAACTGCGAAGGCTGTGCCACCGCGAGTGGGTAGCCTTGACTGCCTTGACTGTAGCACGCGCTGCACGAGCGCCCGTGCAGCCGCGGAGGCTTTATCCATAGCAACTAGCTTGCGCGTTTAGCATGCGCGGCTAACAATAGTCCATGCTAAGGTGAGACGAAGTATAGACCGACGTTAAAACAGAAGTTCGAGCGAGTTGGTAGTTCATGACGAACGAGGACACAGCGCACCCGTAACAAACACTAGGACAACGTTCACAGTCACACCAAAAGAAAGAAAGGGACACTTACACAGCGCTGCCACAGACCGACGTATTCCACCACATAGCTGCTGCCACCGGCTGGTTGGGGTACCCACAGCGTTGGGGCCACCTCACTCCATTTCATAACAAGGGAAGTGAAAGGGAAAGCAAATCGAGTCGCTTTCGAAACGTTTAGACCCCTCAGGCTTCGAGGCCTATACTCGGCTCTTCTTCAGGGGTGACTTTAACGATAGTTGATCAGCAGCAGTCCTTTTTTTATGTCTTATTTTATGGATGTTAATATCAGTTTGAATACGAAGCCCGTTAACATAGGCGGATGGTATAGGGCCGAGGGATCTATCTGTGTTTAATGGCGTACTTTGCATTTTGCATAATTCAAGGAAAACTATTTGTAAGTGGTTAGTTGCAACGCTGGCTATGCGGATGATAAGCATGATCCTCAACGGCCATTGACCCAGTTTTCCCTGAAGAAGAAGCCGAGGAGGCCCTATCCGTTGCGTCCTTAATTGTAGGTCACCCCCCCCCCCCTTTTCTCCCAAAAGGAAAAAAGCACACACACACACATTTAGCTAGTCTTGCCTCAACCAAAAAAATGTTTGTCAAATTTATTTATTTATCTATTTGAATACATACATCGCCACGAGAGGCATATATAGAAGGTTACGAACAATCGAAGAAAAAAAAAAGAAGAAAGAACTATAACTGCACGTTACAACCCAATTCGAAATGACCAATAGATGAAATACATTGGTGTTCAAAGTAAAAAAAATCACAATATTGAAAATAAATAAAAAAGGTTCGCATAATACTCTTGGACTGTATCGAAAAACAACTTTTGGGGGATCGGTGGCCGAGTGGGTTAGAGCCAGTGGCGTAGCCATTGGGGAGGATTATGGGGCTTCAGCTCCTTCCGAATTCCAGCCCACCCTATAATATGGTCATGCATTTTGCACTCCCCTCCCCTCCGCACCCCAAGTCATAGACACCAGCCACCTTATCCCAGTCATGGACATCCCAGCCACCAGAGTACCGTGTAAATCAGACTAGAGCCCGACGCGGACAGACACAGCGACGTTTTCCAAATTACAGCCTCGCGAGCTAAGCATTGCTTTCGGTAACCGCGTGATGGCCACCCAAGCCTCGACGAGTGGCCGCCCATGGGTCATCATCGTTCTCGTTTTGGCCGAGTCAACAGTGCGTGATGTCGGACACGCGACCGCGGTGCTCTGCCGGCCGTCGGCGTTTTGTCTCGGACGTGGCTTCTTGTGGACATGGCCTGGAAAGCGGCCCCCGAACCAGCTGTGTGTGTTCATCTGCTGCGCCGTGTGCCCACAGCCGAGCCCCGACATTTCGACGCGGACGAACTGAGCTTCAGGACGCCGCGCAGGAAAGATGTTTCCGATTCGGTTTAGTGGTGAGACTTGCGGAGGATAGTACCACATCTGGGCCGACTTGCTAGAAGCAAAGTCTTAGCTAAGTCTGTGAAAAGAAAAGCACTGCCAAGGCTAGTAGTGCATAAGCCGAGTGGCATTTGCAGTCGAGTCTCAAGTGCCACAGGCGTGACAGGCTTTGCTTCCCGCCGTTTTTGCTAAGACACTGTTTCTCGCAAGTCGGTTATATAGTGTAATTAAAAGTCGCGTTGCGCTTTTCGTTTATTATGCAAGCCTCTATATTTGTTTTCGCGTGCTACTTCTATTCACAAATTCATCGTACATCTAAAATCGGAAATATATATATTTTTTTAATATGTGGAAAAAGAAACGTGTGACCCGTGCTGTCACATGACTTCTCTTGTTCGTTTGTTTTTTCTCGTTAATGTTTGTTCATGTAATTCACTTTTACTTAGCGTCTGGCGCAATGACCTGCACGAGGCATGCATTGTATAGAGGTCATTATATTATAGTACGGTCATTTCAAAGAGCATAAACGTTACGGAAGTAGTCTTCAAATATGAGAAGCTAAAGAAGTGGCGCTTTTATGCTTTTCCTTCTCACTTTCCACGCCCATACACTGTCCCTTAGAGAGTATAAAACGGTGGTCCGGTCACACGTTAATAACCGTCCTAAATTTCCCTCTTAAATCCGAAGCGTCACCCTGATATTAAGCCAGCGTTGGCGGACACACAGCGGCGCTTCTACCGTAAACACTTTGTGCCCACTCTCCTATCGCGTTCTGCATGAGGTTCTGCTCGCGCGTGGACGACCGCAGAAAAGGACCGGCCTCAACTTGCCGCCACAAGTCACACGGTCGGGCATCCGCGCGGCGGGCGCGCGAATCTGCCATGTGTGACCGCATGAGGTATACACGCGTGGACAGTCCGTCCTGCATGCGTCGCGTACCTGTCCGGTCGTCCCATGGTCGGTCGGCCGCCCGAGCGTTCCCAATTTTGTTGTTTTTTAAGGCAGAAACTTCTAGCGGCGCGGTTCCAGAGCGGAGGGACACATCCGCTCGGCCCTTTTGACAATGGGACGTCCCGCTTCCTGTGCTTTGGAAGCGTAGCCCCGATGACGACGACGTGGGTGGAAACGCGCGTGGACAGCGCGGGAGTGTCCGTGACGATGGGCCGACAGGAAAGGCAGCGCGACACGAAACAAACGCGGCACAAACATGCTAGTTAATCAAATGATTCGGGGTAACGCGGGTGCTAGCGAAACGCCGGAGTATTGTACAGCAAAGTACAGGGCCGTTCTTGTCGCGATAACGCCATGACGCCACATTGGCGCGTAGTGCCTGTTTACAGCGTGTTGAGCTAATTTCTCTCCGCTGTATAAGTTTCTTTGAAACCCGATTAGCTCGTATTTGGTTTTGTGCTTGATAAAGGCGGTGTCAGACACTGCAAGAGACTTTTTGTGAAAAGACGCGCAGAAGACTCCTGATTTTGTCAAAGGGCGAACTTCGTGCGTCGGCGACACATATGCTATAAACGATTTCTTAAATGGAGAGGCAAACATTCAGACCTGTTTCTTCCTTCTCAGACTTACACCTACTACTACTACTACTACTACTACTACTACTACTACTACTACTAACTACTGCTACTACTACTACTATTACTACTACTACCAGTAGTTTCCCGTATTAACAAGCCATTTTTTAAAATTGATCTGACGTTGATCCAAGACCTCCAAAATGATCACGCGTATATCCTCGCCGCTGAGCACCCTAAATAAAGCCACTTGAATATAGGAACCAAGAAACCTTGAGGTAAAAACGTTTATGACACCATGATTCGGGTCATTGTCGTTTTGTTTGATTGTGGCCAGCACCATAAAATGTTTATGAAGCAAGCTTTTGATTTTAATATTCGAATTTAATTAGGAGTCTGGGTATGTGGTCTACTAGGCAGTTAGGTGTCCGCCTATCGCCAAACTCGCACCCAATTCTTTCTTTATGAATCTCCTAGCTTCGTACTCGTAGCCAAATGACGAGTACTTAAAAGACATGGTATGTAATTTTTAGTGGGAGTACATCAGCAACCGAATTTCGAAAAGCGATGCACCATTCTCGGTGGAGGATAATATTGGTTTCTCGTAGAAATATCCGTGCTGGTTAGAAAGAATCCCTAGGAATACTGTTCAGGTTTCAATTTATCCTTAGCGTCAAACGGTGCAAGAAAGTTCGTAACCAGGAGGCACATCATCATCAGCATAATGAAACAATAGTCCCCAATCCACCCAAATGATGTTTAACTTAGAAACGACATTGAATTCAAGTGACAAATAATAACTTCAACGTTCGAAAACCGCTTTATTTATCCAGAGTCCATTCATATTGCTTTACAAAAATTCCCAAAATATGCGACTTATCCGTCATTTTGCAGTGTCACCGCTTCGGCAGGACACGCCGGATGCACGAAAGTAAAGAGAGAGACAAAACAAAAAACTACGGACACCTAACACGAACGTCTTTCAAATGCTAGGTTGAGCAGACCATACGAGCGGGGGTGGGCCAGCGCCGAAGACGCAGACCATATCCGGCAGCATTCCGGAAGCCGTCCCCAGCGGCGTGTGACGGCCGCTGGTCCCCGTCTGGCACGCGCTGGTCTCGCTCATGGCGACGTGGGCACGCGTGGCAAGACACGGACCCGTGCCCCCGCTGCTGCTGCCGCCGCTGGCACCCGCCGCGTCGTCTCCTCCCCGGTTTGCGCGCAGGCATCCACGCGACCAGGTTGACTTGGTCCGCAAGCGGAGCGAGCAGTCCAGGAGGAAGGCCTGGTCGGTCCCCGTACTCAAGGCAGGATGCGAGGAACAGGTGCCGGCTACTAGAGTCACTGACAGCTTCAGAAACGCTGGGTGTGCCGAGTTCTGAGCATTTCATTACCGCTCCGCAGCCAATAAGATAGAGGTCCGTTAAGAACGCCAAAGAGCGAACCACGAAGCACTGACGCGTGAATGTATTGTAAGCCACGCCCCGTGTTTCTTAAACTTGACTATGCGGAGAGCCAGTCGTCTGCTTCTTGCGCAGGCGTTGCGGTGACGTCAGAACGACGCCGAGCTCTGATTGGCTTTGTTAGACAACAATTCTAAATGCCTGGAGGTCTACCCAACATTTTTTTTTTTTTTTTTCAAACTGCCAGTAAGAGTTTGGCGTTTTGACATTATCGCAACCATTGTGCAAGAAGCAGACGAACTTGCGCTCCGCATAGCAACGCCTCTCAGATGACAAGAACATTCGATTGTCGCAGTCAGTTGCCAGAGGCCACCGCGGGGCATATATTGGACACGAGTGCTGCGTTATAGGCTAGGGACTAGTGTCCTCACTGATTGAACAGCTTTTCCAGCCGAATGTTGCCCTACAATCCGTGCTCTGCGCTTGCCTCCCCTGGGTGACGAAAGAAATCAAGCACTATGGCCTCGTTGCCTAGGGGCGTGTCGGGTACGTACTACATGTCTAGAGCATTGTGCGTATACCTTTTTTTTTTCTTCAAAGAAAGGGATACGAGGCGAATTTGCACCAAGGCATACGCCTTATGCTGACCGCCAAGGCCATTCAGTGAAGTTTGCCCTAAGATTGTAGAAACTATTCTAGACGAGCAGTCTTCTGGAAGCTCCTTGGACAGGCTGCTGATACATCACGCAAAACACGACCTGCAGACATTGTATGCGGTGTGTTTTCTTTCTTGTAGGACGATCCCATACACATAGGTCATACAAAAACCGTCTGCACACATGTCCGAAGCATGCGCATGTATGAAGGAAACCTTTATAATACGACCATCTCGTCTGCGGCGAAGACCGCGTCCTTTTTACGATGCATGAGCGCTGTGATTTCGGCTTGATTCATCCTTTCCTAAATCGAGAGGAAATTGACCCGACCTTCCAGCGCTGAAGATTCGTTCCTCGAGTAGCTCCGAAACCCTACTTTTTTTCTTTTTTTTTTTTTTTACGCAGGGAGAGTGCAAGTTCCGCGCAACAGCCAATGAAGAAGCGCTCGTGGGGACAACATCTCGGTCTTCCATCACGTTGCCGCAATGGCGAGAGAGCTTCCTCCGAGGCGACAGCCCGACTCGTGCGGCGGACGGCGACCGGCCCTCCGTTCCTAATGGTCACCGGAGAAGGCGTCTCCAGCCTGCGTGTGTTCCGGAACGACCTATACGGCCGACGACGCGCGGCACACCTCATCAGCGCTGGGCGGCCTGCCGCCTCCGTGAAGCCGCTCGTCTCCGTCCAAGTGGACCTGGTCGAGCTTTGCGGGGTCGCATAGCGGCCACGTGCAAGCCCGTCGAGCACGAGAGCGGGCCAGGGCGGCGTTGAAGCGTCGTCGCGGCCCAGCGGTTGCAGAAGGACCCCGCCCTTGCGTGATGTTATTGCTTCTTTGCATAGCACCACTCAGGACAAAGCGAGTCAAGGCAGTTTCTTCACTTTAAAATACTAAGTTATTTTGCTTTTCTTTACTAGTTGACTGTTTAATATGGTCGTTAACGTCACAATATTAAAGACTCAATTCACGTACAATGGTGAGTATACACATTTAGTGAACTAACATTGTGCTAAACCACGCCAAACATATCTGCTCACAGCACTTTCTGAAGCTTTCCAGCATCAGCAAGTGTTGTGAGTGAAGTTCCCGAACCCCGTTTGTGACTGGTGTGCAAGAAACACATCAGGTTGTTCTTGATAGAAAAATGTAAACAAAAACATGAACTGGGCTGATTTATCAGTGCGATGCTGCACAACTCAATTGACAAACTAATCAAATGTTGAATTTAGGCACTTCAGTATACTCCACATCTGCGTGAAGTGAACTTCTGAAAGGCGAGCTTTTCAAAACTTTGGTAGTTTAAGTCAAACTACCAAACTATTGCAGTCAAAATATACTTAGAGTAGAACACAACAGTATTTACGATTTCCAGGTATTTTGAGGGTATTCTGCACTTATTTTTGATCGCTGCATTTTTATTAGGGCTGGAGTATATTTTGCATGAAATAAATAAATATTTTAAGAAATCTATGTGAAAGGTATTTTGTGCCTACTAATTTATTATTTACGTATTTCAGAGCGCATGAAAGGAACTTCAAATGTAGTTTAAATAAAGGCATTTTAAAAATATTTTCAGAAGTATATTTTATTACTAAGTAAAAAAAAAGAAGTGTGTATTTTCGGTCGATTTTTCGTGTACTTACAATTATGAACTGTACTTCAAATACACTCAAATTAGAATGTGGTATATTTCAAACGTATTAGTTTTCGCTAACGGTCGAGTAGCTCCGAAACCCTACATTTTTTTCTTTTTTTTTTTTTTTACGCAGGGAGAGTGCAAGTTCCGCGCAACAGCCAATGAAGAAGCGCTCGTGGGGACAACATCTCGGTCTTCCATCACGTTGCCGCAATGGCGAGAGAGCTTCCTCCGAGGCGACAGCCCGACTCGTGCGGCGGACGGCGACCGGCCCTCCGTTCCTAATGGTCACCGGAGAAGGCGTCTCCAGCCTGCGTGTGTTCCGGAACGACCTATACGGCCGACGACGCGCGGCACACCTCATCAGCGCTGGGCGGCCTGCCGCCTCCGTGAAGCCGCTCGTCTCCGTCCAAGTGGACCTGGTCGAGCTTTGCGGGGTCGCATAGCGGCCACGTGCAAGCCCGTCGAGCACGAGAGCGGGCCAGGGCGGCGTTGAAGCGTCGTCGCGGCCCAGCGGTTGCAGAAGGACCCCGCCCTTGCGTGCACGATGCTTTCGGTCCCTCCGCTGGAGGACAGCGTGGAGCGCTCTCCCAGGCCTGGATTCAAGCTGATTCGCTTCTATAGTCTTGTGCGCAGTATGCTGAGTCATCGGCGCGGAACCTCATACCTTCTCAAGGCGTGGTGAAGAATGTATCGAGGTTTGAAGTTTCATCGACTTTTCAACAAGTCGCAGTCAAAATATAAGCGGCTCACTTGTAGGCACTTACACCAACTTCCTCGCATAACGCGTGGAGATTGAGTTAATCTGATCTGAAGATTGTTGTGCGTAGCGAATGGCGAGGTAGGAACTGTATATTGAGAGTTTTGACAACGGCAGGTGCGTGACATCAACGGAGTGAAAACACAGCCGTAAACACCACTTTACAGCTCTAACGTCACACGGAAAGCAATCACTTGTTTATTGCTGAACGGGCATCTGCAAGTACTTCGATTTTTTGAAAAATAGTCTTGCGCAAGCGCCCTACCTAATGTTCCTCTTAGGAAACACGCTTGTTTGTAAACCAAAATGTGTATAGCGGTAGTATTCTTTTTTTTTTTTTTTGCCGTGGTGGAGTTTACGCAAATGGGCTCGTTCACAAAGCTAATAGACGCGGCAAGAACGAACAACGATGGGTGTGACAATGTTCCTCGACGGGCAACCAATTCTTCAGTTGAATTAAAAATGTTCTTGAACTAATAAAAAAAAAAAAACCTTGTTTACAGAGGGACTGTTCCTTAGTTTTGTTTCTAAGCTCCACGCGGTGAAATTATCCCTTTTTCCCGAGAAATGGTGGCTACACAGAATATCTCAATTCTTAATGTCCGCTATCCCTGTACCTTCGAGGAGCCCAAACGTTATAGCACGGGCGGCCCGTAGGACATACTCTTCTCGCGCAGTCCGCTCCATTTGCCGCCCTCGAGTCGTGCTCGGTCTGGGCAGCGAAGCAGGTAGCGCTTGCTCTCCGGATATCCTCCGGTTTCGGTTGGGGAACTGACCAGCTGCCTCGCGCTGAGGGGCCCCGCAGCCCCTGGTCAACGCCCCTCGGCCGTGTTCCAGCGGTCATCGCGTGCCCCTGCTTCGAGGGACCACCTTGGGGTTCGCTCATTGGGATCAGCAGTACGGTTCTCTCGTTGACGAAGAGGTTAGTTCATTTCTTACCGTGGAAATAGAAGGGGAACATATTTATTTGTATCGGATCAAATAACGAAAATTAACAACTGGGTTTTCTACAGACACGAATGTAACGCTTTACTATAGTCACGCGTTACTTCTACCTAGTTACTTTTTTCGGTAACAAGTAACCTGTTTAGTTATTTTTTTTTCTTTTAGAAAAGGAACGAGGAACGTTTTTTATTACTTTTAAGACCAAGTAACAATTGACAGTACCTCGTTACTTCTGAGGAGTAACGTGCGCAACACCGTTTAAACAGGCTCGTTCTAATTCTAACCTGAGTATGCGTCTATGGCGACAAAGGCAGATGGGCAATCCAAAACACAACTATAGACAGTATGACAGTATAGCAATGTTTATCGCTGAACACGTCAGTCGAACTTTATATGCGGGAATGTCCTTCACCCAGCGAACACAATAAGTTTCGTTGGTTGAATCTCCTAGGATCGTGTACGGACCGAACGTAAACCCGGGGTTTCCAACACGGGAAGAAACAGAACTGATGCAAACTTCGAGAGACAGCTGGTGCAACGACTAGTGAAGGGAAAACAATAAACCATAAAACAGAAGCAGTTGTGTATTTGGTAGTCACAGTAACGAGAAAAGTAACTCGTTACTTTCGAGGTAAAGTTCCTTTTTAGAATCGGTAACAAGTAAAGGTATTTAGTTACTTATTTGGGTAGCGTGTACGTGTCTCTTTCTCTAGTCCTGTTCCGACAGCACTGCACTTAGAACACGATCGGCTGATTTGTCCCTGGTGTTCCTGATGGTATTGTACCTTGAGTTGCAGCATCATTCGTGTCGATATTTTCGTCATCACAATCAGCTCATCATCCTCTTTCATCATCAGCTAATCAATACTTACGTCTCTTGGACTACTCGATTGTTTCATTGTTCCCTCAATGCAGCAAACTGGTACCGTGGAGAGGGCGTGTCGTAGTTGTTAGGACGAATCGTTTCGGAGTTTCAGTGTGGTATACCGTGAGGCCAGGACGTGTCAACGCGCACTGCCGACACGGGGGGGGGGGGGGGGGGGGGGGGTACCAATGTACCATTCTATATACTACGGCGTTTACGCCAATAAACTTTGTTCAGTCCGCTACCCGCTACTGCGGCCCGTGTAACTTCAATAATATCGGAAGATCGGAAATACAGTTATTGACATAAAATTATGTCAGGAAAGCGCTACAACCGCAAGAAGCGAGAAGAGCGACGCGACACTAAATTAGAGTCCCCCAATCTGTAAAACTAAACCCGTAGAAATGCCTTTACGCGAACCCAGCTGCGATACACCACGAAAGCAGATAATGGCTCATTATTTGCTCAACTTAGCCGTTAAATAGGTACAGCAGTATTCCGCTCCAATGGTCATCTATACATTTCAGTGTCAAAAGGAGTGCACGAAGAAGATACCGCGCGTTCACGCAACACTTCACGGCACGTGAAAAAGGAAGAAAAAAAAAAGAGCTAAGCCACAATGCGAAGGAACTCGCACTTCTGTCTCACGCATCCAAGCCCAACGCAAAGGTCAACACCGGCGGCGAGTGAGCGCGCGCACAGATCCGACGTCAACAAAAAGGTAGGTGGGTAAACACAGCGCGCTTCCATTTTACCCTCCTCAAAATTCATCGCCAACTCTCGGTAACAAAATATATTTAAAACGAAAAGCGAGGATGACGGTGAAGGACAATTGAAAACGGTGCCGAGCCGCGAGCGACCACCACACTGATAGCCGAAGAACCGGGAGGCTTCCGCGAGCATCCCATTGTCTGCAGCCGCAGAATAGAAGTGGGTGGAAGGAAGAGGCACGGGCTCCCCTTCTGCGCTTCGCCGCCAGCGTATACCTGCCGGTGGTCATCTTCCAGCCACGGGACGGACGCCCACGCGGGGCTATACGCCGCACGGGCCTCGTCGTGAGCGATACCACCTGGAAGACAAGTCCTGCGCACGACGTCATCTTTAGTGGCCCGCCCCAGGTGGCGAACAGGCCGAAGATCGACCAGGGTCGCCGCGCGTTCTAGCGTCACGTTCGTTGTGAGACGCTGCAAGGCGCGCTGGCGGCGACGCTGACGCGAATTAGGCGGTCCAGCGTGGATCCACTATTGATGACGTGTAAGGGGGCGAAAGGCACAGGCCTTAGGTCTTCTAGGTGGTATATCGCTCACGAGCCGCCTTGAGAGGGACGCCGAAATTTCGTCACGCTATACATCCATACTCCCTGTTACCTCGCAATGGACCGGCGAGGAAGCCGCGACCATTCCAAGCCAATCAGAAGGCGCGAGAGTGCCACGTAACGCCGCGATCACGCGGCTCGCACATATATACAAAAGACACGATGATCGCTGGGGACACGGTGACAGAAGAATGTTTTCGCCTAATCCATATATGGAAGCTTCCAACGTGCCTGCAGACAGGTTTCGTGTGACCGATGTGAAGGAGGACCGTCGGTTACATGAAGGAAGTATCGGCATGGACTGTCGTTTTTACGATGCATTAGTAGGGGGATAACGCGGCTTAAGGGGGTTGGGAGCACGAGGAGCGAAGGCTCGCGCTGCAGAACCTATAGGGTATGCCTAGAGTGATCCTGGGTTCAGTTCCCATACCTGTCCGCTTTAATCTGGCGGATGAGCATTGTACCAGTGTCTTGTGTCACTGCGTTATACGCATTAAAAGACCTCAGACTAACAGTCGTTTTGCAGAGGCTAAATTTCTCATCAACAACGTAAAACAGCGTCGCCGCGATCCCTCAAAGGCAGACTGACCAGGCACGTATCCAGGGGGGGGGGGGGGGGGGGGGCATGGGGCCCGGGCCTTCCCCCCCCCCCCCCGAAATCTTTCATTTTGCTGGGACCTCCTCTCCCCCTCCCCCTCATACAGCATTTTGTCATGGGCGGGCCCCCCCCCGAAACAAAATCCTGGCTACGTGCCTGAGACTGACCATATAGACTCTCTATACACGAACGGCAAATTCGTTCTTTTCCTTAGTGTCAGTTGAAGTTCTGGAAGGGCGCGCAGCGAGGCGAGCGACACGTTGTCGCGTGATGCGTTCTCACTGCTGTATGCAAAAAACAAGTTTGTCTGCTTTTTTATTTTCTTTTTTGCAGTGACGTGATAACGCCGAGCTTTGACTGGCTCTGATTGAAGGATAGTGGCTAGACCTCAAAGCAAGCTGTCTTTTAGGTCTACCCATTATCTGTCAATCGAGCCAATCAGAGCTCGGTGTTCTGACGTCATCACAACCCCTGCAAAAGAAGCAGACGAACTTGCTCTCCGCATTGGCTGGGATGGCTGGCAGCTTCCACACGGTCCATCGTAAGGTGAAACAGAGTATACTGATGGGACGGGCGATGTTCCATTGGCGACAACGACGACGAGTTTTTTGTTTTGTGTATTTTATTTCGGTGGAACCGATCTGCTCTGGAGGGCTATAGCTCCTCCGACTGACGCCATGAAGCATTTAAAGTGGCCGTTAAGAACATGGAAAAGGAAGAGAAGGGTATATGGTCTCGAGGATATATGTTGTGTGTGGCATCGTTGCTTGAACTTCGACGGTTTCTGAGCCTTTTGCTTCCGGGAGAGGCCTAAAAAAAGAAAAAAAAGAAAATATGTCAAATGAAACTGATAATAGACGAAGGGTATTGCTTATGTATTTTGTTTGGCAAGCTTCGCTATATTATGTATAGTCTACGTCCTGGAAAGCAAAGCTGTAAATGTATAAAAAAATTTTTCGGATCCCAAATGATGTTTTATGTGGGATCTACGACCTTCTGCTTAAAATGTATTCCATCGAATTGATTCAATTACCTCGCTCCCAGTGCTTAGGACAGCAAGATATACATTAGCAAAGCAACGCACTGTTGGCCTGACGTATGTCTAAGTTAAAGGCGTCAAGTTTGCCGTCGTATTCCATTCAACAAATTACCCTTAAAATGGGGAATTTAAATAAGACTCCACATCTCGAGGTAGACACGTCCTGCTGTGTAAACATCGAGAAAAAAAAAAAAAAAAAGATTATAAACTTGAGATTCCGTGAGCCAAACGTCGACAACTTCAATCGATACAATATGAAAGTGAGGCGATCACGTGTGCTGTCTCCGCAGTTCGAGTATACTACTAGAGGGGCGTCTGCTCAGACTCCTCCCAGTGGTATATAGCCCTACATTTGTAATGGATGTATGAGGAAGGAAGGACCGCGCCATTTCCCGTCTGGGAGGCATTTCCTGCGCGTCACGGGGGAGTCGTTGTTGACCTAATGTTGTACTTACACAACTAGGAAACGATCAATGTGTCCCACCGGCGTCTCATTTATGATCTCTTCTCTTCAAAAGACCCTACACTTTTATTAGACAACCCTAAAAAGAAAGAAAGGAAAAAACAAAACGCTGTAATATAAAGCCGTGTTTGTCGACCGCTGCTGCTGCTCCTCTCATGTGCGCGAAAAAGGCAAAGGGTACAAAAACATGGAGATGTCACTCGGCTAATATACGATAAAATCCCTATTAAATTTATCGTGATCTTTATTTATTTTATTGTTAATTAAAATGCTCGTGACAATGGTACCAAAAATTCCCGTTACTTTAGAAGCTCGTCCGCAATCACATGTGTACTTAGAGCACCTTTCGTTTTTCAGAGCGTACTGCAGCAGTAAGCGTATGGCAAGCTCATGTCTCTGATTGGAGCGCTCGTTCCTTTTTGCGCCGTTCCGATTTGCGAGTGTAGCTCATCATCACGTCAAAGGGAACGATTAGTACATTGCGCGACAACGTTAGCGCAAATGCGACATCGGCGTGTTTTTGTTTGTTTGTTTTTCTCAAAAACACGGTGGTGACGAATATGAACATTTACCACGTAAGCTGAATCTTTGAAGCTTAGATTACGGCCTTTAAACCTTTTAAAAAGAGACAAAATTCGTATCCATTTCTCTAATAAACGAGCCAAGAGTTTTAGATATAGTATAAGTTCTTATACAATAGCACATCTTCTTGTAAATGTATAGGACACATTCATACAACTTTGTTTCCTAAGAAAGTTGCGAGGGAAAAAGTGGAATAAACAAACGATCTCATGTTCCAGCTAACTGTGCCGCGCTCTCTATAGGTGCGCTTCCCCGCACCCGAGGATTACGTTTTCCCGACGAATTGATTAGTCGAATCAGTGGCATACGTAGTCGTACGTATTTTTCGGACACGGTACAATAACTTTCCGGATAACGGCATTGTGCAGTACGACATTACGGTGACATCTATGCAACTAGCTTAGTTCAATGATGAACAACGCTCGGCAGAGTAAACGGCTAGGAAATTGGCAAGGATTTTCTCCGGGTTCAAGTGCGACGCTTAATCAAAGATTCCTGCACGGCAGTATACGATGCTGGCAGCTCGAATTGAACATTAAAAATGAAATGAACAAGTCAGATGTTTACGGCAACAGTCTCGAAAAGCCGCTCTTCGTTTGTGACGTCATGACGAATCATGGTGGCACCTGTGAAAGGAAACATGCGCAGGCACTTCTTTCTTGCGCAAACGGATCTCTGCTCATGCGCACTAATTCCCACTGCCGTTTACAATAGTGATTGTTTATAAAAACGTTTAGCTCGCGCATTTTGCATATAGATAAGATCCTTCGGGAGCTGTATGGTTTACAAGCTGCATTCATCCAAGTTAATCTCGATAGAACAACAACACCTGTTGTTGTCGAGAAATCGCGCGAAATAAGCGGGTTGGACAGCACAAAGCATATCGCTTTACAGCCTTGCCGAAGCGGGCAAGAAGCCTCGCATTTGGCTTCAGACAATGGTGCCGAGAGAGTACTTGCTAAGAAATTTCACTCCTTATTCCACACAGACATCTTCTCAATGTGGTTTGGTCACTGCCCGGGAAGGTTCTGGGAAACGATTTCCAATTTCGTGCCCACAAAGATTCCTCAACAATAGTCATCGCGAACCGATAGACTAGAGGGAAACTTGTCGATGCTCGCGTTACATGAATACGATGATTGATGTCAAGTGGATAGCTAATCTATAAACGCCGTATCAATAGAAATTAAAAAAAAAACGAACAATACAATAGAAAAAGCCCATAAATGCGACCTATATTTTGTTTCTTGATAGATTATAAGTCCGTATATGCATTAATTTCTCCATCTTTTTAGGCTAGAAGAAATTAATATCTGAGTTCTTACCGTGGATCACTTTCATGCTGTAGTTTAAAGGAATGGTGAACCGAAATTTGGATTTGAGAAAACAATGCAGTAGCTGTAGGCGGGACGCTACAATCCCTACAACACTACTCGTTAGGTGATATCTCGAATGGACGGCCGTAAGAAAACATGATTGCGCTTTAAGACAAGGACATAGGAAGAATAGACGTCACAGAGGGCGTATTTTTGGAAAAAGAGGTCGAGATGGAACGAGGCCGACGAGACGCGTGACGTCAACATATCTCGTTTCCTCCTCCTCCCCTTCGCCCCCTCCAGGTGGCAAGACGAAGAAGACGCGAGGCCGTTCCCTCTCCTTCTCGACTCTTCTCAGAGAAACAATACGTCAACATATCGATAAAATCCGCCTCCTTTTTTTTAGAAAAAGTACGGTCATCCGTTCAAGATATCGCCGTATGAGTGATGTGTGGAATCCAGATTTCGGTTCAGCATCCCTTTAAGTAGATAATATTGACAAAAAATAATTCAACCTTGGTGAATATCGTTTTTCCAGTTTCTTTTCTCTCGCTTCTTCACGCGCTTTTCACTGTTTTTCGCCTGAATGCAGCCGGTTCAGAAATGCCTGGAGGAGATCGAACAGTCACGCCTCTAGCGGAACGCTCCAACTGTGAGGACAACACACCGATTTTTTTTTCTTTTTTTTATGAGAGAAATTGAAAATGACGGTTCGAAGGCCGTTCCTTGTGCGACCAAAGCACTGGTCAGAGCCAAGCGCTCGTGCTCAGGCCGTGCTAGGCGAGGTTCCGTTTCTTTGTTATGTTGCGTTTGTAAACACCGGACTGTGTGGACAACTAGCTCGATAAAGTGCCCCCTACAGTTCGATCTCCTGCCCAAATATTCTACAGAGGAAGAAAAAAATAATTATTTCTATCGACCTAAATATACATATGTGTTGACCTGCTTACGGCCTTTACACGCAGTATGGTGCGAATGTTCGTGCGAACGATGTCATTTGCTCATTTGAGGCTCCGCTTTCACTAGCGCTGTACACGACCAGTTGGATGGAGTATAAATGCTCCTGTCAATAAATGCAACAAAAAAAAAATACGCTTATTACAAGAAATAAACAAACAAAAAAAAAAAGATGGGGCAGGGAAAAGCAGAGATATAAGTGGTTGAACTTCATCCCCTTGCGAACCACGCAGGTGCATGAACCATCTCCGGGAAAGTTAGGTGGAGAGCGTCACGTACAACTATTGGCGAATATCAGAACTACACTTTTTTTTTTCTCTCTTTTATCTACACAACCGCAATATGCACCTAAGTCCGCGTGCAGGAAACACCGAAGTTCCGGGGAAGCCTAACGAACGTTACAAACACTCATTACTGGAAGACCGCGGTGGATATGAGACGTGCTCTCTTGTTTTCGTCGGCGGACTTTCCACGCGATTAGTTACTCCTACGAGGTGCATAAAATAATCGCATAATAAAAATAAGCAGACACCAAATTGGGAACCGCAAAAAAAAAAAAAAAAGAGTTGGGTTGAATGAATCGTACGACACGTCCCTTGGTCACTACAGTCGAGCCGGAATCATCACTCTGCAACAAATTCTGGGGCCGACAACCCTCGCGAAAAGAAGCAAACAAAAAGACGCCCGCTCAGTCGGTCGGCGGCGATTTCACTTTTCGTCCGCAGCCGCAGTCGCCGCTACGAAGAGCGGCGGCGATCCATTCAGTTCGATTCTTCCATCGTCGACTATTACGTCCGCGTATTGTTACCTAAAAGGAGCCACCAAGTGAAGTTCCACGCGATAACACTTCCGACAATCCGGCTCGACAGAGCCCTTTGTGTCCAATCCCATCGCCGCCGCTTTGATGTGTATAATTCGACGGCCATTGAGCGCCCCACAATCGGGGCCTTGTCACTCTTTTCAGCGCGACCGCCAACGTTTGAACCCGATCGCGACTGAAAAGGAGTGTTGCGGAGGCACTCGAGAGGTCCCCCCACAAGCCAACAAAAGGCACCTGCTTTTCCTACTTTTCCAAAGAGCGGCTCTCCTCCGGACTTGAATGAAACTCCGTCGCGAGCCACCGTGCAGAGGACCCGCGCACGTCGTCCCCACTGCGGCGCTGGGCAAGCCTAGAGGCGGCATCTCGTGGAGGCGTCTGGAACTAGCCGTCCTTCCTCTCCCTCCCTTTTTCCAGCGATGCGATCGATGTGCTCATCGCTGTATGCGGATACGTTGCATCTGCGCTGGATCGAAAGTAGTAACGATTCGTAGAAAGAAGGGGGCAGAACATTAGTCTAAGTAAGGGTGGAAACGGGTTGAATGGCAGCACCGTGAAAGCATGGCGCTTCCATGAGGATTATGTGTAGGCTTGGAAATGTAGCCAGTTGCCCTTTAATTAAAGTTACCCTACCGAATTGATTGCTACGTTAGACCTGTCACGAATTATATGTAAGCTGATCATTTACTCTACGCAGCTACTTCAACGTTAAGTGCCAATCATCACCATTTCAAAATTTCGTTTCGCAAAGGCAAGTCTTATCTGAAATAAGGGTAATGACACAAACTGGCTGACTGGCGAATGGTCATGCTTATAAAACCCCAAGAAAAAGGAAACAAAAGAAAAAAGAAAAGAAAGAACAACACAACGTCGTTTCAAGGTTTGAGACGTCGTTGTGTTGTCCCTTTTTTTCTTTTCCTTGTTTTCTTCCTTTGCTTCGGGGGTTTATTAGTATGGCAATTCTTGTAGTAGAATTAACCCGCGCTTCACGGATCTCTTTTCCTTCTCCCTGCGTTAGAAAATGTCTTCGAATAAAATAAATCTAGTTTTATTTACAGCGGCAAAGTGCTCTTTCCTGACTGCACCGGAAAAGTCTCATTTATAGACGTCTCAAGCGACATTGCTGACAGCCGGAAAAGTAGAAATGCAGTTGGTCTATTATTTATTACCTCGATGAATTGATCATGTACCGATATCTTAGAAAAACCCTTGGGGTTCCCTGTTAAGGGTCAAACACATGCTGTGGAATGTGTAGGTGGAATCTGTTGTAAAAAAAACTACGAGTCATATCTGCGTATTTGTATAAACTCAAAAGTACGTGCAGCTTGAAGATAAGATTACTTGTGTTTAAATCTTTGGAGGAAGCTGCATTACGGTACGGTATTACACTTTACGGTCAGTGTTCAGAATAGAAAGCAAAAGCGATAGATAGGACACTAAAACACATGGTAAACGACATATCATATGGTACTTCATATCAAGTATTGCAAACTCAAGAGAAAGCTAAAGAGTTGGGCATTTTGTTTTTTAAAAGCTTTTTTTTTTACATACGTATTAATAACAAATAACTATTTCAGTAATTCCTACAAAACTGCCGTAAATAAAAAAAAAAACATTTTGAGACGAACTCAAAGGTACGTCATTCCGAAAATATACGCACTGTAAGGAAAGAAACATAGAAATCGTGACATTCCTTTTTTATTTAACGAACTTCCAGAGTCCCTTATGAATGTAACATCCACTAGAGTATTGAAAAGAAAACTAAAAAATTGGTGTAAGATATCTGAGTTGGAGATATCGTAGCCTGACCGTTGGAAACATTTCGCACTTTTGTTTCAATGATGTATGAGTAGAGTTGGTTATGAGCGCCAATATTTCATGCCCTAATGTACTCCTTTATTTTTATTTTTTTTGCCAATTTTGTGCTTCTTTCATTGTTACGCAGTATTACTTTTCTTTTTTTTTTCTTTTTGTGCCGCGGAGTGTTTTTTGTTAACAACATGTATTTCATTTGGTTGCATGGCTCCACATACAAGCAGAATGCTGCTTTTTTGGACCAGTTCTTTATTTTGCCTGACTTGATTTGAAATAAAAATTGAATTGAATCGAACTGAATATTCAATGAGTTTGTTTTTATTGCATACGCAATCCTGATCAGACTCCCTCACTTGGATTGCGAAGCATTGTAATACAAAAGTGGTTGACATGTTAGATATACTAGTTCACGAAAGTATACTACTAGGGGACGATATGGAGCAAAGCATGATCATAGTGTCGCCAATAGTAGGTATTGCTCTAAGAATTACCATGTTGCACCATGTACTTATCATTCCAATGTAAAAACGCGTTCTTTAATGGCAACTTCTCCAAGAAATTTAAAGACCGACAACGAGTTCACGCTTTCCACTTTTCCCCCGCTTCCTCCTCTCCCACCTTCTACCCTGTCCAACGTTGCCTGTTTCCTCCTCTCCCATGGCGAGGAGGATCTTCTGCCTTACAGAATCTCGAGTCTGGTCGTCGGCCTTTAAGGCACACGTCAACAATTCAAAAATAGAAATTCTGCGACCATGATTGCAAAAGAAATGGTAGTATGTCGGCTCCCTGCGCATCGGAATGGAGGACATACTCTTTGATTTACGGCCAGATTAAATTCCAGTCATATCTATTTTAGTTAACTTACATTTATTCATCTATCCTAAAGGGAAATGCATTACAGAGGGTGAGTGGACTAAACACAGATTACCAGGGAAATTGCATATGTGTACCAATGCAATAAACAGCAAGGTAAAGTGAACAGCTACATTATCCACTGCCTTTTCTAAAACGAACAAGATTGGCAGCGTACTCGCAAAGTTAGTTCTTGGTGGCAGGCTTGTTGAACGTTTCTCGTCCACCGCGAAGGAAAAGGAGGTGTGGTATTTCCAATGTAGCACAGATATCAATATTCAGCTTCAAATTTACCTCCACATTTAGTTCACTGAATCCCACTTCACTTTCGTAACTCTTCGCGAAAAAATCACAAAGTTAGTGATCCGCTGATCGTTTTTCTTGGCTCTTTTATCGCTTAGTACAAACAAAGTTCACGAACAATCTCCCCAAGATGACCGGTGTTGAAACTGTCGATTATACACGACGACAACCAACCGTGCAGCACAGTAGAGTCAATACAAGCCCCGATTATGCGCAAAGCATATGTGTGTGCGTGTATGTGCGTGTGTGCAATGCATTTTCATGCACTCCGCCCATCTTCCAGCGAAACCGCAAAGCGCTATATAGGCGTCACGGTCGGCGAGACGCTGCGTTGCTGCGGTGTTCCACGAGCACTCCGAAGGTGTTTCCGTATGACGCATCAACGTCGAGCGACACGCGTTCTCCTTGGATTGTTGTCTACTCTACACGCAGCTTCCGTTCTGTAATTACCGCCACTGAGCGACGGTGCCGCTGCGGCTTCTGTGCTGCGCGCCCTGTCGGCCTCGAAGCACCACCACTATCTGGCTGTCACTTGTCTAGTTTGTGATTTGTTTTTCTTGCTGCTTTGATTTCACGTGACAATTTGAGAGGGAAAACTTGAGATGGAAAGTAACTACGACTGAGCGCGTATCAATCTCTGCAAGATAGGTGTCACTGATAAAAATAAAAACAAATCCTACTGTAATATTACAGCAGAGGACAACCCTTGAACCGAATTTACGAGACAATGAGTTGCTATGGGGAACTGACCGTATCGCTGCTGCCTAGTATGCCAGGTAGAGTGTTAGCTGTATAAGATTTAGTATATTAAAAAAAAAAAAACTTTTTTTTTCTTGCTACATAGAGTTGCAGTTAATCAAATAACAATATGTCGAATTTCGCATTCTGAAGAGAGTGCTTGATTATTTCAAACTCTTTGTAAAAACCTTATGTAAACGCGGCAATGTTCCGCAACTACTAGCTCAAAAGGGCACCACAAACGACTATATGACAACTTTTCTTTTAGAATGTGTAGCGCACGACACCATAGCCCCACAAAAACGAGACATGCAAACGAAAAAGTAAAGGCAGCTGTAATTTGGGGTGCTCAGAAAAATTAAATCCCTCGGTGCCTTACGATACGCGAAGGGTAGTCAGTAGGCATGTGAGAATAGAGGCTGGTATCGTAATTTATCACTGCGTAACTCATAACCTTTAAGGCAGGTTCCCACGTGCAGCGAAACGCTGATGTAGCGCTGCTCACTTGTCGTCAGCTGCTTATCGTCTGCCATGATCAACAGTTTTGACGGTGCGATACAAAGCTAGTGGACGTTCCCGTCCGCACGCGTCGCTTAGCGCGAGGTCAGCGCTATGTTTGCAGCACTCCGCTGCATGTGTGAACAGGCCTTTACAGTGCAAGGAAAAGTCACGACAAGCGATTTTTTTCAGCAGTGAAGGATGTGCGCGTTCGAAAGCGTTACTGTAGTCGGTCTTCCACAATTGGCCGAATGCTGACTATGACGTCGGCAGTGGATTTTATCATCGACAGAAATAAGAGGAATTTAAGAACTTCAATTTTGACGGTGTTGGAAGTGTTGGTTTCAGAGCGCTATGATTACGAGCTTCCACCATGCTCATTACAAACACCATCGAACTTGTTGTTCGCAAGCTAATGACGTCACGACAGGTAACCGTACAAGGGCGCCACCAAAACACTTTTCAAAGACACTAATGCTTGCTAAGCGTGCAAATATTTGGAATGTGGTAGTCACACCAGAAACACTTTGCTAAATTATTTTTTTTTTTTTCGCCGAACCATTATTGTGGTGAGCTCTGCGATTTAAACTGCAGTAATCAAAAGCATCTAACAAAACTGGGCCCGCATGTTTACAAAAAAAAAAAAAAAGTGAGACAAGTAGGACACGGCCTACGCTCTTTAAGAGACTATAGAGAGTATTCAATGGCGGCCATATCTGTGTGCGTGGTTGCTGAGCGCGTGCTGACGGCGAGCTTCCACAGTTCTTTTGCAACGTGCATTTCACACCAACAAGACTGCCGATCTTAGCAGGCTATTAATGTGAACTCGTTCTGAGCATGCGCCCTAAACATCGCCCTTAAATATGGCGTCCAGTGAATGCCCACTGTCTAAATACGTAATTCCCAATTTGACTTTCCGCACTTCCAGTAGTTTTCACGGCGTGACCGTACCTCTATTTGTCTTTCAGATCCAAACGGGCGAATCCTTTGTTGTGAAACGCAAATTCCGAGAAGATGACGCGCTTAGTCCCATTCGTCACCATTTGCGGCGATGACGTCGTCAAACTGACTGAAACAACAGCGTCATTAGAAGAACCGCATTATCTTCCAGGAGAGACGAATGCGGCAGCCGCGGTGCCATAAGCCCACGCCGCCCAAGGCTTCGAGTGAACACCACTCTGCAGCGACGCCGGCGTCGGGTCGGCGTCTCGGTCAACAGGACCGGGAGACGATGGAAAGTTAAGCCCTGCCCCGGTAATTGCACATTCGTAGCTTCGAGCCTCCGCGTCCGTGTCGCATATCTCTACACTCTGTTCACCCCTAAGCTGACATCACGGTACGGGATCGTCACACCAATTAACCGCCTCTCTTCCATCACCTGACCACCCACTCTCTGCGTCTGCGTGTGGGGCGGGAGCTCGATCACGTGGCGAAAGAAAGGCCTATGACTGGATCAAGGCGCACGTATAGCTTCCACTGCACTGTCAGCTTAAGCCTATACGCCAGTCCGTGCGGTACACCTTGTAACCACAGGGTATGCCCTCCCGGCAGCGGCTACGGGGGCGGGGAGCAGCCGTCTGATTGCAATAGCGAGCAGCTTTCGTTTCCCAAACTTTTGTCTTTTAGGTCCGCAAGATTGTTTTTTTCTTCTCGAGACCCGCCCTACGACGAGAGGTGCGCGCGAGTGGGCGCGAGCGGAGAGGAAGTCGTTGTGGAGCCTGTAAGGAGCAATATTGTTTTATAAGTTTTTGAACATTCAGTTTTGAAGTTGTTCTTGGAACGCGATGGCATCTGGGTGGGAGTGTTTTGAGGAGCATAGGACATGACGAGGTGTACCGTGTACCTAATATACCATCCGCATCGCGGGCATTTCAAAGGCCTTCAGAGTCCAGACATTTATAAAATCTCCCAAGGTCTTTATATAAATACGAAGTATTATTCCAGAAGGTTGTTGGACGCAATACTGCGTAACCTTTTCCAACAACGGCCATCAATAATACATAGCCTTCTGTCATTAGGTTTAGAAACCAAGAACGCGATGAAATCCACAGAAGGCAAAAGCCCGGGTTTCGAGCCCCCGTACACCCGGAGAACACATTTACAACGGAGAGACATTTTGTTGAACGAGCTGTTGATGGATGGTTCATGATAATTAACCTAACCTGCTAGTTCACAGTTAATCTATTACCATATTGTTCGGTCTAAAAGTGTTCTCCGGGCGGATCCATGCTTGAAACTTTCTCTTCATGAATCCATGACTAAAGTTTTGTTTTTGTACTTTGCGTACAGTGAATGTGGGTATGCGGCGAGGTTCATATCCGTGCCACGTTGGTATAGCTGTAGCGGTCTGTACGCGGCCGCCGGCACAAGGCGGTCTGAGGCTCGCTTGCTCGTGTTTCGTCTCCGTTGGGCGGAATGTTGATTGAGCTTTCTTCTTTCGACGGCAGTGGCGGATACAGGCGGTCGGGGGAGGCCGCCGCCGGCGTATACCCGCAACCCCCCTCCCAGGCCTAGCTGTCACGTCACGGCAAATGACTCGGCTGGCGGAATGGCGGCATGGCGGCAGCGACGACGACTTCGTGACCAGTATGTGGGCGGATGGCTTTTGCCCACTTCCAGGTCCACCCCCCCCCCCCCTTCCCCTTCCCTCCTTTTTTTAATGTCCCGCCGTTATCATAACTGCCACTCTTTTTTTATTTTTTGTCTTCCCTCGCTTTTTGAACAATTTTTTCGCCTTTTTTTCCCCATTCTTATGCGTAAGAGTTCTAGCAGGTTCTCTTTTACTCGTTTCTGTAGTTGCGTTGTCTGCAAAATTTGTAGTTTTTCCGTTCCTTTTTTTTTCTTCTTTTTTTCTTCTCTGGAATCAGTCTGGGCATCCCGCTTCGTTCTGTTTTATGCCGTTTCCGGCCATCAGGTACTTTTCTTGTTTTGTTTTTGATGGCGTTTTTATTTTTACGTGTATGGAGAAGCACTCCGCGGGGGTTCCGGAGTACTGGGTGTGCTTGTAGACCAAATGACCGGATACTAGTTGATCTGGACGACTCACAAGATGGCGCGTGTACGGTTACAAAACATTGTTGTTTTTTTCTGTTTTTTTTTTTTTTTTTTTTTTACCGGCGTTATTTTTTAAGCGCAGCAAATGTGGGTCGCTCGCTGTTCGTGACGTCCGCTATAACTTGCATATCAAAGCAGTCATCTGCGTTGTCAGATTGTCGGAGCAGTAATTGACCAGTTGAAACTTAAATTAAAGATTTCAATACTGTTCCTTTAATATTATTTGCATTTCGCTGCTGACTGTGGCATAAAATTTAGGGTGGATTAAAAAAAAAAGGCGAGAGTAATGTGACGGGTCGGACTGTTCTATAATTGGCTATACTGTAGAAATAAGGGTGTAAAGAGATAAAAAAATAGTTTGAGGAATCTAACTGGCGACACAGGCAAGCGCTAAAGACTTTTGGGAAGAATCCTTTTACTTTACGACTATGGGAGGAGTACCGAAAGAACAAGGCAATCACGCAAGACATTGTGGAAGCAAAAAAACAAACACACGAATGCAAGGTCTTGGCAGAGATTAGAGATGGCGGAAAAGGAGCCGTAGAAAAATTCTGGAGATATATGAGATCTCTAGATGGCAAAGACAGTGCTCCTCAAGTCCTTGATTATGACAGTGGATGCCCAGTTCAAAATGTTGGAGAACTGCTTGAGCAACAACTCTACCTGCTGTTTGGCTCTGATGTGGAAATTCCTGCAGAAGACAGGCATGACCAAGCCTGGCTCAAAGAAGACTCCCCATCGACGGCCTCTAGAGATGAATATGTAACCCTTGTGGGGCGGGTGCATATAGATCGCGCACTCACGAGATTACACGCGAATACATCGCAGGGCTTGGACGGAATCTCGGCTAAGGTGTTGAAACGCTTGAAATCAGATTCACGAGATCAAATGGCGCACCTATTTAGTCGCATATTTCGCGGAGATGAACCAGTTCCCAGTGATTGGAGACGTGGTCGAGTCACGTTCATTCCCAAGAAAGGAGGCAACAAACAACGATTGAGTGACTACCGCCCTCTCACTGTAACAGCTGTTGCATACAGGGTGTTTGCAAACATTCTCAATTTGCGCATATCCTATTGGGCCGAGAGTACTGGTGTTCTCACGGAACTACAAAACGGTTTTCGAAAGGATCGTCGGCTTGATGACAACGTATTCATCCTGACGCAGTGCATAGAGATCTCGCGGGCGGAAAAGCGTAACCTCATCTGTTGCTTTCTAGACGTTGCTAAGGCATATGACAGTGTCCCACATTCTTTGATGCTAAAACAACTTCAACAGCTCAACATGCCTGAACCTTGGGTAGGCTTAATACAGCGACTATATGATGGCAATCACGTGATGGCAACGTTCAACGGGGTCGCCTCTAATGACGTTCTGGTGTGCAGAGGACTACGTCAGGGCTGCCCGTTGTCACCTGTTCTTTACATGCTCTACACATCCGATATAGAGAGAGCACTAGAACGTACGGGCGTTGGCTTTTCCCTGCAACACACTCTACATGGAGACGTCGTCAGTTGGCGGCTTCCTGGACTCGCTTTTGCAGATGACATTGTCCTTATGGCTGATAACGTGTCAGACATGAATGTGCTGCTCATCGCCTGTGAAACAGAAGCGGCTCGACTTCGACTACGGTTCAATGCCAAAAAGTCGGCAATTGTCCTTTTCTCCGGAGAAATGGAGGGCCTTGAATCCCTTACCATTCAGAACGATGTGCTTTCTGTTAGTACCAAGTACAAATACCTCGGGGTGACACTGACTACTTCAGCAGATTATCTGGCAGAACACCACCAAAACCTCAAGACATCGGCACTGAGAAAGCGCAATGTGCTTCGTCGAAAGAGCCTGTGGAGCTGCGACCGTTATTTAATTACCCGAGAACTGTGGAAAGCTGTCGCTGTACCAGGCCTCACTTTCGTCAATGCTGTTACATGTGTCCCCAGCGAAATTAGGGAATACCTTGAGCGACGGCAAAGAGAGATCGGGCGCCAGGCGCTGGGATGTCACGGGAGAGTGCCTAATCAACTTGTCCAAGGTGACCTTGGCTGGTCCTCGTTTGAGGCACGGGAGGCCAGCAGCAAGCTGGAGTACTACGCCCGACTGAGACATATGGACGGAGATCACTGGGCACGGAGGGTTTTTATATACATTCACTTAAAGAACCTACACACGACATGGAGGCGGCGTACCAATCGACTCGGGACAAAGTACGGCGCCTTCTCGATGAGCGACGAGCCCTCCACAAAGAAAGATTGGGTTGCGAAGGTGAGAGGACAGATTAACACCGCCGAGACGAATCGGTGGAGAGCCGACATGGAAGAACATTCCAGCATGCACCTATACGCGGCTTTCAAGACCAACATCGCTGCCGTCCGCTGGTGTGGAAACACACTGGGCAGCCGACTCCTTGCCGAGGCCCGCGGTGGTGCCTTACGCACCCGCATCTACAGGCAGCGGTACGATGTGAACGTAACTGAAACTGTGTGCAGTGCATGTGGTGGAGTAGAAGAAACTATGCAACACTTGCTCCTTGAGTGTCCGGCAATCGTACCTGCGACAGATGTCGGCACCCGCATTGAGCAGGCCCTCGGTTTTACGGAGGAGAACAAACATGTGATGCGCTCAAAGAGGAGGCTCGAGGCATGGTGGAAAGTCCACTCGTGATACTTCAGAGTGACTACGAACCATTTCTCTGACTTTCTAGTTCCTTTTATTTTCATTATCTTTCTCTTTTCTTCTTTTCTTTATTGGCATGTCTATTTTATAGACGCTCGTTAAAAAGAGCAATTGCCGCCAGAAATACATACATACATACATACATCACAAAGGAGAGGAATGAAATGTGTAGAAGAGGCCATGGCACAGTGTTTTGCTCTCTTAGCAATATTCAACACTGTCTCTAAGATGAAGCATCTATAAAGGTTTTTTTTTTTTTATTATGTTGTTAGATTTGACGGACTTTCGGGCACCCCAAAACCTTTCCGGCAGAAACTGGCCCTTCATGTGGACTGCCACAAAAATCTTGATCAGGTCCACTTTATCGGCGCTCGTTAGATAAGAATATTAAATTAACCTGTTTGGCGGCGCCACGCATACTAATCGAATAGCATTTCCCTCTTGGATAAGCACCTCGCGTTATGTCCACGCGTCGTCTTCGTGATTCCGCCGTTCTTAGCTAAATATTCCGGCGGAGCGATGTGCATCAAAACCTATTTCGGCCGCCCATATGACTTATTACGTGAAGGGGTCGATCTCCCTCGCAGAACTAAGATCGTGGTGAAGAAAGATAACGGCAATAAAAAGGTCCATCTCGTGTGTTCAATCGCCTGGATGTTGGATATCATTCTGACGTAATTGGGTCGGTGAAGAAGGACGGTTCGGCCATTGGTGACGTGGGAATATTTCGGAAAGAATGAGACGGCTCGTGTCGTGCCAGCAATACACGCGGAAATACGTTAAGTAGCGCGTAAATTTCGACTAGGTGGAGCAGAGCCAGTTAGAGCCGCGGCATATCTTGGTTGCATGCATAGAACACGTCGACTGTATTAGCCCCGAGAAGTTCGCGTGGCGCCCCTTACGGCGAACCGGGTGACGTCACGGCGAGGAGAGAATTTTTCCCCGACTCGCCCCGCTCGCCCTGTGGAGGCTGTGACGACGTTAGCTTTCGGCGCGCTCGTTTCTATTTAATTTTTTTTTTTTGCCGTGTTTTTCGTAGGAAGTGTATTTTTATATGGGGCTTTATTGAGGTATGGCCTGTAGCTGCAGGCGAAACTTCAACCAACATTTTAAGCATGGTTGACAGGGCAGGCAACGCATGAATAACAGCTGGTATATGAAAATAAAGAAATATGCCACAATTGCAGGAGCATCACTATAGATTTACATCTCACACAATAAATGCTGCTGATGGTCGGAATGAATTGGCAGGTTTTGTAATACTATTTTTTTGTATCTCTGTTTTTAAACAAGATCGCCGAAGCAGAAAAGCTGCATGCTGCTCGAGCAACATGCTAAATACAGTCTGGGCCATGGGAGAGAATCACAAGTAAGACAGCCCAAGTGCAGGGGCAAAGTAAAAAAAAAAAAAAAACAAGGAACATTTATTATAACATTGCTCGCATTTGACCTTTGCTGGATTTGGATAGTATTTCAATGGACTACACGGGTGGTATCTGTTGACTTGTTTATATCAACCCTCAATAATGTATAACAAACGTTAGCGAAGGTGTCTAGCTTGTTATTAGTCCCTTAAGTCCTAAAATTGAGATTATACTTAATCGAATTGTCCTGAAGCTAAAATACCAGATGTTTTTCGCACGCAGACTGTCACCCTTCACAGGTCCACATTTTCTGCTACTAGTGCTGCATCTACCACTGGACAGACGTTCGAATGCTTGCTTTTACTCCTGCTTTCCTCTGTTGTCAGAGAGTCCAGCTGTAGGGAGTTTGGAGGCTGAGGAAGCTTTTGGGAACCTGCACCAGTGTCTCTTTTAATTGGGGAATAAACGACAATTCAAACTAAACGGTGTAGTTTCCGAATACCCACGGCGGAATAAAGAATGTCAGGAAAAAGTATAAAGATTACAAATTACGGGTACTATTGCTGTGCATATTTTGGGCTAGAGCCACTAAATGAGCTGCACTTAGAGTATCGCCACTCCGTTCCCCGACATGGTTGTGGGCGCTGCCATTTTGGCTCGTATGTAGAGCAGACACAACTCCCGATCGTCATGATTCAAAATTGCGACTTCCTCAGCATTAGATTTGGTGTTAAAGGGGTACTCCACAGATTTTTTGAGCTACCCCAACAACTATATTTTCTGACTCCCCGGCCTTTAGCCGTTCTGTATGCTATTTAGTATCGCGAAATTCATAATAGGTATTGTGAAATCGGCAAATGAAAATGATGCAAAAACCAACATTCAAATATATGCGCACTTTTCAGTGCCGTGACGTCAGTGGCAGGCAGGCTTGCCAGTCGAGCAAGCAGTCTAAAAAAAGAATATGCCCAACATTTGTTCGTGCTGGAGCACGGATACTGGAGCAAGCTTCAAAGCATTCATTTGACACCATGAAACTGCATCGAATCCGTAGCGAACAACTTCTACAGTCCAAAAAGTGAACCCCTGCCTTCCACTGACGTCACTTTTCTGTTGTTGCCAGTAGAGACTTTCAGTTTGAAAAACACGGTGAGGAGCAAAACTGTAAATTCAATAACTTCACGAAAAAACAATATTTTGGCCTAATATTTGGGATACTACTTTAGCGATGTTTGTTGGTTAGTTTAGCGAAATTTCAAGCAAATCGGAGACAATGAAAAAATATGTGGAGTACCCCTTTAAGAAGCTCATGTAATATTGCTTGCTCTGTCGCGAACTGTTTAACATATGCGAGGGCGGAAAAGCGTTTCCTGTGATTTCAGATAAAGCTTCAGATATCTGGCAACCATGATTTTAAGACACAATATGGCCAAGTGTCGTTACTCTGAAGCGTAGCTTATCTAGTGGCGCTTTTTGGGCAGTTCAATACATATCATACAGGCAACGGGGGGCAATTCGGCCGTTCTCCCTGCTACCATACAAACTAACTTCCAGTAATTATGCATCTTCTAATACATATGCCTGCATAGTGTATAAACTACATAATTAATTCACGAAGAAGCTACATTTATGTAAAACAACCCTGTTCCACGAGCACTTCAAAGATCATCAGACGCAGGGCCTTTAAAATCTGCGAACCAGCGTATGCAGAGTAGCAGCGCAGAGTCGGGGTCGCGAGCTAATTTGCCGACCACCCAACGGCCCATGATATAAATGCCACTTCGAATGCCTTGAAAGCGGGATGTAATATCGTCCTAAATCATGAACATGCAAGGAACAGAATTCCAGCGTCTGAAACACTTGCGCCACCGCTTCAGCGACCCTCGCAAAATTGCCTTCTGTCGTGTGGGGACGGGGAGGTTCATCGGCGGAATCGCCTCCGCCGATAGCTTTCGCTTTCGGGATTTGTAACCCAATTTTAAAGGTAAAGGGGACAAGCAGGCTTATAAAATGTACGGAAGCACGTCTATATAGGCCTAACTCAACGTCTTGTTCACCGGGTAAACGAGGTCCAGCTCCTCGAAGTGCTTGCGGCACACAACGCAAACTAGGAAACCGGTGCTGGAAGCGAGCCGATGCGAGATCGCGGAGCGGAGTCCTCTTCCTGACGTCACGGTACACACTCACCCAATCAGGGCGGGGCGACCGCAGCGACGCTTGGTCGCTCTCGGGCTAAGCCGTAGATACATCGTCTTGTTTATGTTTTTTTTTTTTATTATTGTTTTTCATCTTCGACTTGCATTTTGGATGACAGTGAACAAGCACCGAAAGCTCGGGACGATCGGGTTATTTCCGGTTGCAACTGCAAGCGCAGCAATTGTTCGTTCAGACGCGCCCATGTTAAGTGCTGCTTGGTGCGCCAAACATAAACTTCTTTTTTTTTTTTTGCTTTTTAGGAAATTTAATTTGCTTCTGCGCTCGTACCTTTCGTGTTTCTTTTTTTTTTTTTTTTTTTTGCGCCGAGCAGTTTTATTGAGTTTTCGGCTCCTCCCTTTTTCGTCTCACGAAAAGCGTGCAACGAGGGAAAGGAACTGATATACATAGTTTAAGAAAAAAATACCAGAGCATTGATCGTGATTTAGGAATGCGCGGAGGCCCTTATTAAGAGGGGGGGGGGGGGGGGGGTGGGGGAGTCGTTGTTATGATTGAGCACGTATTTCATGGTTTCTGATCGACTATAAAGATGACTGGGATTAAAAGTTCATAACCGTTCAGGACTTTTGAAATTTATAATATTCTACCTATAATGAAAGTAAACAAGTGGGAGGGTTTGAGGACATACATGTAGAGGCTTTCAGTTCGCAACATTTATTCTTGTGGCAGTCGAACCAGCTTTGTGGCAGAGGAACCGGGTATAGCTTTCATTATATCATTATCCACGTCAACAGGCTGGTCCAACTCTCTTTTATATAATTCTTACTGAAATACACTCCAAAGTTTGAAAAAGAAACAAAGAGAGATAGAGAAAGAGGTACAGTAAGTTATTTTTGGACGAATTTGTAACCCTATAAATCACACCGGCTACTTCAAAAAGAAAGAAAGAAATAGAGAGAAAGATAAATATTAAGAAGGAATAAAAAAGAGAAAGAAGCAAACATGAAAAAAGCACCGGAAAAAAATTAAAACGTAGTAAAGGCGATTCTACGAGTACAAGCTGAGGAAATGCCAGGCGTAGAAAGAACGAGAAAGATAGATAGAGAAAGAGAATATATTTATATAAAAAGATAAGGTGGTCACCTACTAAAATATAATCAAAACTAAAGGGATAGGTGCATGGGATGAAAAATAGAGTAAAACGAGATTATATGAAGACTTTGATGTGTTAAAATATTGAAGCATTAATTACGAGCGTTGCAAAAAATAATTATAGGTTCTAATTCCTCAAAAATACCGGCTTTTGTAGGTGCGTTTGATTCACCAGGAGAAGCTTGCTGACACGATTTTTGCTCCACAGTTCTTGTTTATCGCTTCCCCCTTATTTGTTTAAGGTTAATTTTTAGTTCTATTTGATATTCTGACACTGCCTTGGGCACTTTTAGATGAAGCATTCCAGATAGATCACACAAACGTGGTTGTTTAATAAATTAAGCTATTTCACTTTTCGGGAAATTTTAACGTGCAGCGCTTTGTCATTTGCCGAATCTTCATACTTTTTTTTCATACTTACTCGCACCTAGATATGGAAAAAAATTAATAAATCTGAAACTCTCAATTAACCACGTGGGCAATAGATACGCTTGTTTTGCGGAGGAGCTGAATCGACCATTTCTGTTGACCATTCCATCGTAATGCGGTTCTCGAAAAAAAAGTTATATTTTTGCGTGATTCCGACTTTAAGCTCTTAAAACCCGAATTCACGTTGACTTAATACAGACAAATAATGTCTCCAAGTCCGTATGGGGTAAAGTGGAATGCATTTCAGAAAGGGCCAGATGTCTCTACATAAATGAAAACTTTTTCACCACCATCCATGCCTCCCACTATTGAACGCTGCCAGCGTGCTTCAACAGCGGGTTTTCTCATCAAAACCCTCTTTCGCAAGCAACGAGTGTATCTTCCTCCCGATGAGGGAGGAAATGGGAGTATCGTTGCCGAAAAGAAAGCCCAGGGAGCAATCCCCGAGGGAATACGAAGGGAGGACAATGATACGATCCGGGCTCTCGATCCTCCACGCGCAGGCGAGACAGCCTTAATGTCGCCCTTCTTAGCAAGAAATACGTTGCAATTAGAAAAGCCCGTTGCCACAGGTTTGATATCCGAAAGGCACGCTCTCCCTTGTTTGGAAAAATTTAGCCGAGTACGAAAAGAATCTAATATTTTATTGTACGGAGTATGGTTGCTAAGCAGCGCGGTTCGGAAATTTGGGCTTACTGGTGTAGTCAGCGAAATGCAAGAAATAAGATATGACGTCCAAGATGTAAATAGACGGAGTTATTTTGTCGCTCTTGAGGAAATCATTCATTACTTTAATTACTTATTTAAAAAAAATGTACTCTACAAAAACTTGTTAGTTGAATATTTCTACTAGAAAGAGGAAGGAAAAAATACAGAAAATAAACGCCAGACTAGAGTCAAAATAACAACATCCAAAGCACAGGGTGACATATCTGGTTAAAACTGCAGGGCCCTATGACGAAGAAGCTCGATGAAATACGTACTCAAAAATAAAACATCAATAGAAGTCGTTCTAATGGGACTCACAATCTACGTGCAAACAAAAAACAAAAAAAAACTGCAAAGCAAGAGCACAGAGGTGTCAATGTGAAAAGGGTAAATTTCGAAACAGTGATAGAAACTTTCGTAGTTGAGAAAACAAAGTTGACGTCTTCTCGTTATGTTTATCTATACTCTAGGCTACCACGGTTTGTTTTTGTTTTTTTACGGTATATGGACGCCCCGCTATACCTAGACAACATTTTCACAGACGAACTGGGCTAATGCAGCCAGTTTTGTCTCGTTATTATAGGCGACTCACGCTATGGACGTTTTTTAGTTTGTTTGTTTGTTTATGAACGGAGGTGGCCATCTTACCGATACATTACTATATTATGCTAGAATATAAGACACTTGCGATGGTAACGCAACATTGTTCACAGCGTATTATCAAACATAGTTGCAGCGATGCAATTGAACATTTCACGTTCTCTTTGTGCTGGCCCTCTACTTACCCAGCATTTGCCCTCTTTAGCACATTTTTGTTACTCGTGCATGACTAGTGCAAGTTAAGCATCTTCGATCAATATTATATTTCCAGTTCATTTTGCGTGGCACGGCTAGAAGTGTAACGGACGTCATACCTGAGACAACAGCTGAATGCAGGAGTGCGGATTCTTGTCTCCTATTATTGTACCCAGGAATCGCTCATGGCATTAATAGCGTACACGTTGCGCGGAGTTAAAAAGCAAAACCTAATTTCAAACTAAAGAGAACACTAATTAAGAAGAGGCCTTTTCAAATAAATGTGTTTAATATAATATTTATTTGTGGACTACAAAAAACAAAACAAAATTACCCTTGAGAAACTTCCCTCTTGTTCAAGGTTTCTTACGTTTTTTTATTTTTTAGTTTTTAGAATACCTAATTTCGATACTTTCTACAAATACACAAGAGGCGTAGGAAGCTGCTCAACAATGACGCGCATAATATATAAAAAAAAAAGCCGTGGCACACGCTTTTTCAGCGCTCCTTCCGTGTGGCTTTGTTCTCGGAGGCACATCATCGGGGATTGCGGCTGTATTAGCATATAAATGACACGCTCCCGCCCACGTGCTTTCGCCGCCAATAAAGGCACCTAAGGGCTGCTGGTTCCTTTTTACGACCTAGGTTAGCGATCACGGTCGAGCGGAGGCCAACCCAAATGAAGAATATTTCTGAACTTTGTCGACGCAGCATCATGATTGAGACAATGCCTTTAGAGAACGCGGTGTTTCTAGGGCGTAAAACTCAAATAGTTAACTTTAATGTTTAGTGTTTATTTTATTGACATTTTAGTAATACGCGGGCGCTATATATTAGGCAACTCTTATCTAATTCGTGTCGCTTGAAAGTCAATTATAAATTAACTACATGGCTGGAATGTAGCTCATTCCCGACATCATGTTTCAGTGATTGATTGTCCTCATACGTGCACGGCTAACATTGACTGAAATAGACGTTCGATAGAATGTTTGGTCTACCAAAAGCTCGGTTGTTTGTATTTTCTTCATAAGCAAATGCAAAGAAAGTATTCCTATTTCATGCCATCAACAGTAAAAAAAATGCTAGATATCTAACACTAAACCACTTTTTTTCGGTAGATATCTTTTTGTTTGTCTTTACAGCACATTACAGCAAGAGGCTTGCAATATAAGGCATTTGTGGGAACCGCTGGCGGTTGCCTTTTGAAGGAAGGTAAATGCGGCGGAATGCTGTTACACAATCTAACAATAGTTGTTACACTAGCGCAGAGTCAGCTTAAAAAAAAATAACTGCCAACAAATGTTTAGGTCTGCTTAAACAAATGAGTTAATAACGCAGACTCGCACTTGGCACCCTCGACTCTATCAACTGCTCAATAAAATATATATGCATGAAATTTTCTTCTCAGCTTTATTTGCTTTCTAACAAAAATTAGTGTATTTTTTGACACCGCGCTACGACCGTGAAACTCGACCGTCATACGTTTTGCAATCAACAAAAGATGCATGATCATTGTCTGGTTTACATTACAGAAAGCACAATTAAGGCAGCGGGAGTTAGAAGAAAAACCTGAAAGCGACTTATCCCGGGTTTTCTCCTTTTAGCACACGAGGTAGTTACCAGTGCTAACAGCTCCGGCTCCTGGCCTTTCTTTCATTCGACTTTTATAGTTTTAATAACTCGTGTTCTGCTCTTAGTACGCTCGATGGTATTACCATATGCGACCAATAGGAGCTTATCAATAAAAAAAGTGGCGTGTCCACTCCAAGAAGGCAGGGACACAATTCTCATAATGCAAAACTGAACACCTTTTTTTTCTCTCAATTTGATGGGTTATTTTAAATGTCTCCCAAGGCAAATGTGAAAAAGCGCCGAAATTGTGTTCGCGATGACAGCATACCACTGAGTAGTAAGAGCCATATAATAAGCCATTAAGATCATATACTGCCCTGGAAGTAATCATTCACCGGTCTCTAGCGTAGACAGGACTGTTGGTGAACTTTTTTTAACAGGGAAACAGATACACTATATTAAGATAGGCGTCAGTGAACTGGAGACACAAAGAAACAACGTGTGTATCTACTTTTTTATATATGCGACTTTAAATTTAATTTTAAAGCGTTAGGTAGCCAACGTATACAGATGGCGGGAAAATCGCATCCCTCAATGCGCGTGAGGAATGTAACAGGGTTCCAGAAACACAAAGAAGCCCGGGGTTTCGGCCCGCATAAGCAACTACGTGCCGCAAAACGCTGGAAATCTGTGTGAATGGGACGCTGGTGGTGGTGATAGAAAGCGCAAATGGTTAAAAACATAACGTGGGAATAAATAAATAAATAAATATATGTATATATATAAACTGTCGTAATACACAACAAACTCCTAGCATAGCTACTCCGAAAAGTAGGGATCTTTGACTATTACATTTTCCCGGTCCATTGTCAATACTCTGCCCATATATATAATATATATATATATATATATATATATATATATATATATATATATATATACGGTTACGTCTACACTCGTTAAGCCAAGAAATAGCATCGTGGCAGACTTGTACACAACGAGTTACAAGTAACTAATTAAATGTAATCAATTACATTTATTGTACTTTTTTAACGCTTCAATTACTTTTTCTGCGGCAACGTTCGCTGCAATTCAATTACTATTTGTCTGTAATCAACTACAAGTAATCAATTATGTGTTTCCGAAAGAGGTAAAATTATTGAGTTAAAGGGGCCCTCAAGGACTTTTTTACTGGTTTTTAATTTGCACCGAACCTGAGCGCACTTAATGAAACTTTCTTTTCTCGAATTTCGCTTTATTTTAAAAGTTATAGGCAAGTGAAAATGACAAAAACAAGCAAATAATAACTTCCTTTATGACGTCCTTGGTCGCTTGAGTGGCCGTGAACTAGAGGAGGGGTAGTGAGCTCAGCGAGCGGTCACGGCTTCCGCACTCCGTGTCGAAGGCTCAAGAGGGCGACACTAAAGCATGTTCCGGCTAGGCTGTATGAAGCGGGCAGCCAGGGCGGCTCGCATCGCATTTGCTGCGCGATTAAACACTAATTCGGCATGACACTTCATTGGCCACAAACGACAGCAAACACGGGGTAAAGATCAGTTCAGAACGGGAGCCACTTCGCGCTGCCATACCGCTAAAAGGCCAAACCGCAAGCCAAAGCTGCTCGCCGAAGACCTTGGGAACGCTCGGAACCGGTCGGATCCTCCAGTCCATGCGACCGCAGCGCCACCGAGTACATCTCGGGCCTTTCTACGCTCGCTGCTCGTTGGTGCCTGATCCCATTACACCTTTCTAGTATGCGCCGCCTTTTCCACCGCTTGGTGGCGATATGTCGACGGGTCATTTCTTTTTTCCGTACTTTCTAAACTGCATTTGTTTCTTTTCTGATCTAAAATAGTGAACAAAAGCTACTTTTATAAATAATTGAAACGGTTCGCGCCACTTATATTTTGTATTTCGACTAAAAAGAAGCTTTTAGCGGCTCCGACCAGTAGTAAGGTTAGGACCAAAGACGTCACATATCGCGCGCTTTCGGCACCACTGGTCGCTCCCGCAGGTGGAGGAGGTTTCGGCGTCGTCCGGTTAAAATATGACGCACCGATATTTAGTTAATCTCTCCGTGCCCGCTGGCTTTCCCAAACCCCAAGAGACGTGAAAACCGCAAAAAAGGTAGACGCTTAAATATGACTGCAGGGCCCCTTTAAGTTTGTGTACGTAAAAGAAAAAAATGTTGTCTGTCTGTACGTCACTCGTCTATGTTGCACCAACGTTGGACTTTTTTTTTATCTTGCCCCTAAACAACTAAAAAAAAGGTGCCAGATATCTTTACCAGGAAACGTGGGAGGATGACTGACGAGAGCTTCGAACGACAACTGCTGTTAAAGATAACAGGGTTTGAATGACAAAAAGAAACAAATTTTAACCATTTTAAACATATGTGTGCATTTTTGATTTCGTACTAAAAATAATAATATGATCAGTTACATTTTTCAATAAAGTAATTGTAATTGTAATCAGTTACTTTTTTAGTAACGCGTAAAGGGCTGCATCGTGGGCGCGTATGGAATCGAGTTGAGGAACGAAGCTTGTCAGCGAGAAAGATGTTCTTGTTTTCTTTCGTGTTTACTCGAAAGAGTGATTATTTTGACCGGTTTAATAGCTTTCCCAGTTGTTCTCAGGAAGCGACGAGATCCAATCACGTCCGCAGACAGCCGATATGTTACCAATATATCGGCGTAGGATGGGCTTGCTTTCACGTGGCGTTGACTCCGTCTTGACAAGGAGGGTAGAAAGGGGGACGTGGAGGCAGCTGCGGCCCACTAATTGCGGGCCACTGATAGGTTAGTAGTTGCACATCGGGCTCTTCGAATTTACCTCGAGTCGGGAGGAAGCAAACACGCGTAGGCGAGACACTTTGAAAAAAAAAAAAAAAAAAGTGTCGTGCAGAGCGCTTGCACTGAACGGCGGTGCTTTGTATTTATTTGTCTAGTGTGCGAGGCGCGAGCTGATGTTGTGCAAGCGGTGATGGGGAAAGAAGAGACAAAGCAAACAGACAACGGTCGTTTCGCCGCTTTGTTGATCTTGTTGAGTTGACGCGTGGAATTAATTGTCGAGCGGCAAACTTCTCTCGCCGAGATTGCGCTCCGGGCTTTTTGGTTCGAGCGAGGATTTTCGTTATTTGTCTGCCCTAGTCGACGCTATTTTGGACTTTTTGCGGCGCTCCCCCGTCAGGATGAACCTGAAGGGCAGTTTTTATTTTAGACTCGCCTTGAAGCGAACCTTTTTGGCACACATGCCTACTAACAAATCAACTCAAACAAGCGGCAAAGAACAACCAGTATTAATAAAATATCTGGAAACATTACGGCTTCTGCTGTGATTCCCGCTCCTTCGGAGAGAGGGAACACTGGTATTAAAATGTCATGTAAGCTAAAATAATGCGGTTAGGGATTTGAATTTTTTTTTTCAAAACGATTAAGGATTTGTGTTCTTTCGTGTAAGCTGATGGAAGTAGTGCTCCCCTGACGCCGGTGTAGCCCGTCGTTGGCAAGGTGGGGGTTTAAATAACCGTGGTCCTTGGAATGAATTTTGAAAAGCCTTCGGAAATAAGTTAAGTTATCTGACCGCGAACGTTTGGTGTCGCGACTGTAATACAACGTTGCACGCCCTCCTCATCAGGATCAAATTTCAACCACGCATCGCAATGATCTCGTCATGGTTGTCTTCTCCTTCTCCGTAGCAAATTAATCCGGGAGTACCAAACGAGCAGTTTGTTTTCATATCATTTTCTTCGCCTTTTCGCACATTTTCTTGTTAGTCCATGCCTGTCCACCGTGTTGTTATTTTTCGCATCCCCTTAATTAAGTCCCAGGGCTCCGGAAACACGTGCCTCATTCCCCGGTATTATCCTCTAGTTTTTCTTTTCTTTCTTTCTCTTTTTTTTTTTGTTTCTTACATTCTCCTTTTCTTCCATTTTAAAGTTTGTTATTATTAGGACTATTATATTTAGCGAGGTTTATCGGCCCGAGACTCACGTAACTAATTAATGCTCGTCGGATATTCCCAAGTGTTCGATGCTTAAATATGGTAATTTCGTTGCAAACATTCGCATTCTCCAGTTTTTTTTTGTAAATATTTTTTCTTTGTTTTGTTTTTACGCAGCGTGTTTCGGACGAGATAAAGTTAATAGAATCAATTTTACTTTCATTGGTGAGTATCTTAAGTTTCTCCATATTATTTGCTCAAATGGAAGATTATTCCTCAGAGATTAACTCGTATGCAACGTGTAAGTTTAAATATGCTGCATATTTCAGCGTAAAAAAAAAAAAAAAAAAAAAAAAAACTTCTTGTTTTTTTACTTTGGTGAAGAAGGAAGACCAGAGAAGCTGTACTATGATGGGAATGAAGTAATGGCCGGCCGCAAGTCGGCAAGCCAGAGTGCAAAGGCTCGAAAGGTTGCGCCATCTATGAGCGACGACAACAAGCGGACAACCGGCAAACACAAGGGTTTACTAACGGTTTGATCGATTTCATCGAAGCACGTCTTAGAGAACGGACACGTTTTAATCAAAGCACGGTTTAGAAAAAGCAGAGCCTCAGTTTAGAAAAAACGCCGTTTATCGAAAAGGGGACGCTTTTTTAACAAAAGGCTTTCCAATTTCTCGCGTTTATCACTGGTGCGCGCGTTAACCCAGGCCCCCCGCTGCGCTTCCGCTGCTTCGCGGCGGCAGTCTGCGGGCGGCTCATTACAAAAATGTTAACTCACCTGACTTACCGTACCGCCGCTTCGCGGCGGCCGAATTCGCTAAAAGGAGGCTCATCGCCATTTTCTATAAACTAGGTTTTTTTAAAGGGATTCATAAACTGGGGTCGGAAAAACGGCGTTCGCTAAAACGAGCTTCTCTAACCCGCATGCCTCCGCAAACGCAACACTCTGGACAGCTACCGCCATCTATGAGCGACGGCGGCAACCAGAGTTTTGTGTCCACATTTCTTTGCGGGGACACGATCCTGGGGAAACTAGGCCTTAACAGCTCCGCTGTAATGATATGATTATTTCTTTCTCGTAACTTTAGATATCCGACGGCGTAACGCTTTGATCACAACAAAAAGAAAATGGCATGGCGCAGTCATTCTTCCACGGGCAGTGACAGCTTAAGAAACGCGGGGCGTGGCCAACCCCGAGCTTCTGATTGGCTTTTCAGCTAATGCCGCAGCCAATGAGAGTGCGGCATTGGCTGTTACAAACGCCGGAGAGCGTATCATAGACCAATAAGCGTGAAGATACTAATGCCACATCCCCTCGTTTCTTAAACTGTCGGGACTATACACTCTAAAAAAGCCCGAGCGTCTACTTTCCCGCACAACATTCGGAGAGCCAATCACCGCAACTTACGGAGACAGCTCAGCGAACGACGATGCCGAAACATATACCAAAAAAGCGCAGTCTGAGTTGTGACATTAGGCAACGCAAAACGTCACGACTCGGACTGCGTTTTTCGGTCTCGACATATGTTTCCTCATTGTCATTCGCTGAGCTGCCTCCGTAAGTTGCGGTGATTGGCTCTCAAATGTTGTGCGAGAAAGTAGACGCACGTTTTTTTTTTTTTTTTTTTTTTAGAGTATAATAGGCACAAAGTAGATGCATTTGAGTGACTAGGCTCTGAACCCATTCCAACAATATATTACATCTTTTTTGTCGTTGTTGTTCATATTATCGTTACTTCCGGCCATTTCTTTGCTTCCTTACTGCTCGGATCTTTTAGACCACGTTGTTTTTAAACACTTGCCAGCGTATTTAGAGAATCACAACTTTCTTAACGTGAATCAACATTTTTTCGTCGTGGCCTTTCAACCACGACACAATTCCTTGAAACCGTCCATGATTTTGCCGAAATATTAAATCGTTCTAAACAGGTTGATGTAATTTTCCTAGACCTCGCTAAAGCGTTTGACAGAGTGCCACATTGTAAACTTCTTCTAAACTTAAATCAATCGTGCAAAACGATTTCATCTACTTCTGGCTTGAAAATTACTTGCTAGAAAGAAACAGTACGTTCTGATAAACTCTATACTTCGTCACATCCTACGATGGACTAAAGGCCAAAGCCACGGGCCGCCAGGTCCAATCACGTTCCACGCTAAACTATGACACGCTTTGCATTGGTTAGGTTTAGACGAATAATGCTCCGAATCCAAAAACGATGCGTCATTTTTATAGCTTCGACGCTGCAATGAGCCAGTAAGGCGTGGCTTTCTTTGCAATGTGAAATTGTTGAGTCACTCATTGCTCGATCCGAACCACTGTCGGCCCATTCCCATCAGTGATCCGAGACGG